>JAWZYU010000120.1:0-600000 GCA_038380435.1 Ryuthela nishihirai
AAATGCCAAACCCGGGAAATCTTAAAACGCCACACGTCAAACCCGTGAAAATCCGAATGCCATAGGCCAAACCCATGGAAGCCCAAATGCCCCAGGCCAAACCCGGGAAATCATAAACGCCTCAGACCAAACGCACACGCACCAGGCAAAACCCATGAAAGCCCAAACGCCCGAGGCCAAACCTGCAAAAGCCCAAACACCAAACCCGTGAAAGCCCAAGTGCCCCAGGCCAAACCTGGAAAAGCACAAACACCAAACCCGTGAAAGCCCAGTTGCTCCAGGCCAAACCCACTTAATCCCAATGCCCCAGGCATATCCTGCGAAAGCCCAAATGCCAAATCTGGGTGAGCACAAACGCCACATGTCAAACCTGGAAACCCCAAAGGCCACGTGGCAAACCCACGAAACCCAAACGGCCCAAGCCTAATCTGCAAAAGCCCAAATGCCAAATCTGGGTAAGCCCAAACGCCCCAGGCCTAACCTGCGAAAGCCCAAATGCCAGAACTGGGTAAGCTCAAATGCTACATGCCAAACATGAAAAGCCCAAAGGCCACATGCCAAACCCACAAAAGCCCAAATGCCCCAGGCGACATCCGCAAAAGCGCAAATGCCAAACCCGGGAAATCTTAAAACGCCACACGCCAAACCCGTGAAAATCCGAATGCCATAGGGCAAACCCATGGAAGCCCAAATGCCCCAGGCCAAACCCGGGAAATCATAAACGCCTCAGGCCAAACGCACACGCACCAGGCAAAACCCATGAAAGCCCAAACGCCCGAGGCCAAACCTGCAAAAGCCCAAACACCAAACCCGTGAAAGCCCAAGTGCCCCAGGCCAAACCTGGAAAAGCACAAACACCAAACCCGTGAAAGCCCAGTTGCTCCAGGCCAAACCCACTTAATCCCAAACGCCCCAGGCTTATCCTGCGAAAGCCCAAATGCCAAATCTGGGTGAGCACAAACGCCACATGTCAAACCTGGAAACCCCAAAGGCCACGTGGCAAACCCACGAAACCCAAACGGCCCAAGCCTAATCTGCAAAAGCCGAAATGACAAATCTGGGTAAGCCCAAACGCCCCAGGCCTAACCTGCGAAAGCCCAAATGCCAGAACTGGGTAAGCTCAAATGCTACATGCCAAACATGAAAAGCCCAAAGGCCACATGCAAAACCCACAAAAGCCCAAATGCCCCAGGCGACATCAGCAAAAGCGCAAATGCCAAACCCGGGAAATCTTAAAACGCCACACGTCAAACCCGTGAAAATCCGAATGCCATAGGCCAAACCCATGGAAGCCCAAATGCCCCAGGCCAAACCCGGGAAATCATAAACGCCTCAGACCAAACGCACACGCACCAGGCAAAACCCATGAAAGCCCAAACGCCCGAGGCCAAACCTGCAAAAGCCCAAACACCAAACCCGTGAAAGCCCAAGTGCCCCAGGCCAAACCTGGAAAAGCACAAACACCAAACCCGTGAAAGCCCAGTTGCTCCAGGCCAAACCCACTTAATCCCAATGCCCCAGGCATATCCTGCGAAAGCCCAAATGCCAAATCTGGGTGAGCACAAACGCCACATGTCAAACCTGGAAACCCCAAAGGCCACGTGGCAAACCCACGAAACCCAAACGGCCCAAGCCTAATCTGCAAAAGCCCAAATGCCAAATCTGGGTAAGCCCAAACGCCCCAGGCCTAACCTGCGAAAGCCCAAATGCCAGAACTGGGTAAGCTCAAATGCTACATGCCAAACATGAAAAGCCCAAAGGCCACATGCCAAACCCACAAAAGCCCAAATGCCCCAGGCGACATCCGCAAAAGCGCAAATGCCAAACCCGGGAAATCTTAAAACGCCACACGCCAAACCCGTGAAAATCCGAATGCCATAGGGCAAACCCATGGAAGCCCAAATGCCCCAGGCCAAACCCGGGAAATCATAAACGCCTCAGGCCAAACGCACACGCACCAGGCAAAACCCATGAAAGCCCAAACGCCCGAGGCCAAACCTGCAAAAGCCCAAACACCAAACCCGTGAAAGCCCAAGTGCCCCAGGCCAAACCTGGAAAAGCACAAACACCAAACCCGTGAAAGCCCAGTTGCTCCAGGCCAAACCCACTTAATCCCAAACGCCCCAGGCTTATCCTGCGAAAGCCCAAATGCCAAATCTGGGTGAGCACAAACGCCACATGTCAAACCTGGAAACCCCAAAGGCCACGTGGCAAACCCACGAAACCCAAACGGCCCAAGCCTAATCTGCAAAAGCCGAAATGACAAATCTGGGTAAGCCCAAACGCCCCAGGCCTAACCTGCGAAAGCCCAAATGCCAGAACTGGGTAAGCTCAAATGCTACATGCCAAACATGAAAAGCCCAAAGGCCACATGCAAAACCCACAAAAGCCCAAATGCCCCAGGCGACATCAGCAAAAGCGCAAATGCCAAACCCGGGAAATCTTAAAACGCCACACGTCAAACCCGTGAAAATCCGAATGCCATAGGCCAAACCCATGGAAGCCCAAATGCCCCAGGCCAAACCCGGGAAATCATAAACGCCTCAGACCAAACGCACACGCACCAGGCAAAACCCATGAAAGCCCAAACGCCCGAGGCCAAACCTGCAAAAGCCCAAACACCAAACCCGTGAAAGCCCAAGTGCCCCAGGCCAAACCTGGAAAAGCACAAACACCAAACCCGTGAAAGCCCAGTTGCTCCAGGCCAAACCCACTTAATCCCAATGCCCCAGGCATATCCTGCGAAAGCCCAAATGCCAAATCTGGGTGAGCACAAACGCCACATGTCAAACCTGGAAACCCCAAAGGCCACGTGGCAAACCCACGAAACCCAAACGGCCCAAGCCTAATCTGCAAAAGCCCAAATGCCAAATCTGGGTAAGCCCAAACGCCCCAGGCCTAACCTGCGAAAGCCCAAATGCCAGAACTGGGTAAGCTCAAATGCTACATGCCAAACATGAAAAGCCCAAAGGCCACATGCCAAACCCACAAAAGCCCAAATGCCCCAGGCGACATCCGCAAAAGCGCAAATGCCAAACCCGGGAAATCTTAAAACGCCACACGCCAAACCCGTGAAAATCCGAATGCCATAGGGCAAACCCATGGAAGCCCAAATGCCCCAGGCCAAACCCGGGAAATCATAAACGCCTCAGGCCAAACGCACACGCACCAGGCAAAACCCATGAAAGCCCAAACGCCCGAGGCCAAACCTGCAAAAGCCCAAACACCAAACCCGTGAAAGCCCAAGTGCCCCAGGCCAAACCTGGAAAAGCACAAACACCAAACCCGTGAAAGCCCAGTTGCTCCAGGCCAAACCCACTTAATCCCAAACGCCCCAGGCTTATCCTGCGAAAGCCCAAATGCCAAATCTGGGTGAGCACAAACGCCACATGTCAAACCTGGAAACCCCAAAGGCCACGTGGCAAACCCACGAAACCCAAACGGCCCAAGCCTAATCTGCAAAAGCCGAAATGACAAATCTGGGTAAGCCCAAACGCCCCAGGCCTAACCTGCGAAAGCCCAAATGCCAGAACTGGGTAAGCTCAAATGCTACATGCCAAACATGAAAAGCCCAAAGGCCACATGCAAAACCCACAAAAGCCCAAATGCCCCAGGCGACATCAGCAAAAGCGCAAATGCCAAACCCGGGAAATCTTAAAACGCCACACGTCAAACCCGTGAAAATCCGAATGCCATAGGCCAAACCCATGGAAGCCCAAATGCCCCAGGCCAAACCCGGGAAATCATAAACGCCTCAGACCAAACGCACACGCACCAGGCAAAACCCATGAAAGCCCAAACGCCCGAGGCCAAACCTGCAAAAGCCCAAACACCAAACCCGTGAAAGCCCAAGTGCCCCAGGCCAAACCTGGAAAAGCACAAACACCAAACCCGTGAAAGCCCAGTTGCTCCAGGCCAAACCCACTTAATCCCAATGCCCCAGGCATATCCTGCGAAAGCCCAAATGCCAAATCTGGGTGAGCACAAACGCCACATGTCAAACCTGGAAACCCCAAAGGCCACGTGGCAAACCCACGAAACCCAAACGGCCCAAGCCTAATCTGCAAAAGCCCAAATGCCAAATCTGGGTAAGCCCAAACGCCCCAGGCCTAACCTGCGAAAGCCCAAATGCCAGAACTGGGTAAGCTCAAATGCTACATGCCAAACATGAAAAGCCCAAAGGCCACATGCCAAACCCACAAAAGCCCAAATGCCCCAGGCGACATCCGCAAAAGCGCAAATGCCAAACCCGGGAAATCTTAAAACGCCACACGCCAAACCCGTGAAAATCCGAATGCCATAGGGCAAACCCATGGAAGCCCAAATGCCCCAGGCCAAACCCGGGAAATCATAAACGCCTCAGGCCAAACGCACACGCACCAGGCAAAACCCATGAAAGCCCAAACGCCCGAGGCCAAACCTGCAAAAGCCCAAACACCAAACCCGTGAAAGCCCAAGTGCCCCAGGCCAAACCTGGAAAAGCACAAACACCAAACCCGTGAAAGCCCAGTTGCTCCAGGCCAAACCCACTTAATCCCAAACGCCCCAGGCTTATCCTGCGAAAGCCCAAATGCCAAATCTGGGTGAGCACAAACGCCACATGTCAAACCTGGAAACCCCAAAGGCCACGTGGCAAACCCACGAAACCCAAACGGCCCAAGCCTAATCTGCAAAAGCCGAAATGACAAATCTGGGTAAGCCCAAACGCCCCAGGCCTAACCTGCGAAAGCCCAAATGCCAGAACTGGGTAAGCTCAAATGCTACATGCCAAACATGAAAAGCCCAAAGGCCACATGCAAAACCCACAAAAGCCCAAATGCCCCAGGCGACATCAGCAAAAGCGCAAATGCCAAACCCGGGAAATCTTAAAACGCCACACGTCAAACCCGTGAAAATCCGAATGCCATAGGCCAAACCCATGGAAGCCCAAATGCCCCAGGCCAAACCCGGGAAATCATAAACGCCTCAGACCAAACGCACACGCACCAGGCAAAACCCATGAAAGCCCAAACGCCCGAGGCCAAACCTGCAAAAGCCCAAACACCAAACCCGTGAAAGCCCAAGTGCCCCAGGCCAAACCTGGAAAAGCACAAACACCAAACCCGTGAAAGCCCAGTTGCTCCAGGCCAAACCCACTTAATCCCAATGCCCCAGGCATATCCTGCGAAAGCCCAAATGCCAAATCTGGGTGAGCACAAACGCCACATGTCAAACCTGGAAACCCCAAAGGCCACGTGGCAAACCCACGAAACCCAAACGGCCCAAGCCTAATCTGCAAAAGCCCAAATGCCAAATCTGGGTAAGCCCAAACGCCCCAGGCCTAACCTGCGAAAGCCCAAATGCCAGAACTGGGTAAGCTCAAATGCTACATGCCAAACATGAAAAGCCCAAAGGCCACATGCCAAACCCACAAAAGCCCAAATGCCCCAGGCGACATCCGCAAAAGCGCAAATGCCAAACCCGGGAAATCTTAAAACGCCACACGCCAAACCCGTGAAAATCCGAATGCCATAGGGCAAACCCATGGAAGCCCAAATGCCCCAGGCCAAACCCGGGAAATCATAAACGCCTCAGGCCAAACGCACACGCACCAGGCAAAACCCATGAAAGCCCAAACGCCCGAGGCCAAACCTGCAAAAGCCCAAACACCAAACCCGTGAAAGCCCAAGTGCCCCAGGCCAAACCTGGAAAAGCACAAACACCAAACCCGTGAAAGCCCAGTTGCTCCAGGCCAAACCCACTTAATCCCAATGCCCCAGGCATATCCTGCGAAAGCCCAAATGCCAAATCTGGGTGAGCACAAACGCCACATGTCAAACCTGGAAACCCCAAAGGCCACGTGGCAAACCCACGAAACCCAAACGGCCCAAGCCTAATCTGCAAAAGCCCAAATGCCAAATCTGGGTAAGCCCAAACGCCCCAGGCCTAACCTGCGAAAGCCCAAATGCCAGAACTGGGTAAGCTCAAATGCTACATGCCAAACATGAAAAGCCCAAAGGCCACATGCCAAACCCACAAAAGCCCAAATGCCCCAGGCGACATCCGCAAAAGCGCAAATGCCAAACCCGGGAAATCTTAAAACGCCACACGCCAAACCCGTGAAAATCCGAATGCCATAGGGCAAACCCATGGAAGCCCAAATGCCCCAGGCCAAACCCGGGAAATCATAAACGCCTCAGGCCAAACGCACACGCACCAGGCAAAACCCATGAAAGCCCAAACGCCCGAGGCCAAACCTGCAAAAGCCCAAACACCAAACCCGTGAAAGCCCAAGTGCCCCAGGCCAAACCTGGAAAAGCACAAACACCAAACCCGTGAAAGCCCAGTTGCTCCAGGCCAAACCCACTTAATCCCAAACGCCCCAGGCTTATCCTGCGAAAGCCCAAATGCCAAATCTGGGTGAGCACAAACGCCACATGTCAAACCTGGAAACCCCAAAGGCCACGTGGCAAACCCACGAAACCCAAACGGCCCAAGCCTAATCTGCAAAAGCCGAAATGACAAATCTGGGTAAGCCCAAACGCCCCAGGCCTAACCTGCGAAAGCCCAAATGCCAGAACTGGGTAAGCTCAAATGCTACATGCCAAACATGAAAAGCCCAAAGGCCACATGCAAAACCCACAAAAGCCCAAATGCCCCAGGCGACATCAGCAAAAGCGCAAATGCCAAACCCGGGAAATCTTAAAACGCCACACGTCAAACCCGTGAAAATCCGAATGCCATAGGCCAAACCCATGGAAGCCCAAATGCCCCAGGCCAAACCCGGGAAATCATAAACGCCTCAGACCAAACGCACACGCACCAGGCAAAACCCATGAAAGCCCAAACGCCCGAGGCCAAACCTGCAAAAGCCCAAACACCAAACCCGTGAAAGCCCAAGTGCCCCAGGCCAAACCTGGAAAAGCACAAACACCAAACCCGTGAAAGCCCAGTTGCTCCAGGCCAAACCCACTTAATCCCAATGCCCCAGGCATATCCTGCGAAAGCCCAAATGCCAAATCTGGGTGAGCACAAACGCCACATGTCAAACCTGGAAACCCCAAAGGCCACGTGGCAAACCCACGAAACCCAAACGGCCCAAGCCTAATCTGCAAAAGCCCAAATGCCAAATCTGGGTAAGCCCAAACGCCCCAGGCCTAACCTGCGAAAGCCCAAATGCCAGAACTGGGTAAGCTCAAATGCTACATGCCAAACATGAAAAGCCCAAAGGCCACATGCCAAACCCACAAAAGCCCAAATGCCCCAGGCGACATCCGCAAAAGCGCAAATGCCAAACCCGGGAAATCTTAAAACGCCACACGCCAAACCCGTGAAAATCCGAATGCCATAGGGCAAACCCATGGAAGCCCAAATGCCCCAGGCCAAACCCGGGAAATCATAAACGCCTCAGGCCAAACGCACACGCACCAGGCAAAACCCATGAAAGCCCAAACGCCCGAGGCCAAACCTGCAAAAGCCCAAACACCAAACCCGTGAAAGCCCAAGTGCCCCAGGCCAAACCTGGAAAAGCACAAACACCAAACCCGTGAAAGCCCAGTTGCTCCAGGCCAAACCCACTTAATCCCAAACGCCCCAGGCTTATCCTGCGAAAGCCCAAATGCCAAATCTGGGTGAGCACAAACGCCACATGTCAAACCTGGAAACCCCAAAGGCCACGTGGCAAACCCACGAAACCCAAACGGCCCAAGCCTAATCTGCAAAAGCCGAAATGACAAATCTGGGTAAGCCCAAACGCCCCAGGCCTAACCTGCGAAAGCCCAAATGCCAGAACTGGGTAAGCTCAAATGCTACATGCCAAACATGAAAAGCCCAAAGGCCACATGCAAAACCCACAAAAGCCCAAATGCCCCAGGCGACATCAGCAAAAGCGCAAATGCCAAACCCGGGAAATCTTAAAACGCCACACGTCAAACCCGTGAAAATCCGAATGCCATAGGCCAAACCCATGGAAGCCCAAATGCCCCAGGCCAAACCCGGGAAATCATAAACGCCTCAGACCAAACGCACACGCACCAGGCAAAACCCATGAAAGCCCAAACGCCCGAGGCCAAACCTGCAAAAGCCCAAACACCAAACCCGTGAAAGCCCAAGTGCCCCAGGCCAAACCTGGAAAAGCACAAACACCAAACCCGTGAAAGCCCAGTTGCTCCAGGCCAAACCCACTTAATCCCAATGCCCCAGGCATATCCTGCGAAAGCCCAAATGCCAAATCTGGGTGAGCACAAACGCCACATGTCAAACCTGGAAACCCCAAAGGCCACGTGGCAAACCCACGAAACCCAAACGGCCCAAGCCTAATCTGCAAAAGCCGAAATGACAAATCTGGGTAAGCCCAAACGCCCCAGGCCTAACCTGCGAAAGCCCAAATGCCAGAACTGGGTAAGCTCAAATGCTACATGCCAAACATGAAAAGCCCAAAGGCCACATGCAAAACCCACAAAAGCCCAAATGCCCCAGGCGACATCAGCAAAAGCGCAAATGCCAAACCCGGGAAATCTTAAAACGCCACACGTCAAACCCGTGAAAATCCGAATGCCATAGGCCAAACCCATGGAAGCCCAAATGCCCCAGGCCAAACCCGGGAAATCATAAACGCCTCAGACCAAACGCACACGCACCAGGCAAAACCCATGAAAGCCCAAACGCCCGAGGCCAAACCTGCAAAAGCCCAAACACCAAACCCGTGAAAGCCCAAGTGCCCCAGGCCAAACCTGGAAAAGCACAAACACCAAACCCGTGAAAGCCCAGTTGCTCCAGGCCAAACCCACTTAATCCCAAACGCCCCAGGCTTATCCTGCGAAAGCCCAAATGCCAAATCTGGGTGAGCACAAACGCCACATGTCAAACCTGGAAACCCCAAAGGCCACGTGGCAAACCCACGAAACCCAAACGGCCCAAGCCTAATCTGCAAAAGCCGAAATGACAAATCTGGGTAAGCCCAAACGCCCCAGGCCTAACCTGCGAAAGCCCAAATGCCAGAACTGGGTAAGCTCAAATGCTACATGCCAAACATGAAAAGCCCAAAGGCCACATGCAAAACCCACAAAAGCCCAAATGCCCCAGGCGACATCAGCAAAAGCGCAAATGCCAAACCCGGGAAATCTTAAAACGCCACACGTCAAACCCGTGAAAATCCGAATGCCATAGGCCAAACCCATGGAAGCCCAAATGCCCCAGGCCAAACCCGGGAAATCATAAACGCCTCAGACCAAACGCACACGCACCAGGCAAAACCCATGAAAGCCCAAACGCCCGAGGCCAAACCTGCAAAAGCCCAAACACCAAACCCGTGAAAGCCCAAGTGCCCCAGGCCAAACCTGGAAAAGCACAAACACCAAACCCGTGAAAGCCCAGTTGCTCCAGGCCAAACCCACTTAATCCCAATGCCCCAGGCATATCCTGCGAAAGCCCAAATGCCAAATCTGGGTGAGCACAAACGCCACATGTCAAACCTGGAAACCCCAAAGGCCACGTGGCAAACCCACGAAACCCAAACGGCCCAAGCCTAATCTGCAAAAGCCCAAATGCCAAATCTGGGTAAGCCCAAACGCCCCAGGCCTAACCTGCGAAAGCCCAAATGCCAGAACTGGGTAAGCTCAAATGCTACATGCCAAACATGAAAAGCCCAAAGGCCACATGCCAAACCCACAAAAGCCCAAATGCCCCAGGCGACATCCGCAAAAGCGCAAATGCCAAACCCGGGAAATCTTAAAACGCCACACGCCAAACCCGTGAAAATCCGAATGCCATAGGGCAAACCCATGGAAGCCCAAATGCCCCAGGCCAAACCCGGGAAATCATAAACGCCTCAGGCCAAACGCACACGCACCAGGCAAAACCCATGAAAGCCCAAACGCCCGAGGCCAAACCTGCAAAAGCCCAAACACCAAACCCGTGAAAGCCCAAGTGCCCCAGGCCAAACCTGGAAAAGCACAAACACCAAACCCGTGAAAGCCCAGTTGCTCCAGGCCAAACCCACTTAATCCCAAACGCCCCAGGCTTATCCTGCGAAAGCCCAAATGCCAAATCTGGGTGAGCACAAACGCCACATGTCAAACCTGGAAACCCCAAAGGCCACGTGGCAAACCCACGAAACCCAAACGGCCCAAGCCTAATCTGCAAAAGCCGAAATGACAAATCTGGGTAAGCCCAAACGCCCCAGGCCTAACCTGCGAAAGCCCAAATGCCAGAACTGGGTAAGCTCAAATGCTACATGCCAAACATGAAAAGCCCAAAGGCCACATGCAAAACCCACAAAAGCCCAAATGCCCCAGGCGACATCAGCAAAAGCGCAAATGCCAAACCCGGGAAATCTTAAAACGCCACACGTCAAACCCGTGAAAATCCGAATGCCATAGGCCAAACCCATGGAAGCCCAAATGCCCCAGGCCAAACCCGGGAAATCATAAACGCCTCAGACCAAACGCACACGCACCAGGCAAAACCCATGAAAGCCCAAACGCCCGAGGCCAAACCTGCAAAAGCCCAAACACCAAACCCGTGAAAGCCCAAGTGCCCCAGGCCAAACCTGGAAAAGCACAAACACCAAACCCGTGAAAGCCCAGTTGCTCCAGGCCAAACCCACTTAATCCCAATGCCCCAGGCATATCCTGCGAAAGCCCAAATGCCAAATCTGGGTGAGCACAAACGCCACATGTCAAACCTGGAAACCCCAAAGGCCACGTGGCAAACCCACGAAACCCAAACGGCCCAAGCCTAATCTGCAAAAGCCCAAATGCCAAATCTGGGTAAGCCCAAACGCCCCAGGCCTAACCTGCGAAAGCCCAAATGCCAGAACTGGGTAAGCTCAAATGCTACATGCCAAACATGAAAAGCCCAAAGGCCACATGCCAAACCCACAAAAGCCCAAATGCCCCAGGCGACATCCGCAAAAGCGCAAATGCCAAACCCGGGAAATCTTAAAACGCCACACGCCAAACCCGTGAAAATCCGAATGCCATAGGGCAAACCCATGGAAGCCCAAATGCCCCAGGCCAAACCCGGGAAATCATAAACGCCTCAGGCCAAACGCACACGCACCAGGCAAAACCCATGAAAGCCCAAACGCCCGAGGCCAAACCTGCAAAAGCCCAAACACCAAACCCGTGAAAGCCCAAGTGCCCCAGGCCAAACCTGGAAAAGCACAAACACCAAACCCGTGAAAGCCCAGTTGCTCCAGGCCAAACCCACTTAATCCCAAACGCCCCAGGCTTATCCTGCGAAAGCCCAAATGCCAAATCTGGGTGAGCACAAACGCCACATGTCAAACCTGGAAACCCCAAAGGCCACGTGGCAAACCCACGAAACCCAAACGGCCCAAGCCTAATCTGCAAAAGCCGAAATGACAAATCTGGGTAAGCCCAAACGCCCCAGGCCTAACCTGCGAAAGCCCAAATGCCAGAACTGGGTAAGCTCAAATGCTACATGCCAAACATGAAAAGCCCAAAGGCCACATGCAAAACCCACAAAAGCCCAAATGCCCCAGGCGACATCAGCAAAAGCGCAAATGCCAAACCCGGGAAATCTTAAAACGCCACACGTCAAACCCGTGAAAATCCGAATGCCATAGGCCAAACCCATGGAAGCCCAAATGCCCCAGGCCAAACCCGGGAAATCATAAACGCCTCAGACCAAACGCACACGCACCAGGCAAAACCCATGAAAGCCCAAACGCCCGAGGCCAAACCTGCAAAAGCCCAAACACCAAACCCGTGAAAGCCCAAGTGCCCCAGGCCAAACCTGGAAAAGCACAAACACCAAACCCGTGAAAGCCCAGTTGCTCCAGGCCAAACCCACTTAATCCCAATGCCCCAGGCATATCCTGCGAAAGCCCAAATGCCAAATCTGGGTGAGCACAAACGCCACATGTCAAACCTGGAAACCCCAAAGGCCACGTGGCAAACCCACGAAACCCAAACGGCCCAAGCCTAATCTGCAAAAGCCCAAATGCCAAATCTGGGTAAGCCCAAACGCCCCAGGCCTAACCTGCGAAAGCCCAAATGCCAGAACTGGGTAAGCTCAAATGCTACATGCCAAACATGAAAAGCCCAAAGGCCACATGCCAAACCCACAAAAGCCCAAATGCCCCAGGCGACATCCGCAAAAGCGCAAATGCCAAACCCGGGAAATCTTAAAACGCCACACGCCAAACCCGTGAAAATCCGAATGCCATAGGGCAAACCCATGGAAGCCCAAATGCCCCAGGCCAAACCCGGGAAATCATAAACGCCTCAGGCCAAACGCACACGCACCAGGCAAAACCCATGAAAGCCCAAACGCCCGAGGCCAAACCTGCAAAAGCCCAAACACCAAACCCGTGAAAGCCCAAGTGCCCCAGGCCAAACCTGGAAAAGCACAAACACCAAACCCGTGAAAGCCCAGTTGCTCCAGGCCAAACCCACTTAATCCCAAACGCCCCAGGCTTATCCTGCGAAAGCCCAAATGCCAAATCTGGGTGAGCACAAACGCCACATGTCAAACCTGGAAACCCCAAAGGCCACGTGGCAAACCCACGAAACCCAAACGGCCCAAGCCTAATCTGCAAAAGCCGAAATGACAAATCTGGGTAAGCCCAAACGCCCCAGGCCTAACCTGCGAAAGCCCAAATGCCAGAACTGGGTAAGCTCAAATGCTACATGCCAAACATGAAAAGCCCAAAGGCCACATGCAAAACCCACAAAAGCCCAAATGCCCCAGGCGACATCAGCAAAAGCGCAAATGCCAAACCCGGGAAATCTTAAAACGCCACACGTCAAACCCGTGAAAATCCGAATGCCATAGGCCAAACCCATGGAAGCCCAAATGCCCCAGGCCAAACCCGGGAAATCATAAACGCCTCAGACCAAACGCACACGCACCAGGCAAAACCCATGAAAGCCCAAACGCCCGAGGCCAAACCTGCAAAAGCCCAAACACCAAACCCGTGAAAGCCCAAGTGCCCCAGGCCAAACCTGGAAAAGCACAAACACCAAACCCGTGAAAGCCCAGTTGCTCCAGGCCAAACCCACTTAATCCCAATGCCCCAGGCATATCCTGCGAAAGCCCAAATGCCAAATCTGGGTGAGCACAAACGCCACATGTCAAACCTGGAAACCCCAAAGGCCACGTGGCAAACCCACGAAACCCAAACGGCCCAAGCCTAATCTGCAAAAGCCCAAATGCCAAATCTGGGTAAGCCCAAACGCCCCAGGCCTAACCTGCGAAAGCCCAAATGCCAGAACTGGGTAAGCTCAAATGCTACATGCCAAACATGAAAAGCCCAAAGGCCACATGCCAAACCCACAAAAGCCCAAATGCCCCAGGCGACATCCGCAAAAGCGCAAATGCCAAACCCGGGAAATCTTAAAACGCCACACGCCAAACCCGTGAAAATCCGAATGCCATAGGGCAAACCCATGGAAGCCCAAATGCCCCAGGCCAAACCCGGGAAATCATAAACGCCTCAGGCCAAACGCACACGCACCAGGCAAAACCCATGAAAGCCCAAACGCCCGAGGCCAAACCTGCAAAAGCCCAAACACCAAACCCGTGAAAGCCCAAGTGCCCCAGGCCAAACCTGGAAAAGCACAAACACCAAACCCGTGAAAGCCCAGTTGCTCCAGGCCAAACCCACTTAATCCCAAACGCCCCAGGCTTATCCTGCGAAAGCCCAAATGCCAAATCTGGGTGAGCACAAACGCCACATGTCAAACCTGGAAACCCCAAAGGCCACGTGGCAAACCCACGAAACCCAAACGGCCCAAGCCTAATCTGCAAAAGCCGAAATGACAAATCTGGGTAAGCCCAAACGCCCCAGGCCTAACCTGCGAAAGCCCAAATGCCAGAACTGGGTAAGCTCAAATGCTACATGCCAAACATGAAAAGCCCAAAGGCCACATGCAAAACCCACAAAAGCCCAAATGCCCCAGGCGACATCAGCAAAAGCGCAAATGCCAAACCCGGGAAATCTTAAAACGCCACACGTCAAACCCGTGAAAATCCGAATGCCATAGGCCAAACCCATGGAAGCCCAAATGCCCCAGGCCAAACCCGGGAAATCATAAACGCCTCAGACCAAACGCACACGCACCAGGCAAAACCCATGAAAGCCCAAACGCCCGAGGCCAAACCTGCAAAAGCCCAAACACCAAACCCGTGAAAGCCCAAGTGCCCCAGGCCAAACCTGGAAAAGCACAAACACCAAACCCGTGAAAGCCCAGTTGCTCCAGGCCAAACCCACTTAATCCCAATGCCCCAGGCATATCCTGCGAAAGCCCAAATGCCAAATCTGGGTGAGCACAAACGCCACATGTCAAACCTGGAAACCCCAAAGGCCACGTGGCAAACCCACGAAACCCAAACGGCCCAAGCCTAATCTGCAAAAGCCCAAATGCCAAATCTGGGTAAGCCCAAACGCCCCAGGCCTAACCTGCGAAAGCCCAAATGCCAGAACTGGGTAAGCTCAAATGCTACATGCCAAACATGAAAAGCCCAAAGGCCACATGCCAAACCCACAAAAGCCCAAATGCCCCAGGCGACATCCGCAAAAGCGCAAATGCCAAACCCGGGAAATCTTAAAACGCCACACGCCAAACCCGTGAAAATCCGAATGCCATAGGGCAAACCCATGGAAGCCCAAATGCCCCAGGCCAAACCCGGGAAATCATAAACGCCTCAGGCCAAACGCACACGCACCAGGCAAAACCCATGAAAGCCCAAACGCCCGAGGCCAAACCTGCAAAAGCCCAAACACCAAACCCGTGAAAGCCCAAGTGCCCCAGGCCAAACCTGGAAAAGCACAAACACCAAACCCGTGAAAGCCCAGTTGCTCCAGGCCAAACCCACTTAATCCCAAACGCCCCAGGCTTATCCTGCGAAAGCCCAAATGCCAAATCTGGGTGAGCACAAACGCCACATGTCAAACCTGGAAACCCCAAAGGCCACGTGGCAAACCCACGAAACCCAAACGGCCCAAGCCTAATCTGCAAAAGCCGAAATGACAAATCTGGGTAAGCCCAAACGCCCCAGGCCTAACCTGCGAAAGCCCAAATGCCAGAACTGGGTAAGCTCAAATGCTACATGCCAAACATGAAAAGCCCAAAGGCCACATGCAAAACCCACAAAAGCCCAAATGCCCCAGGCGACATCAGCAAAAGCGCAAATGCCAAACCCGGGAAATCTTAAAACGCCACACGTCAAACCCGTGAAAATCCGAATGCCATAGGCCAAACCCATGGAAGCCCAAATGCCCCAGGCCAAACCCGGGAAATCATAAACGCCTCAGACCAAACGCACACGCACCAGGCAAAACCCATGAAAGCCCAAACGCCCGAGGCCAAACCTGCAAAAGCCCAAACACCAAACCCGTGAAAGCCCAAGTGCCCCAGGCCAAACCTGGAAAAGCACAAACACCAAACCCGTGAAAGCCCAGTTGCTCCAGG
Source organism: Ryuthela nishihirai (assembly GCA_038380435.1). NCBI lineage: Eukaryota > Metazoa > Arthropoda > Arachnida > Araneae > Heptathelidae > Ryuthela > Ryuthela nishihirai. The sequence continues at coordinate 15,420 of JAWZYU010000120.1, forward strand.
CCAAACCCACTTAATCCCAATGCCCCAGGCATATCCTGCGAAAGCCCAAATGCCAAATCTGGGTGAGCACAAACGCCACATGTCAAACCTGGAAACCCCAAAGGCCACGTGGCAAACCCACGAAACCCAAACGGCCCAAGCCTAATCTGCAAAAGCCCAAATGCCAAATCTGGGTAAGCCCAAACGCCCCAGGCCTAACCTGCGAAAGCCCAAATGCCAGAACTGGGTAAGCTCAAATGCTACATGCCAAACATGAAAAGCCCAAAGGCCACATGCCAAACCCACAAAAGCCCAAATGCCCCAGGCGACATCCGCAAAAGCGCAAATGCCAAACCCGGGAAATCTTAAAACGCCACACGCCAAACCCGTGAAAATCCGAATGCCATAGGGCAAACCCATGGAAGCCCAAATGCCCCAGGCCAAACCCGGGAAATCATAAACGCCTCAGGCCAAACGCACACGCACCAGGCAAAACCCATGAAAGCCCAAACGCCCGAGGCCAAACCTGCAAAAGCCCAAACACCAAACCCGTGAAAGCCCAAGTGCCCCAGGCCAAACCTGGAAAAGCACAAACACCAAACCCGTGAAAGCCCAGTTGCTCCAGGCCAAACCCACTTAATCCCAAACGCCCCAGGCTTATCCTGCGAAAGCCCAAATGCCAAATCTGGGTGAGCACAAACGCCACATGTCAAACCTGGAAACCCCAAAGGCCACGTGGCAAACCCACGAAACCCAAACGGCCCAAGCCTAATCTGCAAAAGCCGAAATGACAAATCTGGGTAAGCCCAAACGCCCCAGGCCTAACCTGCGAAAGCCCAAATGCCAGAACTGGGTAAGCTCAAATGCTACATGCCAAACATGAAAAGCCCAAAGGCCACATGCAAAACCCACAAAAGCCCAAATGCCCCAGGCGACATCAGCAAAAGCGCAAATGCCAAACCCGGGAAATCTTAAAACGCCACACGTCAAACCCGTGAAAATCCGAATGCCATAGGCCAAACCCATGGAAGCCCAAATGCCCCAGGCCAAACCCGGGAAATCATAAACGCCTCAGACCAAACGCACACGCACCAGGCAAAACCCATGAAAGCCCAAACGCCCGAGGCCAAACCTGCAAAAGCCCAAACACCAAACCCGTGAAAGCCCAAGTGCCCCAGGCCAAACCTGGAAAAGCACAAACACCAAACCCGTGAAAGCCCAGTTGCTCCAGGCCAAACCCACTTAATCCCAATGCCCCAGGCATATCCTGCGAAAGCCCAAATGCCAAATCTGGGTGAGCACAAACGCCACATGTCAAACCTGGAAACCCCAAAGGCCACGTGGCAAACCCACGAAACCCAAACGGCCCAAGCCTAATCTGCAAAAGCCCAAATGCCAAATCTGGGTAAGCCCAAACGCCCCAGGCCTAACCTGCGAAAGCCCAAATGCCAGAACTGGGTAAGCTCAAATGCTACATGCCAAACATGAAAAGCCCAAAGGCCACATGCCAAACCCACAAAAGCCCAAATGCCCCAGGCGACATCCGCAAAAGCGCAAATGCCAAACCCGGGAAATCTTAAAACGCCACACGCCAAACCCGTGAAAATCCGAATGCCATAGGGCAAACCCATGGAAGCCCAAATGCCCCAGGCCAAACCCGGGAAATCATAAACGCCTCAGGCCAAACGCACACGCACCAGGCAAAACCCATGAAAGCCCAAACGCCCGAGGCCAAACCTGCAAAAGCCCAAACACCAAACCCGTGAAAGCCCAAGTGCCCCAGGCCAAACCTGGAAAAGCACAAACACCAAACCCGTGAAAGCCCAGTTGCTCCAGGCCAAACCCACTTAATCCCAAACGCCCCAGGCTTATCCTGCGAAAGCCCAAATGCCAAATCTGGGTGAGCACAAACGCCACATGTCAAACCTGGAAACCCCAAAGGCCACGTGGCAAACCCACGAAACCCAAACGGCCCAAGCCTAATCTGCAAAAGCCGAAATGACAAATCTGGGTAAGCCCAAACGCCCCAGGCCTAACCTGCGAAAGCCCAAATGCCAGAACTGGGTAAGCTCAAATGCTACATGCCAAACATGAAAAGCCCAAAGGCCACATGCAAAACCCACAAAAGCCCAAATGCCCCAGGCGACATCAGCAAAAGCGCAAATGCCAAACCCGGGAAATCTTAAAACGCCACACGTCAAACCCGTGAAAATCCGAATGCCATAGGCCAAACCCATGGAAGCCCAAATGCCCCAGGCCAAACCCGGGAAATCATAAACGCCTCAGACCAAACGCACACGCACCAGGCAAAACCCATGAAAGCCCAAACGCCCGAGGCCAAACCTGCAAAAGCCCAAACACCAAACCCGTGAAAGCCCAAGTGCCCCAGGCCAAACCTGGAAAAGCACAAACACCAAACCCGTGAAAGCCCAGTTGCTCCAGGCCAAACCCACTTAATCCCAATGCCCCAGGCATATCCTGCGAAAGCCCAAATGCCAAATCTGGGTGAGCACAAACGCCACATGTCAAACCTGGAAACCCCAAAGGCCACGTGGCAAACCCACGAAACCCAAACGGCCCAAGCCTAATCTGCAAAAGCCCAAATGCCAAATCTGGGTAAGCCCAAACGCCCCAGGCCTAACCTGCGAAAGCCCAAATGCCAGAACTGGGTAAGCTCAAATGCTACATGCCAAACATGAAAAGCCCAAAGGCCACATGCCAAACCCACAAAAGCCCAAATGCCCCAGGCGACATCCGCAAAAGCGCAAATGCCAAACCCGGGAAATCTTAAAACGCCACACGCCAAACCCGTGAAAATCCGAATGCCATAGGGCAAACCCATGGAAGCCCAAATGCCCCAGGCCAAACCCGGGAAATCATAAACGCCTCAGGCCAAACGCACACGCACCAGGCAAAACCCATGAAAGCCCAAACGCCCGAGGCCAAACCTGCAAAAGCCCAAACACCAAACCCGTGAAAGCCCAAGTGCCCCAGGCCAAACCTGGAAAAGCACAAACACCAAACCCGTGAAAGCCCAGTTGCTCCAGGCCAAACCCACTTAATCCCAAACGCCCCAGGCTTATCCTGCGAAAGCCCAAATGCCAAATCTGGGTGAGCACAAACGCCACATGTCAAACCTGGAAACCCCAAAGGCCACGTGGCAAACCCACGAAACCCAAACGGCCCAAGCCTAATCTGCAAAAGCCGAAATGACAAATCTGGGTAAGCCCAAACGCCCCAGGCCTAACCTGCGAAAGCCCAAATGCCAGAACTGGGTAAGCTCAAATGCTACATGCCAAACATGAAAAGCCCAAAGGCCACATGCCAAACCCACAAAAGCCCAAATGCCCCAGGCGACATCCGCAAAAGCGCAAATGCCAAACCCGGGAAATCTTAAAACGCCACACGCCAAACCCGTGAAAATCCGAATGCCATAGGGCAAACCCATGGAAGCCCAAATGCCCCAGGCCAAACCCGGGAAATCATAAACGCCTCAGGCCAAACGCACACGCACCAGGCAAAACCCATGAAAGCCCAAACGCCCGAGGCCAAACCTGCAAAAGCCCAAACACCAAACCCGTGAAAGCCCAAGTGCCCCAGGCCAAACCTGGAAAAGCACAAACACCAAACCCGTGAAAGCCCAGTTGCTCCAGGCCAAACCCACTTAATCCCAAACGCCCCAGGCTTATCCTGCGAAAGCCCAAATGCCAAATCTGGGTGAGCACAAACGCCACATGTCAAACCTGGAAACCCCAAAGGCCACGTGGCAAACCCACGAAACCCAAACGGCCCAAGCCTAATCTGCAAAAGCCGAAATGACAAATCTGGGTAAGCCCAAACGCCCCAGGCCTAACCTGCGAAAGCCCAAATGCCAGAACTGGGTAAGCTCAAATGCTACATGCCAAACATGAAAAGCCCAAAGGCCACATGCAAAACCCACAAAAGCCCAAATGCCCCAGGCGACATCAGCAAAAGCGCAAATGCCAAACCCGGGAAATCTTAAAACGCCACACGTCAAACCCGTGAAAATCCGAATGCCATAGGCCAAACCCATGGAAGCCCAAATGCCCCAGGCCAAACCCGGGAAATCATAAACGCCTCAGACCAAACGCACACGCACCAGGCAAAACCCATGAAAGCCCAAACGCCCGAGGCCAAACCTGCAAAAGCCCAAACACCAAACCCGTGAAAGCCCAAGTGCCCCAGGCCAAACCTGGAAAAGCACAAACACCAAACCCGTGAAAGCCCAGTTGCTCCAGGCCAAACCCACTTAATCCCAATGCCCCAGGCATATCCTGCGAAAGCCCAAATGCCAAATCTGGGTGAGCACAAACGCCACATGTCAAACCTGGAAACCCCAAAGGCCACGTGGCAAACCCACGAAACCCAAACGGCCCAAGCCTAATCTGCAAAAGCCCAAATGCCAAATCTGGGTAAGCCCAAACGCCCCAGGCCTAACCTGCGAAAGCCCAAATGCCAGAACTGGGTAAGCTCAAATGCTACATGCCAAACATGAAAAGCCCAAAGGCCACATGCCAAACCCACAAAAGCCCAAATGCCCCAGGCGACATCCGCAAAAGCGCAAATGCCAAACCCGGGAAATCTTAAAACGCCACACGCCAAACCCGTGAAAATCCGAATGCCATAGGGCAAACCCATGGAAGCCCAAATGCCCCAGGCCAAACCCGGGAAATCATAAACGCCTCAGGCCAAACGCACACGCACCAGGCAAAACCCATGAAAGCCCAAACGCCCGAGGCCAAACCTGCAAAAGCCCAAACACCAAACCCGTGAAAGCCCAAGTGCCCCAGGCCAAACCTGGAAAAGCACAAACACCAAACCCGTGAAAGCCCAGTTGCTCCAGGCCAAACCCACTTAATCCCAAACGCCCCAGGCTTATCCTGCGAAAGCCCAAATGCCAAATCTGGGTGAGCACAAACGCCACATGTCAAACCTGGAAACCCCAAAGGCCACGTGGCAAACCCACGAAACCCAAACGGCCCAAGCCTAATCTGCAAAAGCCGAAATGACAAATCTGGGTAAGCCCAAACGCCCCAGGCCTAACCTGCGAAAGCCCAAATGCCAGAACTGGGTAAGCTCAAATGCTACATGCCAAACATGAAAAGCCCAAAGGCCACATGCAAAACCCACAAAAGCCCAAATGCCCCAGGCGACATCAGCAAAAGCGCAAATGCCAAACCCGGGAAATCTTAAAACGCCACACGTCAAACCCGTGAAAATCCGAATGCCATAGGCCAAACCCATGGAAGCCCAAATGCCCCAGGCCAAACCCGGGAAATCATAAACGCCTCAGACCAAACGCACACGCACCAGGCAAAACCCATGAAAGCCCAAACGCCCGAGGCCAAACCTGCAAAAGCCCAAACACCAAACCCGTGAAAGCCCAAGTGCCCCAGGCCAAACCTGGAAAAGCACAAACACCAAACCCGTGAAAGCCCAGTTGCTCCAGGCCAAACCCACTTAATCCCAAACGCCCCAGGCTTATCCTGCGAAAGCCCAAATGCCAAATCTGGGTGAGCACAAACGCCACATGTCAAACCTGGAAACCCCAAAGGCCACGTGGCAAACCCACGAAACCCAAACGGCCCAAGCCTAATCTGCAAAAGCCGAAATGACAAATCTGGGTAAGCCCAAACGCCCCAGGCCTAACCTGCGAAAGCCCAAATGCCAGAACTGGGTAAGCTCAAATGCTACATGCCAAACATGAAAAGCCCAAAGGCCACATGCAAAACCCACAAAAGCCCAAATGCCCCAGGCGACATCAGCAAAAGCGCAAATGCCAAACCCGGGAAATCTTAAAACGCCACACGTCAAACCCGTGAAAATCCGAATGCCATAGGCCAAACCCATGGAAGCCCAAATGCCCCAGGCCAAACCCGGGAAATCATAAACGCCTCAGACCAAACGCACACGCACCAGGCAAAACCCATGAAAGCCCAAACGCCCGAGGCCAAACCTGCAAAAGCCCAAACACCAAACCCGTGAAAGCCCAAGTGCCCCAGGCCAAACCTGGAAAAGCACAAACACCAAACCCGTGAAAGCCCAGTTGCTCCAGGCCAAACCCACTTAATCCCAATGCCCCAGGCATATCCTGCGAAAGCCCAAATGCCAAATCTGGGTGAGCACAAACGCCACATGTCAAACCTGGAAACCCCAAAGGCCACGTGGCAAACCCACGAAACCCAAACGGCCCAAGCCTAATCTGCAAAAGCCCAAATGCCAAATCTGGGTAAGCCCAAACGCCCCAGGCCTAACCTGCGAAAGCCCAAATGCCAGAACTGGGTAAGCTCAAATGCTACATGCCAAACATGAAAAGCCCAAAGGCCACATGCCAAACCCACAAAAGCCCAAATGCCCCAGGCGACATCCGCAAAAGCGCAAATGCCAAACCCGGGAAATCTTAAAACGCCACACGCCAAACCCGTGAAAATCCGAATGCCATAGGGCAAACCCATGGAAGCCCAAATGCCCCAGGCCAAACCCGGGAAATCATAAACGCCTCAGGCCAAACGCACACGCACCAGGCAAAACCCATGAAAGCCCAAACGCCCGAGGCCAAACCTGCAAAAGCCCAAACACCAAACCCGTGAAAGCCCAAGTGCCCCAGGCCAAACCTGGAAAAGCACAAACACCAAACCCGTGAAAGCCCAGTTGCTCCAGGCCAAACCCACTTAATCCCAAACGCCCCAGGCTTATCCTGCGAAAGCCCAAATGCCAAATCTGGGTGAGCACAAACGCCACATGTCAAACCTGGAAACCCCAAAGGCCACGTGGCAAACCCACGAAACCCAAACGGCCCAAGCCTAATCTGCAAAAGCCGAAATGACAAATCTGGGTAAGCCCAAACGCCCCAGGCCTAACCTGCGAAAGCCCAAATGCCAGAACTGGGTAAGCTCAAATGCTACATGCCAAACATGAAAAGCCCAAAGGCCACATGCAAAACCCACAAAAGCCCAAATGCCCCAGGCGACATCAGCAAAAGCGCAAATGCCAAACCCGGGAAATCTTAAAACGCCACACGTCAAACCCGTGAAAATCCGAATGCCATAGGCCAAACCCATGGAAGCCCAAATGCCCCAGGCCAAACCCGGGAAATCATAAACGCCTCAGACCAAACGCACACGCACCAGGCAAAACCCATGAAAGCCCAAACGCCCGAGGCCAAACCTGCAAAAGCCCAAACACCAAACCCGTGAAAGCCCAAGTGCCCCAGGCCAAACCTGGAAAAGCACAAACACCAAACCCGTGAAAGCCCAGTTGCTCCAGGCCAAACCCACTTAATCCCAATGCCCCAGGCATATCCTGCGAAAGCCCAAATGCCAAATCTGGGTGAGCACAAACGCCACATGTCAAACCTGGAAACCCCAAAGGCCACGTGGCAAACCCACGAAACCCAAACGGCCCAAGCCTAATCTGCAAAAGCCCAAATGCCAAATCTGGGTAAGCCCAAACGCCCCAGGCCTAACCTGCGAAAGCCCAAATGCCAGAACTGGGTAAGCTCAAATGCTACATGCCAAACATGAAAAGCCCAAAGGCCACATGCCAAACCCACAAAAGCCCAAATGCCCCAGGCGACATCCGCAAAAGCGCAAATGCCAAACCCGGGAAATCTTAAAACGCCACACGCCAAACCCGTGAAAATCCGAATGCCATAGGGCAAACCCATGGAAGCCCAAATGCCCCAGGCCAAACCCGGGAAATCATAAACGCCTCAGGCCAAACGCACACGCACCAGGCAAAACCCATGAAAGCCCAAACGCCCGAGGCCAAACCTGCAAAAGCCCAAACACCAAACCCGTGAAAGCCCAAGTGCCCCAGGCCAAACCTGGAAAAGCACAAACACCAAACCCGTGAAAGCCCAGTTGCTCCAGGCCAAACCCACTTAATCCCAAACGCCCCAGGCTTATCCTGCGAAAGCCCAAATGCCAAATCTGGGTGAGCACAAACGCCACATGTCAAACCTGGAAACCCCAAAGGCCACGTGGCAAACCCACGAAACCCAAACGGCCCAAGCCTAATCTGCAAAAGCCGAAATGACAAATCTGGGTAAGCCCAAACGCCCCAGGCCTAACCTGCGAAAGCCCAAATGCCAGAACTGGGTAAGCTCAAATGCTACATGCCAAACATGAAAAGCCCAAAGGCCACATGCAAAACCCACAAAAGCCCAAATGCCCCAGGCGACATCAGCAAAAGCGCAAATGCCAAACCCGGGAAATCTTAAAACGCCACACGTCAAACCCGTGAAAATCCGAATGCCATAGGCCAAACCCATGGAAGCCCAAATGCCCCAGGCCAAACCCGGGAAATCATAAACGCCTCAGACCAAACGCACACGCACCAGGCAAAACCCATGAAAGCCCAAACGCCCGAGGCCAAACCTGCAAAAGCCCAAACACCAAACCCGTGAAAGCCCAAGTGCCCCAGGCCAAACCTGGAAAAGCACAAACACCAAACCCGTGAAAGCCCAGTTGCTCCAGGCCAAACCCACTTAATCCCAATGCCCCAGGCATATCCTGCGAAAGCCCAAATGCCAAATCTGGGTGAGCACAAACGCCACATGTCAAACCTGGAAACCCCAAAGGCCACGTGGCAAACCCACGAAACCCAAACGGCCCAAGCCTAATCTGCAAAAGCCCAAATGCCAAATCTGGGTAAGCCCAAACGCCCCAGGCCTAACCTGCGAAAGCCCAAATGCCAGAACTGGGTAAGCTCAAATGCTACATGCCAAACATGAAAAGCCCAAAGGCCACATGCCAAACCCACAAAAGCCCAAATGCCCCAGGCGACATCCGCAAAAGCGCAAATGCCAAACCCGGGAAATCTTAAAACGCCACACGCCAAACCCGTGAAAATCCGAATGCCATAGGGCAAACCCATGGAAGCCCAAATGCCCCAGGCCAAACCCGGGAAATCATAAACGCCTCAGGCCAAACGCACACGCACCAGGCAAAACCCATGAAAGCCCAAACGCCCGAGGCCAAACCTGCAAAAGCCCAAACACCAAACCCGTGAAAGCCCAAGTGCCCCAGGCCAAACCTGGAAAAGCACAAACACCAAACCCGTGAAAGCCCAGTTGCTCCAGGCCAAACCCACTTAATCCCAAACGCCCCAGGCTTATCCTGCGAAAGCCCAAATGCCAAATCTGGGTGAGCACAAACGCCACATGTCAAACCTGGAAACCCCAAAGGCCACGTGGCAAACCCACGAAACCCAAACGGCCCAAGCCTAATCTGCAAAAGCCGAAATGACAAATCTGGGTAAGCCCAAACGCCCCAGGCCTAACCTGCGAAAGCCCAAATGCCAGAACTGGGTAAGCTCAAATGCTACATGCCAAACATGAAAAGCCCAAAGGCCACATGCAAAACCCACAAAAGCCCAAATGCCCCAGGCGACATCAGCAAAAGCGCAAATGCCAAACCCGGGAAATCTTAAAACGCCACACGTCAAACCCGTGAAAATCCGAATGCCATAGGCCAAACCCATGGAAGCCCAAATGCCCCAGGCCAAACCCGGGAAATCATAAACGCCTCAGACCAAACGCACACGCACCAGGCAAAACCCATGAAAGCCCAAACGCCCGAGGCCAAACCTGCAAAAGCCCAAACACCAAACCCGTGAAAGCCCAAGTGCCCCAGGCCAAACCTGGAAAAGCACAAACACCAAACCCGTGAAAGCCCAGTTGCTCCAGGCCAAACCCACTTAATCCCAATGCCCCAGGCATATCCTGCGAAAGCCCAAATGCCAAATCTGGGTGAGCACAAACGCCACATGTCAAACCTGGAAACCCCAAAGGCCACGTGGCAAACCCACGAAACCCAAACGGCCCAAGCCTAATCTGCAAAAGCCCAAATGCCAAATCTGGGTAAGCCCAAACGCCCCAGGCCTAACCTGCGAAAGCCCAAATGCCAGAACTGGGTAAGCTCAAATGCTACATGCCAAACATGAAAAGCCCAAAGGCCACATGCCAAACCCACAAAAGCCCAAATGCCCCAGGCGACATCCGCAAAAGCGCAAATGCCAAACCCGGGAAATCTTAAAACGCCACACGCCAAACCCGTGAAAATCCGAATGCCATAGGGCAAACCCATGGAAGCCCAAATGCCCCAGGCCAAACCCGGGAAATCATAAACGCCTCAGGCCAAATGCACACGCACCAGGCAAAACCCATGAAAGCCCAAACGCCCGAGGCCAAACCTGCAAAAGCCCAAACACCAAACCCGTGAAAGCCCAAGTGCCCCAGGCCAAACCTGGAAAAGCACAAACACCAAACCCGTGAAAGCCCAGTTGCTCCAGGCCAAACCCACTTAATCCCAAACGCCCCAGGCTTATCCTGCGAAAGCCCAAATGCCAAATCTGGGTGAGCACAAACGCCACATGTCAAACCTGGAAACCCCAAAGGCCACGTGGCAAACCCACGAAACCCAAACGGCCCAAGCCTAATCTGCAAAAGCCGAAATGACAAATCTGGGTAAGCCCAAACGCCCCAGGCCTAACCTGCGAAAGCCCAAATGCCAGAACTGGGTAAGCTCAAATGCTACATGCCAAACATGAAAAGCCCAAAGGCCACATGCAAAACCCACAAAAGCCCAAATGCCCCAGGCGACATCAGCAAAAGCGCAAATGCCAAACCCGGGAAATCTTAAAACGCCACACGTCAAACCCGTGAAAATCCGAATGCCATAGGCCAAACCCATGGAAGCCCAAATGCCCCAGGCCAAACCCGGGAAATCATAAACGCCTCAGACCAAACGCACACGCACCAGGCAAAACCCATGAAAGCCCAAACGCCCGAGGCCAAACCTGCAAAAGCCCAAACACCAAACCCGTGAAAGCCCAAGTGCCCCAGGCCAAACCTGGAAAAGCACAAACACCAAACCCGTGAAAGCCCAGTTGCTCCAGGCCAAACCCACTTAATCCCAATGCCCCAGGCATATCCTGCGAAAGCCCAAATGCCAAATCTGGGTGAGCACAAACGCCACATGTCAAACCTGGAAACCCCAAAGGCCACGTGGCAAACCCACGAAACCCAAACGGCCCAAGCCTAATCTGCAAAAGCCCAAATGCCAAATCTGGGTAAGCCCAAACGCCCCAGGCCTAACCTGCGAAAGCCCAAATGCCAGAACTGGGTAAGCTCAAATGCTACATGCCAAACATGAAAAGCCCAAAGGCCACATGCCAAACCCACAAAAGCCCAAATGCCCCAGGCGACATCCGCAAAAGCGCAAATGCCAAACCCGGGAAATCTTAAAACGCCACACGCCAAACCCGTGAAAATCCGAATGCCATAGGGCAAACCCATGGAAGCCCAAATGCCCCAGGCCAAACCCGGGAAATCATAAACGCCTCAGGCCAAACGCACACGCACCAGGCAAAACCCATGAAAGCCCAAACGCCCGAGGCCAAACCTGCAAAAGCCCAAACACCAAACCCGTGAAAGCCCAAGTGCCCCAGGCCAAACCTGGAAAAGCACAAACACCAAACCCGTGAAAGCCCAGTTGCTCCAGGCCAAACCCACTTAATCCCAATGCCCCAGGCATATCCTGCGAAAGCCCAAATGCCAAATCTGGGTGAGCACAAACGCCACATGTCAAACCTGGAAACCCCAAAGGCCACGTGGCAAACCCACGAAACCCAAACGGCCCAAGCCTAATCTGCAAAAGCCCAAATGCCAAATCTGGGTAAGCCCAAACGCCCCAGGCCTAACCTGCGAAAGCCCAAATGCCAGAACTGGGTAAGCTCAAATGCTACATGCCAAACATGAAAAGCCCAAAGGCCACATGCCAAACCCACAAAAGCCCAAATGCCCCAGGCGACATCCGCAAAAGCGCAAATGCCAAACCCGGGAAATCTTAAAACGCCACACGCCAAACCCGTGAAAATCCGAATGCCATAGGGCAAACCCATGGAAGCCCAAATGCCCCAGGCCAAACCCGGGAAATCATAAACGCCTCAGGCCAAACGCACACGCACCAGGCAAAACCCATGAAAGCCCAAACGCCCGAGGCCAAACCTGCAAAAGCCCAAACACCAAACCCGTGAAAGCCCAAGTGCCCCAGGCCAAACCTGGAAAAGCACAAACACCAAACCCGTGAAAGCCCAGTTGCTCCAGGCCAAACCCACTTAATCCCAAACGCCCCAGGCTTATCCTGCGAAAGCCCAAATGCCAAATCTGGGTGAGCACAAACGCCACATGTCAAACCTGGAAACCCCAAAGGCCACGTGGCAAACCCACGAAACCCAAACGGCCCAAGCCTAATCTGCAAAAGCCGAAATGACAAATCTGGGTAAGCCCAAACGCCCCAGGCCTAACCTGCGAAAGCCCAAATGCCAGAACTGGGTAAGCTCAAATGCTACATGCCAAACATGAAAAGCCCAAAGGCCACATGCCAAACCCACAAAAGCCCAAATGCCCCAGGCGACATCCGCAAAAGCGCAAATGCCAAACCCGGGAAATCTTAAAACGCCACACGCCAAACCCGTGAAAATCCGAATGCCATAGGGCAAACCCATTGAAGCCCAAATGCCCCAGGCCAAACCCGGGAAATCATAAACGCCTCAGGCCAAACGCACACGCACCAGGCAAAACCCATGAAAGCCCAAACGCCCGAGGCCAAACCTGCAAAAGCCCAAACACCAAACCCGTGAAAGCCCAAGTGCCCCAGGCCAAACCTGGAAAAGCACAAACACCAAACCCGTGAAAGCCCAGTTGCTCCAGGCCAAACCCACTTAATCCCAAACGCCCCAGGCTTATCCTGCGAAAGCCCAAATGCCAAATCTGGGTGAGCACAAACGCCACATGTCAAACCTGGAAACCCCAAAGGCCACGTGGCAAACCCACGAAACCCAAACGGCCCAAGCCTAATCTGCAAAAGCCGAAATGACAAATCTGGGTAAGCCCAAACGCCCCAGGCCTAACCTGCGAAAGCCCAAATGCCAGAACTGGGTAAGCTCAAATGCTACATGCCAAACATGAAAAGCCCAAAGGCCACATGCAAAACCCACAAAAGCCCAAATGCCCCAGGCGACATCAGCAAAAGCGCAAATGCCAAACCCGGGAAATCTTAAAACACCACACGTCAAACCCGTGAAAATCCGAATGCCATAGGCCAAACCCATGGAAGCCCAAATGCCCCAGGCCAAACCCGGGAAATCATAAACGCCTCAGACCAAACGCACACGCACCAGGCAAAACCCATGAAAGCCCAAACGCCCGAGGCCAAACCTGCAAAAGCCCAAACACCAAACCCGTGAAAGCCCAAGTGCCCCAGGCCAAACCTGGAAAAGCACAAACACCAAACCCGTGAAAGCCCAGTTGCTCCAGGCCAAACCCACTTAATCCCAATGCCCCAGGCATATCCTGCGAAAGCCCAAATGCCAAATCTGGGTGAGCACAAACGCCACATGTCAAACCTGGAAACCCCAAAGGCCACGTGGCAAACCCACGAAACCCAAACGGCCCAAGCCTAATCTGCAAAAGCCCAAATGCCAAATCTGGGTAAGCCCAAACGCCCCAGGCCTAACCTGCGAAAGCCCAAATGCCAGAACTGGGTAAGCTCAAATGCTACATGCCAAACATGAAAAGCCCAAAGGCCACATGCCAAACCCACAAAAGCCCAAATGCCCCAGGCGACATCCGCAAAAGCGCAAATGCCAAACCCGGGAAATCTTAAAACGCCACACGCCAAACCCGTGAAAATCCGAATGCCATAGGGCAAACCCATGGAAGCCCAAATGCCCCAGGCCAAACCCGGGAAATCATAAACGCCTCAGGCCAAACGCACACGCACCAGGCAAAACCCATGAAAGCCCAAACGCCCGAGGCCAAACCTGCAAAAGCCCAAACACCAAACCCGTGAAAGCCCAAGTGCCCCAGGCCAAACCTGGAAAAGCACAAACACCAAACCCGTGAAAGCCCAGTTGCTCCAGGCCAAACCCACTTAATCCCAAACGCCCCAGGCTTATCCTGCGAAAGCCCAAATGCCAAATCTGGGTGAGCACAAACGCCACATGTCAAACCTGGAAACCCCAAAGGCCACGTGGCAAACCCACGAAACCCAAACGGCCCAAGCCTAATCTGCAAAAGCCGAAATGACAAATCTGGGTAAGCCCAAACGCCCCAGGCCTAACCTGCGAAAGCCCAAATGCCAGAACTGGGTAAGCTCAAATGCTACATGCCAAACATGAAAAGCCCAAAGGCCACATGCAAAACCCACAAAAGCCCAAATGCCCCAGGCGACATCAGCAAAAGCGCAAATGCCAAACCCGGGAAATCTTAAAACGCCACACGTCAAACCCGTGAAAATCCGAATGCCATAGGCCAAACCCATGGAAGCCCAAATGCCCCAGGCCAAACCCGGGAAATCATAAACGCCTCAGACCAAACGCACACGCACCAGGCAAAACCCATGAAAGCCCAAACGCCCGAGGCCAAACCTGCAAAAGCCCAAACACCAAACCCGTGAAAGCCCAAGTGCCCCAGGCCAAACCTGGAAAAGCACAAACACCAAACCCGTGAAAGCCCAGTTGCTCCAGGCCAAACCCACTTAATCCCAATGCCCCAGGCATATCCTGCGAAAGCCCAAATGCCAAATCTGGGTGAGCACAAACGCCACATGTCAAACCTGGAAACCCCAAAGGCCACGTGGCAAACCCACGAAACCCAAACGGCCCAAGCCTAATCTGCAAAAGCCCAAATGCCAAATCTGGGTAAGCCCAAACGCCCCAGGCCTAACCTGCGAAAGCCCAAATGCCAGAACTGGGTAAGCTCAAATGCTACATGCCAAACATGAAAAGCCCAAAGGCCACATGCCAAACCCACAAAAGCCCAAATGCCCCAGGCGACATCCGCAAAAGCGCAAATGCCAAACCCGGGAAATCTTAAAACGCCACACGCCAAACCCGTGAAAATCCGAATGCCATAGGGCAAACCCATGGAAGCCCAAATGCCCCAGGCCAAACCCGGGAAATCATAAACGCCTCAGGCCAAACGCACACGCACCAGGCAAAACCCATGAAAGCCCAAACGCCCGAGGCCAAACCTGCAAAAGCCCAAACACCAAACCCGTGAAAGCCCAAGTGCCCCAGGCCAAACCTGGAAAAGCACAAACACCAAACCCGTGAAAGCCCAGTTGCTCCAGGCCAAACCCACTTAATCCCAAACGCCCCAGGCTTATCCTGCGAAAGCCCAAATGCCAAATCTGGGTGAGCACAAACGCCACATGTCAAACCTGGAAACCCCAAAGGCCACGTGGCAAACCCACGAAACCCAAACGGCCCAAGCCTAATCTGCAAAAGCCGAAATGACAAATCTGGGTAAGCCCAAACGCCCCAGGCCTAACCTGCGAAAGCCCAAATGCCAGAACTGGGTAAGCTCAAATGCTACATGCCAAACATGAAAAGCCCAAAGGCCACATGCAAAACCCACAAAAGCCCAAATGCCCCAGGCGACATCAGCAAAAGCGCAAATGCCAAACCCGGGAAATCTTAAAACGCCACACGTCAAACCCGTGAAAATCCGAATGCCATAGGCCAAACCCATGGAAGCCCAAATGCCCCAGGCCAAACCCGGGAAATCATAAACGCCTCAGACCAAACGCACACGCACCAGGCAAAACCCATGAAAGCCCAAACGCCCGAGGCCAAACCTGCAAAAGCCCAAACACCAAACCCGTGAAAGCCCAAGTGCCCCAGGCCAAACCTGGAAAAGCACAAACACCAAACCCGTGAAAGCCCAGTTGCTCCAGGCCAAACCCACTTAATCCCAATGCCCCAGGCATATCCTGCGAAAGCCCAAATGCCAAATCTGGGTGAGCACAAACGCCACATGTCAAACCTGGAAACCCCAAAGGCCACGTGGCAAACCCACGAAACCCAAACGGCCCAAGCCTAATCTGCAAAAGCCGAAATGACAAATCTGGGTAAGCCCAAACGCCCCAGGCCTAACCTGCGAAAGCCCAAATGCCAGAACTGGGTAAGCTCAAATGCTACATGCCAAACATGAAAAGCCCAAAGGCCACATGCAAAACCCACAAAAGCCCAAATGCCCCAGGCGACATCAGCAAAAGCGCAAATGCCAAACCCGGGAAATCTTAAAACGCCACACGTCAAACCCGTGAAAATCCGAATGCCATAGGCCAAACCCATGGAAGCCCAAATGCCCCAGGCCAAACCCGGGAAATCATAAACGCCTCAGACCAAACGCACACGCACCAGGCAAAACCCATGAAAGCCCAAACGCCCGAGGCCAAACCTGCAAAAGCCCAAACACCAAACCCGTGAAAGCCCAAGTGCCCCAGGCCAAACCTGGAAAAGCACAAACACCAAACCCGTGAAAGCCCAGTTGCTCCAGGCCAAACCCACTTAATCCCAATGCCCCAGGCATATCCTGCGAAAGCCCAAATGCCAAATCTGGGTGAGCACAAACGCCACATGTCAAACCTGGAAACCCCAAAGGCCACGTGGCAAACCCACGAAACCCAAACGGCCCAAGCCTAATCTGCAAAAGCCCAAATGCCAAATCTGGGTAAGCCCAAACGCCCCAGGCCTAACCTGCGAAAGCCCAAATGCCAGAACTGGGTAAGCTCAAATGCTACATGCCAAACATGAAAAGCCCAAAGGCCACATGCCAAACCCACAAAAGCCCAAATGCCCCAGGCGACATCCGCAAAAGCGCAAATGCCAAACCCGGGAAATCTTAAAACGCCACACGCCAAACCCGTGAAAATCCGAATGCCATAGGGCAAACCCATGGAAGCCCAAATGCCCCAGGCCAAACCCGGGAAATCATAAACGCCTCAGGCCAAACGCACACGCACCAGGCAAAACCCATGAAAGCCCAAACGCCCGAGGCCAAACCTGCAAAAGCCCAAACACCAAACCCGTGAAAGCCCAAGTGCCCCAGGCCAAACCTGGAAAAGCACAAACACCAAACCCGTGAAAGCCCAGTTGCTCCAGGCCAAACCCACTTAATCCCAAACGCCCCAGGCTTATCCTGCGAAAGCCCAAATGCCAAATCTGGGTGAGCACAAACGCCACATGTCAAACCTGGAAACCCCAAAGGCCACGTGGCAAACCCACGAAACCCAAACGGCCCAAGCCTAATCTGCAAAAGCCGAAATGACAAATCTGGGTAAGCCCAAACGCCCCAGGCCTAACCTGCGAAAGCCCAAATGCCAGAACTGGGTAAGCTCAAATGCTACATGCCAAACATGAAAAGCCCAAAGGCCACATGCAAAACCCACAAAAGCCCAAATGCCCCAGGCGACATCAGCAAAAGCGCAAATGCCAAACCCGGGAAATCTTAAAACGCCACACGTCAAACCCGTGAAAATCCGAATGCCATAGGCCAAACCCATGGAAGCCCAAATGCCCCAGGCCAAACCCGGGAAATCATAAACGCCTCAGACCAAACGCACACGCACCAGGCAAAACCCATGAAAGCCCAAACGCCCGAGGCCAAACCTGCAAAAGCCCAAACACCAAACCCGTGAAAGCCCAAGTGCCCCAGGCCAAACCTGGAAAAGCACAAACACCAAACCCGTGAAAGCCCAGTTGCTCCAGGCCAAACCCACTTAATCCCAATGCCCCAGGCATATCCTGCGAAAGCCCAAATGCCAAATCTGGGTGAGCACAAACGCCACATGTCAAACCTGGAAACCCCAAAGGCCACGTGGCAAACCCACGAAACCCAAACGGCCCAAGCCTAATCTGCAAAAGCCCAAATGCCAAATCTGGGTAAGCCCAAACGCCCCAGGCCTAACCTGCGAAAGCCCAAATGCCAGAACTGGGTAAGCTCAAATGCTACATGCCAAACATGAAAAGCCCAAAGGCCACATGCCAAACCCACAAAAGCCCAAATGCCCCAGGCGACATCCGCAAAAGCGCAAATGCCAAACCCGGGAAATCTTAAAACGCCACACGCCAAACCCGTGAAAATCCGAATGCCATAGGGCAAACCCATGGAAGCCCAAATGCCCCAGGCCAAACCCGGGAAATCATAAACGCCTCAGGCCAAACGCACACGCACCAGGCAAAACCCATGAAAGCCCAAACGCCCGAGGCCAAACCTGCAAAAGCCCAAACACCAAACCCGTGAAAGCCCAAGTGCCCCAGGCCAAACCTGGAAAAGCACAAACACCAAACCCGTGAAAGCCCAGTTGCTCCAGGCCAAACCCACTTAATCCCAAACGCCCCAGGCTTATCCTGCGAAAGCCCAAATGCCAAATCTGGGTGAGCACAAACGCCACATGTCAAACCTGGAAACCCCAAAGGCCACGTGGCAAACCCACGAAACCCAAACGGCCCAAGCCTAATCTGCAAAAGCCGAAATGACAAATCTGGGTAAGCCCAAACGCCCCAGGCCTAACCTGCGAAAGCCCAAATGCCAGAACTGGGTAAGCTCAAATGCTACATGCCAAACATGAAAAGCCCAAAGGCCACATGCAAAACCCACAAAAGCCCAAATGCCCCAGGCGACATCAGCAAAAGCGCAAATGCCAAACCCGGGAAATCTTAAAACGCCACACGTCAAACCCGTGAAAATCCGAATGCCATAGGCCAAACCCATGGAAGCCCAAATGCCCCAGGCCAAACCCGGGAAATCATAAACGCCTCAGACCAAACGCACACGCACCAGGCAAAACCCATGAAAGCCCAAACGCCCGAGGCCAAACCTGCAAAAGCCCAAACACCAAACCCGTGAAAGCCCAAGTGCCCCAGGCCAAACCTGGAAAAGCACAAACACCAAACCCGTGAAAGCCCAGTTGCTCCAGGCCAAACCCACTTAATCCCAATGCCCCAGGCATATCCTGCGAAAGCCCAAATGCCAAATCTGGGTGAGCACAAACGCCACATGTCAAACCTGGAAACCCCAAAGGCCACGTGGCAAACCCACGAAACCCAAACGGCCCAAGCCTAATCTGCAAAAGCCGAAATGACAAATCTGGGTAAGCCCAAACGCCCCAGGCCTAACCTGCGAAAGCCCAAATGCCAGAACTGGGTAAGCTCAAATGCTACATGCCAAACATGAAAAGCCCAAAGGCCACATGCAAAACCCACAAAAGCCCAAATGCCCCAGGCGACATCAGCAAAAGCGCAAATGCCAAACCCGGGAAATCTTAAAACGCCACACGTCAAACCCGTGAAAATCCGAATGCCATAGGCCAAACCCATGGAAGCCCAAATGCCCCAGGCCAAACCCGGGAAATCATAAACGCCTCAGACCAAACGCACACGCACCAGGCAAAACCCATGAAAGCCCAAACGCCCGAGGCCAAACCTGCAAAAGCCCAAACACCAAACCCGTGAAAGCCCAAGTGCCCCAGGCCAAACCTGGAAAAGCACAAACACCAAACCCGTGAAAGCCCAGTTGCTCCAGGCCAAACCCACTTAATCCCAATGCCCCAGGCATATCCTGCGAAAGCCCAAATGCCAAATCTGGGTGAGCACAAACGCCACATGTCAAACCTGGAAACCCCAAAGGCCACGTGGCAAACCCACGAAACCCAAACGGCCCAAGCCTAATCTGCAAAAGCCCAAATGCCAAATCTGGGTAAGCCCAAACGCCCCAGGCCTAACCTGCGAAAGCCCAAATGCCAGAACTGGGTAAGCTCAAATGCTACATGCCAAACATGAAAAGCCCAAAGGCCACATGCCAAACCCACAAAAGCCCAAATGCCCCAGGCGACATCCGCAAAAGCGCAAATGCCAAACCCGGGAAATCTTAAAACGCCACACGCCAAACCCGTGAAAATCCGAATGCCATAGGGCAAACCCATGGAAGCCCAAATGCCCCAGGCCAAACCCGGGAAATCATAAACGCCTCAGGCCAAACGCACACGCACCAGGCAAAACCCATGAAAGCCCAAACGCCCGAGGCCAAACCTGCAAAAGCCCAAACACCAAACCCGTGAAAGCCCAAGTGCCCCAGGCCAAACCTGGAAAAGCACAAACACCAAACCCGTGAAAGCCCAGTTGCTCCAGGCCAAACCCACT
Organism: Ryuthela nishihirai; assembly: GCA_038380435.1. Taxonomy (NCBI): domain Eukaryota; kingdom Metazoa; phylum Arthropoda; class Arachnida; order Araneae; family Heptathelidae; genus Ryuthela; species Ryuthela nishihirai. Next base: position 35,412 of record JAWZYU010000120.1, read on the forward strand.
TAATCCCAAACGCCCCAGGCTTATCCTGCGAAAGCCCAAATGCCAAATCTGGGTGAGCACAAACGCCACATGTCAAACCTGGAAACCCCAAAGGCCACGTGGCAAACCCACGAAACCCAAACGGCCCAAGCCTAATCTGCAAAAGCCGAAATGACAAATCTGGGTAAGCCCAAACGCCCCAGGCCTAACCTGCGAAAGCCCAAATGCCAGAACTGGGTAAGCTCAAATGCTACATGCCAAACATGAAAAGCCCAAAGGCCACATGCAAAACCCACAAAAGCCCAAATGCCCCAGGCGACATCAGCAAAAGCGCAAATGCCAAACCCGGGAAATCTTAAAACGCCACACGTCAAACCCGTGAAAATCCGAATGCCATAGGCCAAACCCATGGAAGCCCAAATGCCCCAGGCCAAACCCGGGAAATCATAAACGCCTCAGACCAAACGCACACGCACCAGGCAAAACCCATGAAAGCCCAAACGCCCGAGGCCAAACCTGCAAAAGCCCAAACACCAAACCCGTGAAAGCCCAAGTGCCCCAGGCCAAACCTGGAAAAGCACAAACACCAAACCCGTGAAAGCCCAGTTGCTCCAGGCCAAACCCACTTAATCCCAATGCCCCAGGCATATCCTGCGAAAGCCCAAATGCCAAATCTGGGTGAGCACAAACGCCACATGTCAAACCTGGAAACCCCAAAGGCCACGTGGCAAACCCACGAAACCCAAACGGCCCAAGCCTAATCTGCAAAAGCCCAAATGCCAAATCTGGGTAAGCCCAAACGCCCCAGGCCTAACCTGCGAAAGCCCAAATGCCAGAACTGGGTAAGCTCAAATGCTACATGCCAAACATGAAAAGCCCAAAGGCCACATGCCAAACCCACAAAAGCCCAAATGCCCCAGGCGACATCCGCAAAAGCGCAAATGCCAAACCCGGGAAATCTTAAAACGCCACACGCCAAACCCGTGAAAATCCGAATGCCATAGGGCAAACCCATGGAAGCCCAAATGCCCCAGGCCAAACCCGGGAAATCATAAACGCCTCAGGCCAAACGCACACGCACCAGGCAAAACCCATGAAAGCCCAAACGCCCGAGGCCAAACCTGCAAAAGCCCAAACACCAAACCCGTGAAAGCCCAAGTGCCCCAGGCCAAACCTGGAAAAGCACAAACACCAAACCCGTGAAAGCCCAGTTGCTCCAGGCCAAACCCACTTAATCCCAAACGCCCCAGGCTTATCCTGCGAAAGCCCAAATGCCAAATCTGGGTGAGCACAAACGCCACATGTCAAACCTGGAAACCCCAAAGGCCACGTGGCAAACCCACGAAACCCAAACGGCCCAAGCCTAATCTGCAAAAGCCGAAATGACAAATCTGGGTAAGCCCAAACGCCCCAGGCCTAACCTGCGAAAGCCCAAATGCCAGAACTGGGTAAGCTCAAATGCTACATGCCAAACATGAAAAGCCCAAAGGCCACATGCAAAACCCACAAAAGCCCAAATGCCCCAGGCGACATCAGCAAAAGCGCAAATGCCAAACCCGGGAAATCTTAAAACGCCACACGTCAAACCCGTGAAAATCCGAATGCCATAGGCCAAACCCATGGAAGCCCAAATGCCCCAGGCCAAACCCGGGAAATCATAAACGCCTCAGACCAAACGCACACGCACCAGGCAAAACCCATGAAAGCCCAAACGCCCGAGGCCAAACCTGCAAAAGCCCAAACACCAAACCCGTGAAAGCCCAAGTGCCCCAGGCCAAACCTGGAAAAGCACAAACACCAAACCCGTGAAAGCCCAGTTGCTCCAGGCCAAACCCACTTAATCCCAATGCCCCAGGCATATCCTGCGAAAGCCCAAATGCCAAATCTGGGTGAGCACAAACGCCACATGTCAAACCTGGAAACCCCAAAGGCCACGTGGCAAACCCACGAAACCCAAACGGCCCAAGCCTAATCTGCAAAAGCCCAAATGCCAAATCTGGGTAAGCCCAAACGCCCCAGGCCTAACCTGCGAAAGCCCAAATGCCAGAACTGGGTAAGCTCAAATGCTACATGCCAAACATGAAAAGCCCAAAGGCCACATGCCAAACCCACAAAAGCCCAAATGCCCCAGGCGACATCCGCAAAAGCGCAAATGCCAAACCCGGGAAATCTTAAAACGCCACACGCCAAACCCGTGAAAATCCGAATGCCATAGGGCAAACCCATGGAAGCCCAAATGCCCCAGGCCAAACCCGGGAAATCATAAACGCCTCAGGCCAAACGCACACGCACCAGGCAAAACCCATGAAAGCCCAAACGCCCGAGGCCAAACCTGCAAAAGCCCAAACACCAAACCCGTGAAAGCCCAAGTGCCCCAGGCCAAACCTGGAAAAGCACAAACACCAAACCCGTGAAAGCCCAGTTGCTCCAGGCCAAACCCACTTAATCCCAAACGCCCCAGGCTTATCCTGCGAAAGCCCAAATGCCAAATCTGGGTGAGCACAAACGCCACATGTCAAACCTGGAAACCCCAAAGGCCACGTGGCAAACCCACGAAACCCAAACGGCCCAAGCCTAATCTGCAAAAGCCGAAATGACAAATCTGGGTAAGCCCAAACGCCCCAGGCCTAACCTGCGAAAGCCCAAATGCCAGAACTGGGTAAGCTCAAATGCTACATGCCAAACATGAAAAGCCCAAAGGCCACATGCAAAACCCACAAAAGCCCAAATGCCCCAGGCGACATCAGCAAAAGCGCAAATGCCAAACCCGGGAAATCTTAAAACGCCACACGTCAAACCCGTGAAAATCCGAATGCCATAGGCCAAACCCATGGAAGCCCAAATGCCCCAGGCCAAACCCGGGAAATCATAAACGCCTCAGACCAAACGCACACGCACCAGGCAAAACCCATGAAAGCCCAAACGCCCGAGGCCAAACCTGCAAAAGCCCAAACACCAAACCCGTGAAAGCCCAAGTGCCCCAGGCCAAACCTGGAAAAGCACAAACACCAAACCCGTGAAAGCCCAGTTGCTCCAGGCCAAACCCACTTAATCCCAATGCCCCAGGCATATCCTGCGAAAGCCCAAATGCCAAATCTGGGTGAGCACAAACGCCACATGTCAAACCTGGAAACCCCAAAGGCCACGTGGCAAACCCACGAAACCCAAACGGCCCAAGCCTAATCTGCAAAAGCCCAAATGCCAAATCTGGGTAAGCCCAAACGCCCCAGGCCTAACCTGCGAAAGCCCAAATGCCAGAACTGGGTAAGCTCAAATGCTACATGCCAAACATGAAAAGCCCAAAGGCCACATGCCAAACCCACAAAAGCCCAAATGCCCCAGGCGACATCCGCAAAAGCGCAAATGCCAAACCCGGGAAATCTTAAAACGCCACACGCCAAACCCGTGAAAATCCGAATGCCATAGGGCAAACCCATGGAAGCCCAAATGCCCCAGGCCAAACCCGGGAAATCATAAACGCCTCAGGCCAAACGCACACGCACCAGGCAAAACCCATGAAAGCCCAAACGCCCGAGGCCAAACCTGCAAAAGCCCAAACACCAAACCCGTGAAAGCCCAAGTGCCCCAGGCCAAACCTGGAAAAGCACAAACACCAAACCCGTGAAAGCCCAGTTGCTCCAGGCCAAACCCACTTAATCCCAAACGCCCCAGGCTTATCCTGCGAAAGCCCAAATGCCAAATCTGGGTGAGCACAAACGCCACATGTCAAACCTGGAAACCCCAAAGGCCACGTGGCAAACCCACGAAACCCAAACGGCCCAAGCCTAATCTGCAAAAGCCCAAATGCCAAATCTGGGTAAGCCCAAACGCCCCAGGCCTAACCTGCGAAAGCCCAAATGCCAGAACTGGGTAAGCTCAAATGCTACATGCCAAACATGAAAAGCCCAAAGGCCACATGCCAAACCCACAAAAGCCCAAATGCCCCAGGCGACATCCGCAAAAGCGCAAATGCCAAACCCGGGAAATCTTAAAACGCCACACGTCAAACCCGTGAAAATCCGAATGCCATAGGCCAAACCCATGGAAGCCCAAATGCCCCAGGCCAAACCCGGGAAATCATAAACGCCTCAGACCAAACGCACACGCACCAGGCAAAACCCATGAAAGCCCAAACGCCCGAGGCCAAACCTGCAAAAGCCCAAACACCAAACCCGTGAAAGCCCAAGTGCCCCAGGCCAAACCTGGAAAAGCACAAACACCAAACCCGTGAAAGCCCAGTTGCTCCAGGCCAAACCCACTTAATCCCAATGCCCCAGGCATATCCTGCGAAAGCCCAAATGCCAAATCTGGGTGAGCACAAACGCCACATGTCAAACCTGGAAACCCCAAAGGCCACGTGGCAAACCCACGAAACCCAAACGGCCCAAGCCTAATCTGCAAAAGCCCAAATGCCAAATCTGGGTAAGCCCAAACGCCCCAGGCCTAACCTGCGAAAGCCCAAATGCCAGAACTGGGTAAGCTCAAATGCTACATGCCAAACATGAAAAGCCCAAAGGCCACATGCCAAACCCACAAAAGCCCAAATGCCCCAGGCGACATCCGCAAAAGCGCAAATGCCAAACCCGGGAAATCTTAAAACGCCACACGCCAAACCCGTGAAAATCCGAATGCCATAGGGCAAACCCATGGAAGCCCAAATGCCCCAGGCCAAACCCGGGAAATCATAAACGCCTCAGGCCAAACGCACACGCACCAGGCAAAACCCATGAAAGCCCAAACGCCCGAGGCCAAACCTGCAAAAGCCCAAACACCAAACCCGTGAAAGCCCAAGTGCCCCAGGCCAAACCTGGAAAAGCACAAACACCAAACCCGTGAAAGCCCAGTTGCTCCAGGCCAAACCCACTTAATCCCAAACGCCCCAGGCTTATCCTGCGAAAGCCCAAATGCCAAATCTGGGTGAGCACAAACGCCACATGTCAAACCTGGAAACCCCAAAGGCCACGTGGCAAACCCACGAAACCCAAACGGCCCAAGCCTAATCTGCAAAAGCCGAAATGACAAATCTGGGTAAGCCCAAACGCCCCAGGCCTAACCTGCGAAAGCCCAAATGCCAGAACTGGGTAAGCTCAAATGCTACATGCCAAACATGAAAAGCCCAAAGGCCACATGCAAAACCCACAAAAGCCCAAATGCCCCAGGCGACATCAGCAAAAGCGCAAATGCCAAACCCGGGAAATCTTAAAACGCCACACGTCAAACCCGTGAAAATCCGAATGCCATAGGCCAAACCCATGGAAGCCCAAATGCCCCAGGCCAAACCCGGGAAATCATAAACGCCTCAGACCAAACGCACACGCACCAGGCAAAACCCATGAAAGCCCAAACGCCCGAGGCCAAACCTGCAAAAGCCCAAACACCAAACCCGTGAAAGCCCAAGTGCCCCAGGCCAAACCTGGAAAAGCACAAACACCAAACCCGTGAAAGCCCAGTTGCTCCAGGCCAAACCCACTTAATCCCAATGCCCCAGGCATATCCTGCGAAAGCCCAAATGCCAAATCTGGGTGAGCACAAACGCCACATGTCAAACCTGGAAACCCCAAAGGCCACGTGGCAAACCCACGAAACCCAAACGGCCCAAGCCTAATCTGCAAAAGCCCAAATGCCAAATCTGGGTAAGCCCAAACGCCCCAGGCCTAACCTGCGAAAGCCCAAATGCCAGAACTGGGTAAGCTCAAATGCTACATGCCAAACATGAAAAGCCCAAAGGCCACATGCCAAACCCACAAAAGCCCAAATGCCCCAGGCGACATCCGCAAAAGCGCAAATGCCAAACCCGGGAAATCTTAAAACGCCACACGCCAAACCCGTGAAAATCCGAATGCCATAGGGCAAACCCATGGAAGCCCAAATGCCCCAGGCCAAACCCGGGAAATCATAAACGCCTCAGGCCAAACGCACACGCACCAGGCAAAACCCATGAAAGCCCAAACGCCCGAGGCCAAACCTGCAAAAGCCCAAACACCAAACCCGTAAAAGCCCAAGTGCCCCAGGCCAAACCTGGAAAAGCACAAACACCAAACCCGTGAAAGCCCAGTTGCTCCAGGCCAAACCCACTTAATCCCAATGCCCCAGGCATATCCTGCGAAAGCCCAAATGCCAAATCTGGGTGAGCACAAACGCCACATGTCAAACCTGGAAACCCCAAAGGCCACGTGGCAAACCCACGAAACCCAAACGGCCCAAGCCTAATCTGCAAAAGCCCAAATGCCAAATCTGGGTAAGCCCAAACGCCCCAGGCCTAACCTGCGAAAGCCCAAATGCCAGAACTGGGTAAGCTCAAATGCTACATGCCAAACATGAAAAGCCCAAAGGCCACATGCCAAACCCACAAAAGCCCAAATGCCCCAGGCGACATCCGCAAAAGCGCAAATGCCAAACCCGGGAAATCTTAAAACGCCACACGCCAAACCCGTGAAAATCCGAATGCCATAGGGCAAACCCATGGAAGCCCAAATGCCCCAGGCCAAACCCGGGAAATCATAAACGCCTCAGGCCAAACGCACACGCACCAGGCAAAACCCATGAAAGCCCAAACGCCCGAGGCCAAACCTGCAAAAGCCCAAACACCAAACCCGTGAAAGCCCAAGTGCCCCAGGCCAAACCTGGAAAAGCACAAACACCAAACCCGTGAAAGCCCAGTTGCTCCAGGCCAAACCCACTTAATCCCAAACGCCCCAGGCTTATCCTGCGAAAGCCCAAATGCCAAATCTGGGTGAGCACAAACGCCACATGTCAAACCTGGAAACCCCAAAGGCCACGTGGCAAACCCACGAAACCCAAACGGCCCAAGCCTAATCTGCAAAAGCCGAAATGACAAATCTGGGTAAGCCCAAACGCCCCAGGCCTAACCTGCGAAAGCCCAAATGCCAGAACTGGGTAAGCTCAAATGCTACATGCCAAACATGAAAAGCCCAAAGGCCACATGCAAAACCCACAAAAGCCCAAATGCCCCAGGCGACATCAGCAAAAGCGCAAATGCCAAACCCGGGAAATCTTAAAACGCCACACGTCAAACCCGTGAAAATCCGAATGCCATAGGCCAAACCCATGGAAGCCCAAATGCCCCAGGCCAAACCCGGGAAATCATAAACGCCTCAGACCAAACGCACACGCACCAGGCAAAACCCATGAAAGCCCAAACGCCCGAGGCCAAACCTGCAAAAGCCCAAACACCAAACCCGTGAAAGCCCAAGTGCCCCAGGCCAAACCTGGAAAAGCACAAACACCAAACCCGTGAAAGCCCAGTTGCTCCAGGCCAAACCCACTTAATCCCAATGCCCCAGGCATATCCTGCGAAAGCCCAAATGCCAAATCTGGGTGAGCACAAACGCCACATGTCAAACCTGGAAACCCCAAAGGCCACGTGGCAAACCCACGAAACCCAAACGGCCCAAGCCTAATCTGCAAAAGCCCAAATGCCAAATCTGGGTAAGCCCAAACGCCCCAGGCCTAACCTGCGAAAGCCCAAATGCCAGAACTGGGTAAGCTCAAATGCTACATGCCAAACATGAAAAGCCCAAAGGCCACATGCCAAACCCACAAAAGCCCAAATGCCCCAGGCGACATCCGCAAAAGCGCAAATGCCAAACCCGGGAAATCTTAAAACGCCACACGCCAAACCCGTGAAAATCCGAATGCCATAGGGCAAACCCATGGAAGCCCAAATGCCCCAGGCCAAACCCGGGAAATCATAAACGCCTCAGGCCAAACGCACACGCACCAGGCAAAACCCATGAAAGCCCAAACGCCCGAGGCCAAACCTGCAAAAGCCCAAACACCAAACCCGTGAAAGCCCAAGTGCCCCAGGCCAAACCTGGAAAAGCACAAACACCAAACCCATGAAAGCCCAGTTGCTCCAGGCCAAACCCACTTAATCCCAAACGCCCCAGGCTTATCCTGCGAAAGCCCAAATGCCAAATCTGGGTGAGCACAAACGCCACATGTCAAACCTGGAAACCCCAAAGGCCACGTGGCAAACCCACGAAACCCAAACGGCCCAAGTCTAATCTGCAAAAGCCCAAATGCCAAATCTGGGTAAACCCAAACGCCCCAGGCCTAACCTGCGAAAGCCCAAATGCCAGAACTGGGTAAGCTCAAATGCTACATGCCAAACATGAAAAGCCCAAAGGCCACATGCCAAACCCACAAAAGCCCAAATGCCCCAGGCGACATCCGCAAAAGCGCAAATGCCAAACCCGGGAAATCTTAAAACGCCACACGCCAAACCCGTGAAAATCCGAATGCCATAGGGCAAACCCATGGAAGCCCAAATGCCCCAGGCCAAACCCGGGAAATCATAAACGCCTCAGGCCAAACGCACACGCACCAGGCAAAACCCATGAAAGCCCAAACGCCCGAGGCCAAACCTGCAAAAGCCCAAACACCAAACCCGTAAAAGCCCAAGTGCCCCAGGCCAAACCTGGAAAAGCACAAACACCAAACCCGTGAAAGCCCAGTTGCTCCAGGCCAAACCCACTTAATCCCAAACGCCCCAGGCTTATCCTGCAAAAGCCCAAATGCCAAATCTGGGTGAGCACAAACGCCACATGTCAAACGTGGAAACCCCAAAGGCCACGTGGCAAACCCACAAAACCCAAACGGCCCAAGCCTAATCTGCAAAAGCCCAAATGCCAAATCTGGGTAAGCCCAAACGCCCCAGGCCTAACCTGCGAAAGCCCAAATGCCAGAACTGGGTAAGTTCAAATGCTACATGCCAAACATGAAAAGCCCAAAGGCCACATGCCAAACCCACAAAAGCCCAAATGCCCCAGGCGACATCCGCAAAAGCGCAAATGCCAAACCCGGGAAATCTTAAAACGCCACACGCCAAACCCGTGAAAATCCGAATGCCATAGGGCAAACCCATGGAAGCCCAAATGCCCCAGGCCAAACCCGGGAAATCATAAACGCCTCAGGCCAAACGCACACGCACCAGGCGAAACCCATGAAAGCCCAAACGCCCGAGGCCAAACCTGCAAAATCCCAAACACCAAACCCGTGAAAGCCCAAGTGCCCCAGGCCAAACCTGCAAAAGCACAAACACCAAACCCGTGAAAGCCCAATTGCCCAGGCCAAACCCACTTAATCCAAAACGCCCCAGGCTTATCCTGCGAAAGCCCAAATGCCAAATCCGGGTGAGCACAAAGGCCACATGTCAAACCTGGAAACCCCAAAGGCCACGTGCCAAACCTACGAAACCCATGTTCATTGACGAAACCCAGTCCTTCACCATCGTCTCCAATCAAATCTTTTCCGTTTAAATTTTTGTTTCCTTTAAATGCTTCGACCCATTTATTTCTATTCCGTCGCGAATCCAATTGCACGATGATCGGTCTCGGCTTGCTTTTATTTGCAGATGGCACTCTGTGTGCGACTTGAATATCATTGTCACCCACAGTTATCTTCAACTTATCGCCAATTGTTTTAATTAATTCTGGTTGATTTTCGTTTGGTGTTTCTTTTAGTCCTACAATCTCTATATTCATATATCTGGACTCTTGCTGTAAATACATTATATCGTTTTTCAGTCTAGCTACATTTGTTTCCAACGAATTAACTTTTTGCGTTAAGATGGCATTTTCTTTTTTAACGTCAGAAACAGTCTTTGTAGTCGAGTCTATGGTTCTAGAAAAATCATCGATTTTGCAAGAGCAGAAGTCAGCTGATTTCTTAACTTCAAGTAATTCTTCTCTTAACATTTTTTAATTCTGCTTTAATAATTTCCAATTCACCCTTAACTGTAAGATTATCAGTCCTCAGAATTGCAACAATATCTTCTTTCAATTGGCACAAATCACAGTAACTAATCTGTTCACATACAAAATCTCTCGCTTTTTGTTCTGGCTGCTTCCTGTGGTCAGTTCCCTCGCTCTGTATTGCCCGCTTTTCTGGTGCATTTTCCAAATGGAGCACTGTCGCAGTATCGCCTTTTGCTACTAGGCTTAATATATTTGAAGCCACATTACACTTACCATAAAATTCATTTTCTAAATATGAAAATTTATTTGTTGTACAACTTTTAGTTTCCACGTCAACTGTTGTCACATCACGCGATGGCACGTTCTTCTGTTGCTGTAGTTTCTGTTGTTTATTTGATTTAGGCTTACAAGAGTTACTGGGAAGATTGATACATTTCGAGCATAGCCAATTCCTTTTATTTTCTAAAGACATCTTCTTGAAATTTCTTTGCTTCCTTCCAACACAATAAAAGTGGACGTAGTCACCACATGCGCCTTTACAATGAAGAAATTCACTAACATCACCAAAATCCAATTTACAAACTATACATATAAGAGCCATGTTAACTCAAATATAAATGCGTAAATATGAGTAATTTCGTTTGGGTTGAACAATTTAACAAAAATTTACAAGTTCTTTAAAAGTTCAATAATACTAGAAGCAGGTTATGCAAATAAAATATGCAAAAACATTTAAAAAAAGAACTAAGTTAAAAATAAAAGCGCACCTACAAATTATACAACTCACCATAGTAAAAAACCATAATAAATATTCACTACAAAATTACTTACCTGAAAAAATTAATAAACGAACCACAAACACTTTATGAATATTATTAAACTTGATTCACCTGATACTTTTTTAAGCAGCAGAAAGTGGTTTAAAGAAGGACATAAGGAATACAGTCCATGTGTATTTTTTAATCGCATAGACCTTGCCAATGGTTGCTTATTACACTGTAATGTGTTCCCGGTACGCAAAGCTCCGAAAATCTAAAAAAAACCTCAAATTATATCAATTCTTCGCCATATCCATACGCTAACGCTATTCGCCAATCTATAATTATTCATACGGGCAACATGACCAAACCAACGGAGTCTATCTCTGCACAATATGCTGCTTAAAGGAGGTAGCAAACTCCTTTGCCTAACCTTATCATTAGTTACAAAGTTCCCCAAGATACTGCGTAAGCATCTAGTTACCTGTTATCTTGTTTACACAGTATCCACGTTTCACTACCATAACTAATCCTAGAAAGAACCAAACTATTATACAGTCTAATTTTAGTCTTTAGGTGTATACGCCTATTTCTCCACACTCTCCATAGATTCTTAAATGTCCCGGCAGCAATCCCTATTCGTCTGTTAATCTCATGCCGCACATCACCATTATCTGTTACATAGCTCACAAGATAATTAAACTCTGACACCTGCTCAAGACTGCCACCATTCAGATTAATGGAATCACAACCTGTTTGATCAATTTTCATCACTTTACTTTTCTCTCTGTTCATAAAAAACCTACTCTACTACCAATCTCATCAACAGCTCGAATGAAAGAGTTCATCTCATCAACACCATTTGCCAAAACGGCTAAATCATCAGCATAATCTAAATCAGAAAATTTCTTCTCTCTAATCCATTTAAGGCCAAACTATTTCCTTTGAAGTGAATTTCGCATAACATAATCAATAACCAAGCTAAAGAGAAAAGGAGACAAAATGCACCCTTGTCGAACACCAGAAGTAATGCTAAACCAATTGCTACAAGCCTTACCAACTCTCACACACTACTCAGTGTTATTATAGAGAGCTTTCATTATGTTAACTAACTTGTCAAGTATACCATATGATTTCACAATCAACCACAAATTATGACGATCAACAGAGTCGATAGCCTTTTTGAAATCAACAAAGCTAGCAACCAGAGGTTTCCGAAACTCTAAACATTTCTCAAGAATCTGCCTAAGTGAAAATATCTGATCCACACATCCCCTACCAGTTTTGAATCCACATTGCTCATCACGCAATTGCCTGTCAACCAGATTCTTAATTCTATTAAGCACAATCATGGAAAGAACTTTACCTGGAACGGAGAGTAGGCTGATACCCCTATAGTTATCAGAAGAACTGCGATCACCTTTTTTGAAAATAGGGATAATAATATCTCTGGTAAAATCTTTAGGAACCATGACTTTATCATAAAAGTTATTCAAAATTTCAGTCATCCAAATGGTAACTGAAACATTCCCAGCTCTAAGCATTTCCGTAGTAATTTCATCAACCCCTGGGGATTTATGAAGTTTAAGTTTAGAAATAGCCAAACTAACTTCAGATTGTGTTATAGGGCCAACATTAAAGCCAACAATGCGTCTATCATCATTGCAAACAATGGGAATAGAACTAACCGCATTGTTTAGAATATCACTGAAATGATCAGCCCACCTAGCCATGACAGAATCCTCACCTTCTCTAACTTTACCTTGTTTATCCTTCAATCCCTGGATACCTGTCCGTTTTCTACCGCACAAAACATTAACTATATTGTACAGCTCTCTGCTGTTGTGCTGCCTAACTGCTTCCTCGGCTTTGTCAGCCAAGCCATCAAGCCAAAAATTCTTATCAGTAGCTAAGTGTTCCTTTACAGGTTTATTAAGCTCTCTCTAATCCTTTCTATTAGGACTAGTAAGGTACTGATTAAGGACATTCCTGTAGTTCCTCCCTTTTTCTGAAATAAGCTCAAGAGCCTTATCACTTAAATAATTCTGGCTCCTCTACTCCTTTTTTCCTAATAGAGTATTGTTAGTTTCCAAAAAAGCCTGTTTAAAATGGCCCCATTCTTCCTCAACTTCAGTATTAAGCAAACCATGACTGTCATAATGACTAAGTAACCTATCATGGTAAGCTTTGTTTATAACTGGGTCTTTTAGAGCTTCAGTATTAAAAGCAAATTTTTTAACTCTAGCACAACACTTTTTAAGTTTAAATTGCAAGACACTTTTAACAATATAATGGTCAGATCCAATTTCAGCTCCCCTATTTGACCTGGTATACCTAACAGAACTAGCCCATTTTCTGTTAATTAATATGTAATCAATCATATTCTTATGCAGTCCATCGGGTGAAACCCATGTGTACTTATGTATGTTGCGGTGTTTGTAACAAGTGTTAGTTTTTCTGAATCCATTGAGTTTACTTACCTGTAGGAGACGTTGCCCATTGCCACTGCAGCTACCAATATCAAAAGGACCTATTACTCCTCCCCAAAGGTCAGAGTTAGTACCAACTTTGGCATTGAAATCATCTAGAAAAAGGGTAATATATCCTTACTTGACAGAATTCAAAATATCATGAAGTTGTAAGTAAAACCTATCCTTCTCATCCTCATCGGCATCCTCAGAGGGGGCATAACCTCAAGTCTTTAATGCTTGTCTGAAATTTTGCTGTAAGAAACCTTTCATTAATGCACTCATATCCAAGAAGAGCATCACTAGCGTGTCTGCTGAGAAGCAGACCCACGCCTTGGTGATGCTTATTGTCGTCCCTCACAGAAAAGAGAAATATAAGATTATTTTTAAGAATCTGACCTTTATCTGTCCATCTGGTTTCTTGCAAGCCGAAAATATTTAAATTATAATGGTGGAATTCTTGTGTGAGGACATCAAGAGAAAAAACTCTGTGCAGAGTCCTCACATTCCAACTATCTATGGAGAAAAAATGGTTAGTGGGATGTTAAAAAAACTATGTTTATTGAGAGAGGGAATGTCGACAATATCAAACAGCCCGCTAATCGCAGACATGGGGCAAAGACCCGTTCCCCCACCAGTAAAGGCTGCAGCCATCTACACTGCAAGACTTCCTCCAATGTAGAATTTGACGATGCTAATAGAAGCAAAGTGTTCAGGTGCCTGCGATGACCTCTGCTCCGGATTATCCACCAGCTGATAAACATATCCTGTGAATCTATTCACTTGGGGCTGTCAACCCACAACCAAACAGAAAACACAGCGGAAGATTTTCCCTCCATAGATATTAGGTGCTAGGCCAGGCCATTTCTATGCATCATCACAGGGAATTGGTGCATAGCTCTCCTTCCAGTGACTACCTAGCTACCATTTAATGAGAAGTATCTCTCACAGGGTGAAAAATACTAATAATAATCTGATTTCATTTGCTTTAGAGCTCTGATGAGGAATATAAAATTTTGGTTAGTGAACCTACGAGTGAGATACAGATACGAAGTATTTATGAGATAAATTTTAGTACAATATCATGTTTTTCAAATAGTTTGATGATGGACAGAGCTTAATGTGATGCACTGCCTGAGAACAAAAATGCACTTCTAGTTGCAGAAACACATTGCAAATTTTATTTGTGTGTCAGGCCAGGAAATTCAAAACAAAAAAAAAAAACGTGTAGAGGGTGGGGGAGTGTTACTGTATCATACATCCTGTTTTGGAACTTGACATAAAAAATAAATCTTTACCTGTAACCCCCCCCCCCCCTTCTCACGTACCAGGCAATTTTTGGTGCCTAGAGTAGTTCAAATCACTTCTAATTTACTCTTAAAAACGACAGAGTATACGATTAGAATGGAAAACAAAAAAGTTTTTTTCGATCTCATCAATGCATTCGTTAATTTTTCCTGTTTCTTGTCCCTGCGGACCAACGCACTCGTAGTCACTCCCCCCTCCACACACACACACTCAACCCTCCCATACTCCCACACCAACACACCCTTACCCCAACAACGACACCTGCTTTTTTCGCCCTCTTCTCTTTTCCTTTAAAACCCACTTGGCGTCTCACACCTGTACGACATACGTGTAATATCGAATATAAAAACGTTGGTTGCCGTTATATATAAATGATGAACGCTGGAAAATTTAACACGCGAAAAAAAATATGTTAAAGGCAAAGTTGACATGACACTTCAAATCACGTTTAAATACCCCCTCAAGCAGCTGCTTGCCACAGAGGTCTGACAGGAGCCTGTCAGTTTATATGCCGTAGTAGAAGGTCTGTGAGGATGGCAGGATCTAATCAGAAAAATGACACAAACAGCCATGCCTTACCCGGGGCTCGAACCCAGGTACCTTAGATCAGTAGCCAAGCGTGCTAACCACTTGCCCATGGGTTTTACTCTTAATAAAATAATTAGTGTATTGCACCGGATAATTATTTTCCATCTTGGCATTTGTAAAATTATCCTATCGTTAACTCTAAAAATGCAAATAACGTAGTTCAAAAAACGCCATTTCCATAGCTACAATTAGGAAGACCCTATTTCGTGTCAACACAAATATTTCGTAGTCAATTCCTATTTATATAAAGATAATTGCAACTGTTTATTTCATCTCTCAATAAATAAGTTCCAAAGCTTTAACGGTTCGTAAACGTATAAATGGTTGCTGCCTACGTAAAGCCCTTCCACATCGTAGTATATGACTAAAATCTCACCCAAAATATATTAAACAAAAGAATGGTTATTTCCTCCGTGGATCGTACGAGGGTGAGAAAAAACATCCAGTGGGACAACTCAAAATGCTTGCAATGCGAAACTCAAAGTAGGCAACTTCCAACTTTTCCTACGGCTTCACAATGTTTCGTCTATACTTCTCCGAAACATTAAATAACCATTTTTATTCTCTCTAGAAAAATAAAAATGCATCTTACGTATCTGAGATGATCGAAACATAACATAAAAATAATCCAAAAACGGGAACATTATTATGATTAAGAAAAGCATTTCTAAAACTTTAACTGCGTGTAATATATTTTAAAAATTCTGCTAGCAACACAAACGAAACAGTACTGCTGACGTCATCTCGGTGTTTTTCCTACTTTATTATTAACCCGTATTCACATGGGAAAACTAATTTTAGGAATTGACTTATTTCTCATGCCGCCATTTTTCTTTGTCACCACTCTATTTTAACTTCCACTTTTATACGAGATAAGTAACATTTATGTAATAAAAAATCTGTTTAAATTAATAAAAATCAAATGAATACTTAAAGATTTTCATATCTATTTTTTCATATGCACTGTATTTTTTTTTAAAAGGTTTATTTTTTTACACGGTTTTCTCGGGAACATATCTACCGTGTCAGAATTCGAAACAGAATTGGGTGCATTGAATTAGATTATTCCTATTGTTTATTAAGAAGGATTTATTTTTTTTTTAAGTTGAGTGGTTACCGCTCTTGGCTACTGATCTAAGAGACCTGGGTTCGAGTCCCGGGTAAGGCATGGCTGTTTTGTGTCGTTTTTCCGCTGAGGGTGTGCCATCCGCTCAGACCTACTATGGCATATAAACTGACAGGCTCCTGTCAGACCTCTGTTGTAAGCAGCTGCTTGAGGGGGTATTTATTTATTTATTATTAAAAGTTGAGTAACATCCTGAAACAAATTATAGAGAATATAATAGCAGGAATGCGCTGTGATGCATACCAATAAACATCTTTGTAAGCTGGATGCTTTTAAATGTAAACAGAGTCAATTTGAATATCTGAGTAGAATTGCATAGAATAAAATTCATATGATATCCTATGGCGCTCAGAGTCGGTTGTTTTACTTGTGATCGCCAATATTTTTTGTACACAATGGGCTAAACGGTCGGGTCACGAGGACCCCGAAGGCTCAGAGAAGGTTGGGGGAGGGGCCTCACTGGAACAGCTGTTGGGAGACATTATAGCCTCCCGTCAAAATCATGCAACGTGTTCTTTAACGTGCACAGGGTATGGCTTTCCCGCACACGGCTTAAGATCCCATCCGACGGATGGCGGCCTTTCCAAGATTATCGATTTCCCCTGCTGACCGTTAGCAGGGCGAGCAGTTTTGCAGAGATGAACTCGAACCTGAGAACTGCAGATTACGAGCCTGGCGCGCTACCAACTGAGCCACCACACCTCCGCAGCGTTTCTTTCCGTTAAGGAACTAATAACTGCTATGGTTTATCTTGATGTGCATTTTTTTTCTGGTTCGAGTAGCACCTGTGACAGCGTCCAGACACACAGTTATGTATAAATATATACGTCATCGCGTAGTTACAATATCGGCTTTCGTACTAAGCGCTCTTCCGCATTGCTATTAGAAATGCCACCAAAAGACATACGATCAGCAGTGCTATCATTAAAGTGAAGGGGATGGACGGTTAGGTATTGCCGCAAGATAGGAATATGTGTTTCCCAGGGTCGAGTCCCACTATACCCAAAGTTTTGATTTATTAAAACACCCCATCCTTATATCGGTTAGAAAGCCGAACACCGATGTTTCTATAAAGGCCGTCGGTTGTGAGGTAAAGAAATGGTCCCTGTGTGTGTCCCCTGCACGTATTAAATAAGACGCTAGATGGCCATGACCTGAGGTTTTCATCTCTCTCTTAACAGATGTGGTGCAGTGGGTTCCTTCGCCGACTGCATGGAGTCCTTGTGGAGTGGCCATTTTGTCCGATATGTGCGAAAAACTGCCGCTCATACGTAAAAGAACCCCTCATGCGAGGGAGGGAACAAATTTCGTTTTACACTCGTGAGGACCTTAAATCTTTCAATCACCTATGAAACTTTTACCGAATTAAATAACAGCCTGAAATTATGAATAATTGAAATGCTCAAAACGTCACAATGTTATAAGCAAGGTTACCTTTTTCAACATTAACCGTAATTATTCATAATTTAGTATGTTATATACCTTTCCAACATATATTTTGTTGTACGTATCGATTTGTTGGGAAGAAACTAGGAATAAGCGTCATAGCTTATCTTACCCTACCTCATTGATATAAAGTGAGGATTATTAATTGTAGGTATAATTATTAAATATCCTGAAGAAATAATACTCACCGTGAATCCCAAAAACGCTTGAAACAGGCATGTTATAGTAATTACTATGTTATAGTAATTTTCGTAAACAAGATGTTGAAACATACAAATGCGGAAGAGTAAACAAACACCTGTGTTCGCAATACGAAACACTAAAAGTCACTTCCTGTGAGTGAGCAAACAGTGCTTTCTTCAACGTCACTCTGTCAGACGTCATGACCCTATTATTGCGAGGAAAAAACATTGTAACATCAGTTTATGAGTTTATATCAAGCGGCTATGTTGCTGCTACATTTGCCGCGTTAGCGTATGGATATGGCGAAGAATTGATGTAATTTGAGTTTTTTTTTTTTGAGATTTTCGGAGCTTTGCGTACCGGGAACACATTACAGTGTAATTAAGCAACCATTGGCAAGGTCTATGCGATTAAAAAATACACACGGACTGTATTCCGTATGTCCTTCTCTAAACCACCATTCTGCTGCTCGAAAAAATATCAGATGAATCAAGTTTAATAATATTCATAAACTGTTTGTGGTTCGTTTATAAATTCTTTCAGGTAAGTAACTTTGTAGTGAATAATTAATATACAGTAGAGGTAATCTAATTTTCCACTTATTAGAGTGAGAGTTATGAAATTTCAACCGAGAACTACTATACAGCACATTATTCTGGTTATGGGATATAAATTTTATAGTTAAACGCTATTTGTCGCTGTCGACCACTAACGACCAATTTCATTTCAGCTCGGGTTTTGTAAACTTCGCTCAGTAGAACTAATGGTTGTCCGAGGAAAAAAAATTCTTTGCTTAATTTTTGATTTCTTCATTTTGTTATTTGTCGTTACAGTATGCGTAGAAATATTTCTATATCGTAAATGATGAAACGGCAGTTTTTTTTATGTACAGGCTTTCACATCTATTTGACCCATTATCGTGGACGTATTTCGAAACCAGTAAGTTAAAGTTAATTTAATTTATTTTAATAACATTCAAAATAATTTACTTTTTAAGATTTTATTTAAATATTTCAGAATATTATAAAAATATTTACCAAAATTAAAAAAAGAAATAACTACCAGTTAATATTTTAGGATTTGAAATGTTTTGATTTATGCACTTTGGTTTTGAAAGATATTATAAAAATTAGGGTGGCAACACTGGATATAGCACTGATGACGTCACGTCCGTGTTTTCGCGATATCATTTGTAATTATAATTTACCTGCTGAATTCTTCTGTTAATTTCTGTTGTAGCTGACAAATCAAAATTAACACTTATCTGTACGTCATGGTATAATAAGATAGAAAATTAGGAATGGAATTGCATGGCACCATAAACGTTTTCCTCAACGTTTCAAGTGTTTAAAAAAAATGCTCTTTATGGTAAAGGTAGACTATGTCAATAAATATTCCGATTTAGAGTGATTGGTGGGGTAATTTTAACGAGATTTATAATCGAGATTAGAGATATCTTGTGTAGGCGTTACAGATGTCAAATACAAATGATATTGTATAAGTTCTTGAGGTGGGTCTGTTATTTTGCTACTGAGGTATTACGGAAATGTTTCCGATTTTTTGATCATTGACCTACGTGTTGCGATTGACCTCAGGAGAAAAATTGTATTGAGATGAATATTGGAATATGAATGTTTCTTTCGGTATATATTTTTCTTGTATGGCGTTCATGACACATTGGAAATGCTTTTTCGATACATGCATACTATAGGAATTATCTCTGGAAGCAGCCGAAACCGCGTTGCTGACGTCTTCTCTGTGTTTTATACAATTCATTATTAAGGCGGGCACATTTAAGAATATTATTGTAACTCGTAATTTTATTTATTTTTTATGCCGATATATGTTACGTTTCTTTATGGCGATACGTAGCTCCTAATTGCTATAGGTAGGATATTTTTTTATTTTAGAGAGAGTAGTGAGGGAAGTTTTTCGTACTTCGAATGCGTAACTCTGTCGCGTTCGGCTATATTTTGTTATTTGATGGAGATCCCCAGTGCTAAATATGTTCGATGATCTTCGTTTCTGAAATATTCAGTAATTGGCGGTCACACAGATAGCAGAGATGGTGAGAAAGGAAGCTTAAACAGAGGGAACGTTTTGGCGAGTATCGAGAAGTATCACTACTCCGAAGACAGACAACAGTTAAAACAGTAACTTTATTGTCAGACGTCCCCAACGGATTATTACGACTATTTTTAATCAGAATACAGTTAATGAAATCTGTTTGAAGCGAAACGTATATAGAGAGCACTTTTCACGTTTTGTTCTACGGAATCGATGATATTATTTAAGGTTTGAAAAATAAGAAGTATTTTATTCATAGAAGGAGGAAGAGGAAATTTTAATGATATCTTATATGTCGTTTGGGTGGTCGTCGAGAACAAAAGTCGCCATGTTCTTCTTTGTGAGACATATATCGTAATGTTTCATACTGCGGGATAAAAACTTTACTGTTATCCTTTCGAAATGTTATATAAAAGATTTCGTATTCAGCATTTAAAGTTTTTCATTTAACGTTTCTGGAAATGCTGCTGATTCCAGTTTTGAGAGCAATAGGGCATTTATCGACAGACCTGGAAAAAGAAATCCCTAAAAGCAAAACGAATCTTTCGGTTAGACCAGCAAGAGCATTACATTAACTCCTAATTACGTGAGCGGAAATTTTTAGACACCGAGGTGTACCAACAAGTTTCCGATTTTAAAGCGGGGCGAGGGCAGTCGGTAGCACGCCAGGCTCGTAATCTGTAGTTCCCAGGTTCGAGTCCCAGGTGGGTCAGCGTTGAGATTTATCTCCGCAAAATTCACCGTCCTGCCCACGGTCAGTAGGAGACACCGATGGGCTTGGAAAGGCCGCCGTCCGTCTGATGTGACGTTAAGCCGTGGCCCCGTGTGCGGGAGAGCCATACCCTGTGCACATTAAAGAACACGCTGGATGGCCTTGACGGGAGGCTACCACCTGTCTCCCAACAGCTGTTCCAGTGGGTCCCCTCCCCCAACCTTCTCTGAACCTTCGCTGTCCATGTGACCTGACCATTTAGCCCATGGTGTGCACAAAAGTGCCGCTCAGAGTAAAACAACCCAACCCGATTTCAAAACCGGACGGAATTTGGATTAAGACGATAAACAGATATAACTCGCCACAAAATGTCGAGCACGATAATTTCCTGAAAAAAATATGCACACGAAAATGTATACTTGCATTACAACAACACCGTAGGAAACTTTATCATTGCATCACTGAGTTAATATAAAAAATGTTCCCACTCACTCTTCTAGAAGTTCAAACTAAATAAATATTAAATGGTTATCGTGACAGTATGAAAAGGAAGCCGATAAGGAAAAGTAAATTAATCGAGAACGTCTTCATGCCGTATTAAACCCTCCTTTCATCCAGCAGTATTTTCAGAGAATTTTTAAAATATCGTATTTTTCGCATAACATCTTTCTGCACATTTACAGTCTAATATGTGCTAATTTCAGGTGCCATGTCCTGATTTAAACCCTAAGAACATACTAATAAGTTGCTCTTCGCCACTACATGAAGAAGCGTAATTCAAGCAGAACAACTCATATTTCGATGTAGATTTATAGTTTTAGGCAACAGGGATAAGATAAAAACCAAAAAACATTTAAGTATGCTTTATATATTTATTTTCTTTAAAACCCAACAGGTAGGTTTTAATTTGAAAAAAAAAAACAGTTCTTACGCTGAAAACTTTTCGTAGTATTTCCATAATAGTTAATATCAAAAATTGTCAGCAGAATTTTTTAGGTCTCCTTAAAGTCTTTACATGCACATAGCAATAGAAACAACACTGAGGAGAAAGGAAACAAATTGTAAAGTCCGTGCCTAGCATAATACATATGCACGTCTAATAGGAAAATTTAAATAGAATAATATATGCAATACAAGTAACGGTTTAAAGTCACGAAACTATTCTTTACATCAGCCTAACAGAAAACTACAAATAACCTTCATTTCTTTAATTCTTCAAGTTATAAATTTGATATACGTCAAGAAGTAGTATAAATACTCATTTTGTGCACTAAAATCCTCAAAATAAAAAATACACTAACAATTTAGTACACAAGAAATCTTCTGCATTTTACTTTGCAATTGATCGAAAAACTGTACGAAACCTACAGAATTCGGAAAAAGTGGCAACATTGAGTTCCGGGAATTCCCCTCATTTTTATCTTCAATATACGTTAGTCTTGGTCTCTCATGTCGTGTTTAAAGTTATAAAGATAATTAAACTAACACTTCTAAGTTTATAAAATAAAAAATGTGTTAAAAGTAATAAAAATGAAATAAACACTTAAAGATTTTGATACTTGTTTGAAAACAACTCATTTGTATTCGGTTTTCACGTCTAAGGGACCTGAGTTCGAGTCCCGGGTAAGGCATGGATGTATGTGTCGTTTTTCTGCTGAGGTCCTGTCATACTCACAGACCTTCTACTATGGCATATAAACCGACAGCTTCCTGTCAGATCTCTGTGGCAAGCAGCTGATTGAGGGGGTATGTTTTTTTTTTCACGTCCGGAACCAATTCTATTTTCATATTTTATTTTTTCATATGCAGTGTGTTTTGTTTTAGAATTATTTTTTACACGGTTGTTTCGGGAACCTATTTACTGTTTAAATATTTAAAACAGAATTAGGTGTATTTAAATAGATCATTCCTTTTCTGTAGTATAAATGAATTATTTTACACCTGAAAAACATCCTTAAACAATTTTTAAAGAATCTAATAGGAGGACTGCGTTGTGATGAATACGAATAATGTTGAAGATACGAATAATGTTAGGTGGATGTTTTTAAATGTTAAGAGAATAAATTTGAATAACTGACTGGAATTTCATAAAATAATACACATTTGATATCATATAGAGCTCAGAATTAATTGTTTTACCTGTGATCGGCATTTTATTTGTAGACAATGGACTAAACGGTCAGGTCACGAGGACCACGAAGGCTCAGAGAAGGTTTGGCCTGAACAGCTATCGGGAGACAGATGGTAGTCTCACGTCAAAGCCACGCAACGAGTTCTTTAACGTGCACAGGGTATGGCTTTCCCGCACACAGGGACACGGCTTAAGATCCCATCCGACGGACGGCTGCCTTTCCAAGCTTATCGGTTTCCCCTGCTGACCGTTAGCAGGGCGAACAGTTTTGCGGAGATGAACTCGAACCTGAGAATTGCTGATTACGAGCCTGGCGCGCTACCAACTGAACCACCACTCCTCCGCAGAGTTTCTTTCCGTTAAGGAAGTAAGAACTGCTATGATTTCTCTTCGTGTGCAGTTTTTTTCTGGTTACAGTAGCACCTGTGACAGCGTTGAGATCTTCAGTTACGTATATATTATACGTCATCGCGAAGTAACGATATCTGCTTTCGTATTAAGCGGTCTTCCGCCTTGCTATTACGAATGCCATCAAAAGACATAGTATCAGGAGTGCTTTCATTAAAGTGAAGGGGTGGAACGTTAGGTTTTGCTACAGGAAAGGAATATGCAATTCCCAGGGTCGATTCCCACTAGATTCAAAGTTTTGATTAATTTACGTTAAACACCCCATCGTTATATCGGTTAGAAAGGCGAACACCGATGGTTTGTGTAAAGGCATATTTGCAATAACATCCGTCGTAATGAGAGTTCACTGAAGTGAACGTTACTGCAACAGTATTATGCCGTGAAAAAGGAGTCCGTTGTATTCCATAACTATTCGTAATTGAGGAAATCCTATTTCGATTAAACTTATCTGCAGAAATGACTCCTAAGTGTCGTTTCGAAGACTCTCGGAAAGTTCTTAATAACACAAATAACCATATCTAAATAACCAATTAAATCAATTTCAGTTGAAAACCTAAGTTTTATATTCACTAGTAAATGTTACATTGTTCGTTTCACGATTAAAGAGAAAGGACGAAAACATATCGTATGCTAAATAATCGATGACACAACAATGCTTTTGGAATCGTTAAACTGGATATTCCTTTTGTTTCGTGATTTGCATTTCCGTCACGAATAAGGTTCAAGAATTTAATTCCTTGATTCAAAATTATCCACCTAATTGAGGAAATGAAAGAAAAAGTGGCTAGGCTTAATCATTTTGCGGTAATATTTCAGTTTTGCATTCTACAATTTATCCCAAAAATAAAACATATTGAGGAAATCAGCTATTTAAATTTTTTTTTCACACTTAAATATAGAGTGGGGGTGAAGAGATAGTTTTCAAGTTGCATTTCGTTTCTTGAAGCCCATGATTATCCTCCTACCTTTTGGTAGGACACATATTACCATTACCTGCTACTGCTTCCTAATTACTAAGTGCAAAGAAATTGGGGGAAATAAATAACAGGGGGAGGGGGATGACACTTTGGAAGTTGCATTTGGTCTCTTGAAAAATTACTTCCAATCATTCGTCAGAAGCTACCCCTAATAAAGAATATTCATTAAATTAAAACCACGTAAAGATTAGAAAAATGTGCTTATTACAATATCCGTTGTCCAGTGGGTAGCGTGCTTAGCTGCCAATCCAAGGTGATCGAACCACTTGTAACGACCGGATGTTTCGGTTGCTTTTTTGCCGGGATGACGCCTTCAACTACGGCGTACAACATAACAGCCTCTGTGACAACCAGATGCTTGAGTTGATAAATAAATTTTCTTTATATTTATTACCGGAAAAATAAATATTATTGTTTAAACAATATCTTAAAACAAGAGTCATTGGTCGTATGTTTTGCCTATTTATCCCTTTTACCCGAGAAGAAGAGGATTTTATTTCTTCTTAGGAATGCTTGAAATAAATAAAAGTTTTAGAAAAAGAAAACGTGTCTCAACGTGTCTCTTAATGCATAAACGTGTCTCAACGTGTCTCTGAATCCATAAACGTGTCTCAAGTTACGTACTTTCTCATACGTACCACGTTCAGTGCCAAATGAACGGAATTCCTGGAACTGCTGTTAATGTATTTCTAATGGAATATTTCCTTCTTACCGCGTTCGCAACTGTTTTTGCTCTATCTCTTCTACGATTGGTCAAATATTTTGCAATGGCAGGTGCGTGTTGCACTGTTTCGTTTGCACTGTTTCGTTTGAGCATTGCACTGTTTCGTTTGAGCTCAAATAACTACGATTTATTAATTTAATTATAAAACTTTACAGGTTTTACTAACAATTGTGACACCGTGGAGACACCCAATTTATAGAAATTTAATCATCATGGACATGATATCATGTTTTATAGGATAAGGTCTGCCGCATTACTAAATACAATCTCAAAACATATGCGGTCAGAAGGAGTAAAGATGGAAGAAGCAATGGTCAAGTCGTTAGGCGTCCACGCTGCGAATCTGAAATTTTGAGGATCGAGTCACTCTTCGGGGAAAGTTAAGATTTAATCCCGTTGTTCTGCGAATGAAAAAGGAAACACCAATGGGTTTGCAAAGTCGCTGTGAAGTTAACTCATGGTTGACCTATGCAGGAAATAAATGCCCCCCCCCCCCCGGAAAAAAAAAGTTTATTTCTTATTCTACATGCGGTTTAATTTATGTTAAATCTTAGGAACGTGAGGCCCGAACGGAACAAGTTCCATGTCACATGAAAACTCGTTAAGTAGGTAATGCTGCTGTCCATAAAACTAAGTTGGTAGGAAGCCCTTTCAAAGACGAGAAACACGTACTTTACAGAAAGGTCATCTGATATCTGGTTCAGGAGAAAATGCCAAAAATGTATAACAAATCCTTCGTACCAATTTTTTCCCAAATTGAGCTAGAGCTTCCACGATTGCATCATTGGAAAGCCCTTTCAAAGACGAGAAATACCTACTTTACAGAAAGGTCATTTGATCCCTGGTTCAGGAGAAAAAGCCAAAAGGTTGTAACAAAATTCTTCCTACCAACTTTTTCCCAAATTCAGCTAGAACTTCGAGAATTCCGTCATTGAAAAGCCCTTTCAAAGACGAGAAATACGTACTTTACAGAAAGGCCATCTGATCTCTGGTTCAGGAGAAAAAGCCAAAGAACTGTAACAAAATTCTTCCTACCAACTTTTTCTCAAATTGAGCTAGAGCTTCCACAATTGCGACATTGGAAAGCCCTTTCAAAGACGAGAAATACGTACTTTACAGAAAGGTCATCTGATCTCCGGTTGAGGAGAAAAAGCCAAAACGTGTTACAAAATTCTTCCTACCAACGTTTTCCCAAATTGAGCTGGAGCTTCGAGAAATGCGTCATTGGAAAGCCCTTTCAAGGACGAGAAACACATACTTTACAGAAAGGTCATCTGATCTCTGGTTCAGGAGAAAAAGCCAAAAAGGTGTAACAAAATTCTTCCTACCAACTTTTTCCCGAATTCAGCTAGAGCTTCGAGAATTGCGTCATTGGAAAGCCCTTTCAAAGACGAGAAACACGTACTTTAGAGATAGGTCATCTGATCTCTGGTTCAGGAGAAAAAGCCAAAGAACTGTAACAAAATTCTTCCTACCAACTTTTTCTCAAATTGAGCTAGAGCTTCCACAATTGCGACATTGGAAAGCCCTTTCAAAGACGAGAAATACGTACTTTACAGAAAGGTCATCTGATCTCCGGTTGAGGAGAAAAAGCCAAAACGTGTTACAAAATTCTTCCTACCAACGTTTTCCCAAATTGAGCTGGAGCTTCGAGAAATGCGTCATTGGAAAGCCCTTTCAAGGACGAGAAACACATACTTTACAGAAAGGTCATCTGATCTCTGGTTCAGGAGAAAAAGCCAAAAAGGTGTAACAAAATTCTTCCTACCAACTTTTTCCCGAATTCAGCTAGAGCTTCGAGAATTGCGTCATTGGAAAGCCCTTTCAAAGACGAGAAACACGTACTTTAGAGATAGGTCATCTGATCTCTGATTCAGGAGAAAAAGCCAAAAAGCTGTAACAAAATTCTTCCTACCAACCGTTTCCCAAATTGAGCTAGAGCTTCGAGGATTGCGTCATTGGAAAGCCCTTTCAAAGACGAGAAACACGTACTTTACAGAAAGGTCATCTGATATCTGGTTCAGGAGAAAAAGCCAAAAAGGTATAACAAATCTTTCGTACCAATTTTTTTTTCCAAATTGAGCTAGAGCTTCCACGATTGCATCATTGGAAAGCCCTTTCAAAGTCGAGAAATACGTACTTTACAGAAAGGTCATTTGATCTCTGGTTCAGGAGAAAAAGCCAAAAGGGTGTAACAAAGTCTTCCTACCAACTTTTTCCCAAATTGAGCTACAGCTTCGAGGATTGCTTCATTGGAAAACCCTTTCAAACACGAGAAACGCGTACTTTAGAGATAGGTCATCTGATCTCTGGTTCAGGAGAAAAAGCTAAAAAGGTGTAACAAAATTATTCCTACCAACGTTTTCCCAAATTGAGCTAGAGCTTCCAAGAATGCGTCATTGGAAAGCTCTTTCAAAGATGAGAAATACGTACTTTACAGAAAGGTCATCTCAATTCTGGTTCAGGAGAAAAAGTCAAAAAGGTGTAACAAAATTCTTCCTACCAACGTTTTCCCAAATTGAGCTACATCTTCGAGGATTGCGTCATTGGAAAGCCCTTTCAAAGACGAGAAATACGTACTTTACAGAAAGATCATCTGATCTCTGGTTTAGGAGAAAAAGAAAAGGGTGTAACAAAATTTTTCCTACGAACTTTTCCCAAATTGAGCTAGAGCTTCGAGGATTGCGTCATTGGAAAGCCCTTTCAAAGACGAGAAATACGTACTTTACAGAAAGGTCATCTGATATCTGGTTCAGGAGAAAATGCCAAAAAGGTGTAACAAATCCTTCGTACCAATTTTTTCCCAAATTGAGCTAGAGCTTCCACGATTGCATCATTGGAAAGCCCTTTCAAAGTCGAGAAATACGTACTTTACAGAAAGGTCATTTGATCTCTGGTTCAGGAGAAAGAGCCAAAAGGGTGTAACAAAGTCTTCCTACCAACTTTTTCCCAAATTGAGCTACAGCTTCGAGGATTGCTTCATTGGAAAACCCTTTCAAAGACGAGAAACGCGTACTTTAGAGATAGGTCATCTGATCTCTGGTTCAGGAGAAAAAGCCAAAAAGGTGTAACAAAATTATTCCTACCAACGTTTTCCCAAATTGAGCTAGAGCTTCCAAGACTGCGTCATTGGAAAGCTCTTTCAAAGATGAGAAATACGTACTTTACAGAAAGGTCATCTGAATTCTGGTTCAGGAGAAAAAGTCAAAAAGGTGTAACAAAATTCTTCCTACCAACTTTTTCCCAAATTGAGCTACAACTTCGAGGATTGCGTCATTGGAAAGCCCTTTCAAAGACGAGAAATACGTACTTTACAGAAAGGTCATCTGATATCTGGTTTAGGAGAAAAAGAAAAGGGTGTAACAAAATTCTTCCTATGAACTTTTCCCAAATTGAGCTAGAGCTTCGAGGATTGCCTCATTGGAAAGCCCTTTCAAAGACGAGAAATACGTACTTTACAGAAAGGTCATCTGATATCTGGTTCAGGAGAAAATGCCAAAAAGGTATAACAAATCCTTCGTACCAATTTTTTCCCAAATTGAGCTAGAGCTTCCACGATTGCATCATTGGAAAGCCCTTTCAAAGACGAGAAATACCTACTTTACAGAAAGGTCATTTCATCCCTGGTTCAGGAGAAAAAGCCAAAAGGGTGTAACAAAATTCTTCCTACCAACTTTTTCCCAAATTGAGCTACAACTTCGAGGATTGCGTCATTGGAAAGCCCTTTCAAAGACGAGAAATACGTACTTTACAGAAAGGTCATCTGATCTCTGGTTTAGCAGAAAAAGAAAAGGGTGTAACAAAATTCTTCCTACGAACTTTTCCCAAACTGAGCTAGAGTTTCGAGGATTGCGTCATTGGAAAGCCCTTTCAAAGACGGGAAATACGTACTTTACAGAAAGGTCATCTGATATCTGGTTCAGGAGAAAATGCCAAAAAGGTATAACAAATCCTTCGTACCAATTTTTTCCCAAATTCAGCTAGAGCTTCCACGATTGCATCATTGGAAAGCCCTTTCAAAGACGAGAAATACCTATTTTACAGAAAGGTCATTTGATCCCTGGTTCAGGAGAAAAAGCCAAAAGGGTGTAACAAAATTCTTCCTACCAACTTTTTCCCAAATTCAGCTAGAACTTCGGGAATTCCGTCATTGAAAAGCCCTTTCAAAGACGAGAAATACGTACTTTACAGAAAGGCCATCTGATCTCTGGTTCAGGAGAAAAAGCCAAAGAAGTGTAACAAAATTCTTCCTACCAACTTTTTCTCAAATTGAGCTAGAGCTTCCACAATTGCGACATTGGAAAGCCCTTTCAAAGACGAGAAATACGTACTTTACAGAAAGGTCATCTGATCTCCGGTTGAGGAGAAAAAGCCAAAACGTTTTACAAAATTCTTCCTACCAACTTTTTCCCAAATTGAGCTGGAGCTTCGAGAAATGCGTCATTGGAAAGCCCTTTCAAGGACGAGAAACACGTACTTTACAGAAAGGTCATCTGATCTCTGGTTCAGGAGAAAAAGCCAAAAAGGTGTAACAAAATTCTTCCTACCAACTTTTTCCCGAATTCAGCTAGAGCTTCGAGAATTGCGTCATTGGAAAGCCCTTTCAAAGACGAGAAACACGTACTTTAGATATAGGTCATCTGATCTCTGGTTCAGGAGAAAAAGCCAAAAAGGTGTAACAAAATTCTTCCTACCAGCTTTTCCCAAATTCAGCTAGAGCTTCGAAGATTGTGTCATTGGAAAGCCCTTTCAAAGACGAGAAATACGTACCTTACAGAAAGGTCATCTGATTTCTGATTCAGGAGAAAAAGCCAAAAAGCTGTAACAAAATTCTTCCTACCAACCTTTTCCCAAATTGAGCTAGAGCTTCGAGGATTGCGTCATTGGAAAACCCTTTCGAAGACGAGAAATACGCACTTTACAGAAAGGTAATCTGATCTCTGGTTCAGGAGAAAATGCCAAAACGGTGTAGGTCATCATAGGTCAAATATACGAAAATGGTACTTGTGTAAATCCTCAGTTATGTGTTAATTTATTAACTACAAATTCAAATATTACCCTAGCGAGTAATTTGTGGAGAAGACGAGCACCTTACTCTGAACATGCAGGAATTAGAGACAGACTACAAGGATATAGATGTAATGGTCAGCAATTAGTAGCTTATGATTTGAAAAATGATGAAAACGTAGACGAGACTACTCTAACCGTTACAAATCAATGCACTAATGATACCGGTAAGGTACCAGTAAAAGATTTTGAGAAATATTTTGAATGTAGAAGTCATACAGTCAAGCAATGTAAAGTCAATCAATATTTTCATGCAATGGAATGTAAATGTATGGAAAAAATTAAAAATGGACACGAAATTAATAATTTACCAGTATTTAAATTTAATAATTTAGATGACAATAATTGGTTTATTCCTAGAAATTACGATCAGAGTCAAGCACCAACTTGTGATTAAGGAGAAACTTATATTAAAAATTATCATCTCTGTGTTGTCGATCCTCACTGTTTGAAATATACATGTTTAAAAGAAATAAAACTGAGTATTAAAATAGATAATAAATACGAATGTAAGTATATGAAATATCAAAACGCAAGCACAGTTGGAAAAATCAATAGGAAACGATACAAAGGTCCTAGTAGCATTTTAGGTTACCTGGGTTATAGAATGAAACCTTTACGTAGTTTAAATTACTGGAATCAAACTTTTAGAGTAAAACCTGTACGTTGTATTCCTGGAAGAAAAATTCAAAGTGGAAATATCATTTTAGATTCGACGGTTTATACAACTTGTCATCAATCACAATATTTTGTTTTCTGTCCTTTGGCTGATTAATGTTGGACGCTCGTCAGAGACGATTCTGAGCACCTGTACAAGCGACGGTGAAAGCGACGCCGGAAGAAGAAGCGGAGTTTTACAGATACATGTCATATATGCGTATTACTCTATTACATAAGAAACCATTGCAGACTTCTCAGAAATGAAGCCAATTTTGCATTTTCATTGTCATATTTGTGTTCAGCACTTTGAAATCTTTAAGAAATGGCTACTTTTATCTCAGAGGCATTACGTTTATGAAAATTGGTTGCCCAGAGTAATGAATAACTAAACTAAACTGAAAAGGGGACAAAATGCACTCTTGTCTAACTCCACTACCAATGCTAAACAATCGCTACAAGCCTTACCAACTCTCACACATGACTCGATATTATTATAGAGAGCTTTCATTACATAAGTGTCAGATTTTCTATATGATGTATCGTTTCAACCCCAAATTATGTCGATCAACAGAGTCAAAAGCCTTTTCGAAATCTATAAAGAGAGTACCCGTAGGTTCCTAAAATTCTAAACATTTCTGTAGTGGTCTCGATCCATTATTTTAAGTTTTGCAGGTTCGACACCTTTAGATTTTGTGTTACAATAACTTTTCTTTCTAATCGAGCTAGAAGCTTGGTGTTAACATTGATAGTTATGATTCATCAAGTTCTCTAATCTGACGAAAAAATAATTAGTCTTGACTCACTAAAAAAAATTATTTGACTTTAGCTCGATAAACTGCTGAGATATTTAATGCTTTGTCGCATGTGCAAAGTTGTTCTAAACACACAATAATAAGTTCACAGAAATAGAGTCGAGGCCACTTAAATTTGAATCGCTATGGTTCCTCTTCCAATTGAGAGAGATAATAGACACTGATTATCAGCATTGCTAAAGAATAAAAAATTGGTACAATTTTCAAAAAATTTTTAGTACTTATTTTTTTTACATTTGTTTCCAGTTCAAAGTTTTCTAAATGGTGTTGCCTGCTTTACCATACACACCTGAGAGTCTATAATTTCGAAAAGCATAAGTTTGAATTCCATTGATATGTCGTTTTGTGTATTCTTGGGATAAAGCAATTTTTTTTTAATTTGGTATACTTGTATATCATGTTGTTCCGATCGAAATTCCGTTTGTTGCGTATATACGATTTTTCCATCAAATAGACATTCCCGATAATCTTCGTGACTAAATTCATTTGTAACACCATTAGCTGCTTTTTTGGGAATTGGAGAATCTATAGAATTCAATTTTGGATGTAACGCAACAACTTCTTTGATTGGAAGACCTTTTAATTCGTCTTTAAATTTTCCTGGAACTATTTTATTTGATTCATTGTATGATGCATGGTTTGTGGGGTAATTTGAGAAATCAAAGTAGTCTGAGTTAAATTTCTCATATATATTATCTGTCTGGATATCGACACAGAATGAATCAGTATCGGTAAACAATAATTCTGCATTAAATTTTGGTTTCAGAAATTTGTAGGAGAAATTATACATGTGTAATTTACTCAACTCCAAAATCGTTACACTTTATCGTTTATCTAATATAATATGTTCCTTTTTCATATGGAGAATTATGAAATTTTCTGCACGTTTAACACAAGAAACGTACCTAGGATTTGCAATTAATTTTTTAAGCTCTTCTTCAGTATTCACAATGTGGCATTTTATTTTCTTTCTCCTTTTTTCTAAACATTTGCCATATATAGCATTTTTCATCAGTTTGAAAAAGTCTTTTGCAAGATTATTTATGGCATTAATTCGTTTTGTTGTATTAAAATCTATGTAAGGTTTCAGCCATGGTTTTTGATAAAATTCCAAGACTCTATGCACCTGTTTCACCCTCAATCCCAGTTCCTCATAGAGTTTAAGTAACCTATAGTGAACGACATAATTTTGTTTGTCGAACAGATTTGGAATCAAGAATGATACATTACCATCAGAGAGACATTTACCATCAAGAATGATATATTACCATCATTCAATTTTTCAGGAGCCAAGGGAAAATCATTGTGTAAATCGTGTAGATGTGCTGGATATTCTAGATCAACTTCGAAGAAATAACCCTTCTTGCTGTCGTCTGGAATATTAAACAAGTCAATATCATTTACCCATTTGAAATTAGCTGTTGGAAGAGGTTGAGACATTGCCCAGCCATATATATTGTTTGCATCAAAGTACATGATATAGTTTTGTGGTTTACTTCTCTCATATGGATCTACGAAAGATTTGTTGGCCTGTGCAAACCTCTTAGACACTAAAGATATTCCTCCTCGCAGAGTTCTTTCTATGAAAACAATACATATCACCTTTTATAAGTTCCAGCTCAATTTCTGTCATTTTTAAACAGACAGCATAGGATAAGCCAGGAGAGCTAAAATAATGGCAAGGATCGAGTTGGTAGTTATTCATACACAAATTTCTATAGTTTTCAAATATATCTCCTAGCAGTAATACATCAGTGATCATGTACAGATCGTGATATTCCCCGAAGGTAGCAATAGAAAAGTCTTTCCATAAAATTTGAGCTCTTTCGTATTGTTCATTGTTTTGGAAATTCTCTTTGGATGGAAGTGACGTTTGGAAACACTGAGCACTCTGTTGCAAGTACTCATATGGAAAACTTCCTTTGCTTTACAAAAGTTCTTTCTGTGAGTCATTCAGATTATGTTGTCTACAGTATTGACTTAGGATATAGAAATTTTCCACATTTTTCGACAGTGAATCCAGTGAAGATCTCAGGAACATGAATGAATCAATAAATTTAATTTGACCGAATTTAATGCTTAAATATTTTTCTGTAGTTTGTGGAATGCAAGAAATTTGCTTCTTATCTTTAAATGTCCATAAATCTTTTGCTATAAAGTGACCATCAAATCCTTTGAGATTATGAAACAACACTAGTATTTCAAGTGAGAATTTGTATTGAAGATTACATTTGTTGTGAACAGCACCTCTGTATTTTCCAGTTAAGTGATCGTGGTCCCTTACCCTATCAGTTCCTAGAATTTTCCCACAAATATTACAATATTTTGCTGTAGTAAAAATTCCCAATCAAAATCAGTCATCTTAACATTTCTTTTCTTCAAATCATTGATCAAATTTTCGGCTTCGATCATTTCATTCAAAAATTTTTCTGTTACATTTTCCCCTCTGTACATTCTGGTTTTGATCAGTTTACCTTCCGGTACAACTATATTCGCACCCTACATGGATTATTCTCAATTCTTCTACATTTCGAAAAGCATTCGAAGTCTGCATAAATCACATATGGGTGGTTCAAACCGTTTTTAATCTCTTAGTCATTAAGATTGTTACTTCTTTACCTCCAAGTGGCACTTTTTGCACATTAGTATTAATGGCCTGGGCACAAGTATCACCAAGGGTTCAGAGAGAGAGCTGGGGTAGGTGACCTACAGTACAGCTGTTAGGAAATAAAGGGTAGCCTCGCATCACGGCCATCCAGCCTGTTCTTTAACGTGCATAATGGTCACGGCTTAAAGTCCTATCTTCCTTGGCTTTTTAATTCTTTATCTAACTGCTTTCCCAATACTAATTATATTCGTCTAATCGAATATCAAGAAAAAATAACAGGATATACTGCCTGTTTCTTCTTTCAAAAATTTAAATTTAACTTTTTTGGAATTCTTGAAAAAAGATAAGAAAAATTTCGATCACATTAAAATTAACTAATTAAAAATATGATTTAATATTTAAATGAAAACAAATTGGATGGTGATGAATGTTTTCACATAGTTGGGTTCCTACTTTTTATTTGCTTTTGTCGAGAAAATTTTTTTTCTTTTCGCTTTTGCCAGATATTTTGATTGATTTTCTTCCCTTCTCCATAACCGTTGGGAACATTGCTAACCGGTAGATTTTGTTTGATTTCGATTTTACGCTATTAGATATTGAGGAAACAGATAATTTTTATAGATTTCGCTTTTGAAAAATTCACTAATATTTGCTTTTTGAACCCTTTAGGACCGATTTTTTTACGGATAAAAAAATTATATTTCCATTTAAATGTGCTTTATTTTTGATCAAACGATTAAGAATATACAAAAAATACTGTATTTCAGATTATTTCATTGAAATTGAGCATGTATATTATATTATAGAAACTGTTGCAAAAGTTGAAAATTTAAAAAATAAAATATGAATAAAGGAAAATATAATAAAGAAAGAATAAAAAAAGATTGTAACTTTTATTTAGTTTTTCATAATGAACATATCATATGATCGACACCTGTGAAAAGTAGCAAAATAATTCTTGCGCTGTAATGTGAATTGTAGCGAAATAATTGTTTCAATTTTCTCACAAATATAGAAAAACAGTTTTGTTGTATGTCAAACTCAGTTGTGTTCAATGTTATTATATGTAGTTTCCATTATATCAAAGGTCAGAACCTTTGAGTTAAGCTGATTTTCATTCATCAAATATGGTACCATAGAGTCAGTCATTGCATCTACCTTGACTGGAACCGAAGACTCTTGTTACAGTCAAGATAGAGGATTGCATGGTATAAAAAAGGCATCAACATAAAGGCATCAACAGCAGAAATCATCATCGGTGGCAGGTAGCTAAAAAGTCAAAGCGCATAAATTAATGTTAGGAGGTTGTGTATTCATATCCCACCAGCGGGAAGACATATTTTAATCTAAATAAAAAAATAAAATAAATACCCCGTCAAGGAGCTGCTTGCCACAGAGGTCTGACGGGAGCCTGTCAGTTTGTATGCCTCAGTAGAAGATCTGAGAGGATGGCAGGACCTCAGCAGAAAACGAAACGATAATTCATGCCTTACCCGGGGCTCGAGCCCAGGTCCCTTAGATTAGTAGCCAGGCACGCTAACCACTCGGCCATGGGAAATTTCAAAGAATGGGAGCGTACGGGATCTTGCTTATTTTGCCTATTGTTAAATCTCTTTATGCATTTAAAATATTCTTAACACCAATTTACATTGTTATGAATATTAGAGTTTCAAGGGTTTGAAATAAGGTGTTAAAAGGTTATTCTTGATGATGAAACATACTGTTTCATTTTTATCATCATCATCATCATCATCATCATCAAGCAGCCATGGGCTACGGAGGTCCAACCAGACCGTGCAATTTAGTTCTCCAAGCAAGTCTATCCTGAGCTACATCTACTGCATCTGGCCACTGCACACCAATTCCAACAAGGTCCTGTTTGACTTTGTCTGCCCACCGCATCCTAGGTCTCCCCTTCTTTCTGCGGCCTTTAGGCACACTGTTCATAACCCTATTCACCATTCTATAATTATTCATACGGGCAACATGGCCAAACCAACGGAGTCTCTCTCTGCACAATATGCTGCTTAAAGGAGGTTACAAACTCCTTTGCCTAATCTCATCATTAGTTACAAAGTTGAACCACCTAATGCCCAAGATACTGCGTAAGCATCTGGAATCAAAAGCATCTAGTTTCCTGTTATCTTGTTTACAAAGTGTCCACGTTTCACTACCATAACTAACCCTAGAAAGAACCAAACTATTATACAGTCTAATTTTAGTCTTTAGGTGTATACGCCTATTTCTCCACACTCTCCATAGATTCTTAAAAGTCCCGGCAGCAATCCCTATTCGTCTGTTAATCTCATGCCGCACATCACCATTATCTGTTACATAGCTCCCAAGATAATTAAACTGTGACACCTGCTCAAGACTGCAACCATTCAGATTAACTGAATCACAGCCTGCCTGACCAATTTTCATCACTTTAGTTTTCTCTCTGTTTATAACCAAACCAACTCTACTACCAGTCTCATCAACAGCTCGAATGAAAGAGTTCATCTCATCAATATCATTTGCCAAAAGGGCTAAATCATCAGCATAATCTAAATCAGAAATTTTCGTATCTCCAGCCCATTTAAGGCCAAAATCTTTCCCTTGAAGTGAATTTCGCATAACATAATCAATAACCAAGCTAAAGAGAAAAGGAGACAAAATGCACCCTTGTCGAACACCAGAAGTAATGCTAAACCAATTGCTACAAGCCTTACCAACTCTCACACACGACTCAGTGTTATTATAGAGAGCTTTCATAATGTTAACTAACTTGTCTAGTATACCATATGATCTCACAATCAACCACAAATTATGACGATCAACAGAGTCGAAAGCCTTTTTGAAATCAACAAAGCTAGCAACCAAAGGTTTCTCAAACTCTAAACATTTCTCAAGAATCTGCCTAAGTGAAAATATCTGATCCACACATCCCCTACCACTTCTGAATCCACATTGCTCATCACGCAATTGACTGTCAACCAGATTCTTAATTCTATTAAGCACAATCATGGAAAGAACTTTACCTGGAACAGAGAGTAGGCTGATACCCCTATAGTTATCACAAGAACTGCGATCACCTTTTTTGAAAATAGGGATAACAATAGCTCTGGTAAAATCCTTTGGAACCATGCCTTTATCATAAAAGAGATTCAGAATTTCAGTCATCCAAGTGGTAACCGAAACATTCCCAGCTCTAAGCATTTCCGTAGTAATTTCATCTACCCCTGGGGATTTATGAAGTTTAAGTTTAGAAACAGCCAAAATAACTTCAGATTGTGTTATAGGGCCAACATTAAAGCCACCAATGCATCTATCATCATTGCAAACAATGGGAGTAGAACTAACTACATTGTTTAGAACATCACTGAAATGCTCAGCCCACCTAGCCATGACAGAACCCTCCCCTTCTATAACCTTACCTTGTTTATCCTTCAATCCTTGTATGCCTGTCCGTTTTCTACCACACAAAACATTAACTATCTGGTACAGCTCTTTGCTGTTGTGCTGTCTAACTGCTTCCTCGGCTTTGTCAGCCAAACCATCAAGCCAAAGATTCTTATCAGCAGCTAACTGATCCTTTACAAGCTTATTAAGGTCTCTGTAATGCTTTCTATTAGGACTAGTAGGGTATTGATTAAGGGCATTCCTGCAGTTCTTTCTTTCCGAAATAAGCTCAAGTGCCTTATCACTCAGATAATTTTGTCTCTTCTGCTCCTTTTTTCCTAAAAGAGTACTGTTAGTGTCCAAAAAAGCCTGTTTAAAATGATCCCATTCTTCCTCAACTTCAGTAGTAAGCAAACCATGACTGTAAGTAACCTATCATGGTAAGCTTTGGCTATAACTGGATCTTTCAGGGCTTCAGTATTAAAAGTAAATTTTTTAACCCTAGCACAACACTTTTTAAGTTTAAGTTGCAACACACTTTTAACAAGGTAATGGTCAGATCCAATTTCAGCTCCCCTATATGCCCTGGTATTCCTAACAGAACTGGCCCATTTGCTGTTAATTAATATGTAATCTATCATATTCTTATGCAGCCCATCAGGTGAAACCCATGTGTACTTATGTATGTCGCGGTGTTTGTAATAAGTGTTAGTTATTCTGAATCCATTGAGTTTACTTACCTGTAGGAGACGTTGCCCATTGCCATTGCAGCTACCAATACCAAAAGGGCCTATTACTCCTCCCCAAAGGTCAGAGTCAGTACCAACTTTGGCATTGAAGTCACCAAGAACAAGGGTAATATCTCCTTTCTTGACAGAATTCAAAATATCCTGAAGTTGTCCATAAAACCTATCCTTCTCATCCTCATCGGCATCCTCAGTGGGGGCATAACAGCAGATAACATTCAAGTCTTTAACGCTTGTCTGAAATTTTGCTGTAAGAAACCTTTCATTAATGCACTCATATCCTAGAAGAGCATCGCTAGCGTGTCTGCTGAGAAGCAGACCCACGCCTTGGTGATGCTTATTGTCGTCCCTCCCTGAAAAGAGAAATTTAAGATTATTTTTAAGAATCTGACCTTTATCGGTCCATCTGGTCTCTTGCAAGCCGAGAATATCTAAATTATAACGGTGGAATTCTTGTGTGAGGACATCAAGAGAAAAAGCTCTGTGCAGAGTCCTCACATTCCAACTACCTATGGAGAGAAAATGGTTAGTGGGATGTTTAAAGAAACTATGTTTATTGAGAGAGGGAATGCCGACAATATCAAACAGCCACCTAATCGCAGACATGGGGCAAAGACCCGTTCCCCCACTACTAAAGGCTGAAGCCATCTACACTGAAAGACTTCCTCCAATGTAGAATCTGACGATGCCAATAGAAGCAAAGAGTTCAGGTGCCTGCGATGACTTCTGCTCAGGATTATCCACCAGCTGATAAACATATCCTGTGAATCTATTCACTTGGGGCTGTCAACCCACAAACAAAAAGAAAACACAGCGGAAGATTTTCCCTCCACAGAAGCCCACCAGTGCAGCAAAATCAGGATCCATAATCAAGCTCAGAGCCATATATCTGTCCAGTCCGGTAGGTTTATATGGTCAGCACCAGGACCCTGTGTGGTTGACCACTCCTCAGCAGGGTAGAAAAAAAAGAAAAGTAGCCATAGTTGTCCAGATCAGTAGGCCACACTAATCTGGCAGCCCTCCCCTTCCGTTCACTTCCACAAGAGAGTATCTCTTTTGAAAGTTACTAACGGTCCGCACCACGAGAAGGCGGGGTTGGACATTAGGTGCTAGGCCTGGCCGGTTCTATGCATCATCACAGGGGATTGGTGCATAGCTCTCCTTCCAGTGACTACCTAGCTACCATATAATTCTTTTAGGATACCTTTCAGTTTGATGACTTTTTATTATCTTTGGGTTAGTTTGCGCAGAAAGAAGTATTATATGCACATTTTCACTATAATAAGGTTCCGACATTATTACCCAAGGCGAAAATCTTTCCTGTACTTATAGCGCATTCAGAGTTTTATAAAACATCGATCAATTTGATATTTTTAACACTATTTATGACTGTATGGGAAAAAGATTTAGAAATTAAATTAAAAAATCGAACGTTCTTAAAACTCCAAAAGGGTCATTCGTTTTACTGCATTTAAAATAGGTTCGATTTTAAATATATTGCGAAGATTGCGAAATAATTTGAATGAACTCTAGAAAAAAATTAAAGCAATTAAAACTATAAATGCGATTACTACAAACGAAGGTGGCTGTATTATTCTAGAACATCATCATCATCATCATCATCATCCTCAAGCAGCCATGGGCTACGGAGGTCCAACCAGACCGCGCAGTTTAATTCTCCAAGCATATCTGTCCTGAACTACATCTGATGCATCCGGCCACTGTACACCAATTCTAACAAGGTCCTGTTTGACATTGTCTGCCCACCGCATCCTAGGTCTCCCCCTCCTTCTGAGGCCTCTAGGCACACTGTTCATAACCTTATTCGCCAATCTATAACTATCCATACGGGCAACATGGCCAAACCAGCGGAGTCTCTCTCTGCACAATATGCTGCTTAAAGGAGGTTGCAGACTCCTTTGCCTAACCTCATCATTAGTTACAAAGTTAAACCACCTAATACCCAAGATACTGCGTAAGCATCTGGAATCAAAAGCATCTAGTTTCCTGTTATCTTGCTTACACAGCGTCCAAGTTTCACTACCATAATTAACCCTAGAAAGAACCAAACTATTATACAGTCTAATTTTAGTGTTAAGATGTATAGGCCAATTTCTCCACAATCTCCATAGATTCTTAAAAGTCCCGGCAGCAATACCTATTCGTCTGTTAATCTCATGCCGCACATCACCAGTATCAGTTACGCAGCTCCCAAGGTAATTAAACTGTGACACCTGCTCAAGACTGCAACCATTCAGATTAACTCAATCACAACCTGCCTGACCAATTTTCATCACTTTAGTTTTCTCTCTGTTTATAACCAAACCTACTGTACTACCAGTCCCATCAACAGTTCGAATGAAAGAGTTCATCTCATCAACTTCATTTGCCAAAAGGGCTAAATCATCAGTATAATCTAAATCAGAAATTTTCGTATCTCCAGCCCATTTAAGGCCAAAATCTTTCCCTTGAAGTGAATTTCGCATAACATAATCAACAACCAAACTAAAGAGAAAAGGAGACAAAATGCACCCTTGTCGAACACCAGAAGTAATGCTAAACCAATTGCTACAAGACTTACCAACTCTCACACACGACTCAGTGTTATTATAGAGAGCTTTCATTATGTTAACTAACTTGTCTGGTATACCATATGATCTCACAATCAACCACAAATTATGACGATCAACAGAGTCGAAAGACTTTTTGAAATCAACAAAGCTAGCAACCAAAGGTTTCTGAAACTCTAAACATTTCTCAAGAATCTGCCTAAGTGAAAATATCTGATCTACACATCCCCTACCACTTCTGAATCCACATTGCTCATCACGCAATTGCCTGTCAACCAGATTCTTAATTCTATTAAGCACAATCATGGAAAGAACTTTACCTGGAACGGAGAGTAGGCTGATACCCCTATAGTT
Organism: Ryuthela nishihirai; assembly: GCA_038380435.1. Lineage (NCBI taxonomy): Eukaryota > Metazoa > Arthropoda > Arachnida > Araneae > Heptathelidae > Ryuthela > Ryuthela nishihirai. Next base: position 76,204 of record JAWZYU010000120.1, read on the forward strand.
ATCAGAAGAACTGCGATCACCTTTTTTGAAAATAGGGATAATAATATCTCTGGTAAAATCTTTAGGAACCATGCCTTTATCATAAAAGTTATTCAAAATTTCAGTCATCCAAATGGTAACTGAAACATTCCCAGCTCTAAGCATTTCCGTAGTAATTTCATCAACCCCTGGGGATTTATGAAGTTTAAGTTTAGAAATAGCCAAACTAACTTCAGATTGTGTTATAGGGCCAACATTAAAGCCAACAATGCATCTATCATCATTGCAAACAATGGGAGTAGAACTAACCACATTGTTTAGAACATCACTGAAATGCTCAGCCCACCTAGCCATGACAGAATCCTCACCTTCTATAACCTTGCCTTGTTTATCCTTCAATCCCTGTACACCTGTTCGTTTTCTACCACACAAAACATCAACTATCTGGTACAGCTCTCTGCTGTTGTGCTGTCTAACTGCTTCCTCAGCTTTGTCAGCAAGGCCATCAAGCCAAAGATTCTTATCAGCAGCTAACTGATCCTTCACACGTTTATTAAGTTCTTTGTAATGCTTTCTATTAGGACTAGTAGGGTACTGATTAAGGACATTCCTGCAGTTCCTTCTTTCTGAAATAAGCTCAAGTGCCTTATCACTTAAATAATTCTGCCTCCTCTGATCCTTTTTCCCTAAAAGAGTACTGTTAGTTTCCAAAAAAGCCTGTTTAAAATGGCCCCATTCTTCCTCAACTTCACTATTAAGCAAACCATGACTGTCATAATGACTAAGTAACCTATCATGGTAAGCTTTAGCTATAACTGGGTCTTTCAGAGCTTCAGTATTAAAGGTAAATTTTTTAACCCTAGCACAACACTTTTTAAGTTTAAGTTGCAAGACACTTTTAACAAGGTAATGGTCAGATCCAATTTCAGCTCCCCTATATGCCCTGGTATTTCTAACAGAACTAGCCCATTTGCTGTTAATTAATATATAATCAATCATATTCTTATGCAGCCCATCAGGTGAAACCCATGTGTGTTTATGTATGTCGCGGTGTTTGTAATATGTGTTAGTTATTCTGAAACCATTTAGTTTACTTACCTATAGGAGACGTTGCCCATTGCCATTGCAGCTACCAATACCAAAAGGGCCTATTACTCCTCCCCAAAGGTCAGAGTCGGTACCAACTTTGGCATTGAAGTCACCAAGAACAAGGGTAATATCTCCTTTCTTGACAGAATTCAAAATATCCTGAAGTTGTCTGTAAAACCTATCCTTCTCATCCTCATCAGAATCCTCAGTGGGGGCATAACAGCAGATAACATTCAAGTCTTTAATGCTTGTCTGAAATTTTGCTGTAAGAAACCTTTCATTAATGCACTCATATCCTAGAAGAGCATCACTAGCATGTCTGCTGAGCAGCAGACCCACGCCTTGGTGATGCTTTCCATCCTCCCTCCCTGTAAAGAGAAATTTAAAGTTATTTTTAAGAATCTCACCTTTACCTGTCCATCTGGTCTCTTGCAAGCCTAGAATATCTAGGTTATAGCGCTGGAATTCCTGCATGAGGACATCAAGAGAATAATCTCTATGTAATGTCCTCACGTTCCACGTTCCTGCAGAGAGAAAATGATTAGTAGGATTTTTAAAGAAATTAGGTTTATTGAGATTGGTAGGGCCAACAATATCAAACAGCCCCCTGATCGCAGGCATGGGGCAAAGACCTGTTCCTCCTCCGCTAAAGGCTGAAGTCACCGATGCTGGTAGGAACCACTGTAGATATGGTCATTTCAAGGTCACCAGCACGACCCAACTTCTCATTGGTGATAATAATGCTATTTAACAAGGCGACTTATAAAAGCGATTATTACTACCGAACGTAAATTTTAACCACGCTTGTAGACGTATTATTGTTCAAGAAAATCCCCTGTGGAAATGGTCACTTCAAGGTCACAGCAGGCCTCACCTTCTCTTTCTTTGATTTGCTGATAATAATGCTACAAAGGCGATTTATAATTGCGATTAGTTTGAAAACAGCACCTGTGAAAATGGTCATTTCAAGGTCACGAAAGTTTCACCTTCCGCTTGATCTTCCCTGAAGCTTCATTCCAGTTCAATCCTAATACCTTTGATGGTTTGGAAGAGGAATCACGCAGAATTTCTGTGGTAATATTAGGTTTATCGGATTCAGTTATTCTAAAAATTTGTGCTTTAGTGAAGTACAGGAAAGATGTCTGGGGAAAAATCATTGAAGAGGGCAAGGAGCTGTTCTGATGTAAGTGTTTACTTATCTTTAGTGCTTTAATAATTCTGTCATCGAATTTTTTCTTAATATCTTTATTCAGATTGAAGCAGATTGTTTAAAATGAATTTTTAAATTAAAAATATTCTTTTGTTTTACTTAAGGTGGTAAATAAGTCTTGTAAATTAACAGCAGCGTACTCCTTTAATATCGAATCTAGCGAAAGTATTTTTTTTTTCACGCGTCTCACCACATTATTTCGAAACACATCCACAATGGTCCGTTCAAGATAACGGCAGAGCGAACCTTCTGTCTTAATTTACACCATTGGGATAGAGAAGTTTCGGTTCATAATATATATAACTTACTCGAACTAATGTATTATGCCACATATTGCAAATAAGATTATTATACTTTAACGATATCTCAGCAGATATATTTATTCATAGAATATTTTGCAAATTCTAATCTCCGTAGATCAACTTTAATTATATACATAAATACTAGACTCTTTATATGTAAACATAAGAGTCGGTAATTTTTATTCTACAGCAGAAAATGGGATAAAATTATCACCAGTATAAACATTTTAAAAAACAAATTTACAGAAATGTTAAAATAATTTCTGAAATAAAGTTATAAAATATTTCATTCATTCTTATTTTATTAGTTTCAGTTAAATTTGGAGGTAAATTCATAAAACTAAAACTAGTGTTAATTAATATTCCATAATTCACCAGTACTATTTATTGTTTACCTTGCGTTATCTTAGCAGTTTCAGAGATCTGCATAATTTAGGAACAATTTGCAAACTCTTCATGTACAGTTATGTTCTAGAAAACGATTTCTGAAATCGTTACTAGTTTTCCTGGTTAGCAAGATGGAGATTGAAACAAATTTTCTAAAATATTTTTAACGATAGATATCCTAGAACGAAACTAGACAGCAGTTTGAAGGTTTCGTACATATTAATAATCGTCTATATTAATAGAAAGAATATGGTTTATGGATTGATTAAGCTCTAAAAACTTTAAAACTTCATCTTAAATTTTGAAATGATTTTATAATAATAATTTTTGCCAAAATAATGCTACGAAATGGAACTCTAGAAAACGAAATGGAACTCCTTAAAACACATACAATATATATATGTATTCTGTAGCCATTTAATGGCGAGTACCCCACCTCATGTTATTGCAAATGGAAAAATTAAGTTCTAAATTCTATAGCTTTTAAAATGAGTGTTTATGAAAATTTGAGACTAGCTATTGATTAAAAAGTTGAAAATAAAATATTTCAAATAATATTTCAATAACGAATATTATCTGAAATATTATAATTATAGAAGTTGATAATAATAATAATACTTAATTGATCATTGTATATAGTTACATAATCAAAATACCAAACACATATCCAGCATAGTAAGATTTGTGTGCTGAAATATTTTTATGGACGTATTCCAGTATCTTGAATATGAAGTGTTTGATTATAGGCAGTATTTGTAAAGTGTTGAAGATGGGTAGTGAACTAGATATTCTTCAAGCATTCATCAGTATTCTTAATGATAATTTTTGCAATACAATTAATCTATGCAGTGCACTCCATAGAGCTCCACCCCACATTCTAATTGCATATATTATATGTCAATATTTACAAGACTCATAAAAACATCTCTTACTTGGAATATCTGATATTCATCTCAAAGTTTATAATTTTAATAAAATATTATTGATTTTGCGATATATTAGATGGGTTGGGTTGTTTGACCTAAGAGCGGAACTTTTTTGCCCACCATGGGCTAAATGGCCAGGTCACATGGACCCCGAAGGCTCAGAGAAGGTTGGGGGAGGGGACCCACTGGAACAGCGGTTGGGAGACAGATGGTAGCCTCCCGTCAAGGCCATCCAGCGTGTTCTTTAAAGTTCACAGAGTATGGCTCTCCCGCACATGGGGCCACGGATTAACGTCCCATCCGACGAAGTCGGCCTTTCCAAGCCTATCGGTTTCCCGCTCTCCCCCACAGGAGCCACGGATTAACGTCCATTCGACGGACGGCGTCCTTTCCAAGCCTATCGATGCCCTCTACTGACCATGGGCAGGGTTGATATTTTGTGGAGATAAATCTCAACGCAGTTCCAGCTGGGACTCGAACCTGGGAACTATAGATTACGAGCCTGGAGGGGTTACCGACTGAGTCAACCCTGCCCCAACATCTTAGATGTATATGGTATATTTAAAATATTGATTTAATGTTATTGAAAGATAAATTGAAATAGATTTGATTGAAATCTTTTAATTATTATGCAGTCATATTTTCCCATAAATTATCTATAATAGAATTTTTCCAGCTTATACAACATTTCTTTATTATTTAGCTTTCGAAGAAAAAAGCTTCGGCTCTTAAATTAATTAACCACTACCCTAGTATTTCTATCACTTAAATCTTTCACAATATATCAAATTAAATATAATCCAAATATTTTTTATCGTTATAATTTTTATTTTTTATTAAATAAATATATTAAGTAAATATACAAACGAAACAATTTCGAATCTTACTTATTTTATAAATGCAGTAAAGTCTAAAATAAACCTTTGTACTGTTGTGCATTCCATATAGGTCATAAAAATATTGAAACAATTATTTGAATAAATTTTTATAATATTGCCATATTTCTTATATTTAAAGTTCAATTATCTTCTGAGGTGAATTTTTAATGCCTTTACTCTCTCTCTATTCAAGTCACTATCTTTTCTGCATTCTTTTAAAAATAATGTAAAGTGAAAACTCTCTTCATCCTGATAACGTTTCGTGATTTTTCATGATATTTTAATACAAGAAACCAATTTTCCCCTATACCCAATATTAGAAGATTTTAACGAATTTAGAGGTACCTAGTGTATCCCTACAGTGTTATGCAAGACACTGCAACAACTCCATTAAAGACTTTATCTGCAATCATGGCATCCGCTTGACGACAGGTTATAGAATCTAAGGACAACAATAGGAGAAATCTTGATTATCGCCGGGAACTCATAGACAGACCAAGTGAAAAGTTATCATAAGGGCATGGGTATCGATTCCACTAGATTCACGACAATTTCCCCACTATACTCATTAACAGAATACAGCGAAAACAGTGGCTGAAATATAAACAAAAGGATCGATGTAAATACAAAAGTATTTCGTTTACTATGTTTAAAAGTGAAAAATCGAGAAAAATGATTCTTTTTTGAAATTAGTCAATGGTTCAAGTATTATGGTGTCGCAAAAGTAATATTGTTTATGACATCTCCATAATTTAACGAAAAATTTGCAAAAGGTAATTTTTTTTTCGTTTATGAAAGCCCTCTTAGACAGAAAGAGTCATTTTGGAGCTACCTAAAAGTAATGATAGAGAAATATTTTTACGTAGTTAAAGTGTTTCTTAATTAATATTCTAGCACAGACTGACTGAAATCAAATTTCAGTTATTGAAACAATTATTAGTTTAAATATTAAGCCAATGTAAGTTTACAATATATGTAGTCATCTTCTACAATACGAAAATTGATTGTAGAAGTTATATATATATATTCGAAGTTGGTTTCCCACTGACTGCTGAAAATTAATGTTGTTAGATTTTAGAGTCTTAGCACTCTATGGCGAGCTCTAGGACTGCTCTGTTCAACATGCGTTGGCACCCCCGCAAATTTCGGCACATTGTAGTTGCAATCCAACGAGAAGTAGCTCCTACTGTTTGTCTCGTTTTCCTCTGGGTAGCACACAATTACTGTCGCCTAACAGATTTGTTTTCCAAAAAGGACAAAGCAGAGTTGTTAGGTTTGAAATAAATTAATAATGTTCGTAGCATTTTCTTTTATAGTGGTAATTTTAAAAGCTTAATATTTAAGTCCTTTGCTTCATTCATTATCTTTAGGTTCATAAATTAAGAATCATTTTCCTGCAAGAAGCACTAAGAATCGTTACAAGATTAGTAATAGTCATTTCAAGGCTGTAAAGCAATTCCCGAATTAACTGCTACAATTTTCACTCGTTTTTCTTTTTTTAAAGAGGAACACTTAAATTTACGAATATCGAAATTTATCCAATGGGATATTAAGCCATGAATCGCTATTTCGGGAAACCTTTACCTGTAGGCTTAAATGCCATGAAATATAGTGGACAGATTTCAGAGGATGTTCTTAATTATTTATATATTAAAAATTCTTTCTACTCTCTGCTTCCTGGGCTTAATATGAATATCACCCACCAGTAAAATTTTGTACCCATTGCTGGTTCTTTTAAGCTTCGCCAACTTTTTCTTCTAATGCTGATGTAATGATTGTAAACCATTATTTCTAAGCTTTCGTACGTATTTTTGAATAGGTACTGTATAGAGGAAGAATTGTCATTAGTGGGATGGGATCCGAACCCACCACCTCATTATATTCTATCAGGTATTCTATCCGGAGAGCTATCTACTGCTCATCAAGAAGTCCTATATTGATTGCATTGCTTATTATACTATAGAATCCGCCACTGGCACCAATTTGACTTTAACTGAAGACTCAGTTATAGAATTATTTGGCTTTTTGTATTACCAGGTTACTGCAGGTGGAAGAGAGTGTGCGAAAACTGAAAAGGAAATTTAATAATAGAAATGACTAGTTTGCTCGTGTGGAATTCTTTTTCGGTTCTGTTTGTTGACTTTTTTAACACCGAGGAAGGAGAACGGTTCTTGAAACTACCCTAGTTTGTACAGGCTTTCCCGCAAGGAAATGCCGCACCTAAGGCAGTAATTTCACTGTTTCAGTCAGAGCTAACGTCATAGGAACAGAAACTCATGTGTCCCGGGAAACCCTGACCTCAGCAGTTGAAGTGTGAAACAATCCGTTGCCATTGTACTATCGAAGAGACATTTCTTTCTATTTTCGTCGCTGTTGTTTAATTTTAAATCTTAGTTTATTTTATCCGCTAATTCTTGGCCGTTATCTTTATCATTTTCATAGTTCGTAATGAGAATTATATATATATATAAGATATTAATATTACCCGATGCAGATTTTGAGGGTATCAATCCTATGAACTCCATATAAATTCTGGCTTGTGATAAAATGAAGTGTTTAGGACACTCGTAATAACAAGCAAAAAAAAATCCAACCTTTTTTTTAACAGTTTTTTTTTCTTATTTATTCAGATTAAAAATAGCGTTGCACTTAAATTGAATTACTTCAAATAAATTTACCACAATCTGATCTGTTCTGTAATCGTTAGAGACAGGGCCCGACTTACAGGAACTTGACAAAGAAACAACGCGCGTTTTTGGCATATAAACTGACAGGCTCCTCTCTGACCTCTGTGGCAAGCAGCTGCTTGAGGGGGCATTTACTTATTTTTTTTATTTCTATGAACCGAACTATTGACAGTTATGGTATCTGAATGGGTATCATGCCTATTTGTATATTAATAGGACTTGGGTAGGTTACGGGAATTGATATTAAGTTTTTGAGATCTCATCTTCTGTCTGCACCACGCATACTAAAAGGCTGCTGCGTAATTTCTCTGGCAAACATTTCCTTGAGGAAAATTTTTTTATCGATATTCATGTTTACAGCATTGTTAAAATAATTCAACACCTTATAAAAATGTACTGGCTTATCCCGAGTTTTTGATTCGAACTACGTACCAAAATATTTTTCAAAAATGTATAATACCAAAGAGGAATTTATTCCCCTTCGTCCCTATGGAAATCGTAAAAGTTTATGTTATAATAAAGGTTTGAAATTACAGTAAACCAATTATCGAGAATATATCAGATGATTGACCTTCTATCAATATCGACATCAGATGGCGTGCATTCGTGTTGCAGTACTTCAGTTGCATTCTCTGAGCAGCACTTACTTTCGAACAGAATGGGATAAAGAGTAAGTTGCCCGAGTGCTGAGAAGGTTGGGGAAATGGAAACTACTGGACAGCAGTTAAGATAGATGCTCTTCTGCACACGGGCCCCATCTTTACGTCTCATCCGACGAACGGCAGCCTGTCCGAGTCCATAAGTGTCCCCTACAGACCGAGGGCACAGTAGGGCTTTACCTGAAATAGCTCTCAACATTGGCACAGGTAGCATTTGAACTGGACACTAAAGATTACGAGCTTACCGCGCTAGGGAATGAGCCATTCAGGGACTTCAGAAGCTCATTCACTATTATGTATATACTTAAATTTATTTCAGTTATTCAGATAACAGACCTAATCACATTGTGTTGAACAATGATGAAATGTTCGCGTCCTAACCCATATCTGCTAATTATTCTTGTAGGAAAACAAATGTATATGGAAAGTTGGAAAAAGATTAGTTACCTTTGTTTTAAACAAGGAAAATATTCCCTGTGAAAAAGGTAAATATCTTCAGAATGTCAAAAGCCGATTGTGTTCACAGGTCATTGTTCTGCGCGGGACAAAAAATTAATTGAATAATGGAACTCGTTCATAATTATTACTGCAACACTGTTGGGCGGGGATTGGCTCAATCCAAACGCGGTAAGCCCGGAATCTGCAGTTCCGAGGATGGAGTCAGAAATGTTCCGGCTTTGAGATTTATCTCCGTTAATCCCCTCAGTGACATAGGGGACATTGTTGCGTTTGGAAAAGCCACCGTCCGCCGGATGGGATATTAAGCTATGATTCTGTGTATAGGAGAGCCCTAAACTCTGCAAGTAAAAACACGCTGAATGACTCGATGGGACACCTCCATGTGTCTCCTTATAGCTGTTCATGGTTTTCGTTACAAAATTAAGCTGTTGAAGAAAAAAAATGAAATATTAGTGCTATATTTCCGAAATTCGAAAGATTTATGCTATATTTCCAAACGTAGCATAAATCTTTCGAAGTATTCTTTATGACTCTTGTTTTTCAAATCTATGATTTTAAGATAATCTAAAATTATATTACATAATATAGAGTTAAGAGCAGACGGAATTATTCCTTACAATGCACCCACTTATCATTAGCGTTAAATAATTTATTATTAGTAATATGTCCGCTAAAATCGAATTCAAATTTAATAATTTTTTATTTATTTGATTCACATAGCTAAGGTACCATTTTCCATTCTCGACCTATCTGTAATTTTATTTACAAACTTTTCAGTTATTTGATATTAGAATATGCAGTATAATTTCAGTACATATCAAAGAAATTTTCGTAATCACATAACTTTTGTTTTACAGATATTGGACGAAAATAGCTGCAGTAGACGAGATATAGGTGCAGCAGACGATTTTGCTGATGATACTGTAACAATTTACCCATTCCTACCTGACTATTATCGAATAGACAGAAAGAGAATAGCTTTCCTTTTAATATTTGAATGGACTTATAATATAGTCATAAACAACAACAGAGAAGTGGCCACTTTGTGGATAAAAAACCTTACCAGAATAATGGAGATTGGGCAGAAAGAAAAAAGACGTTTCACATTCATCATTTGAGGATTGAGTTATCGTTTGCTTCATTGTGAAGTTGGATTGAGTTGTTTTAACTCTGAGCGGCACTTTTTTTTAATACGATGGGCTATATGACCAATTCACAAGGAGAGCAAAGGATCTCCTGTACAAGGAACCACGGCTCCACGTCCTATCCGAAGGACAATGGTCTTTCCATGCCCATCAGTGTCTATAATAACCGAGCGCAGGATGGAGAGTTTTGAGGAGATAAATCTTAACGCTGGACTCAGGCAGGTCTCTAACCAGGGAACAGAAGATTATGAGCCTGGCGCGCTATCGACTGACCCAACCCCAACTCCTATCATTGTGAAATAAACGATAGTCCATTCAACCTATAAACGATAAGAATCTTCGATGGATCTAATGCGCAGTCTCATTTTCTCAAGGCTTCCACGCAGAAGTCAAAACTGCAATGCACTAAATGCATATCTTCAGGAAAATACTTTTTAATGAGGAATAACTCTAATTTTTGGAGACTGATAATTTTCCCTTTTAATTTCTTGTAGCAAAGAATCGTTAGATATGTTATAATGCTATAATAATTTGCAATTCTTTTTCTATACATTTGGGTGATCAATATTTTGGGTGATTAATGGTATAAGCTAATATAAAAAGAAGAAAGTTTGTTTCTTTGTGTGTCTGTCCGCTTATGCATTGTGCCCCCAAAAGAGCTAGAGGCTTCATACTTTGCATGGATTTCACCGAGGGAAAAAATATAGACTATTTACGAAACCGCTGGGTCAACCAATTCCAATGGGATGGGCGGGTTTTCATTTCTCAAATTGAAAGGTATTGAAAATAACTGTTGCCACTAATAAATTTGGAAAAAGAAATACATCAACCTAAACTAATATCTGATTTCGTGTGATTGAACGTTAGCTGTTGAAAGTTATTCAAAATAAGTGTTGCCACCGTTAAATTTGAAAGAATGAATGCATCCAACTGATTTCTTTCTGATTTCGCGTGATAAACTCATTGTACATCTTGCTGGGTCAAGAGAGAGAGCGTTAGTGAATATTAAAGTCGCTCTAATTAAGCACGAGCAGGAACGAGGTTCAAAAATTAAATTCATATCGGAAGGTAAAAGCATTAACTTAATTTGAAAAATATCTTAAAGTTAATAAAAGTATATACAAATAATTTATAAATGTTTTAAATATCATGTTACGTAATAAATAGTTTTGTTTAATAATAATTTTTTCGTACCTTTACAATTTTTTTGTTCCTCAGACCCAAGTTAATTTTCTTTGCTATAAAGTTACATATGTCTGTCAAATTGTATCCAAGGAACTCTGATGGGTACGAAGTGATTTTGAAAAGTTCGATTGTCTGAGCGAGGAAATTCCAGTTTTTTGTTAACAAATTTCTGAAGTGGGGAGGATTATGGGTGCCTCGAAATATGTCCATTTCTTTCCTCCCCTACAAGAGAGACAGAAAATTTTAACTCGAGGTGTTGGTTCGGATGTTTTACTTCTGAGCGACATTTTTTGCACACTATATGCTAATTGACCAGCTGACAAGGAACCCGAAGGTTCTCAAAAGGTCGTGGGAGGGGACTCATTGGGACTGCTGTTGGGAGACAAATGGTAGTCTCCCATCAAGGCCATCCAGTGTGTTCTTAACGTGCACAGGGTATAGTTCTCCAAGACCTGAGCCCACGGCTTAATGTCCCATCCGCCAAACGGCGAATTATCATGTCGATGTCCCCTACTGAATCGTGGGCATAGCGGGGATAAATCTCAACACTGACCCAGCTGAGACTGAATCTGGGAACTACAGATTACGTATCTGTCACGCTATCGAATACTACCTCGTCCACCGGACGACGAGGAGATCGAGTGTAATGTTGTTTATGCAAATGAAATATTGCGACGTGGGAAGTGCATCTACTCTACATTTTAGAAAGTTTCAGAACCAAGCAATCTACTAGTAAGTTATAAACTAATGAAACCCATGAGGATTAGACTGATATCCTAATTCCTACCTGAGACCTTTTCCGTCGATATACACACAAATTGAATCGCAGGTCTTATGAAAAGAGAGATATGCTTTCTTCGAATGAAAACGGTGCCTATATTCTTCTATCAGGAAACAAATTTTATTTTTCTTTGAGTTTAAGGCTCTTTGTTATCAAGAGGAGAATACATTTCATTCGACTTTTCTTTTTCTGCCATTTGCATTCTTAACAAACCAAAGAGTATAGAATATAAACAAATCCTAAACGCGAATTTCCTTTCAAACTGATTATATATATTTACATCAGATTTAGTTATTAATTTCAGGAATGGTTGAAAATGTCACGGATGCATTTAATTTTTCTGCGTTTTAAAATTATTTCCAATTTTTTTTGCTTTTTAATAGCAGTAATTATTATTAAGATATGATGGGAAGAACACAGACGACCGATATTGGGAACATTCGAAGCGTATTATTTTATTATTACCTAAAATTATGAAAACAATTTCTAATATCTTAGTTAAAGTGAACTGGAAGTATATCATTTCACCTGAATTGCAAATTGAATGCTTTTACATAAATGCATAGAGAAAATTGTCATTAGCCGGGTGGTGTCCCACCCGAGTAATCAGAGGTGTTTCTCTCTATCTATTCAATTTACCACCAGCAGGTGCATATCTATAATTTCCTATTGTTTCCATGGAAATGCTTGTTTTAGTTGATAATGAAGTTTTTCATATTCGGCATTTTAATATTAGTGACATTTGAATTGAAATGGTAAATAGCAAAATATTAATAGCCGTAAAAAACGCAAGAATCATCTCATTTTTCACTTAATTTGGAAAGGTTGGTTTTGCTTATGCCATAAGCATATAATCATCCATTGTAATAAAAATAAATAACAAATAACCCCTCAAGCAGCTGCTTGCCACAGAGGTCTGACAGGAGCCTGTCAGTTGTATGTTGAACAAATAATTACTTATTGTTATTATACTAAAATAGTTCGGAAAATATTAAAATTACGTTGTGATTTTATAACAATAAGAAGCAATAGATCAATTTAATTAATTGTTGATTAATTAGGATATATTTTAATATCAATTATTCTCTTTTCATCAACATATTCCAATACTAATATTTCTAAATTCGAGTATAAATTTGTCGTTTGCAATATTATTTCACGTTTAACGTTTTCTACACCTAGCATCCTCAAAAGATCTAAATCAAGGCTTCTCGAACGATCGAAATCTATGAAGCATCAGAGTTTGTTAGCGCATATTCAATTTCAAAAAAAATTTTTTTAGAAATTTTCCAAAATATTTACGGTTACTCACCATTCGTGGAGTGAAAGGACAAATTTTTGATTCTATACTACAAATTTGTAGCCCAAATTAAACTTTTCACACCATCCGTTTAAAAGTTTCAAATTTTCGAACTTTTTTCACCATAGAGGGCGCGATGAAAAGTTTAGGAAGTTCCAAAACTTTAATATATTACTTTGTCAATACTTATCGAAATCCAAAATAAATTTCAATTTATACAAAAAAATATTAATATTTCATAACAAAAGTGTCAAATTTCTACCATAAATAAATCGCTTGCAACATTAGTTTCAAATTTTGCAGTTTTCATAATTTCCTCCTTAGAGAGTGCAATTATAAGGGATTCTGAAAGTGCACATCGGAATAATTCATCAATACTTGTTCAACCCAAAATTAATTTTTATTTATCTCTAAAAAAGAGAAAATTCTATTTCTGCAGAGGGACAAATAACAAATTGAAAATATTAGCTCGGTTTTTTTTTCTGGAAACGAGCTAATGCCCATAGATACCACGGAATAAGGTACCTACCTCTGATCTGATTTAGGTTCCAGAATGGTAAGTGGGAAAAATTAATTAACAATAAAATTTGGTTGATTAAATTTTCTAAACTTCACCAAATTACGCATTTTAATATGTAATAATAAAAATTATTGTTTTATTATGCTACTTCAGCATTGTATAACGATTTTGGAATTGCATGGCAATATGAAAAGTTGTTGCGAAAAAGTCCTTAATTGCATACGAACGGAAATATTAAAATATTCACTCTTATGGCTATTAAGGCCTTTTCCCAAGAAGGAAAAATCAGAAACAAATTTAATTTATCTCTTCTAATAAATCACCATCGTCTCAATACATCTAAAATACATTAATGAAGAGATAATCTTTTTGAATTTATATTTCGAAAATCAACTGGATCAGAATTTTGACTAAGAAAAATCGTTTTGATGTGAGATTACAAATGTCTTTTGCTCAGTTTAATTCGTGATAATGAAAGAGTGTCTTGAATGCAATATTTATCTTATTAAAAATCTAATTAATTGAATATTTTCTAATGATTTTATTTATTTCCCCCTTTCCTTTTACAGTGTTTACAATGAGAGTCTAATATCGTGGTGCCAGCGTACAGATGTATCACATGTGTCGAAGAAATTTGCCGTATTCGGCAATTCATTCATGAAGATTTTGGGCATACCCAGAGATGAGGATGGAGATTTTTGGTTAGAAGAAGTAACCGACCTATGCCTGCTAACTCTACAGGATAATATATCTTTGGTTTTAAGTGTGATCGGAGTTCCCTTCTGTAGAATACCATCAGACATGGAGGAAAACTATAGTGACGAACGAGTTGTTTTCTATCAGTTGATGTACGAAAATCAGGGAACATGTAGTCTCCAAAATATTTGTAAATCAGTAACGAGGAAAAGGCTTGAAGAGAATTGGCAACTTCCACAAGGAATCTGTGAAGTTCCTTTGCCAAAGAGAATGCGCACATCATTCAATTTTGAAGATTAATAGTTTTGTATTACTGTAATAATGTGTCTTTTATGAGTTTTGTTGCACTGCTTTCAAACTTTTTTTTTATTTCACTTTACTATTAGTATTAATATTCTTATTCTTATTAATATTAATATTCTTATTCGCTTGTATCACTGTGCAATTTAGTGACTTTGTGTCATAGTTCAACTGCTTACTTCGAGAGCTTTGTTGAAATATAAATCTGACAATTTATGATTTTTATTCTACTTTACGACCGTGTAAAAATTATTTTTAACCTATTGCACTGCTACGCATTTTTAATAGCTTTGTTCCACTATGCAATTGCAAATTTTAATTGTTTTGATATATTTCAATGCAGAGAATTTTTTTCTACTATTGTGCTGTGAATATTAATATTTTCATTCTGTTTTACTGCCATGAATTTTAATGGATTTTTTCGCTGTGCAACTGCCCAATTTACTAGCTTTGTTTTTTGAATTGATATCAACTTTTATATTTTTATACTTTTGTAGTGCTCTTAATATTACATTTTGATTATAATGCTTTGCTTTTTAATGGCTTTGTTCCACTTTAGAACTGCCCATTTTAATTGGCTTGTTTTACTGTAATAATTTTAATTTTTATATTTATTTTCTTTTTTATTGCTATGATTTGGAATGGATTTGTTCTACATTTGTATCACACGACCATATTATTTTTTAATGAATTGCTGCCAATTTATTTTTAAATGTCATTTTGTTGTTAAAGATTGGAAATTTTCTGTACAAATATAATAAGAAACAGTACAAATAAAAAATAAATAATTATTTCAAGAGATATGGCATATATTTGTTTTTTATTCAGAACACCTTTTGTATTTCAGTGTCATATAAAAAGTTTTTTTTATTTCCTTAAATAATTCTTCCGTACTCACTCCACAGTAGAACTTTATTCAACCCACTGTTTTACGCACATATTCAATTTGAAATATTCTTGAGAAGCATATCTATTGGATATGGAAGAGTGTAATTCGATACAGGTGCAAATTATATTACACTGATTAAATGATTTCGTTTCGCAACTATTTATATGAAACCAAAATTCCATCTATTATCTCTTTACGCACTATATTTGTTTATTTAATTTTTAATGAACCACATATCCGTTGCAAAATTATGGAAAGGGAACGTTTTCTGAGAGCACATTTGACAAATCATTAGGTGCTATTGCTGCTTATATCTTTAGAGCAAAATTATCAGAAAACTAATTTTTTATTAGCAAGAGATGATTTCTAAAAGTTAAAGCAAGGATCGTTTTAAATGAAAAGTACAGGTTATGAAAAAAATTCTTGAATCAAACATACCTAATCTCATAAATATATATATACCTCATTTCCGATTGAATATTAATTCATAGGAATCAAGAATGAAATTAATTGCCCTTATAAATTTAATGAGTATATCTGAAATTTGGTTCAAAATATACTTTATGTTTTAATGATGGTAATGAAAGCTCCATTCAGTCATTGAATTTACATTTATTGATTGTTTCTTGTTCCAAAATTATTGCTTTTTTTTTTTCTTTTCAATGCATGGAGTTTTAACTAAGTTTCAATTTTCAATACTTTAATTAAGAATGAAGACGATACTTAAAGTTTTCTTTAAGAAAAACCTGACCTATAAATTCTTCAAATTTGCTTCATCGTCCTGGAAACAGCAAAGGGATAGATATAAATAGAGGAGTTGCTTAACATTTCGAATATCATAGAGGATCGTTTGAAAACAAAGAATAAGATGGAAAAATGTTTATTAGAAAATATTTCTTTTTTAACACGAGTAATTTAATGCTGTAATAGAGTTTTCAAAATTCACCTTTAAGATTATTGACAGTCTTGTTGCCCTTGTACTTTTCTATTGGACTCCACATTGGTTACCAACATTAACAGCACAATAGTTCAAATCACTTCTAATTTACTCCTAAAAACGACAGTTTTTAGGAGTAAATTAAAAGTGATTTGAACTACTCTAGGCACCAAATATTGCCTGGAACGAGAGGGTAAAGAAGGTACAGGTAAAGAATTATTTTTTATGTGAAGTTCCAAAACAGGATGTATGATAGAGTAACACTCCCCCCCCCCCCCTTCTCTACACGGTTTTTTTTTTTTTTTTTTTTTTGAATTTCCTGGCCTAACAATTTGTAATTAGCAAGTAATAGCATCCAGTGGTAATCTGTGCCCAAACAAAAGGTAGCAAAGAAATCATTAGGTGAAAGATACCAAATGGAACTTAAAAAGTGACACCCCCCCCCCCCCCCGATCCTTTACTTCGAATTTCCTGGCCTGGCATTTTGTAATTAGGGAGTAATAGTTGGGAATGTTAATCTGTTTCCTAAGGGTAGGAAAGAAATCATAAGGTGGAAGAAACCAAATGGAACTTGGAAAGTGTCATCTCTCTCTGTCTTCCCCCCCCCCCCCCTCTGTTTTATTAAATTTTTTTTTTTTTTCAAATTTCTTAGCCAGACATTATTTTAATTACGAAGTAATAGCAGGCAATAGTGATCTGTGTTCTACCAAAAGTTAGGAGGAAAATAATGGGCTTGAAGAAACCAAATGCAACTTGAAAACTATCTTTTCACCCCCACTCCCAACTCCATATTTAAATGTGAAAAAAAATCGTTGAAATATCTGATTTCCTCAATATGTTTTTTTTTTAAATATGTGCCTCTCACTCTGCCTTTCATGTAGCACTAGAGAGCAATTGTCTAGTGTGAAATGGAGTAAAGGGTGTAACGTGGCGTCCCCGTGAGATGGGACGTGAGCAGGAGGAATACTCGGCGCAGAGACCTCCGGCGGCAGAGGTAAGTGTCGCGAGGAAGTAGCACTTTAAGAAAAGGAATGCCTGCCACCTTGCCCAGGTTCCTAAACGTACCCAAGTTCTCTATGTGTAATCAGTTTAAATGTGTCTTCCACATACCTAGGAACCTTTAACCCCCCCCCCCCCCAAAAAAAAAATTTCTTTTTACTGCACGTCCCACATTGAGAAGCCCTAGCGTAAATAATAACGGATCAAGCAGCTGCTTGCCACAGAGGTCTGACTCCATCTGTGCTTAACCTGCGGGTCAAACCCAGGTCTCTTAGAACTGTAGCCAAGGCCACTGCCCTGCGACAGGTGTGTGAATTGGATAGCCAAATGAATTTTGCAATTTGTTTCGACAGTTTGTTTCTGCAAGTAGAAGTGCATTTTTTTTCTCAGGCAGTGCACCACATTAAGTTGTCCATCATCAAACTATTTCAAAAACATGATATTGTACTAACACTATCTCATAAATACTTCCTATCTGTATCTCACTCGTAGGTGCACTAACCAGAATTTTATATTCCTCATCAGGGCTCTAAAGGAAATGAAATCAGATTATTATTAGTATTTTTGAACCTATGAGAGATACTTCTCAGTAATTATTAAATACTACAGAGATCTATTTCTCTCCTAAGTTCTACATCCCCAAAAATTGCATGAAACACATCTTTTCCACCACTACTACATCCCTCGATATTTCACAGATAGAAAACCTCTCTTTAAAACACACGACCTATACAATGGTAATACAAAAAAAAACTCCCCTACCGAATTGTGTATTCGGTGACCTAATTTTTCAATGTATAGAATGCAAAAATTCCTACTTTTTTTTCTCTTTTTTTTAACTTAGCCCACAATATTATATACTAAACACCTAAGTAATATTACAGTAATTTCCTAATGGCGTTGTAGTCTGTTCTGTATTTAAATGAAACTGTTGTAAAAGTATTTCACATCGGTATGCTACTGAGATGTATAAATAAAATCATATGTTCGAAGTTCTATTTCTTATTTTTTTATTTCTCAGACAAAACAATAATTTGACAACCTCTGTCTCTCATGTCAATGACAATAACTCTGTGTCTCATGTCAAAATATTAACTTTTTATTAAAATAATGCATTTATTTAAATTTTACATGCGACTGGGACTTTGGTCAACAAGCATTTTCTATCCAAAGAAAACTCCTACCAGGAGTGTTCATTCTACCACACACGGCTAACAGAGAGGTACGCATAAACAGCGGTACGATCCGTCCGGAGTTTTTAAAAGGGGATTGCAACCAGAACACAAGAATATTCAATTTGGAGATTTCAAGAGCGAGTTCTCAGATTTTTAATTTCCAAACAAGGATTTGTTCCAATAGCTGTAGAGAAAATGCCGCCTCAACCTTCAGGAAAAGCTGTGAAAAAAGCAGGAAAGGCGCAAAAAGCCGTTCGTGCTGGCGATAAGAAGAAACGCGAGAAGAAGAGGAAAGAGAGTTTCAGTATCTACATATACAAAGTTCTAAATCTCTGAATAGTTCTCTGATCCACACATCCCCTACCACTACTGAATCCACATTGCTCATCAGGCAATTGACTGTCAACCAGATTCTTAATTCTATGCAGCACAATCATGGAAAGAACTTTAACAGGAACAAAGACTAGGCTGATACCTCTTGTGATATAGTTATCACAAGAACTGCGATCAACTTTTTTGAAAATAGGGATAACAATAGCTCTGGTAAAATCCTTAGGAACCATGCCTTTATCATAAAAGATATTCAGAATTTCAGTCATCCAAGTGGTAACCGAAACATTCCCAGCTCTAAGCATTTCCGTAGTAATTTCATCTACCCCTGAGGATTTATGTAGTTTAAGTTTAGAAGCAGCCAAAATAACTTCAGATTGTGTTATAGAGCCAACATTAAAGCCACCAATGCATCTATCATCATTGCAAACAATGGGAGTAGAACTACATTGTTTAGAATATCACTGAAATGCTCAGCCCACCTAGCCATGACAGAATCCTCCCCTTCTATAACCTTACCTTGTTTATCCTTCAATCCTTGTATACCTGTCCGCTTTCTACCACACAAAACATTAACTATCTGGTACGGCTCTCTGCTGTTGTGCTGTCTAACTGCTTCCTCGGCTTTGTCAGCCAAACCATCAAGCCAAATATTCTTATCAGCAGCTAACTGATCTTTTACAAGTTTATTAAGTTCTCTGTAATGCTTTCTATTAGGACTAGTAGGGTATTGATTAAGGACATTCCTGCAGTTCTTTCTTTCCAAATTAAGCTCAAGTGCCTTATCACTCAGATAATTCTGCCTCTTCTGCTGTTTTTTTCCTAGAAGAATACTGTTGGTGTCCAAAAAAGCCTGTTTAAAATGATCCCATTCTTTCTGAACTTCAGTAGTAAGCATACCATGACTGTCATAATGACTAAGTAACCTATCATGGTAAGCTTTGGCTATCACTGAGTCGTTCAGAGCTTCAGTACTAAAATTAAATTTTTTAACCCCAGCACAACACTTTTTAAGTTTAAGTTGTAAGACACTTTTAATGGTCAGATCCAATTTCAGCTCCCCTACATGCCCTGGCATTCCCAACAGAACTAGCCCATTTGCTGCTAATTAATATATAATCAATCATATTCTTATGCAGCCCATCGGGTGAAACCCATGTGTACTTATGTATGTCGCGGTGTTTGTAATAAGTGTTAGTTATTCTAAATCCATTGAATTTACTTACCTGTAGGAGACGTTGCCCATTGCCATTGCAGCTACCAATACCAAAAGGGCCTATTACTCCTGTCCACAGGTCAGAGTCAGTACCAACTTTGGCATTGAAGTCACCTAGAACAAGGGATATATCTCCTTTCTTGACAGAATTCAAAATGTCCCGAAGTTGTCCGTAAAACCTATCCTTCTCATCCTCATCGGCATCCTCAGTGGGGTCATAAGAGCACATAACATTCAAGTCTTTAACGCTTGTCTGAAATTTTGCTGTAAGAAACCTTTCATTAATGCACTCGTATCCTAGAAGAGCATCATTAGTGTGTCTGCTGAGAAGCAGACCCACGCCTTGGTGATGCTTATTGTCGTCCCTCCCTGAAAAGAGAAATTTAAGATTATTTTTAAGATTCTGACCTTTATCTGTCCACCTGGTCTCTTGCAAGCCGAGAATATCTAAATTATAATGGTGGAATTCTTGTGTGAGGACATCAAGAGAAAAAGCTCTGTGCAGAGTCCTCACATTCCAACTACCTATGGAGAGAAAATGGTTAGTGGGATGTTTAAAGAAACTATGTTTATTGAGACAGGGAATGCCGACAATATCAAACAGCCCCCTAATCGCAGACATGGGGCAAAGACCCTTTCCCCCACCACTAAATACTGAAGTCATCTACACTGAAAGACTTCTTCCAATGTAGAATTTGACGATGCCAATAGAAGCAAAGAGTTCAGATGCCTGCGATGACCTCTGCTCAGGATTATCCACCAGCTGATAAACATATCCTGTGAATCTGTTCACTTGGGGCTGTCAACCCACAAAGAAACAGAAAACACAGCGGAAGATTTTCCCCCCCACAGAAGCTCACCAGTGCCGCAAAATCAGGATCCATAATCAAGCTCAGAGCCATATATCTGTCCAGTCCAGTGGGTTTATTTGGTCAGCACCAGGACCCTGTGTGGTTGACAGGTAGCAGGGTAGAAAAGAAAAGATAAATAGCCATATATATTCTCCAGATCAGTAGGCGACACTAATCTGGCAGCCCTCGCCTTCCGTTCACTTCCACAAGAGAGCATCTGTTTTGAAAGGTACTAACGGTCTGCACCACGAGAAGGCGTGTCGGACATTACGTGCTAGGCTTGGCCGGTTCTATGCGTTGCTATTTTAGGTATATTTTTATGTTATGTTTCGATCATCTCAAGTACGTAAGATGCATTTTTATTTTTCTAGAGAGAATAAAAATGGTTATTTAATGTTTCGGAGAAGTATAGACGAAACATTGTGAAGCCGTAGTAAAAGTTGGAAATTGCCTACTTTGAGTTTCGCATTGCAAGCTTTTTTGAGTTGTCCCACTGGATGTTTTTTCTCACCCTCGTACGATCCACGGAGGTTTTGTTACCACTTTTTCCGAATGGTTTCGTACAGTTTTTCGATCAAATGCAAAATAAAATGCAGAAGACTTGTTCTGTACTAAACTGTTAGTGTAGTTTTTTATTTTGGGGATTTTAGTGCACAAAATGAATATTTATAGTACTTCTTGACGTATATTAAATTTATAACTTGAAGAATTAAATGAAGGTTCTTTGTAGTTTACTGTTAGGCTGATGTAAAGAATGGTTTCGTGACTTTAAACCGTTAGTTCTATTACATATATTATTCTATTTAAATTTTCCTCTTAGACGTGCATATGTATTATGCTAAGCACGGACTTTACAATTTGTTTCCCTTCTCCTCAGTGTTGTTTCTATTGCTATGTGAATGTAAAAACTTTAAGGAGACCTAAAAAATTGTGCTGATAATTTTTGATATTAACTATTATGGAAATACTACGAAACGTTTTCAGCGTAAGAACTGATGTTTTTTTTCAAATTAAAATCACCTGTTTGGTTTTAAGGAAAATAAATATATAAAGAATTTTAATTTTTACGTATGTATTTTTAAAACTCCAACGTGCCTGTAATATATTATGCAAAATCATCTGGCAACACAACGAAGCAGTACAGCTGACGTCATCTCGGTGTTTTTGCTACTTTATTATTAACCCGTAATCACAGGCAGCACTAATTTTAGTTCACTTATTTCTCATGCCGCCACTCTATTTTAACTTACATTTTTATACGAGATAAGTAACATTTATATAATTAAAAATGTGTTTAAATTAATAAAAATAAAATGAATACTTAAAGATTTTCATATCTATTTTTTCATATGCACTGTATTTATTTTAAAGGTTTATTTTTTTACACGGTTTTCTCGGGAACCTATCTACCGTGTGAGAATTCGAAACAGACTTGGGTGCATTGAATTAGATTATTCCTATTGTATATTAAGAAGGATTTTTTTTTTTAAAGTTGAGTGGTTAGCGCGCTTGGCTACTGAACTAAGAGACCTGGGTTCGAGTCCCGGGTAAGGGATGGCTGTTTTGTGTCGTTTTTCTGCTGAGGGCGTGCCATCGTCTCAGACCTTCTACTCTGGCATATAAACTGACCGGCTCCTATCAGACCTCTGTGGTAAGCGTCTGTTTTTACGTCTGGAACCAATTCTATTTTCGTATTCTATTTTTTCATATGCACTGTGTTTCGTTTTAGAATTTTTTTACACCGTTTTTTCGGGAACCTATTTACCGTGTAAAAAGTTTAAAACAGAATTAGGTGTATTTATTTAGATCATTCCTTTTCTGTAGTATAAATGAATTATTTTACACTTGAGAAACATCCTGAAACAATTTTTAGGTAATCTAATAGGTTGGCTTTTTTAACCTCTGAGCGGCTCTTTTTTGCACACCATGGGCTAAATGGCCAGGTGGCTCTTTTTTGCACACCATGGGCTAAATGGCCAGGTCACATGGACCCCGAAGGCTCAGAGAAGGTTGGGGGAGGGGACCAACTGGAACAGCTTGGGAGATAGATGGTAGCCTCCCGTCAAGGCCATCCAGCGTGTTCCTTAACGTGCACAGGGTATGACTCTCCCATGCACGGGGCCACGGCTTAACGTCCTATACGACGGGCGGCGGCCTTTCCAAGCCTATCGGTGTCCCATACTGACCGTGGGCAGTTTTGCGGAGATAAATCTCAAAGCTGACCCAGCTGGGACTCGAACCTGGGAACTACAGATTACGAGCCTGGCGCGCTACCGACTGAGCCATTATATGGTTTTAGGTAACAGAACTAAGACAAAAAAAAAACTAATGAAGTTTAAGAATTCTTTATATATTTATTTTCTTTAAAATCAAACCGGAAGGTTTTAATTACGAAACTTGTAAGTTTATTAAATTAAAAATGTGTTAAAATGAATAAAAATGAAATAAAGACTTCAAGA
Organism: Ryuthela nishihirai; assembly: GCA_038380435.1. NCBI lineage: Eukaryota > Metazoa > Arthropoda > Arachnida > Araneae > Heptathelidae > Ryuthela > Ryuthela nishihirai. Next base: position 99,563 of record JAWZYU010000120.1, read on the forward strand.
TTTTGATATGACTTGTTTGAAAACAACTCATTTATATTCGGTTTACATAAGTGTTAATTTTCATTTCTGGGCCAAAACAATAATATTAATCTTCAGATAACTTGCAAATACCAAAAGGTTTTTACCGAAATCAAAACCAAATCATACCAAAGTTTTCATCCGACGGACGGCGGCCTTTCCAAGCTTATCTATTTCCCCTGCTGACCGTTAGCAAGGCGAACAGTTTTGCGGAGATGAACTCGAACCTGAGAACTGCAGATTACGAGCCTGGCGCGCTACCAACTGAGCCACCACGCCTCCGCAGAGTTTCTTTCCGTTAAGGAACTAAGAACTGCTATGATTTCTCTTCGTGTGCAGTTTTTTTCTGTTTACAGTAGCACCTGTGACAGCGTTGAGATCTTCAGTTACGTATATATTATACGTCATCGCGAAGTAACGATATCTGCTTTCGTATTAAGCGGTCTTCCGCCTTGCTATTACGAATGCCATCAAAAGACATAGTATCAGGAGTGCTTTCATTAAAGTGAAGGGGTGGAACGTTAGGTTTTGCTACAGGAAAGGAATATGCAATTCCCAGGGTCGATTCCCACTAGATTCAAAGTTTTGATTAATTTACGTTAAACACCTCATCGTTATATCGGTTAGAAAGGCGAACACCGATGGTTTGTGTAAAGGCATATTTGCATAACATCCGTCGTAATGAGAGTTCACTGAAGTGACGTTACTGCAATAGTATTATGCCGTGAAAAAGGAGTCCGTTGTATTCCATAACTATTCGTAATTGAGGAAATCCTATTTCGACTAAACTTATCTGCAGAAATGACTCCTAAGTGTCGTTTCGAAGACTCTCGGAAAGTTCTTAATAACACAAATAACCATATCTAAATAACCAATTAAATCTTTTTCAGTTGAAAACCTAAGCTTTATATTCACTAGTAAATGTTACATTGTTCGTTTCACGATTAAAGAGAAAGGAAGAAAACAGATCGTATGCTAAATAATCGATGACACAACAATGTTTTTGGAATGGTTAAACTGGATATTCCTTTTGTTTCGTGATTTGCATTTCCGTCACGAATAAGGTTCAAGAATTTAATTCCTTGATTCAAAATTATCCACCTAATTGAGGAAATGAAAGAAAAAGTGGCTAGGCTTAATCATTTTGCGGTAATATTTCAGTTTTGCATTCTACAATTTATCCCAAAAATAAAACATATTGAGGAAATCAGCTATTTAATTTTTTTTTTCACACTTAAATATAGAGTGGGGGTGAAGAGATAGTTTTCAAGTTGCATTTCGTTTCTTGAAGCCCATGATTATCCTCCTACCTTTTGGTAGGACACATATTACCATTACCTGCTACTGCTTCCTAATTACTAAGTGCAAAGAAATTGGGGGAAATAAATAACAGGGGGAGGGGTCCAATCATTCGTCAGAAATCATCATTCCAATCATTCGTCAGAAGCTACTCCTAATAAAGAATATTCATTAAATTAAAACCACGTAAAGATTAGAAAAATGTGCTTATTACAATATCCGTTGTCCAGTGGGTAGCGTGCTTAGCTGCCAATCCAAGGTGATCGAACCACTTGTAACGCCCGGATGTTTCGGTTGCTTTTATGCCGGGATGACGCCTTCAACTACGACGTATAACATAGCCTCTGTGACAACCAGATGCTTGAGTTGATAAGTAAATTTTCTTTATATTTATAACCGCAAAAATAAATATTATTGTTTAAACAATATCTTAAAACAAGAGTCATTGGTCTTATGTTTTGCCTATTTATCCCTTTTAGCCGAGAAGAAGAGGATTTTATTTCTTCTTAGGAATGCTTGAAATAAATAAAAGTTTTAGAAAAAAAAACGTGTCTCAACGTGTCTCTGAATGCATAAACGTGTCTCAACATGTCTCTGAATCCATAAACGTGTCTCAAGTTACGTACTTTCTCATACGTACCACGTTCAGTGCCAAATGAACGAAATTCCTGGAACTGCTATTAATGTATTTCTAATGGAATATTTCCTTGTTACCGCGTTCGCAACGGTTTTGCTCTATCTCTTCTACGATTGGTCAAATATTTTGCAATGGCAGGCGCGTGTTGAGGACATAACGCGTGCATCTTTAGTAACGATAGCAACAACGTGTTCGCTTTAACTTTAGTCTCAATGGATTTCTTCTTTTCCGTATTGTAGTTTTAGACCACGTTAAGTAATTTTAACGTACACAGGAATCGACCTATAGTGAGCAATGATCAATAGTAATAATGTAAAATTCCAGTAATATTAATATTTATAAAATGCGAATGCAATGTAATATTAAAGCTGGAAATTACATACCATTGCACTGTTTCGTTTGAGCTCAAATAACTACGATTTATTAATTTAATTATAAACCTTTACAGGTTTTACTAACAATTGTGACACCGTGGAGACACCCAATTTATAGAAATTAAATCATCACGGACATGATACGTTTTATAGGATAAGGTCTGCCGCATTACTAAATAGATTCTCAAAACAAATGCGGTCAGAAGGAGTAAAGATGGAGGAAGCAATGGTCAAGTCGTTAGGCGGTCCATGCTGCAAATCTCAAATTTTGAGGATCGAGTCACACTTCGGGGAAAGTTAAGATTTAATCCCGTTGTTCTGCGAATGAAAAAGGAAACACCAATGGGTTTGCAAAGTCGCTGTGAAGTTAACTCATGGTTGACCTATGCAGGAAATAAATGCCCCCCCCCCTAAAAAAAAAAAGCTTATTTCTTATTCTACATGCGGTTTAATTTATGTTAAATCTTAGGAACGTGAGGCCCGAACGGAGCAAGTTCCATGTCACATGAAAACTCGTTAAATAAGTAATGCTGCTGTCCATAAAACTAAAAACATTCGTTTACTTTCCCCTCAAAATAGAAATTTACTAGTTACTACATGTTCGGACAGCAAAGAATTACGAATTTCATATGAAATGGAAGCTCGTATGAGGATCCGTGTGTGGGAGACATCCATACCCGGTACATGTTAAACACGCTGTATGCCCTTGATTGGGCTCAGTAGGTAGCGCACCAGGCTCGTAATCTGCAGTTCCCAGGTTCGAGTCCCAGCTGGGTCACCGTTGACACGTACGTCCGCAAAACTGTCCGCCCTGCACGTGGTCAGTAGGGAACACCGATGGGCTTGGAAAGGCTGCTGCCCATCAGATGGGACGTTAAGCCGTGGCTCCGTGTGTGGGAGAGCCATACCCTGTGCACGTTAAAGAAGACACTGGACGGTCTTGACGGGAGGCTACCATCTGTCTCCCAACAGCTGTTCCAATGGGTCCCCTCCCCCAACATTCGGGGTCCTCGAGACCTGGCCATTTAGCCCATGGTGTGCAAAAAAGTGCCGCTCACAGGTAAAACAACCCAACCCTTGAGAGGCGGAAAAGCTTGAATTGGCATTTGGAAGGTGACCACCTGGGAACCCCACTGCACGCGGTGTTCCCAGGTGGTCACCCTCCCAAGTACTGACCACGAGGGGACACACTGGACAGCTGTAGGAGACAAATGGCAGACTCCAGTCAAGGCCATCCAGCGTGTTCTTTAACGTTGGCTAGTTTTACCCCTAAACGGCAATTTTTTTGCATGCCATGAGCTGAATGGCCAGGTCACAAGGACCCTGAAGGCTTAGGGAAAGTTGAGGGAAAGGGGACACACTGGACAGCTGTAGGAGACAGATTAGAGAATTGAATTAATACCTTTTTAGCATTTGCCACAGCTATTACAAATGGTTATTTAAGAAAGAAATTTAAAATTTTGGTGGTGAACTATGAGGGAGAAAATATTTACATTGCCAAAAGTGTTTTATCCTTTCGTCACAGGGGGGTGATAACTACAACTTTTTAAACATATTAATGAAAAATTATATTTCTGTTTTATAGGTATTAACGAAATATTACTATTTGCATTTACACAATCATCCACTCGTTTCAGTTGTCACTGTTAGAGGGTGCTAAAGACGGAAAATAAAAACTTCGCTCCCTTTGAAATCGAGCATCCCTTATTCCTCAGGAACGATGAAATTTTTGTATTTTCCAACTAAATTCATGATTATCTGATTATCTGGGTTCGAGGCCCGGTGTGTCGTTTTTCTGCTGAGGGACCTCTGTGGCAAGCAGCTGCTTGATTAGGTATTTATTTTATTTTTTTTATTCAATAAGGCTGTCAGGTGTGCATACTCAGTTTGCAAAAATACCACGACAAAAGTTGCGAACCGGTAGTGCAACATAAATAGCTGCCACATACTGTGTCTTCTAGTGTGTTGTTTTTTTTTTTCATTATTAACAATACTCCTGTTACTTCCTCTTTTGCCATATCATTTCGGTAACATTTTTATGATCTGTACAGTTCGTTTTTGACGTTTCATTTCCCAGAAGATTTACATGGTCCCTGATATAGTCAGCGAGATTTATCTTTGACGGTGATTGTGCTATACATATATACGTATACTAATTGGTGTTTTGCCATATGATTATTTTTTTGCAAAGGCCGTCGTCCATCAGATGGAACGTTAAGCCGTAGCTCCGTGTGTGGGAGAGCCATACCCTGTGCACGTTAAAGACGAGTAATACGTACTTTACAGAAAGGTCATTAGACCTCTGGTTCACGAGAAAAAGCCAAAAAGGTGTAACAAAATTCTTCCTACAAACTTTTTCCCAAATTGAGCTAGAGCTTTGAGGATTTCGTCATTGGAAATCCCTTTTAAAGACGAGAAACACGTACTTTACAGAAAGGTCATCCAATCTCTGGTTCACGAGAAAAACCCAAAAAGGTGTAATAAAATTCTACCTATCAACTTTTTCACTAATTGAGCTAGAGCTTTGAGGATTGTGTCATTGGAAAGCCCTTTCAAAGACGAGAAATACGTACTTTACAGAATAGTCATCTGATCTCCGGTTCAGGAGAAAAAGCAAAAAAGGTGTAAGAAAATTCTTCCTACCAACTTTTCCCCAATTGAGCTAGAGCTTCGAGGATTGCGTCATTGGAAAGCCCTTTCAAAAACAAGAAATAGGTACTTTAGGGAAAGGTCATCTGATCTCTGGTTCAGCAGAAAAAGCCAAAATGGTGTAACAAAATTCTTCCTACCAACTTTTTGCCAATTTCAGCTAGAGCTTCGAGGATTGCGTCATTGGAAAGCCCTTTCAAAGACGAGAAATACGTAGTTTACAGAAAGGTCATCTGATCTCTGGTTCAGCAGAAAAAGCCAAAAAGGTGTAACAAAATTCTTCCTACCAACTTTTTCCCAAATTCAGCTAGAGCTTCCACGATTGCGTCATTGGAAAGCCCTTTCAAAGACGAGAAATACGTATTTTACAGAAAGGTCATCTCATCTCTGGTTCAGGAGAAAAAGCCAAAATGGTGTAACAAAATTCTTCCTACCAACTTTTTCCCAAATTCAGCTAGAGCTTCCACGATTGCGTCATTGGAAAGCCCTTTCAAAGACAAGAAATACGTATTTTACAGAAAGGTCATCTGATCTCTGGTTCAGGAGAAAAAGCCAAAAAGGTGTAGCAAAATTCTTCCTACCAACTACTTCCCCAATTGAGCTAGAGCTTCGAGGATTGCGTCATTGGAAAGCCCTTTCAAAGACGAAAAATACGTACTTTAGAGAAAGGTCATCTGATCTTTGGTTCCGGAGAAAAAGCCAAAAACGTGTAACAAAATATTTCCTACCAACTTTTTCCCAAATTCAGCTAGAGCTTAAAGGATTGCGTCATTGGAAAGCCCTTTCAAAGACGAGAAATACGTATTTTACAGAAAGGTCATCTGAGCTCTGGTTCAGGAGAAAAAGCCAAAAAGGTGTAACAAAATTCTTCCTACCAACTTTTTCCCCAATGGAGCTAGAGCTTCGAGGATTGCGTCATTGGAAAGCCCTTTCAAAGGCGAAAAATACGTACTTTACAGAAAGGTTATCTGATCTCTGGTTCAGGAGAAAAAGCCAAAAAGGTGTATCAAAATTCTTCCTACCAACTTTTTCTCAATTTCAGCTAGAGCTTCGAGGATTGCGTCATCGGAAAGCCCTTTCAAAGACGAGAAATACATACTTTAGAGAAAGGTCATCTGATCTCTGGTTCAGGATAAAGAGCCAAAAAGGTGTAACAAAATTCTTCCTACCAACTTTTTCCCAAATTCAGCTAGAGCTTCCACGATTGCGCCATTGGAAAGGCTTTTCAGAGACGAGAAATACCTACTTTACGGAAAGGTCATCTGATCTCTGGTTCAGGAGAAAAAGCCAAAAAGGTGTAACAAAATTCTTCCTACCAACTTTTTCCCAATTTCAGCTAGAGCTTCGAGGATTGCGTCATTGGAAAGCCCTTTCAAAGACGTGAAATACGTAGTTTACAGAAAGGTCATCTGATCTCTGGTTCAGCAGAAAAAGCCAAAAAGGTGTAACAAAATTCTTCCTACCAACTTTTTCCCAAATTCAGCTAGAGCTTCCTCGATTGCGTCATTGGAAAGCCCTTTCAAAGACGAGAAATACGTATTTTACAGAAAGGTCATCTGATCTCTGGTTCAGGAGAAAGCCAAAAAGGTGTAACAAAATTCTTCCTACCAACATTTTCTCAAATTGAGCTAGACCTTCGAGGATTGCGCCATTGGAAAGCCCTTTCAGAGACGAGAAATACGTACTTTACGGAAAGGTCATCTGATCTCTGGTTCAGGAGAAAAAGCCAAAAAGGTGTAACAAAATTCTTCCTACCAACTTTTTCCCAATTTCAGCTAGAGCTTCGAGGATTGCGTTATTGGAAAGCCCTTTCAAAGACGAGAAATACGTACTTTACAGAAAGGTCATCTGATCTTTGGTTCAGGAGAAAAAGAAAAAGGTGTAACAAAATTCTTCCTACCAACGTTTTCTCAATTTCAGCTAGAGCTTCGAGGATTGCGTCATCGGAAAGCCCTTTCAAAGACGAGAAATGCGTACTTTACAGAAAGGTCCTCTGATCTCTGGTTCAGGAGAAAAAGAAAAAGTTGTAAAAAAAATTCTTCCTACCAACTTATTCCCAAATTGAGCTAGAGCTTCGAGGATTGCGTCATTGGAAAGCCCTTTCAAAGACGAGAAATACGTATTTACAGAAAGGTTATCTGATCTCTGGTTCAGGAGAAAAAGCCAAAAAGGTGTAACAAAATTCTTCCTACCAACTTTTTCCGAAATTGAGCTAGAGCTTCGAGGATTGCGTCATTGGAAAGCCCTTTCAAAAACAAGAAATAGTTACTTTACGGAAAGGTCATCTGGTCTCTGGTTCAGGAGGAAGAGCCAAAAAGTGTAACAAAATTCTTCCTACCAATTTTTTCCCAAATTGAGCTAGAGCTTCCAGGATTGCGTCATTGGAAAGCCCTTTCAAAGACGAAGAAATACGTACTTTACAGAAAGGTCATCTGATCTTTAGTTCAGGAGAAAAAGCCAAAAAGTTGTAACAAAGTTCTTCCTACCAACTTTTTCCCAAATTGAGCTAAAGCTTCGAGGATTGCGTCATTGGAAAGCCCTTTCAAAGACGAGAAATGCGTACTTTACAGAAAGATCATCTGATCTCTGGTTCAGGAGAAAAAGCCAAAAAGGTGTAGCAAAATTCTTCCTCCTAACTTTTTCCCAAATTCAGCTACAGCTTCGAGGATTGCGTCATTGGAAAGCCCTTTCAAAGACAAGAAATGCGTATTTTACAGAAAGGTCATCTGATCTCTGGTTCAGGAGAAAAAGCCAAAAAGGTGTAACAAAATTCTTCCTACCAACTTTTCCCCAAATTCAGCTAGAGCTTCCAGAATTGCGACATTGGAAAGCTGTTTCAAAGACGAGAAATACATATTTTACAGAAAGGTTATCTGATCTCTGGTTCAGGAGAAAAAGCCAAAAAGGTGTATCAAAATTCTTCTTACCCACTTTTTCTCAAATTCAGCTAGAGCTTCGAGGATTGCGTCATCGGAAAGCCCTTTAAAAGACGAGCTGATAAGTAGAATTTTGTTACACCTTTTTGGCTTTCTCTCCTGAACCAGAGGTCGGACGACCTTTCTATAAAATACGTATTATTCGTCTTCAAAAGGGCTTTCCAATGACGCAATCCTCGAAGCTCTAGCTCAATTAGGGAAAAAGTTGATAGGGAGAATTTTCTTACACCTTTTTGGCTATTTCTCCTAAACCAGAGGTCGGACGACCTTTGTGTATATTACGTATTACTCGTCTTTAAAAGGGCTTCCCAATGACGCAATCCTCGACGCTCTAATTCAATTAAATGGAAAGTTGATAAGTAGAATTTTCATACACCTTTTTGGCTTTTTCTCATGAACCATAGGTCTGAAGACCTTTTTGTAAAGTTCGTATTACTCGTCTTTAAAAGGGCTTTCCAATGACGCAATCCTCGAAGCTGTAGCTCAATTAAGGAAACAGTTGATAAGTAGAATTTTGTTAGACGTTTTTGTCTTTTTCTCGTGAACCAGAGGTCGGATAACCTTTGTGTAAAGTACGTATTACTCGTCTTTAAAAGGGCTTTCCAATGACATAATCCTAAAGCTCTAGCTCAATTAAAGAAAAAGTTGGTAGGAACGATTTTGTTACACCTTTTTGGCTTTCTCTACTGAACCAGAGGTCGGATGACCTTTCTATAAAGTACATAACTCGTCTTTAAAAGGGCTTTCCAATGACGCAATCCTCGAAGCTCTAGCTCAATTAGGGAACAAGTTGATAGGTAGAATTTTAGTAGCTTACACCTTTTGGCTTTTTCTCCTGAACCAGAGGTCAGACGACCTTTCTGTAAAGTACGTATTACTAGTCTTTAAAAGGACTTTCTAATGACGCAATCCTCGAAGCTCTACCTCAATTAGGGAAAAAGTTGATAGGTAGAATTTTCTTACACCTTTTTGGCTTTTTCTCGTAAACCAGAGGACTGAAGACCTTTCTGTAGAGTACGTATTACTCGTCTTTAAAAGGGCTTTCCAATGACGCAATCCTCGCTCTAGCTCAATTAAGGAAAAAGTTGCTAAGTAGAATTTTGTTAGACGTTTTTGTCTATTTCTCGTGAACCAGAGGTCGGATGACCTTTCTGTAATATAAGTATTACTCGTCTTTAAAAGCGCTTTCCAATGACATAATCCTCGAAGCTCTAGCTCAATTAGGGAAAAAGTTGGTAGGAAGAATATTGTTACACCTTTTTGGCTTTTTCTCGTGAACCAGACGTCGGATGACCTTTCTATAAAGTACATAACTCGTCTTTAAAAGGGCTTTCCAATGACGCAATCCTCGAAGCTCTAGCTCAATTAACGAAAAGGTTGTTAAGTAGAATTTTGTTACACCTTTTTGGCTTTTTCTCGTGAACCAGAGGTCGGATGACCTTTCTATAAAGTACATAACTCGTCTTTAAAAGGGCTTTCCAATGACGCAATCCTCGAAGCTGTAGCTGAATTAGGGAAAAAGTTGATAGGAAAAATTTTGTTACACATTTTTGGCGTTTTCTCCTCAACCAGAGGTAGGTCGGTCGACCTTTGTGTAAAGTACGTATTACTAGTCTTTAAAACGGCTTTCCAATGACGCAATCCTCGAAACTCTAGCTCAATTAGGGAAAAGTTGATAGGGAGAATTTTGTTACACCTTTTTGGCTTTTTCTCCTTAACCACAGGTCGGACGACCTTTGTGTAAAGTACGTATTACTCGTCTTTAAAAGGGCTTCCCAATGACGCAATCCTCGAAGCTCTAGCTCAATTAAGGAAAAAGTTGATAAGTAGAATTTTCTCACATTTTTGGCTTTTTCTCGTGAACCAGAGGTCGGATAACCTTTCTGTAAAGTACGTGTTACTAGTCTTTAAAAGGGCTTTCCAATGACGTAATCCTCAAAGCTCTAGCTCAATTTGGGAAAAAGGTGGTAGGAAGAATTTTTTTACACCTTTTTGGCTTTTTCTCCTGAACCAGAGGTCGGACAACCTTTCTGTAAAGTACGTATTACTCGTCTTTAAAAGGGCTTTCCAATGACGCAATCCGAGAAGCTCTAGCTCAATTAAGGAGAAAGTTGATAGGTAAAATTTTCTTACACATTTTTGGCTTTTTCTGGTGAACCAGACGTCGGATGACCTTTCTATGAAGTACATAACTCGTCTTTAAAAGGGCTTTCCAATGACGCAATCCTGGAAGCTCTAGCTCAATTAAGGAAAAAGTTGGTAAGTAGAATTTTGTTACACGTTTTTGGCTTTCTCTCGTGAACCAGGGGTCAGATGTCCCTTCTATAATGTACATAACTCGTCTTTAACGTGCAGAGAATATGGCTTTCCCGCACACAGTGCCAAGGCTTAAAGTCCCCTTCAATGGACGTCTAAATTTCCAAACCCATTGGTGTCCCCTACTGACTGTTGGCAGTAGGTACAGATAAATTTCAATGTTGACCCAGCTGCCACTCGAACCTGGGAATTACAGATTACGAGTCTGGTGCACTAATGACTGAGCCACCCCCGTTCTGCTCATTGGGGTAAAAAGAAAGTTCCTCAGTATGGCTTGGAAATTCTGTTATTAAAGAAATAACGAAATTCTCTTCAAGCAGATGCTTGCAAAGAAAGGTTTGATGGGAACCTTTTAATAAGCTATAGAGAAGCTCTTCGAGGAAGAAAAAAGAATAAATATCCCTCAAACAGCTGCTTGCCACAGAGGTCTCACAGGAACCTGTCAATTTACATGCCAAAGTAGAAGATCAGAGATGACACATACATCCATACCTTACCCAGGGCTCGAACCCAGGTCCCTTAGATCAGTTGCCAAGAACCGCTCGGCCATGGGATGTCTAGGTGGCGGAAACGTATACGTGTTTTACTCAAATGGTATAATAAATCTTTGATGATTAAAAAATGCTTATTAAGATTGTTTATTTGTGATAAAATATAGCGATTAACATTGGAGCTATTCTAAATTATTAAAAGAGCTTGTCTACTGATCCAAGGGACCTGGGATCAAGCCCTGGATTCTTATCTTGTTTTTCTGGTGAGGTCCTGCCACCCTCACAGAAACTTATATTATGGAATATACACAGTTGCATCAGAATGATATGACCACTTACCTAATAATGGGAATGGTAACATTATTCTGATATGACTATGTAAACTGACAGGGTCCTGTCAGACCTCTGTGGCAGGCAGCTGTTTGAGAACATGTTTTTTTAAAGGAAACTCTTTAAATACTAATATTGGTAAAATTTTAACTTGGATTTTGTTCAGTACTTTATTTTTCGCTACAGTTATAGATAAAAAAATTATTAAAAAACTGACAAATCTTCGATTTCTGTTTTCCATTCATATGAGGTAACATGTACTGGGCAGTTGACAATTGACATTTACACATTTAAAATCTTAAACACTACATAGCAGGATTCCAACAGTTAGCTAAAATAACATGATTCTAGAATAAGTTTCTTCAAATATCGTTAACGATGAATGAAAACTGGTGCTTTTCAAATTACGAACAACATTCATTTGCAGTGTTTCTTGTCAATGCATCGCTATTATTATTTCTTTCAACAATTTTTATGAAATCAAGACTTCATTGGTTTTTTTTTGTTCCTTTTCTCGTTAAAATTAAATTTTGAATTACTCTCCGTTGCACTTTTTTTGTCTGGTGCACTTTTTTTGTCGAAGTCTTATTCTCAAAGTTGTTCATGAAAGTGTCCAAATACTTTTCAAGAAATTGATAAAAATTATAAACTTAAAACACGTTTGAAAATATTTTTATTATAAATTTATATGGTACTATATTTTTTAATAGAATATATTTATATATTAATTTTTTATAATATATTTATATGGTACTGCTTCGTTATGAAAATAAAAAAGATCGTCAGTCAATCATTTCTTTATTTTTCTAAATTATCAAAATTTTTTGGCATCATTGCTCAACTGAAAACCGACATCGGATATTTCAATCAGAAAAGTCGATTTTTCTCATCACTGACAGATAAATTTCAATACGCAATCAACTACAATTTACATATTTCATGGAGAGTCATTCATTTTCCACAAAGGATGCTTCTGTTTCATCTGTATCAGACACTAAGAATTAAGTCTGCTCTGTTTTGATAATCTTTTGTTACATATTTCAAACATATGGCTCGTCTTCTGTGCTTGATACAACATCTTATTAAAGCCCACGTTTCACTGAAGAAAGAATGCAAATTTACTTTCTCAAATATTTCACTTTCATGTGGCTTCTCTTTCTTCTGTATAAGGTAATGATTGTTATGGTGAACATTTATGCAAATTCCTCTTCAACCATATCAGAGAAACCTATCTTTTAACTCTTGGCAGAAAATGTCCCTGAGAATAAATTTTAATGGAAATCATTTATTTACCAACTTCACAGAAATACAGAGTCTCTTTTCCTGCAGTACAAATGGCATATAACATTCTGTGGTCTTTGATTATATATGAGGCTGCTTCGTTTCTCTTTCCCTTATTGATATTCAAACCCAGGTACTGTCTTAAAACTTTCTTTCCATATTTCACAGATATGTAATTTCTTTCTGTGCAGAAAAAAATGCCTACAGAAGGTAAATTTTCATTCAAATTTGATATTTTATAATACGATAGTTTTTCTGTGTGCCGGAAAATTATTTTGGAGGACCGACTTTTCCGAAATTTTATTGTTAATATTTCTCATAGTTGTGGCTTTTCTTTTGAGGCATCGAAAAATGGATATTTAAAAGAGGCTTTCTGTGAAAATTTCCTCTTAAGTACTTCACAAATATATGGCTTCTCTTTCTATGTGCTGAAAGTAGCAAGAGAGATACAGCTGTATATATATATACTGTGTATTTTACATATATAAGATCACTTTTTAAGTAAGAAATATAGTACTTCAGCCCAGGCTTTTTCAACCTACTTGGTAGATATATGGGCTCTATTACGAGTGTATTACATAATGTAAACTGAGAAGAAATATGTGTTGAAGTTTTTTGTGCATATTTTGAAATGCACGACATTTTTTCACGTTTAACTGAAAATAATACAATTTCATCTGGAAAGTTTTTCTTAAAAATTTCAGACACACATGGTTTCATATAATAATTCGTAACCATTTTTCTGGGTAAATTCTATGATAAATAGCTTACAGAAATCTACCTTGTGTGTGTTAGTTATTGGATAACAAAATGAATTTTATACCAGAAATGTTTTGCTACACATTTCAGAGATATTAAGCTCTATGTTTACTCCAAACTAAAAATGTTACTTGAGATTTCAGTGGAAATTACTCCTGTAATATTTCACACCTGTGTAGCTTTTCTTTCATGTTTGTCAAAAAATGAATCAAGAAGTCTCTGAATAAATTTTTCTTAAATATTTCCCAGGAAATTCATATGTCTTCCATGACATAAAATTTCAACAAATTACTTTGTTTCGCTACAAACATTTGCTACATATTTCACAACTGGAATAATTTTACCTTTATGTTCCTCAAAAGATAACTTTGAACAATTATATTTCTGCAAATATTTACTTGGATATTCTACAGATATGTGGATTTAGTTTCATGCACAGTAACGAATAACACTTTAGTTATGACTTTTGTGCATATTTCATCTTACATATTTCACACTCGTGTGTCATGTCACAATCGCTGATAGAAAAATGAATACTAATACAGGTTTGTAAGAATATTTCTTTATATATGTATATTTCATCACCATGTTCCATTTTCTTTCAGCCTGGTTGAAAACGATATTAAAGATTCCTCTTTTGGTTTTTAGCTTCACTGCATATTTCACACGTACCAGTCTACTTTTTGTATAAAAGATATTTTAGCTCCAATTTCATTTTGAAATTTTATGTGAAGGTCATAGATATACCATTAATCTTTCATATTAGATACTGGATTTTTGCTCAGCTTTGATTGCATTTATTTGTTTGATAGAGTGGTTTTTCCTTTACATGAAAACTCTTCTGATGGTTCATTTCAAAATTTCTTTTTGCATATTTCACATATATGTGGTTTTTCCCTTTTATATGTCAGAATATGATTTTTAATTGTGTATTCCACTGCAAATTTTTCTCATTACATGTTATACACACATACGGTTCTTCCCGTCTGTATGAGACAATGATTCCCTAAGATAGACGTATTTATTCATTTTCCTAAGTATTTGTCAGAAAATGATTGCTAAGTATAGATATTAGTGCTAATTTCATATTAAATATTTCATATACATCCGATTTTTCCCATATGTGGAAAAAAAATTAATTCTAAGGTTAGATTCTAAGGTAAGGAATATTGATAAATTTTGCATTACATATTTCACATACATTCAGTTTTTCAACTGCCTGTTAGAAAATGATTCTTAACTGCAGACTTTAATGAAGATTTCCTGTTGCATATTTCATATGCATGCAGCTTTTCCTCTGTGTCAGATAATAGTTCTGAAATGTAGATTTGCATGCAAATTTCTTCTTACAGATTTCACATTTAGGTGTTGTGTGACAGAATATGGTTCCTGAGGTTAGTTACAGAGACAAATTTTTATTACATACATCACATACATTTGGCCTTTCCGCAATTCAAAGTGCAAATTTCTTGTTACATATTTCACATACATGTGGCATTTCCTTTGTGTGTGTAAGGAAATGATGCCTAAGTTTATATTTCAACTGAAATTTCTTATTACATATTTCACATATATGTAGTATTTCCCCTCTGTGCATAAAAAATCCTAAGTTTAGACATACTTACAAATTCTTTATTACATATATCACATACATATGAGTTTTCTGCTGTATGTTTTAGAAAATGTTTCTGAAGTTGATAATTGCATGCAAATTTCTTATTACATATATCACACACATATGGGTTTTCCCCTCTGTGTTCGAAAATGTTTCTGAAGTGCAAATTTCTTATTACATATTTCACATACATGTGGTTTTTCCCCTGTGTGTGTCAGAAAATGCTTTCTAATATTGGACATGTCTGCAAATTTCTTATTACATATTTCACATACATGTGGTTTTTCCCCTGTGTGTGTCAGATAATGAACCTTAAGATGCGATTTCTGTGAAAATTTCCTATTACATATTTCACATAAATGTGATTTTTCTCCTGTGTGTGTCAGAAAATGCCTTCTAAGCTTAGATTTCAGTGCAAATCTCTTATTGCATATTTCACATACATGCGGTTTTTCCCCTGTGTGTGTCAGAAAATGCTTCCTAAGAATAGACATCTGTGTAAATTTCTTATTACATATTTCACATGCATGTGGTTTTTCCCCTGTGTGTGTCAGAACATGCGTCCTAAGATGAGACATCCCTCCAAATTTCTTATCACATATTTCACATACAAGCAGTTTTTTACCTGTGGGTGTCAGAACATGCCTCCTAAGCTGAGACATGTGTCCAAATTTCTTATTACATGTTTCAGATACATGCGGTTTTTCCCCTGTGTGTGTGAGAAAATGCTTCCTAAGGTTAGACATCTGTGTAAATTTCTTATTACATATTTCACATGCATGTGGCTTTTCCCCTGTGAGTGTGAGAACATGCTTTTTAAGGTTAGATTTCAGTGCAAATTTCTTATTACATATTTCACATGCATGTGGTTTTTCCCCTGTGTGTGTGAGAAAATGCTTTCTAAGGTTAGATTTCAGTGCAAATTTCTTATTACATATTTCACATACATGTAGTTTTTCTCCTATGTTTGTCAGAAAATGCTCTGTAAGATGAGACATGTCGAAATTTCTTACTACATATTTCACATACATGCTGTTTTTCCCCTGTGTGTGTCAGAACATGCCTCATAGGTTGAGAGATCTGTTGAAATTTCTTATTACACATTTCACATACATGCAGTTTCTCACCTGTGTGTGTGTCAGAAAATGCTTTCTAAGATATCTGTCCAAATTTCTTATTACATACTTCACATATATGCAGTTTTTTCCGTTTTTATCAGATAATGGTACCTAAGGGTAGACTTCAGCGTAAATTCCTTATTACATACTTCATATACATGTGATTTTCCCCCTGTGTGTTAGAAAATGCTCCCTAAGATCAGATATCTTTCCAAAATTCTTATTACATATTTCACATACATACGGTTTTTCCCCTGTGTGTCACAACATGCTTCCTAATGGAAGATTTCAATGCAAATTTCTTATTACATATTTCACATACATGTAATTTTTTTCTGTGTTTAAGAAAATAACACCTAGAGTGAGATTTCTCTGTTGATTCCCGATTACTTATTTTTAAAATGTGCCCATTTTTCCTGGGAGAGTAAGAAAGTGGTCCTTAAATCTGCATATGAAATTTCTTGTTATATATTTCAGGGATATGTGGCTTCACTTCTGTGTCTGTTCGATAATGAAATTTCAATGATCCTTTACTTGAAAATCAATTTTTACACATTAAAATATGTGGTTTCCCATTTTTGCATATCACTTTATGAAACTCAAGATACCATTTATCAGCAAATTCCAAGTTATATATTTCACACTAATGTAGTTTCTCTCTCAAATGTGCGAAGTAATGATTATTTAGATGAGCTTTTTGTGTAAATTCTTCGCTACATATTTAATGGAGATGTGTCAACTTTCCTCTGTGTGACAGATAATAGACCATAAATGAACTTTGTTTACTAATTTATTATTATACATACCGCAGAGATTTTTTCTTTTGTGAAATTGAAAATGGTATTGAAGATTCTGCTTTGTTTGAAATGAAATCTTGTATTTTTCACATATATGTGGACTGTATTTTATAGGATAAAAATAAAAATATCACAGGCTTGCTTTCAAAATTTTTGTTTCGTACTTCACTCATATATGCCCTCTCCTTATTGTGTGCCAAATAAAAGATTTTAAGAAAAGTTTTCTATACCCAATTTTTTTTCTTCTTTTCCTGTGCATGAATTATTGAAGACTCTGAAGATTTGGTTGTCTTATGTATTATGTTTGTAAAATACTGATATTAGAGCAGAAGCTTGCTTTTGAAACTTTCTTTGCATATTTCACCAATATATGACTTTCCTATGTATTAGAATACAGGTGCTGTTCAATCAATATTCTCCATTACATAATACAACATCTGCTGTAAAATATCTGCTTGTTATCTCAGAAGTGCTCTTTATATCTTGGTTTCTGGAAAAACTTCCTACACACAAGAGTTTGTTCTGCTCACACTAATAGTTCCAACTCTGATTTCACTTCTTGCATTTTTCACAAATATAAAGCATTTCTTTGCCCTCTTGTCACCCCTTTATGACAAAGAAGAAACATTACATTTTTGTTCTAGCTAAAACAATTTATGATTCTAATTTATTCAGTGTCGTATTCACGATATTTTATGCACATGAGGCACTTTTTAATATTGTAAACATGATGCATATTTTGTCAATTTGACAAAATATGTTCCATTTCAATGAATCATATATATATATATTTTTCTGTACGGAAAATATAAACGTGAAAACACTTGGAATTTATTCTTTTGAATGTACAGAATTTCAAACAGTAGATTAGTATCAACTGAATGTTTAAATGAATTTTTTCAACTTCTGTAATTTTCTGCTTTCTATCAGTGTTAATTTACTTCTTATTTTTGTTGCAAATTTCCTTTATTTTTTTTTAAAGTTTCAAGTGCTTGGCTATATATACCTAGAAATGAAATAAGTAATCAGACACAAGAATAAGCAAAATATATACAATGAACAAAATTAAAACAAACAGGATGAAAACTGTTTAGTAATCCAATTAACTAGTGGCAGATTGCAAGCCAAGGTGGCAATCTGCCATTTGCAGTCTCTAGTCGCAACTGTACAAACATTTAGATTCTCCCCCCCCCCCTCTTACCCTGCTGTGGTGAAAAAGTGGAGAGTGATGGACTTGGAAAGTCTATTGCTGTCCTCTTTCTTTGATGGAATGTGACACCATCACACCATCTAGAGTAAGAGGTGGTCAACGAATGTTAGGTAATAGCCATCAAGAAAACTGTATCCTTAAAATGTCACTACAAAAAACAAGTTCCTGAAAATCACCACCAAAAAAAATTTGAAATATTCCTAAAGAGTCACAAAAAAAAATTATATTCGTAAATAGCCACTAGAAGAAACTATATTATTAAAAGCCAGGAAAAAAACAAACCTATATCTTTAAAGAGCCACAGGCATAAAATTTACATTCCTAAGCAGGTTCTAGATAGAAATCTATATTCTATAGCCAATAGAAAAAGAAAAATATCCTTAAGTAGAAGAACGAATATCGCTTCTGGTATATATATGAATCTCGTTTTCAAAAGAGAATGAAGTTTTCCCCTTCCCTAATGTTTCATTCCATTAAAAGTTTTAATTTGAGCAAGCAGATGGTGGTAATAAATGCAAATATTTTATTAGTATTTATAAAACATAAAAGTATTCGTCTTTTAATTCTTAAATTGAAGTAGTTGCATTTCCCACACCTATGTCTGAAAAGTGGCTATATTATTGCTTTCAGTGGAATATCCCTCAAACGCTACCACAATCTTTTCAAAATTCTGTTCTATATGTATTATTTGTAAAACTCGTTACAGTTGTGATTTTCATATTTAGTAATCTGTAAAGGTATTTTACTGAAATAACTAAATATTCAAAAAATGCAAATTATATTTCATCAGTACTAATCACACTAAATGTTTTGTAATTATCAGTTTCATTGTTTCCAAAGGAAACTTAATGACGTTCACATTCCACCATCAAAAGTCCATATTCCTATAATTAATACATTGTTGCAATATTCGGGTTTGTAAAGGGTAGCTAGGTAAAAACTGTAAGGACAGCTGTGTACCAATCCCCAGTGATGATGCACAGAACTGTCCAGGTCTAGCACCTAATGTCCGACCTCACCTTCTCATGGTGCAGGCTGTTAGTACCTTTCAAAACAGATATTCTTTTTTGGAAAGGAACAGAAGGCGAAGGCTGCCAACTCAGTGTGAGCTCTTGATCTGGTTATCCAGAGCGACTTCTTTTTTTCAACCCTAGTGAGGTGTAGTCAACTTCACAGAGTCTGGTGCTGATCGTTTGCACGTACTAGACTGGACTGGTTTATGGATTTGAGGTTGATTATGGATCCTGGACTTGCTGCATTGGTGGACCTTTTTTGAAGGAGAATCTGCTGCTATGTTTTCTGTTTGTTTGTGGATTGCCAGCCCTAAATGAACAGAGGCATGGGATACCTTATATCAGATGGTAGATAATCCTGCTCAGAGGCCACCGCAGGTACCTGAACCCTCACTTAACTAGTTCGGCATCATCAATACTAAACCGAAGTAAGGTGTCTGAGGCAGGCCACGACTCTTCAAAAGGACCACTTGAAAATTTGGTCCCAGGTGTAAGTTTGCTTCTCAGCAGACATGCCAGTGATGCTCATGTAGGATATGACTGCATCAATGAAAGATTTCTTACAGCAAAATTTGAAACAAAAATTAAAGACTTGAGTGTCATCTGTTGTTATGCCCCCAGAGAGGACACTGATGAGAATGAGAAGGATATGTTTTACAGCTCATTTTAAGATATTTTGAGTTCTGCGAAGGAGGTATTTGTCTTGTGCTTGGTCATTTCAATGCGATATATGGTACTAATTCTCATCTTTGGGCAGCAGTTTTAGGTCCCTTTGGCATTGGTAGTTCCACCTTTCAAAAGAGACGCTCTTTCTGGAAGTGAACGGAAGCAGAGGTCTGCCATATTAGTGTGGCCTACTGATCTGGACAACTATGGCTACTTTTCTTTTTTCTTTTCCTACCCTGCTGAAGAGTGGCCAACCATAGAGGGTTTTGGTCCTGTCCATATAAACCTACTGGGCTGATATAAGGTTCTGAATTTGATTATGGATACTGAATTTGCTATAATGCTGGGCTTCTGTGGAGGGAAAATCTTCCGCTGTGTTTTCTGTTTGTTTGTGGGTTGACAGCCCCAAATGAATAGATTCACAGGATATGTTTTATCACTGGTGGATAATCCTCAGCAAAGGTCATCACAGGCACCTGAAATCTTTGCTTTAAATCATCAAATTCAATCATCAAATTCATTGTTCATTGTATATATACTCCAGATGCCAGTCAAGAACTACATTGATCTTAGAGGTGATATATTTCAATGGTATTGATGCTTGAAAATTTCAGAAGACTCATTGTTGTGATATACCCAAGCTCAGGAAAAAATTGGAGCTGCTTCCTGAGCTTGGGCATATCACAACAATGAGTCTGCTGAAAATTTCCACTATTAAATATTGTTTCAATTTACCATTACTTCTGAAGTTCTGAAAAACCCAGTTATAGCTAAAGCTTACCATGATAGGTTACTTAGTCATTATGAGAGTCATGGTTTGCTTACTACTGAAGTTGAGGAAGGATGGGACCATTTTAAACAGACTTTTTTGGAAACTAACAGTACTCATTTAGGAAAAAAGGTGAAGAGAGGGCAGAATTATTTCAGTGATAAGGCACTTGAGCTCATTTCAGAAAGAAGGACCTGCAGGAATGTCTTTAATCAATAACCTAATAGTCCTAATGGAAAGGATTACTGAGAGCTTAATAAATGTGTAAAGGATCAGTTAGCTGCTGATAAGAATCTTGGGCTTGATGACTTGGCTGAAAAAGCCGAGGAAGCAGTTAGACAGCACAACAGCAGAGACCAGACAGACTGTACCAGACAGTAAATGTTTTGTGTGGTAGAAAACAGATGAGTATAGAGGAATTGAAGAATAAACAAGATTATAGAAGGTGAGGATTCTGTGATGGCTACATGGGCTGAGCATTTCAGTGATGTTCTAAACAATGTCGTTAGTTCTACTCCCATTGTTTGTAAAGATGATAGATACATTGGCAGCTTTAATGTTGGCCCTATAACACAATCTGAAGTTATTTTGGCTATCTCTAAACTTAAAATTCATAAATCCCCAGGGGTAGATGAAATTACTACAGAAATGCTCAGAGCTGGGAATGTTTTGGTTACCACTTGGATGACTGAAATTTTGAATATCTTTTATGATAAA
This sequence comes from Ryuthela nishihirai, assembly GCA_038380435.1. Taxonomy (NCBI): domain Eukaryota; kingdom Metazoa; phylum Arthropoda; class Arachnida; order Araneae; family Heptathelidae; genus Ryuthela; species Ryuthela nishihirai. The sequence continues at coordinate 120,558 of JAWZYU010000120.1, forward strand.
GGCATGGTTCCTAAGGATTTTACCAGACCTATTGTTATTTCTATTTTCAAAAAAGGTGATCGCAATTCTTGTGATAACTATGGGGATATTAGCCTACTCTCTGTTCTTTGCACGATTGTGCTTAATAGAATTAAGAATGTTGTTTACAGGAAATTGCATGATGAGCAATGTGGATTTAGAGGTGGTAGGGAATCAGATAATTTCACTTAGGCAGATTCTTGAGAAATGTTTAGAGTTTCAGAAACCTTTCGTTGCCGATTTCAAAAAGGCTTTTGACTCTGTTTATCATCATAATTTGTAGTTGATTGTGCGATCATAGGGTATAATAGACAAGTTAGTTAATATAATGAAGCTCTCTATAATAGCACTGAGTCATGTGTGAGAGTACCACCCCCAACAAAAACAAACTCGCAATACCAATATGAAAACCATTATTGAGATCCTCAAAAACATAATTATCGTAACCTAAAATTTCAGTTTATGAAATGTATTAATTCACTGAAAGCACCCCACTCATTATAATTATGAATCAATAGCCACAAATAGTGAAGCTCCCTTGACATACGCTGATCTTGGCGATTTCCCATAATCCCACATTCTCTCCCAACTTCCATTACATGCAGATCGCATTACGTCCACCCGCACATCTGCGAACCACTCCGATCTTCAGAGCTGAGCCACTGGCATGTCAATTTATGGCACCACACCCCTCCCCCATGCAGAACAACCAACAGCCTCTCCTGCATCTACTTAAGTTCCTCACTTCCCACCTGATGAAGCGCCAATAGCAAAAGGCACGAAACACACGCCTTGGATCAGAAACCTTTTTAAGCACACTATGCTATCAAAAGTCTAAATGGTTATTTCATTCACCAAGGTGGGTAGACCATTGGCAGCCATCATCATTATTTTAGTCTCCACTGAGATGTAACTTGCTGGCAAGAACGTCGAATTTTAAATTTCTCACCTAAAACATCCCAGGAAGTTCCAGTTGCTACCCATCCTCTAAGGCATGGTACGTAAATCTCTCCTTAATAATTTTTTATACTTGATAGCATATTTCCATGTGCTCAAGTTATTAAAAACATTTAAGAGTGTCATAGAGAATTAAATAACTTCAATTTTAATTACCGCACTACGTACCTCTACTATAAGTTTTGTTAGAGTTGGTAAGGCTTGTAGCAATTGGTTTAGCTTTACTTCTGGTGTTCGACAAGGGTGCAGTTTATCTCCTTTTCTCTTTAGTTTGGTTATTGATTATGTTATGCAAAATTCACTTCAAGGGAAAGATTTTGGCCTTAAATGGGCTGGAGTTACGAAAATTTCTGATTTAGATTATGCTGATAATTTAGCCCTTTTGTTAAACGACGTTGATGAGATGAACTCTTTTATTAGGGCTGTTGATGAGACTGGTAGTAGAGTAGATTTGGTTATAAACAGAGAGAAAATTAAAGTGATGAAAATTGGTCAGGCAGGCTGCGATTCAGTTAATCTGAATGGTTGCAGTCTTGAGCACGTGTCACAGTTTAATTATCTTGAGAGCTATGTAACAGATACTGGTGATGTGCGGCATGAGATTAACAGATGAATAAGGGATTCCTGCCGGGATTTTTCGGAATCTTTGGAGAGTGTGGAGAAATACGCATATAAACCTAAAGACTAAAATTACCCTATAATAGTTTGGTTCCTTTTAGGGTTACCTATGGTAGTGAGACTTGGATGCTTTGTAAACAAGATATCACGAAACTAGATGCTTATGCAGTATCTTGGGTATTAGGTGGTTCAACTTTGTAACTAATGATGAGATTAATCAAAGGAGTTTGAAACCTCCTTTAAGCAACATATTGTGCAGAGAGAGACTCCGTTGGTTTGGCTTGTTGCACATATGAATAATTATAGATTACCAAATAGGGTTATGAACAGTGTGCCTAAAAGTGTCAGAAAGCGGGGGAGACCTAGGATGCAGTGAGCTGACAATGTCAAACAATACCTTTTTAGAATTGGTGTGCAGTGGCCAGATGCATCAGATGTAGCTGACAGACTTGGTTGGAGAACTAAATTACATGGTCTGGTTGGACCTTTGTAGCACATGGCTACTTCAGGATGATGATGACGACTATAAACACTGGGACATTAATAAATGTACATTATATTCACCTGATGGGTTTCACAGGAATATGATAGATTATATTTTAATTAACAGCAAATAGGCTAGTTCAGTTGGAATACCAGATACCTTATTCCTTCTTGCACCTTTTTACAGGGTAGCCGAAATTGTGTCTGATCATTATCTGGTCAAAAGTGTTTTGCAGCTGAAGTTTAAGCAGTAAGATATGTTGTGCTAAGGTTAAAAAAATTAGCTATAACACTGAATGGCTGAAAGATCCAGATGTAGCCAAACATATCATGATAGGCTACTTAGTCAATATGACAATAGTGGTTTGGTTACTGCTGAAGTTGGGCAAGTGTGGGATCAGTTTAAATAGGCTTTTCTTCTAACCAATAGTACCCTTTTGGGTAAAAGGGAACAGAAGAAACAAAATTATTTGACTGGTAAGTCTATGGCACTAATTTCTGAAAGAAGGGAGTGCAAGATTAATATGAATCAACACCCTACTAATCCTAACAGATGGCATTAATCATCATCATCATCATCCTCAAGCAGCCATGGGCTACGGAGGTCCAACCAGACCACGCAGTTTAATTCTCCAAGCATATCTGTCCTGAGCTACATCTGCTGCATCCGGCCACTGTACACCAATTCCAACAAGGCCCTGTTTGACATTGTCTGCCCACTGCATCCTAGGTCTCCCCCTCCTTCTGAGGCCTCTAGGCACACTGTTCATAACCCTATTCGCCCATCTATAATTATCCATATGGGCAACATGGCCAAACCAGCGGAGTCTCTCTCTGCACAATATGCTGCTTAAAGGAGGTTGCAGACTCCTTTGCCTAACCTCATCATTAGTTACAAAGTTCAACCACCTAATACCCAAGATACTACGTAAGCATCTAGAAACAAAAGCATCTAGTTTCCTGTTATCTTGTTTACACAGCGTCCGTGGCGGCGATGAATTTTTTTTCAGAATCTATTAATTATTGTTTCTTAACAGGGAATACTGTGCATTCACTTTGGATTTCAATACCTATTCGTCTGTTAATCTCATGCCGCACATCACCAGTATCAGTTACATAGCTCCCAAGGTAATTAAACTGTGACACCTGCTCAAGACTGCAACCATTCAGATTAACTGAATCACAACCTGCCTGACCAACTTTCATCACTTTAGTTTTCTCTCTGTTTATAACCAAACCTACTCTACTACCAGTCTCATCAACAGCTCGAATGAAAGAGTTCATCTCATCAACTTCATTTGCCACAAGGGCTAAATCATCAGCATAATCTAAATCAGAAATTTTCGTATCTTCAGCCCATTTAAGGCCAAAATCTTTCCCTTGAAGTGAAATTCGCATAACATAATCAATAACCAAGCTAAAGAGAAAAGGAGACAAAATGCACCTTTGTCGAACACCAGAAGTAATGCTAAACCAATTGCTACAAGACTTACCAACTCTCACACATGACTCAGTGTTATTACAGAGAGCTTTCATTATGTTAACTAACTTGTCTGGTATACCATATGATCTCACAATCAACCAAAAAATTATGACGATCAACAGAGTCGAAAGCCTTTTTGAAATCAACAAAGCTAGCAACCAAAAGTTTCTGAAACTCTAAACATTTCTCAAGAATCTGCCTAAGTGAAAATATCTGATCTACACATCCCCTACCACTTCTGAATCCACATTGCTCATCACGCAATTGCCTGTCAACCAGATTCTTAATTCTATTAAGCACAATCATGAAAAGAACTTTACCTGGAACAGAGAGTAGGCTGATACCCCTATAGTTATCACAAGAACTTTACCTGGAACAGAGAGTAGGCTGATACCCCTATAGTTATCACAAGAACTGCGATCACCTTTTTTGAAAATAGGAATAATAATAGCTTTAGGAACCATGCCTTTATCATAAAAGTTATTCAAAATTTCAGTCATCCAAATGGTAACTGAAACATTCCCAGCTCTAAGCATTTCCGTAGTAATTTCATCCACCCCTGGGGATTTATGAAGTTTAAGTTTAGAAATAGCCAAACCAACTTCAGATTGTGTTATAGGGTGTGATGCCCCACCGTTCACTTTTGCTTTACCTTAACCAGTTTTGTTTAATTTACGTTATACTTATCATTTTGGGGATTTTTTATTTCCTTTTTGGCATCACAGCACTCACATCCAAGAGTTTCTAGGAGTTGCGCATGTGCCGCAACTCCGATCTTCCGACTGTACCGTTAAAGCACGTGCCAAGGACACGCCCCCCCTTGCGTCATAGCTTTTGCGTCGTTCGTCATAGTATGTTAATGTCTTTCCCGGCATGCGCCGGCTCATTGTCAAAAACCGGTGGCCTGCGAGTCACTAAGGAGTTAGTGCAGTAGCACTAAAGAGAGCACAAGGTGCGTAGCACCAACCACAGTGCGTGTAGCACAGGAGTTATGTTTCTTCATTGATGTCTTGGTGAGTTGAATTATTTTGGAAATAAATCTGTTTTGTTATAAACCTTTTGAGTCTGTACAGTTTTTTTCTCTTGAGCAACGCGAATTAAAGATTTTTAAATTATATTTACTTGACAATCATTTTGATTCTTACTCATTAACGCTCGCTGGTATTTGAACCCTAAATCAACTTATTATTAACTTATTCTACTTTTGGCAATTTGTTAATTATTGCCTGGCGCCCATCTAAGCTATCCGGAGCATAAAAACTTCAAGTATTTTGCATTTGTTTGGAGTATTACAAGGGCCAACATTAAAGCCAACAATGCATCTATCATCATTGCAAAAAATGGGAGTAGAATTAACCACATTATTTAGAACATCACTGAAATGCTCAGCCCACCTAGCCAAGACAGAATACTCACCTTCTATAACCTTACCTTGTTTATCCTTCAATCCCTGTATACCTGTTTGTTTTCTACCACACAAAACATTAACTATCTGGTACAGCTCTCTGCTGTCTAACCGCTTCCTCAGCTTTGTCAGCCAGGCCATCAGGCCAAAGATTCTTATCAGTAGCTAACTGATCCTTTACACATTTATTAAGTTCATTGTAATGCTTTCTATTAGGACTAGTAGGGTACTGATTAAGGATATTCCTGCAGTTCCTTCTTTCTGAAATAAGCTCAAGTGCCTTATCACTTAAATAATTCTGTCTCCTCTGCTCCTTTTTCCCTAAAAGAGTACTGTTAGTTTCCGAAAAAGCCTGTTTAAAATGGCCCCATTCTTCCTCAACTTCAGTATTAAGCAAACTATGACTGTCATAATGACTAAATAACCTATCATGGTAAGCTTTAGCTATAACTGGGTCTTTCAGAGCTTCAGTATTAAAGATAAATTTTTTAATCCTAGCACAACACTTTTTAAGTTTAAGTTGCAAAACACTTTAACAAGGTAATGGTCAGATCCAATTTCAGCTCCCCTATATGCCCTGGTATTTCTAACAGAACTAGCCCATTTGCTGTTAATTAATATATAATCAATCATATTCCTATGCAGCCCATCTGGTGAAACCCATGTGTATTTATGTATGTCGCGGTGTTTGTAATATGTGTTAGTTATTCTGAAACCATTGAGTTCACTTACCTGTAGGAGACGTTGCCCATTGCAATTGCAGCTACCAATACCAAAAGGGCCTATTACTCCTCCCCAAAGGTCAGAGTCGGTACCAACTTTGGCATTGAAGTCACCAAGAACAAGGGTAATATCTCCTTTCTTGACAGAATTCAAAATATCCTGAAGTTATCTTCTCATCCTCATCAGAATCCTCAGTGGGGGCATAACAGCAGATAACATTCAAGTCTTTAATGCTTGTCTGAAATTTTGCTGTAAGAAACCTTTCATTAATGCACTCATATCCTAGAAGAGCATCACTAGCATGTCTGCTGAGCAGCAGACCCACGCCTTTGTGATGCTTTCCATTCTCCCTCCCTGTAAAGAGAAATTTAAAGTTATTTTTAAGTATCTCACCTTTACCTGTCCATCTGGTCTCTTGCAAGCCTAGAATATCTAGGTTAAGCGCTGGAATTCATGCATGAGGACATCAAGAGAATAATTTCTATGTAATGTCCTCATGTTCCACGTTCCTGCAGAGAGAAAATGATTAGTAGGATTTTTAAAGAAATTAGGTTTATTGAGATTGGTAGGGCCAACAATATCAAACAGCCCGCTGATCGCAGGCATGGGGCAAAGACCTGTTCCTCCTCCGCTAAAGGCTGAAGTCACCGATGCTGGTAGGAACATCAGGCACCACCTTTTCAAGTGGACTTTTTCAAGAGCCATATGGCTTGCCTGAGACACATTACTCCAGTTTAGGCTTGACGATGCCTAACTAGCTAGGTAAAGTTCAGGTACCTGCGATGGCCTCTGATTAGGATTATCCACCAGCTGATATAAGGTATCCCATGCCTCTGTTCACTTAGAGCTGGCAACCCAGAAGCAAACAGAAAACACAGCAGCAGACTCTCCCTCAACAGAGGCCCACCAGTGCAGCAAGTCCAGGATCCATAATCAAGCTCAAATCCATAAACAAGTCCAGTCTAGTAGGTATAAATGGTCAGCACCAGGACCCTGTGAAGTTGACCACTCCTCAGCAGGGTTGAAAAAAAAGAAAAAAGTGGCCATAGATGACCAGATCAGTAGGCCATACTGAACTGGCAGCCCTCCCCTTCCGTTCCCTTCCAAAAGAGAATATCTCTTTTGAAAGGTACTAACAGCCTGCACCACGAGAAGGCGGGGTTGGACATTAGGTGCTAGATCTGGCCGGTTCTGTGCATCATCACTAGGGATTGTTACACAGCTCTCCTTCCAGTTTAGCAGGTGGTAAGAAATTTTGGCTTGATAACTTCGCTGACAAAGCTAAGGAAGCAGTTAGACAGCACAACAGCAGATAATTAATGTCTTAAGTGGGAAGAAACAGACAGGTACACTTGGATGAAGCAATAAACATGGCAAGGTAGTTGAAGTTGAGGATTCTGTGATGACTAGGGGGCTGATCATTTCATAGAGGTTGTAAATAATGTGATTATTTCTACTCCCATTGTTTCCACTAAGGATAAATGCATTACTGGCTTTGGTTGTCACATGTTCAACGGAATTTATGAATTTTTTTTTTATGATTGAAGTGTTGTTCATAAGAATTTTACTAGACCTATTGTTGTCAAGAGTTTTTAAAAAGGATGATTGCAGTTCTTGTGATAATTATAGTGGAATTAGTTTACTTTCTCTTCCAGAAAAAGTTCTTTGCATGATCATACTTAATAGAGTGGGAATTTTGGTTCATGGACAACTGCATGATGAACAGTGTGGATTCAGAAGTGGTAAGGGATGTATTGATCAAATATTTTCACTTACGCAGATTCTTCAGAAATGTTTAGAGTTACAGAGACCTGAGATTTCAAAAAGGCTTTTGACTCTGTTGATCAACATGATTTGTGGTTGATTATTAGATCATATGGAATACCTGATAAGTTATTTAGTGTAATGAGAGCTCTCTAATAACACTAAGTTGTGTGTAAGAGTTGGTACATCTTCCAGCATTGTCTCCTTTTCTCTTTAGTTATTGATTATCTAATGCGAAATTCTTTGCAAAGGAAAGATTTTGGCCTTAAATGATCTAGAGATTTCGAAATTTGTGATTTAGGTTATGCAGATGATTTGGTCTTATTGGCTAATGATGTTGATGAGATGAATTCTTTCATTAGGGGTGTTCATGAGAATGATAATAGAGTAGGTTTGGTGAAAAACAGAAATAAAACTAAAGTGATGAAAATTGGCCAGGTAGATAGTGCTTCAGTTGCTTTGAATGGCTGCACTCTTGAGCAAATGTCTCAATTTAATTACCTTGGGAGCTATGTAACAGGTACTGGTGATGTGTAGTATGAGATAAATAGAAGAATAGGGATTGCCACTGGGACTTTTAAGAATCTATGGAGAATGTGGAAAAATAGGTGTATACACGTAAAGACCAAAATTAGAAAGAGCCAAACTATTAAACAGATTAAGGTTAGTTATGGTAGCGAAACATGGATCCTTGACAAGCAGGATAACAAGAAACTTGATGCCTTTGATTGTACATGCTTATGCAGTAGCTTGGGGATTAGGTGGTCTGACTTTGTAAGTAATGATTAGGTTCAGTAGAAAGCATCATTAACATCCTTTGAACAGCATACATTGCAGAGAGAGACTGGATTGGTTTGGCAATGTTACTCGTATGCATTGCTGCAGATTAGCAAACAGAATTATGAACACTGTGCCTAAAGGTTTAAAAAAAAGGGGGATATTCATTTCAAATTTTGGAATTTTGAATCTTTTTCACCATTTGAGGGAGCAATTACAGTGTTCAAAAGATTCCAAAAGTGTGAATCATAATATTTTATCAATTGCTATCTAACTCCAAAAAGATTTTTTTCACTTATCTCTAAATACAAGCAAATATCTGCTAAATCCATAAATTGTGTTTACATAACCCCCCCCCCCCCCCAACTGCCATGGGTGTAATAAGCTAACTCACTGTTATCAATGAAAATTCCATAGTTTTCACATTCCACTTCCAATATTCCTTGCATAAATACATCGTATGCAACATTATTTCTAAATTATAAAATTTTTCTACTGTTAGAAGGCACAATTCTAGGAATATTTTTTTTATTTTTACATATAGGACAGAGAAGAATCCTAGAAGCTACTCCTAGCTTTTACAGGCCTTCTCATACAAGGACATGCCCTACTAAGACCAAAGTCACTGCTGACCACTGCCTTAGTTAGAGCTAACACAACACACAAAGTTTGCCTTGCTGGAACAGTCGCTAGCTGCCTAACCACTATGCCAGTTAAGGCTGATATGATATATTTGAAAGAGTAAATTATAATATTTCATCAATTCCAATGTAATCCAAAAAAGAATTTTTCGTTCATCTCCATAAACAAGCAATTATCTGCTGGTTGACAGTGGAAATTTTGTGACCTTTACATTCCGTCACAAAAAATTCAAATTTCAAGCATAAATATATTTGCAATATTCATGTGAAATTTTGGAATTTCAAATGAATACAGTACGTATTTGGAGTGTTACAGAGATTTCAACATAAAGCGACTTTTTAATTTATCTCTGCAAAGAAAAATTTTCAATGTCTACAGACAGAAAGACGACAAAGCGAATTAGTTACTTTACATCTCGTTTTCTTTAGTTACTTCTATCTCAGTTTCCCACTACTAAAATATAATATGAATATATATTTTTTTCCTCTACTATATTGCTATAGTTGCTTTTTATCTGGTTTTTTTTTTAAACGAGATAAGGAAAGCAATATGAAAGATATGTATACGAAAAAAATATATACGAACAAGCATGTCAAACAATGTGCCTATCCAGCCGTGCTGACGTCTGTTGGATGGCATTACTCCCTCTGCGATGTACACTAGAACCCTCATTTCATCACTGCTGCCAAGAGCATCCAACAGTTGGTCTATCACGATGAACATGGGCAGTGGCACGACATACAGTCCATCCAGCTTCACATAATTCGTCCTCTCTGAAAAGCATCCAAATGGTGATAAACATGCCGATGACAGGCATGATCAGCACTGGCTCAACAATTTACAAGAGGAACCACCTAATCTCAACTGTTCGCACCACTTCCACCTGCATAAACACAATGCCATCCTTGTTCCTTCTTGCACCTTTCATCTTTTGAGCCACACATCATTGGCTCCGGATTATCATCATTTGCAAATCTCAACTGCACACACCTACCTTTCTATTTGCATCTCTGTGTGACATGTCCTTCTAGGTGGGGTATTTTCAATGTCGAGCAGTATATTTTTAAAGAACCAACGAAGGAGACTATTAAAATAAAGGAAAGAGCCACTACAAAATTTACCAGTAAGAGAAATTTACAAGTCATACCCTGTACTTTCGTTTTACTAACTCAGAGTACTTGTGATAATGCACAGAACCATCCGGACTTAGCAGCTAAAGTCTGACCAAACTTTCTGATGGTGGAGACCATTAGTACCTTTCAAAAGAGATACTCTCTTTTTTGTGGGGAACGGAAGAGGAGGGCAGCCAATCAGTTTGGCCTATTGATTTCATCTCTTATAGCTACTTTTTTTTTCTACCCTGTTGAGGCATACTCTCTGCACAGAGAGTATTGCCTTGATGGTTTCACACAAGAATTTCACCATAATAACTAAAATACTTTCGGCTTGCAAGAGACCATATGGGCAGAAAGATCAGATACCTGAAAATAATCTTAAATTTCTCTTTCCAGTGAGGAACGATGGAAAGCATCTCTAAGTCGTAGGTTTGCTACTAAAAAGCAACGTTAGTGATGCACTTATGTGATATGAGTGCATTAATGAAAGGTATCTCACAGTTAAAATTTCAGGCAAGCATTAAAAACTGGAATGCTATCTGTTGTTATGCCCTTACTGAGAGTGCTGACTAGAATTAGAAAGATGGTCTTTACGGGCAACTTTAGGATGTTTTCAATTCTGTCAAGAGAGGATATATTTATCCCTTGTTCTAGGCAACTTCAATGCTAAAGTTGGTAACATACCATTGAGGAGGGCTGATAGGTTCCTTGGCATTTTTACCTGCAATGGCAATGGGCACTTAATCGTATGAGCAAATTAACACTTTTTTTAAATGCAACAACATACATAAGTACACATGTTTTTCACCAGATGGGCTGCACCAGAGACACAGCATCTAGTAAATGAGATTTCAATAGTTATGAGAGCTCATAAATAAAAAATAATAAATACCCCCTCAAGCAGCTGCTTACCACAGAGGTTTGACAGGAGAATGTCAGTTAATATGCCATAGTACTAAATATTAACCACTTTTTAAGTCGATTTAATTTTAGAGGAAAAATTGTCTTGAGCCAGGTGGGATATGAACCCATGACCTCCTGATAACATGTCAAGTGCTCTAAACCACTAAGCTACTGGCCGTCGATCAAGATTTCTCCTAATTGACGATATGAACTTTCTCAACCTATAGTACATATTCCATTATGTCTCGTATAGGCACTGTTCGGGCGATCTTAGCCACAATATGGCAAATACATGCCTTAAAGATGGAAAGTATGTCTTACATGTATACAATTGATTAACTAAGGCATTTATTTGCTGTAATGTGGCTAAGATCGCCCGAACAGCACCTATATGTGACATAATGGAATATATACTATAGGTTGAGAATGTTCATATCATCAATTAGAGGAAATCTTGATCGGTGGCCGGTAGCTCAGTGGTTTAGAGCACCTGACATGTTATCAGGAGGTCATGGGTTCATATCCCACCTGGTTCAAGACAATTTTTTCCTCTAAAATTAAATCGACTTACAAAGTGATTAATATTTAGCATATACCAAGAATGTCGACTTTATTCAATATTTAATGCCATAGTAGAAGGTCTGTGAGGTTGGCAGGACCTCAGCAGAAAAATTGTTTCTCCTGAGGCATGAAATCAGTTTTTTTTTTCCAAATTCTGTGGAAATTTTTTGAAGTAATAATTATTATTTAAAAAAAAAATCCTGCTCTCATAAAGGCCTAGGGATCTATAGCACTCAACACCGTTACCAGTTCAGCACCTGCATATATAGTTGAAATTCAATCTGACAATTACCTTTATTAAATGTGTGTTGGAACTTTTACTTAAGAAGTGTTCTGCTAAGATTAAAAAAAGTGAACTATAACACTGAAGCTTTGAAAAACCCAGTAATAGCTAACACTCGCCTTGATTATTAGAGTTGAAGAAGAATGGGGTCATTTTACGAAGGATTTTCTTGAAACTAACACTACTATTTAGAATAAAAAGGGGCAGAGGGCAAAATTATTTTTGAGATAAAGTACTGGAGCTTATTTTGGAAGGAAACAATTACAGAAATGTCCTTAATCAATACCCTACTATTCCTCATAGAAAGTGTTACAGAGAGTTTAATAAATGTATAAAGGATAAGTTAGCATCTGATAAGAATCTCTGGTGAGGTGCCTTAGCTGACATAGCCATGGAAGCACCTAGACAGCATAACAGCAGATAGCTGAACCACATAGTTAGTGTTTTGTGTTATTAAGATAAGGTGAGGATTCAATCACGGCTAGGTGGACTGAGCATTTCAGAGAAGTTGTAAACAATGTGTTTAGTTCAACTCCCATTGTTTGTAATTGATAGATGCATTATTGGCTGTAATCTCTGACTTATATCAGAGTACAAAGTTATTTTCGTTATTCCTAAACTTAAATTACACAAATACCCAGTGGTAGATGAAATTACTACTGAAATGCTTAGAGCTGTTGATGTTTCTGTTACTATACAAGTAATAGAAATTTTGAATATTTTTTTATCATAAAAGCATTGTTCCTAAGGATTTCACTAGAACAATCATTATTACAAATTTTTTTTAAATTTGATCACAGTTCTTGTGATAACTATAGGTGTATCACCCTACTTTGTGTTCCAGGTAAAGTTCTTCGCATAATTTTGCCTAATAGATTTAAGAATCTGGCTGAGAGGCAATTGCGAGATGACCAATGTGGATTCAGAAATGGTAGGGATGTGCAGATCAGTTATTTTTTCTCAGGCAGATTCTTTAGAAATGTTTAGAGTTTTAGAAACCTGTGGTTACTAGCTTTGCAAATTTCGAAAAGGCGTTTGAGTCTTGTGATTGTCATCAATTGATTGTGTGAGCATATGGCATACAAGACAAGTTATTTAACATAATGAAAGTTCTCTGTAATGACACTGAGTCATGTGTGAGAGTTGGTAAGGCTTGTAGCAATTGGCTTAGCATTGCTTCTGGTGTTCAACAAGGTGCATTTTTTTTGGATCCTTTTCTTTTTAGTTTTATTATGTTATGTGAAATTCATTGCAAAGGTAAGATTTTAGGGGAAAATGGTCTACATATCTGAAATTTCTGAGTTATAGTATGCTGATGCTTTGGCCCTATTTGAATATGATGATGAACTCTTTCATTCGAGCTGTTATGAGACTGCTAGTAGAGTAGGTTTGGTGATAAACATAGAGAAAACTAAAGTGATGAAAATTGTTCAGGCAGCCTGTGGTTCATTTAATTTGAATGGTCACACTCTTGAGCAGGAGTCTCATTGGAATTATTATTGGAGCTATATCAGAGATACTGGTGATGTATGGCATGAGATGAACAGAAAAATGTAGGAATTACTGTTGGGAATTTTGAAGATCTGTATAGAGTGTGAGAAATAGGCATATATGCCTAAATATTAAAATGTGACTATATAAGAGGTTATTTTTTTTCCTGGACTTAGCTATGGTAGTGAAACTTGTACCCTTTGCAAACTAAAAAAACCAAAACAGGAAACTTTTTTCTTTTCCCCTTTTAGGGGCGAGGGTGGCTCAGTCGGTAGCGCGCCAGGCTTGTAATCTGTAGTTCCCAGGTTCCAGTCCCAGCTGGGTCAGAGTTGAGATTTATCTCCGCAAAATTCCCCGCACTGCCCACGGTCAGTAGGGGACACCGATGGGCTTGGAAAGGCCGCCGTCCGTCGGATGGGACGTTAAGCCGTGGCCCTGTGTGCAGGAGAGCCATACCCTGTGCACGTTAAAGAACACGCTGGATGGCCTTAACAGGAGGCTACCATCTGTCTCCCAACAGCTGTTCCAGTGGGTCCCCTCCCCCAACCTTCTCTGAGCCTTCTGGGTCCTTGTGGCCTGGCCATTTAGACCATGGTGTGCAAAAAAGTGCCGTTCAGAGGTAAAACAACCCAACCCGAACCTTTTCCCCTTTCGTTCATGGTTGTCCAGCTCTGGTGTATCAAGGTAGTTTTGGCTAGGCCTTGTGCAGAATGGGAATCTGTAGGTTTGGCCATGTTGCCCTTATGGATAACAATAGTTTAGGGAATAGTATTAAAACCATCTTACAGAAAATCCTATCCCTATCAACACTAAAACATACATAGAAAATTGCATTAACTCTCAATAAACATATTCAGACAGACAATAAAAGCCTTATCAAAAACAGGCCTAGATCTAGAAAATATTAAGCAAGAGTGTGTGTGTGGCTAGAAAAGAGATTTCCTTTGAAGAAAGATATTTCCTATTCAGGCAATCTAGCCACAAGTGGCATTCTATTTGCCATATAGAAGGAAAGCATGTCTTACAAGTATGCTAGTGATAAACAATGAAATAAACTGGACATATTCAATATCTCCTAATAAATTGTCACTTTGAAGTTAATTCAATTTCAGAGGTAAAATTGTGTTGATCCAGGTGGGATATGAACCCACGACCTCCTGATAACATGTCAGGTGCTCTGGACCACTGAGCTAACGGCTGCCGATCAAGATCTCCTCTAACTAACGCAATGAATATTTCTATTATGTTATATACAGGCTAAAATTTGAATCGACTTCAAAGTGCTGATTTATTAGTAGATATTGAATATTTTAAAATAATTTGAAATTCTCTGTCATTGAGCAATAAAATTTTAGAGTTTATCCTTCAAACTATTTGGATGTTGAAAGTTCGTAGGAGAAAACTCTCAGAAGCTTTTCGGAACAAAGATAGCGCTCCATCTTCAGTGAAGTGATGCTCTGTACTGACGTTGGGTCCGTTTAGACAAAGAGGAAAGGGTGGAAAGAAGCTCTTTGTCTAAACGGACCCAACGTCAGTACAGAGCATCACTTCACTGAAGATGGAGCGCTCTCTTTGCTCCAAAAAGCTTCTGAGAGTTTTCTCCTAAGAACTTTCAACATCCAAATAGTTTGAAGGATAAACTCTAAAATTTTATTGCTCAATGACAGAGAATTTTAAATTATTTTAAATTAATTTTTGAGCAAGGTCTTTTTAATTGGATATTGAATATGTCAAGTTTATTGCATTATTTATCACTAGCATACTTCTAAGACATACTTTCCATCTATATGGCAAATAGAAAGCTGCTTGTGGCTAGATGCCTGAATAGTGCCTATATGCGACATAACAGAAATGCTCATAGCATTCGTTAGAGGAGATCTTGATCGGTGGCTGGTAGCTTAGTGGTCCAGAGCATCTGACATGTTATTAGGAGGTCATGGGTTCATATCCCACCCAGCTCAAAACAATATTTCCTCTAAAATTTGAATCGACTTCAAAGTGCTGATCTATTAGTAGATATTGAATATGTCAAGTTTATTCCATTATTTATCACTAGCATACTTCTAAGACATACTTTCCATCTATATGGCAAATAGAAAGCTGCTTGTGGCTAGATGCCTGAATAGTGCCTATATGCGACATAATAGAAATGCTCATAGCATTCGTTAGAGGAGATCTTGATCGGTGGCTGGTAGCTTAGTGGTCCAGGGCATCTGACATGTTATTAGGAGGTCATGGGTTCATATCCCACCCAGCTCAAAATAATATTTCCTCTAAAATTTGAATCGACTTCAAAGTGCTGATTTTTAGTAGATATTGAATATGTCAAGTTTATTCCATTATTTATCACTAGCATACTTCTAAGACATACTTTCCATCTATATGGCAAATAGAAAGCTGCTTGTGGCTAGATGCCTGAATAGTGCCTATATGCGGCATAATAGAAATGCTCATAGCATTCGTTAGAGGAGATCTTGATTGGTGGCTTGTAGCTTAGTGGTCCAGAGCATCTGACATGTTATTAAGAGGTCATGGGTTCATATCCCATCCAGATCAAAACAATATTTCCTCTAAAATTTGAATCGACTTCAAAGTGCTGATTTTTTAGTAGATATTGAATATGTCAAGTTTATTCCATTATTTATCACTAGCATACTTCTAAGACATACTTTCCATCTATATGGCAAATAGAAAGCTGCTTGTGGCTAGATGCCTGAATAGTGCCTATATGCGACCTAATAGAAATGCTCATAGCATTCGTTAGAGGAGATCTTGATCGGTGGCTGGTAGCTTAGTGGTCCAGAGCATCTGACGTTATTAAGAGTTCATGGGTTCATATCCCACCCAGCTCAAAACAATATTTCCTCTAAAATTTGAATCGATTTCAAAGTGCTGATTTTTTAGTAGATATTGAATATGTCAAGTTTATTCCATTATTTATCACTAGCATACTTCTAAGACATACTTTCCATCTATATGGCAAATAGAAAGCTGCTTGTGGCTAGATGCCTGAATAGTGCCTATATGCGACCTAATAGAAATGCTCATAGCATTCGTTAGAGGAGATCTTGATCGGTGGCTGGTAGCTTAGTGGTCCAGAGCATCTGACGTTATTAAGAGTTCATGGGTTCATATCCCACCCAGCTCAAAACAATATTTCCTCTAAAATTTGAATCGATTTCAAAGTGCTGATTTTTTAGTAGATATTGAATATGTCAAGTTTATTCCATTATATATCAGTAGCATACTTCTAAGACATACTTTCCATCTATATGGCAAATAGAAAGCTGCTTGTGGCTTGTAGCTCTTGTGACAAATGATGATGAACTCTTTTATTCAAGCTGTTGATGAGACTGGTAATAGAGTAGGCTAGGTGATAAACAGAAAGGAAAATAAAGTGATGAAAATTGGTCAGGCGGGCTGTGATTCATTTAATCTGAATGGTCACACTATTGAGCAGGTGTCTGAGTTGAGTTATTTTTGGAGCCATATCAGAGATACTGATGATGAGATACCTTATCGTTTAGATTTTAGTTGCTTACACATTATGCTGTGGCCCAGGTAGTGCAACTTTGTAAGCTGGCCCGGATCTAGGAAAAAGTCAAGAGAGGGGGCAAGAAACACATTTGAGCCAAAAAAATGTAAAAGAATGGAAAGAGGTCAGACTCTTGATATAGAATGCAGTATATCATCCCCCCCCCCCTATGTTACAGTTTTAAAAAAAATCTTGAAAGTGCATGAAATATAAATTAGTTTAAATTTTTTTTGTCTCTTTTTCCCTTATTCACCTCCTGAAAGGGTGGTTAGCCTCCCCTCCTTGATCAGGCCATGTTTGTAATGACAAAGTTAGTCAAAGGAGTCAGCAGCTCCTTTGAACAACATATTGTGCAGAGTGGGAGTCTGCTGGTTTGGCCATGTTGCCCGTTTGGATAACTATAGATTAGGGAACAGGGTTTTCATCTATCCTATACAAAATGCTATCCTTATTAAAAATCAAATATCATATAGAAAATTGCATTGACTCTCAGCAGATTAGCATACTCATTCAAACAGCAAATAAGAGCATTACCGAAACAACCCGATCTAGAAAAATATACGAAAGGTTGTGTGTATATGGCAAGAGATTTCCTTTGAAGAATAACATTTCCCCCTCCATTTCAGAGTTTTTCCAAAAAATTTATTGAAAAATGCATGAAATACACAAAATTTCAATTCTTTTTGCCTCTATTACCCATACAAACACTCTTAAAGGTGACACAGGAAAAAAGCTATATTTTCTGTGTATAGCATTTTATTATCAGTTGGTGCCTTCATTGACCTTCAGGTTTTGCTGCTCCGTTCTTTATGCAAAATAGAGCATAGATGTGCCACATTCTTTTCTGCTTTTAAAAGATTTAATGATGGTAATACATCATGCAGCAGAAACGTGATTCAAAGGGGAGAATTTAGCAATGTTTAATGCTCACAGCCACAGGGAGGAAGAGAGAAAGTGATCAAGATGGGAGGTGGAGAGAATGAAGAGAAAAAGGGAGTAATGAAACTCTTTTATACATAGGAGTTGAAAAAAAGGGAAAATTTTACTTTTTTCATGCAATGGACAGCAGACGTTTGCAGAAGGGTAACGACTAAACTTTCGAAAGAATCATAAAAAGTCACTTCTTTGGTAAAATAATTATTTACCTAAGAAAAAGTGTGAAGCTAGTAGCCAGAAAATTTTGTTGGGGATTGGTAAGACCCAATATATATGATAAAGGGGAACTAGATAGTACATTGGCAAGAAAACCATTACCCTCAGATTACCTTGTAAGATACCATCATTTTGGTGTCTGATATCTCACAACTGCAGCAGGGGGAAGCATGTTAAGGGAAAGATCCCTACAAACTAAATCACAGTTGTCAAAATTTGAAGTGACAGTAAAATTCCACTGAGTTGCGAATATTGCGATTATTTTTCTTTTGAAGAATTAAAAGGCGGGGGGGGGGGGGGGGATTTGAATTAACTTGATGATGCCACTTGGGAAAATACAGGTCTTTGTGAAAATTTTATTGTTTTTTAAATTAAGGAGAGTTGGCAAAATCATCTTGGGGAATTGCCAAAATCTAGATACCTTGGTAAAATCTGGGGAATTTGCAAAATTCAAAACCACTCAGAAAAATACATATTAATTGCAAAAATTGCAATTGCTTTCTAAAAAATATAAAAAAATTATAAAACTCCAAACATACCTATTTTCTTATAGGACCCTAAAATGTAGAAAAAGAAACCTAAAGCATATTGATGGTGCAATAAGTCACTGAATTTGTATTCATTTCAAGGGAAGATAGGATGCGATCAGTCTTGTGGAGTAGGTAAATCGGCGCCTTACCTTCCTTTGAAGTGAAGAGTAACTTGGTGACTGATTGCATTATCGATATGCTTTAGTTTTTTTTTTTCTACGTCTTAGAGTCCTATAAGAAGATAGGTATGTTAAGAATTTTTTTATTTCTTTATATCTTTTTTTTTTGACACTAAATAAAATTACTTTCAAAAACTTTCATTTGATATATTTACTCATAAACATCGACCATATTTTCACCCGTTTTGGATTAGAGTTTGAACTAACCAATGACATTGTAGATGTTATAAGTTTTAATTTGAGATATGACACATTAATTGAACTGTGTAAAAATTCGCTCTCCCCCCATTAATCAGGAGGGACTAATGGGGCAAAATTCGAAATAGTTTATGTCATTCAATATCTGAGCTTTCATTTGACACCTAACCCCTAACTGTAAGCCCTCACATTTCAAAGATATAGTAAGATGACTTTGATATTTCCCATTTTTAGGAGGGAAGAAAGCGTGGATGGTCAATTTTTTTAAGCTTAGGACACTCCTCACTTCACCAGCTTTCACTTGATGCAGAGCTTGTTAGTTTCTGCACTAGTGTTCGGGAGATATAGGGAACAATCATTTCCATATTTCCACCCTTTTCTTAGGGGGAAGAAAGCATGGGAGGGTCGATTTTTTGTAGCCTGTGACATTCCCCATGTTAGTAGCATTCATTTGAGCCATCATTTGTTGTTTTCAGTATTCACTTTCTGGAGATGTTGTGGGAGTTTAGTGTTGATATTACCCCTTTCTTAGGGTGGGAACAAAGCTAGGGGGGTTAATTTTTTAAAGACTATGACACTCGCTGCATAAGAGGCTTCCATTTAACATATAAATCATTAAGTTTCTCCATTGCATTGGAAAAATATGTCAAATCCACAAACTAGCAAATTTTGTCAAATCCACAAACTAGCAAACACAGAAACTGACAAATCGACCAACCGACAAAGGTCAAAGATAAGAGCAATAGGAAGATAGGTAATAGTGAGAATTAACAAACTCAATGCCACTCCCTTCCCCTTATATAACAAAATCCTGGGTACTTCCCTGACAGAAACATAGTTAAATTTATGTAAAATATTTATTTTGGCAGTCGGCAATTGCTGCACTGGTGGGCTTCTGTGGAGGGAAAATCTTCTGCTGTGTTTTCTGTTTGTTTGTGGGTTGACAGCCCCAAGTGAATAGATTCACAGGATATGTTTATCAGCTGGTGGATAATCCTGAGCAGAAGTCATCGCAGGCACCTGAACTCTTTGCTTCTATTGGCATCGTCAAATTCTACATTGGAGGAAGTCTTCCAGTGTAGATGGCTTCAGCCTTTAGTAGTGGGGGAACGGGTCTTTGCCCCATGTCTGTGATTAGGGGGCTGTTTGATATTGTCGGCATTCCCTCTCTCAATAAACATAGTTTCTTTAAACATCCCACTAACCATTTTCTCTCCATAGGTAGTTGGAATGTGAGGACTCTGCACAGAGCTTTTTCTCTTGATGTCCTCACACAAGAATTCCACCATTATAATTTAGATATTCTCGGCTTGCAAGAGACCAGATGGACAGATAAAGGTCAGATTCTTAAAAATAATCTTAAATTTCTCTTTTCAGGGAGGGACGACAATAAGCATCGCCAAGGCGTGGGTCTGCTTCTCAGCAGAGACGCTAGCGATGCTCTTCTAGGATATGAGTGCATTAATGAAAGGTTTCTTACAGCAAAATTTCAGACAAGTGTTAAAGACTTGAATGTTATCTGCTGTTATGCCCCCACTGAGGATGCCGATGAGGATGAGAAGGATAGGTTTTATGAACAACTTCAATATATTTTGAATTCTGTCAAGAAAGGAGATATTACCCTTGTTCTTGGTGACTTCAATGCCAAATTTGGTACTGACTCTGACCTTTGGGGAGGAGTAATAGGCCCTTTTGGTATTGGTAGCTGCAATGGCAATGGGCAATGTCTCCTACAGGTAAGTAAACTCAATGGATTCAGAATAACTAACACTTATTACAAACACCGCGACATACATAAGTACACATGGGTTTCACCTGATGGGCTGCATAAGAATATGATTGATTACATATTAATTAACAGCAAATGGGCTAGTTCTGTTAGGAATACCAGGGCATATAGGGGAGCTGAAATTGGATCTGACCATTACCTTGTTAAAAGTGTGTTGCAACTTAAACTTAAAAAGTGTTGTGCTAGGGTTAAAAAATTTACTTTTAATACTGAAGCTCTGAAAGATCCAGTTATAGCCAAAGCCTACCATGATAGGTTACTTAGTCATTATGACAGTCATGGTTTGCTTACTACTGAAGTTGAGGAAGAATGGGATCATTTTAAACAGGCTTTTTTGGACACTAACAGTACTCTTTTAGGAAAAAAGGAGCAGAAGAGGCAAAATTATCTGAGTGATAAGGCACTTGAGCTTATTTTGGAAAGAAAGAACTGCAGGAATACCCTTAATCAATACCCTACTAGTCCTAATAGAAAGCATTACAGAGACCTTAATAAACTTGTAAAGGATCAGTTAGCTGCTGATAAGAATCTTTGGCTTGATGGTTTGGCTGACAAAGCCGAGGAAGCAGTTAGACAGCACAACAGCAGAGAGCTGTACCAGATAGTTAATGTTTTGTGTGGTAGAAAACGGACAGGCATACAAGGATTGAAGGATAAACAAGGTAAGGTTATAGAAGGGGAGGATTCTGTCATGGCTAGGTGGGCTGAGCATTTCAGTGATGTTCTAAACAATGTAGTTAGTTCTACTCCCATTGTTTGCAATGATGATAGATGCATTGGTGGCTTTAATGTTGGCCCTATAACACAATCTGAAGTTATTTTGGCTGTTTCTAAACTTAAACTTCATAAATCCCCAGGGGTAGATGAAATTACTACGGAAATGCTTAGAGCTGGGAATGTTTCGGTTGCCACTTGGATGACTGAAATTCTGAATATCTTTTATGATAAAGGCATGGTTCCTAAGGATTTTACCAGAGCTATTGTTATCCCTATTTTCAAAAAAGGTGATCGCAGTTCTTGTGATAACTATAGGGGTATCAGCCTACTCTCTGTTCCAGGTAAAGTTCTTTCCATGATTGTGCTTAATAGAATTAAGAATCGGGTTGACGGTCAATTGCGTGATGAGCAGTGTGGATTCAGAAGTGGTAGGGGATGTGTGGATCAGATATTTTCACTTAGGCAGATTCTTGAGAAATGTTTAGAGTTTCAGAAACCTTTGGTTGCTAGCTTTGTTGATTTCAAAAAGGCTTTCGACCCTGTTGATCGTCATAATTTGTGGTTGATTGTGAGATCATATGGTATACCAGAGAAGTTAGTTAACATTATGAAAGCTCTCTATAATAACACTGAGTCGTGTGTGAGAGTTGGTAAGGCTTGTAGCAATTGGTTTAGCATTACTTCTGGTGTTCGACAAGGGTGCATTTTGTCTCCTTTTCTCTTTAGTTTGGTTATTGATTATGTTATGCGAAATTCACTTCTAGGGAAAGATTTTGGCCTTAAATGGGCTGGAGATACGAAAATTTCTGATTTAGATTATGCTGATGATTTAGCAAATGCAAACCTTTTGGCAAATGATGTTGATGAGATGAACTCTTTCATTCGAGCTGTTGATGAGACTGGTAGTAGAGTAGGTTTGGTTATAAACAGAGAGAAAACTAAAGTGATGAAAATTGGTCAGGCAGGCTGTGATTCAGTTAATCTAAATGGTTGCAGTCTTGAGCAGGTGTCACAGTTTAATTATCTTGGGAGCTATGTAACAGATAATGGTGATGTGCGGCATGAAATTAATAGACGAATAGGGATTGCTGCCGGGACTTTTAAGTACCTAGGGAGAGTGTGGAGAAATAGGCGTATACACCTGAAGACTAAAATTAGACTGTATAATAGTTTGGTTCTTTCTAGGGTTAGTTATGGTAGTGAAACTTGGACACTTTGTAAACAAGATAACAGGAAACTTGATGCTTTTGATTCCAGATGCTTACGCAGTATCTTGGGCATTAGGTTGTTCAACTTTGTAACTAATGATGAGATTAGGGAAAGGAGTTTGCAACCTCCTTTAAGCAGCATATTGTGCAGAGAGAGACTCCGTTGGTTTGGCCATGTTGCCCGTATGAATAATTATAGATTGGCGAATAGGGTTATGAACAGTGTGCCTAAAGGCCTCAGAAAGAAGGGGAGACCTAGGATGCGGTGGGCAGACAATGTCAAACAGGACCTTGTTGGAATTGGTGTGCAGTGGCCAGATGCAGTAGATGTAGCTCAGGATAGACTTGCTTGGAGAACTAAATTGCACGGTCTGGTTGGACCTCCGTAGCCCATGGCTGCTTGAGGATGATGATGATGATGATGATGAAAATTTGATTTCCGAGTTGGAAAATTTTCATCTCCCCTCCACAATCATAGTCCCTTTGCTACACCCCTTCCAACTGCCTATTACCACTTACCAAAGAATGCCATTTAGCAGTGTCCCAAAGCCTTATAAAAATTTATTTTGAAAGGTTCATAATCGCCAAACAATAGAGCACTGTTCAACAATTTTAAACAACCACATAATGAAGTAATCTCATTGGACACATATCTGAAAAGCTCCAAAAAATATTCTAACAATTCATCACCAATTTGTAATATAAAAATTACCCAGAAAAATAATCTCATTAGAAATAACAAGTTAAAAAAGAAAAACATAAACCAGTCTATAGCCTCAGTGGCACATAGTGGTTAGTGCGCTTGGCTACTGGTGAAAGGGACGTGGGTTCAAGTCCAGGTGTAGGGATGGATAATTTGGTATTGTTATTTGTGCCAACTTCTTGCCTACATAAAAATTTGAAATTTAAAATAAATTATTAAAAAAATTAAATTACCTAATTATTTGTGTTGTCACATGGGTGACTGAAATTTTGAATATTTTTTATGATAAAAGCATTGTTCCTATGGATTTTACTACAGCTATCATTGTCCCAATTTTAAAAAAGGATGATCGAAGTACTTGTGATAATTACAGGGGAATTAGTTTACTTTCTGTTACAGGTAAAGTTCTTTGCATGATTATACTTAATAGAATTAAGAATTTGGTTGATGGACAACTGCATGATGAACAGTGTGGAATTGAGGAGTGGTAGGAAATGTTTTGATCAAATATTTTCACTTAGGCAGATTCTTGAGAAATGTTTAGTTTCAGAAACCTGTGATTGTTAGATATATAGATTTCAAAAAGGCTTTTGACTCCGTCAACCGACATAATTTGTAGTTGATTGTTAGATCATATGGAATACCTGATGTTAGTGTAATGAGAGCTCTCTATAACAACACTGAGTAGTGCATGAACATTGGTATGGTACATCTTGAAGTGATTGGTTTAGCATTACTAGTGCAGTTGGATAACGGTGCATTTTGTAATGCAAAATGTTTTGCAAGGGAAAGATTTTGGCCTAAAATGGTCTAGAGATTTCAAAATTTCTGATAGATTATACAGGTGATTTGGTCCTGTTGGTTACTGATGTTAATGAGATGAATTCGTTCATTAGGGCTGTCGATGAGACTGGTAATATAGTAGGTTTGGTGATAAACAAAGAAAAAACTACAGTGATGAAAATTGCTCCGGTAGATGGTGCTTCAGTTGCTTTGAATGGCTGCACTATTGAACAAGTGTCTCAGTTGAATTATCTTGGAAGCTATGTAACAGATACTGGTGATGTGTGGCATGAGATAAATAGGAGAATAGGGATTGCCACTGGGACTTTTAAGAATCTATGGAGAGTATGGAAAAATTGGCATATACACCTAAAGACTAAAATTAGGCTGTATAATAGTTTGGTTCTTTCTAAGGTTAGTTATGGTAGCAATTCATGGACCCTTTTTAAGCAGGATAACAAAAAAACTTGATGCCTTTGATTCTAGATGCTTAAGCAGTATCTTGGACATTAGGTGGTTTGATTTTATAAGTAATTATGAGGTTAGAAGGAGTCATCAACCTCTTTTGAGCAGCATATTGTACAGAGAGAGACTGCATTGGTTTGGCCATGTTGCCCGTATGCATAGGTGCATATTGGCAGAGAGGATTATGAACAGTGTGCCTAAGGTTATCAGAAAAACGGGGAGACATAGGATGCGATGGGGAGACAATGTCAAGCAGGACCTTGCTATAATTGGCCTAGAGTGGCCAAATGCAGCAGATGTAACTCAAAAGAGACACACCTGGAGAGGAAAATTACATAGTCTGGTTGGAACTCTGTAGCCCATAGCTGTATGAGGATTTTGTAGGTATGTATTTAAAAATAAAAATTAAGAATTAAAAAAAATATATATATTACATCATTATTATTATATATTTCTTATTATATATTATATTAAATTATATTAGCTTACGTATGTGGTAGCTAGGCATAAACTGGAAGGAGAGCTGTGTACCAATCCCCAGTGATGATGCACAGAACTGGAAGGTATAACACATAATGTCCGACCCTGCCTTCTCATGGTGTGCAGGCCATTAGTACCTTTCAAAAGAGGTATTCTCATTTGAAAGGGAAGAGAAGAGGAGGGCTGCCAGTTCAGTATGGCCTACTGATCTGGTCATCTATGGCCACATTTTTCTTTTTTTTCATCCCTGCTGAGGAGTGGTCAACTTTACAGGGTTAACAGATGAATAGGGATTGTTGCTGGGACTTTAAGAATCTATGGAGAGTGGAGAAATAGGCATATACACCTAAAGACTAAAATTATGCTATATAATACTTTGGTTCTTTCTAGGATTAATTATGGTAGTGATACTTGGATACTTTGCAAACACGATAACAGGAAAATTGATGATACGCAGTATCTTGGGTATTAGGTGGTTCAACTTTGTAAGTAATGAAGAGGTTAGACATAGGAGTTGGCAACTTCCTCTTAGCAGTATATTTTGGAGAGAGAGAGAGATTCCATTGGTTTGGCTATGTTGCCTGTATGGATAATTATAGATTTGTGAATGTGGTTATGAACAGTGTGTTTAAAGGCCTGAGAAAGAGGAGGAGACCTAGGATGTGGTGGTCAGACAATGTCAAGCAGGACCTTGTTAGAATTGGTGTGCAGTGGCAAGATGCAGCAGATATATCTCAGGACAGATATGTTTGGAGAACTAAACTGCACAGTCTGGTTGGAGAACTAAATTGCAGCCCCTGACTGCTTCAGCATGGTGATGATGTTACATATGAAGAAGTAGATCTGAATCACAAGTTAAACAATACAAATTTCTCTCCTAAAATATTACCTTTTTGAACTGTAGGCTATAACTGTCCATACCTTGAAAACCCACCATCATACTCTTCACTTTTAACCTTTTCATCTACATTACTTGAGCACTTGTAGTGCCATCTAATAACATGAGTGATATAAAATGCAGAAGTAAATTTGTACAGAGTTAGCCATTAACAGGGTGGGTGGTGTTTCCCTCCCCCCCCCCCAAAAAAAAAAAACCAAAAATTTTCAAGTCCTTCTGTGAAAGGGGTGTGTGGGAGGGTTAGGATTGAAAACTCAAAAATACATTGAGGGGGAAAAAATAAAAAAATTGAGTTGTCTGAAGTGGTGAACTTGTTTAGTTATGCATCTAAAAATAATTGGTCAAAGATTTTTAAAAAAATGATCAGGAGTAAATATATTGATGGTTTGCTTTATGACCAAGTTTTTTCAATGAGGTGCAGTGTATAACAATTCCATTTATTTCACAGCGAGCAAATATTTAGGACAAAATTTTACCAGAATACTTCTGTGCTACATCAAGCAAATTGAATTAAAGAAAAATAAATATCTACATAACCATTCGTCCAATAATGTATAATTATAAAATATTCAAAACTCGTTTTTGTTCTGTGTTTTTTATTATGTCTTTTAAAAGTGTTATATTTTTTATATCAAATAAAAATTATTTGGTGCTCCAAGTAATTATCCTAATTCATATTTTTGTTTATGTGATTGAGGAAATGATAACGTGTAACTGTCACATTTAGAATTATTCATTATTTAAATATACTAAATTATTAAATGATTCTTCAATTATTGTGAAACATTGACAAATTAGAAATTGTTTTATTGAAAAATTATCTATTTCAGCGAACTTATTTCTAGTAGTTTTATTACCCAATAATGTTTATATTTTTAAATAATAATCCTTTACCTGCTTATATTTATGGCAACTTTCTCCGAATTTTATTTTTAATCTTATCACGCGTTCCCTACTCCTTGCTCAGTAAATGACGAAATACTTAGTTGAATGGGTTTCAGTTCTAGTATTTTGGGCGGAAAATTTAATACGAAACTGATCGCTAACACAAAGCTCGTAGTTAGTGTCAAATCAGTTCATTATGCTGTCATTAGATGGCAGCACAAGTAATAGATACACATTTAAAAGATTTGTCTTTTTCAAATAAAAGATTTAAATTTATCAAAACTTACCCTCTGTCATCATATCATCTAGTTGAAGGATCGTTACAGGTATCGTTACACTCTAGTTCCATAATACACCATCAAATTATTCCATCCTAATATAGTTTCGTATGAAACAAAACATAACTTGTTTCGAAATTTCAAATCCTGGAATTTTCTATACTATTTAATATGTTCGGTTTCAGTGGCTCCGTTTAGTGAACGCAGTAACTTCGTTGCAATGAGAAATTTTGGAAAATGGCTCGGCGTAACATACTGCTTTCTTAATCTGCTACATTATTACGAAGTGGAACATACCAAACGAAAGGTGTTCGTGTAGCGGAGTAAGGTTTTTGACTGATTCCTTCATTTTAACGAGGTGATTGTTTACTTCTCGATATTTTTATGTACGCTTGATTTCTTCATTTAATTTGGAAAGTATAAAATAAATTTTGAAAATTTTTTGTTCCATAAAACGCAAGAATAACGTTAAATTTTAAAGTTCCAGGTATTGCAATGTAATTCATATACATATAATAATGTTATTAACTTTGAACCATTTTTGAGAGCTTGCTCGTTTCACCAAAGTTCCAGAGTATTCGGGATATACTTTGAGCAATTTTCAGAAATTTGTTTAAAATAAAATTTGTCAGGTTTTGCTGCAGTGGAATGGATTAGAATCTATGCCATAGGATGTCTTTGGAAGCAGACTCTGCACAGATTAAGTTGATCTCTATATCTGGTTCTACTGGGAACGAAAAATTTCGATATTACCAGAGCACTGATGGAAAAGAAATTTCCCTAAAAAAAAACCAAAAAAAATATTCTAAATTGATTTCCCAAAAACGAATTTTCAGTTCTTTTATTAGAGGCTAATATAATCTTTAAATCAGTAGGCCATTCCTAATCAGCCATCCCATGACCAAATGGTTACTATTTGTTGCCAGATGTTCAGCAATCACAGCAATCCCCGGTTCCGTCTCACGACACTACCAAGTTAACGGAAAGCCGTGACTATCTAGAGTCGAGGGCAAGAAAAAATTAGGCTAATTTTTTTGTTCCTAATACAGTTGAAAATAAGCTTCTTTTGTGGTTTGCCTTATTTAAACAACTATTCTTCCCTAAAGGAAATTAGTTTAAGAAATAGTTTTCACAATTCCATGAAACTTATTCAAAATTATTGTACCCTTCTAACCTCAGTGGGTGTAGTTTTGCATTGAGTAGCATAGATTTGTGTTATTTATTTTATGATTTGCAGGTAGATATGGTGCATTTCTGTGCAATGATTTCAAAAATGTTTTCTCTCTTTGATAAGTGTTCGCTTCTGCAGAAAAGGGTACATGCATGTGTAATTGATTTGTTGGAAAATAATTTGTCCGTGTGGTTAGCGTGCTTGGCTACTGATCACATCATCCATGCCCTGGGTAAGGCATGGATGTTAGTGTTGTTTTTCTGCTGAGGTCTTGCCATCCGCACAAACCTTCTGCTATGATAAATAAACTGACAGGCTCCTCTCAGACCTTGGTGGCAAGCAGCTGCTTGAAGGAGTATTATTTATTTTATTAGCATTTTTTCATACAAAGCTGAAGTTAGGAGTAATGGAACTTCAAAAACTCTCATTGATATTAGATGCAAATTCCTAATAAGTTGGTAGGAGTGTAGATAGATTTGGGTTGTTGGGTTGTTTTACCTCTGAGCAGCACTATTTTGCACACCAGTGGTTAAATGGCCAGGTCACATGGACCCCAAAGGCTCAGAGAAGGTTGGGGGAGGGGACCCACTGGAACAGCTGTTGGGAGACAGATGGTAGTCCCACGTCAAGGCCATCCAGCGTGTTCTTTAACGTGCACAAGGTATGGCTCTCCCGCACACGGGGCCACGGCGGAGATAAATCTCAACGCTGACCTAGCTGGGACTCGAACCTGGGAACTGCAGATTACGAGCCTGGCGCGCTACCGACTGAGCCACCCCGCCCTAGTGTAGATAGATGCTATATTTGCATTAAACAATGTTTTTTCATGAATTTACTATCCCATTATCTTGTATATGAAAGCATATAATGTATGTGTCATTAATTTATATATCATATCACATTTCTAAGAAAATATATATTATATTCTTGCATTTTATTTTACAATGAATAGCTTTTTTCTTGTGTCTAATAACTCTTCCCATACAGGACAGCTGTCACTGTAATATTTATATATACTCTTTCTGTTGCATCTAGTTCATTCTGTGGCATTATTCTTAAAATGACAAATGATTTCAAAAATTTTTTGGTAATATTTTTTTTATCCACTAAAACTTCCTGGTCTGCCCTCAGTCAGCAGTGGACACAAATATGCTCAGTAAGGACACCATCCATCAGATGGAATGTTAGACCTTGGTCCTGTGTGTGGGAGAGACACCTTGTGCATCTTAAGGAACATGGATGGCCTTGATGAGAGACTAATAGCTGTCCAGTGGGTGTCCTCCCTCAATCTCTGAGCCATTGGGTCCTTGTAGCCTGGTAATTTAGCCCATTGTGCCAAATAAAGATGCTGCTCATAGGTAAAACAATCCAAATCTTCAAGTCAATCAGTCATAATAACTGAATTATTTACTGTACTCTTTCTAAACCACAGTGGTTGCAATTTTGCATTGAATAATGATATATTTATGTTACAGTTGTTTATTTCATGATATGCAAATAGATATAATGTGCTTCTGTGATAATTAATTACTAAACACATTATTTTGCACTGTTTATATATTTTTTCTTAAAGAAAAATGTATATGAATGTATCATTGATTTCTTATTATAGGGAAATATAAAAAAGACTTATTATATGCAACATTTTTTTCCACAAAAAAAGCTTAAGTTTTACAGATTCAAAATTTCTCATTGATATAACATGCAAATGCACTAAAAGGTTTGTAGGAGTATAGATGGATGCCATATGTCTCTGGTATATTTATATTGAACACTGTATTTTTATGAATTTAATATCCTATTATCTCATATAAGAAAGTATATATGTGTTATCATTGATTAGTTTAATATCACATTTGTAAGAAAATATATATTTTTAGGCTTTGGACAGAAACATCGAAACAGTTTCGTGTTATCTCAATGAAAATCACATTTTGAGTAAATAACTACAATATGATTTTTAACAAAATTATGTCTAAAGATATAGATGCAGTGAAATCTTTCTATATCTCAATTTTGATCAATATTTATTTAGTATTCAGGGAGATAAATGCTGAATATTTAAAAGACTGAAAAAATTAACCTCAAAATTTATGTAATACATTGAAATAGGCAAGAGATCAACACAGGGTGTAATACATTGTACTGCAGTCAACTATGATCAATTAATCTGCTTTAATGCCACCGTCCATCAAATGGGACATTAAACCATTGACCTGTCTATGGAAGAGTCATACTATGTACACATCAAAGAACATGCTTGATGCTGTCCAGCGAGTCCCCTTCCCCCAGTTGTGTGGGGATCCTTGTAACATGGTCATTTAGCCCATTATTTAGAGGTAATTAAAACAGGATTGGGTTGTCTTAAGTTTTGAGGTTAAATTTTTTGTAGCTTGTTGAGATTCCTATGTTAATTACTTTTTGAAAACTAAACAGATATTGTTTGAGATTGAGATCTTTAATTTATCTTGAGGCATTTTTTCACTAAAAATCATAGTAAAGAAGTTATTGAGCTCTGGGTTTCGAACCCTGGGTAACGCATGGATGTTTGTGATGTTTTTCTGCTGAGGTCCTGCTATTCTCACAGACCTTCTGCTATGCAGTATTAACCTGATAGGCTCCTGCTAGGCCTCTGTGTCAAGCAGCTGCTGTGGGTGTATTTATTGCAACTTGGATCTGCTTCCATCTTTTTGTCCAGTACCTGCATTTCTGTACATTGGATATTGTTTGTTTTTTGAGTAATAAGTTCTATTATTTGTGAGTGTCATCTCAATTTTTATTTTATTTCTACAAAATTTAAGTATTAAAAAATTCAAATGCATTTGCTTTAAATAAAACGATTTCAGAATACGGAAATTTTAATTTCTCTAATAACTTCATAATACTTATTAAAACAGAATTATAATGTTTATAGGAAAATGCAAGCGTGGATCAGGGGGGGACGAGTTGATAGGAGCCTACGAAACAGTCGAGCTGATAAAAATGTAAGAGGGAGCAAGAAACTGGACTTACAATTCAATATAATCCCCCCTCAGCCCCGTTCTAGTGCACTTAAAATTTTGAAAAATAAGTGAAATATAAATGTTTATTATTTGCCTCTATTACCTTTAATAACATTTTTTTGTGTGTGTTGGGGTGGGGGGGCGGGATCATGCCCTTTTGGTCCGACCCGTGGGAAAATTAATTTTCGATTTATATTGAAATACTTTTCATTTAAATCTAGGGAAAATTGAACTTTCTTGCAATATGTTTTATAGCAAAAGGGTAAAGTTGGAAAATTTAGTGTTTTGCTAAAATACCATATATATATGAATGAATTTCTGATCAAAGAGAGAAATACACTAATATGAAACTGTTAGGTTTGCAACAATTGGGTAATATACGCGAATATTTAAAAAATTGTCAATAGAAAAACAATTTAGACCAATGAAATTTTCTTTAGACCACTGATTAGGAATAACAAACTTATATCGTATAAACTCTGGACAAACCCAAGCATGAAATATATACAACACTTATAATTATATTTTAAAAAAGTATACACTAAAGACCAAATTAGTTAACACCCATTTGTACATATTAACTCAAAATAACCGTGAACATAGGAAGAGAGTGATTGCAACCGCATTGTAGTTAGAAAATCCACCGGTGATTGCGCTGCCATCGCCTCGCGGTTACAATGGGACCTATGAGAGTTGCTCATCTGTACCTTCCTTATTCTGTGGATGAAACCGGTTTCAAGCGTCTGGAACAGGAGAGGCCTCTAGAGCCAGCTGATTAGGAATGGCCTGCTAATTTAAACATTATATTAGCCTTTAATGAAAAGAATTGAAAAATGGTATGGCAATCAATTTCGAATTTTTTTTTAGTTTTTTGTTAGAGAAATTTCTTTTTTTTTTCGTCAGGGCTCGGGTAATATCGAAATCTTTCGTTTCCAGCAGATCCAGGTTTAGATTTCGGCTTAATCTATGCAGAGCGTGCTTACGGAGACATCCTCTGGCACAGATCCTACTTCATTCCACTGCAGCAAACGTCAATTGTTTCTTCAACCGAGTGCTCTGAAACTTTTGTAAAACGAGTAAGAGTTCAAGAATGGTTTAAAGTTAATATCATTTCATTTATATGAATTACATTACAATACACTGGAACTTTAAAATGCAAAGTCATTCTTGCCTGTTTTATGGAATAAAATATTTCGAATTTATTTTATAATTTCCAAATTAAATCAAGAAAAGAAACTTTACATCAAAATGTCGAGAAGTAAACAATCCTCTCGATGAAAAACATCACTTCCGCTAATAGAACACCTTTAGCATGGCCGAGAAGTTTGTGATCATGGAGGTAGGAAGAGAAGAGGAGGGGCCCTTAGCACTTGAAGATGATGCTACGGCGACTGCGCAGCAACCATGTTGTTCAAAACATTGATCAGTAGTGTTGGAATACAATGTGTCTTCCGCTATAAAAAATTGATTTTATACGATATTTGTGTTACGTTAATTTATTCAGCGTTTTGGATGCACGAATCGCCCTTTAAAAAAGATACCAGGAATTGCCTTTCATTGGTCAGTTTGTCATTTTTATAAAGTTTAATTAATTATATAATGATACAAGTATCTTTGCGTTCTAATTACGCCGCTATGAAATCAGCTTTATTTCGAGTTACAAACCTCGATTCTTCAACAATTTTTTTTTTTATTTTCTTCGGATTGTACTCAGTGATAAATGTGAAGATGTACTTCTTATATTGATTGATTGATTGATTGATTTTACGTTAAGCTTATTTGAGAATTCCTTCTGCAGGCTTTCATAGTTAAAAAATTTTGTTGGCTGTAATTGAATATTAGTGTGTATTCTATTTAATGGATGATGAATTTACATACTTTTAAATAAAGGTGATTAAAATATCAAGGAGTTTCTTTTTGTTTTTTATTTTAGGTGGAAGTATCAGATATTATTATTTTGTTTAAATGTTTCAGTGTTTAAATTCCTCTCTCTTCATGAATTAATAAGTTCAGTGTAAAAAGGGAAAAGTAAATTACAATAAAGTATTTTCATACGGTGAGAAATATAATCTTTCTTTTTTTTTAAATTTGGATAGCATTTAAGGGTTTTGTTTAAATGCCCCTTGCTTTCTTGGATTGGAGTCTTATATTTTTGAATTTCTTTTCAGATTAACTTAATGTATCTGCTGTAAATTGTCATAGGTGAGTGACAGCGATCATTAGTTAGGGTGAAAAATTTTTAAATTGTTTAAATAATTTTAGTTAAAAGAGAAGAGTGTAATGCTTTTCTCCTTTTCGTTAATTCTTTTGATAGGGTTCTAATTTTCTCTTTTAAAGTGAATACTGAATTCATCTAATTCTGTATGGATTTCAAATAGAGCGAGTTTATTGCTTGTAGTTATTTTATTTTTACTTTAGTTGACGGGTAGGTTAGGCTTACATGAAGGGAGGTATGAGAGACTGAGGAGACAGGCACAATCTGGAACGTTACATTTTTTTAAAAATAGATATTATATTCCCTTCACCCTGTGGATATATTTTTTTCTCTTTTTTATATATATATATTTTTTAATTTTTATTATTTTTGCTTAGTATAATTTTTAATTGCTTTTTATATATAGTTTTTTCAGATATTATTTTGAATTTTTCCTTTGTGGCTGAGGATGCATTTCAATCATGGGATTTTTTTTTTTTGAGAGACTGTAATAATTGTGTATTTTGTATTGATTGTTAAATCAGGTCGAGGGAGGGGTGGGGGTGGCTCAGTCGGTAGCTCGCCAGGCTCGTAATCTGTAGTTCCCAGGTTCGAGTCCCAGCTGGGTCATTATTGAGATTTATCTCCGCAAAATTCCCCGCCCAGCCCATGGTCAATAGGGGACACCGATGGGCTTGTAAAGGCCGTTGTCCGTCGGATGGGACGTGGCCCCGTGTGCAGGAGAGCCATACCCTGTGCACTTTAAAGAACATGCTGGATGGCCTTGATGGGAGGCTACCATCTGTCTCCCAACAGCTGTTCCAGTGGGTCCCCTCCCCCAACCTTCTCTGAATCTTCGGGGTCCATGTGACCTGGCCATTTAGCCCATGGTGTGCAAAAACGTGCCGCTCAGAGGTAAAACAACCCAACCCTGGTTGAGGGAGGAGAATGAGCATGAGATGGGGGAGAGATGTGAAGCTGAGAGTACAGACACAGAGCTGGTGGGTTCGAGCCCCCATCTGGGGAGGTATATTTTTTTTTTTGGATTGTTAGCTAGTTTTTTTTGTAGATATATTTTTAGTTCGTTTTTTTACTTCTTACATTAGCAACAACGATATATGTTACTGTTCGGTACTGTATCACAAAACAAAGAATTTTGATGATGACACACTTTGTTTATAGAAGATGTTAAGTTCCACATCTACCTAAAAATACCTTGGATAGATGTGATTGTACCTTTATCCGTTATCTGAAATATTAGAAAATTTTAAACAAAGTCAGTACAAAGTTTTAAAAATGTCTAATCAATACTTAAAGGTTACTTATGTGGTATAGATGAAGGCCTGAGATCTTGGGGCTTCATATCAAAACAACACAAATATTGCTACAATCAGAACAGTGAATATGAATAGTATAAGTGCAAATTAAGGTTTTTAATAATGATGTAATACAAACTAGGTTACAAGTGACTTCCAGCAGTTAAAATTTAAAAAGTTATAACTAAATGTTATAAATCATAAGTTTAAGCTAATTTGCATCACTTTCTGCACTTTGTTGTCAGAAAAGGAAACAGTTAACCGAAAAATTCCCCAAATAAAACAGTAGAATTAAATAATCAATGAATAGTAAATCCAGAGCTACCTGTTGACTTTGAAGTTAAAATGAAAATTCAGTACACTCATAATTGCCTTAATAATGGGTGTCATAACTTATTAATATATTTTTGGAGTTGAATCTTTACTATTGCGAAAAATCACTGGAAAGCATTTTAATGTAGGTGTGTTATACATGATTTCTCCACCAAAGTTTAAAGTGTTTTTAAAATCTACAATTTTGGCTCCTACACTATTGGCTTTATTTAGTTTTGTTAGGCAAATTTTTTTCTGGAATCAGAATTTTTTTTAACATAAAATAACTATTTTTTGAATCTTAAAAATGTGATTTTTTGCGGTTAAATGCTGCTATTGCATATAACTTTTATATTTTATCCATAAAATGTTTTCTACTCTTATCAGTGCAGTATAAATAAACTTTTAAAATCTGGTAATTGTTTGTTATTGTCGTATTCAACGAAATACATAAATAGTTCTACTATACAGTAATTCTGAATGGAAATATTCATTGCATTAAAAAAAAGGAACATAAATTC
Organism: Ryuthela nishihirai; assembly: GCA_038380435.1. Taxonomy (NCBI): domain Eukaryota; kingdom Metazoa; phylum Arthropoda; class Arachnida; order Araneae; family Heptathelidae; genus Ryuthela; species Ryuthela nishihirai. Next base: position 156,097 of record JAWZYU010000120.1, read on the forward strand.
CAAATAGCTTCAATGGACTTTCTCTTAGTCGTTAAAAAATAATCTTCCCGTATATAACGCACAGTAAATTTGAGTATCATCATCATCATCCTCAAGCAGCCATGGGCTACGGAGGTCCAACCAGACCGTGCAATTTAGTTCTCCAAGCAAGTCTATCCTGAGCTACATCTACTGCATCTGGCCACTGCACACCAATTCTAACAAGGTCCTGTTTGACATTGTCTGCCCACCGCATCCTACGTCTCCCCTTCTTTCTGAGGCCTTTAGGCACACTGTTCATAACCGTATTCGCCAATCTATAATTATCCATACGGGCAACATGGCCAAACCAGCGGAGTCTCTCTCTGCACAATATGCTGCTTAAAGGAGGTTGCACACTCCTTTGCCTAACCTCATCATTAGTTACAAAGTTAAACCACCTAATACCCAAGATACTGCGTAAGCATCTGGAATCAAAAGCATCTAGTTTCCTGTTATCTTGTTTACACAGCGTCCAAGTTTCACTACCATAACTAACCCTAGAAAGAACCAAACTATTATACAGTCTAATTTTAGTTTTTAGGTGTATACGCCTATTTCCCCACACTCTCCATAGATTCTTAAAAGTCCCGGCAGCAATCCCTATTCGTCTGTTAATCTCATGCCGCACATCACCATTATCTGTAACATAGCTCCCAAGGTAATTAAACTGTGACACCTGCTCAAGACTGCAACCATTCAGATTAACTGAATCACAGCCTGCCTGACAAATTTTCATCTCTTTAGTTTTCTCTCTGTTTATAACCAAACCTACTCTACTACCAGTCTCATCAACAGCTCGAATGAAAGAGTTCATCTCATCAACATCATTTGCCAAAAGGGCTAAATCATCAGCATAATCTAAATCAGAAATTTTAGTATCTCCAGACCACTTATGGCCAAAATCTTTCCCTTGAAGTGAATTTCGCATAACATAGTCAATAATCAAGCTAAAGAGAAAAGGAGACAAAATGCACCCTTCTCGAACACCAGAAGTAATGCCAAACCAATTGCTACAAGCCTTAACAACTCTCACACATGACTCAGTGTTATTATAGAGAGCTTTCATTACGTTAACTAACTTGTCAGGTATACCATATGAAATCACAATCAACCACAAATTATGACGATCAACAGAGTCGAAAGCCTTTTTGAAATCAACAAAGCTAGCAACCAAAGGTTTCTGAAACTCTACACATTTCTCAAGAATCTGCCTAAGTGAAAATATCTGATCCACACATCCCCTACCACTTCTGAATCCACATTGCTCATCATGCAATTGACTGTCAACCAGATTCTTAATTCTATTAAGCACAATCATGGAAAGAACTTTACCTGGAACAGAGAGTAGGCTGATACCCCTATAGTTATCACAAAAACTGCGATCACTTTTTTTGAAAATAGGGATAACAATAGCTCTGGTAAAATCCTTAGGAACCATGCCTTTATCATAAAAGATATTCAGAATTTCAGTCATCCAAGTGGTAACCGAAACATTCCCAGCTCTAAGCATTTCCGTAGTAATTTCATCTACCCCTGAGGATTTATGTAGTTTAAGTTTAGAAGCAGCCAAAATAACTTCAGATTGTGTTATAGAGCCAACATTAAAGCCACCAATGCATCTATCATCATTGCAAACAATGGGAGTAGAACTACAATGTTTAGAATATCACTGAAATGCTCAGCCCACCTAGCCATGACAGAATCCTCCCCTTCTATAACCTTACCTTGTTTATCCTTCAATCCTTGTATACCTGTCCGCTTTCTACCACACAAAACATTAACTATCTGGTATGGCTCTCTGCTGTTGTGCTGTCTAACTGCTTCCTCGGCTTTGTCAGCCAAACCATCAAGCCAAATATTCTTATCAGCAGCTAACTGATCTTTTACACGTTTATTAAGTTCTCTGTAATGCTTTCTATTAGGACTAGTAGGGTATTGATTAAGGACATTCCTGCAGTTCTTTCTTTCCAAATTAAGCTCAAGTGCCTTATCACTCAGATAATGCAACTCCTTAAATAATAAGAGAATATTATTGAAATTTAAGAATTTGCTCCACTAAATGTAGTTTTTTTTTGTTGTCGCATTTTATATATTATCATAAATATTATTATCATATATATATTATTATCATAAAGTCTTATGTTTTAAATTAGAAAGCTTAAAAAATGTTAGCATTCTGTTAATAAAATGTGGAAATTCTTTTATATTGTTGTCTAAGCATTTTATCTATACGTAGGTACTGAACAGGAAAAACGTTTCATGTTATTTGAATATGGAGTCATATTCAGATATCAGTAACTTCTTAAGTAATATTAATATGGACAAAATATGACTATAGTTATACTGGTGGTCTCTGTCAGATCTCTTTAAATGCAGAATTATTCACAAATAATTGTTCAATATCCAAATAAATTTGTAAGCTGGAAAATGTACTCAATTAAAACCTGAAAAATTATTTCAACATATTAAAATGAAACAGTAACATTCTGTAAACTTTAATAAAATGTATATTTTAGCTGCATATGTAACGATTGAACAATATATGAATTTTGAATGATTTTTGGTTAACAAGGTAAGTTAATGTTAAATATTCCAGATTCTATAACTCACTGAATATTAAAAATATCAAAAGTAGGTATTTAGGCAGACCGCAGTCAGATCTTCAAATGTGATTGCCAATAATCACATTTTTCCATAAAAAGCGCTTTTAAGAAATTGTAGAGTTGTGAATTTGATTCCCTCTTGATCAAACATTTAACAATTTCAACTATTTCTACTTTCTGTTGAGAACCTATCAATGCATGAATTTATTATTCAGTCCTAACACTTTTTGATCTCCCCTTCAAATCCAAAAGAATTATTCCATGTTTCCTTTCCTTTTTGCTGAAATGCAAGTTTCAAGAAGGCAATAAACACACCACATTCTGCAGTCGACTCTTAGAGTCCCCCTGTTGCCTGGAGGGATGCAGGCAGTTTGTCAATTAGACGTTAATTGATGGTCGTTTGAACCCTCTGAGCGGGAGATGCACAACAAGCGGAGGAAGAGTTCACCCGTTCAACCTACGTTCTCCCCGGCCGACGGGCCGGTATGGTAGCGAAAGGGTTAAAAAGGTCAATCAATTCGTTCGTCATCCAAGAATTTTTATTTTTATACTTTTTACCGTTATTACCATATCTTGCTGTTTCCTTTACTCTACTGCTTTCCGTTGCTACTTGTAGCTGATTAACAAAATCACCATTTCTACTAATTTTATTCTGCAGAGTTGTTAAAATTACTATTTAAATGTAAATTTAATTATCATACACGTTTCTAAGGCAATATAATCGCTTTTTTCCCCTTAAGAAATAATGAGTAGCACATTTTTATTCACTAACTTGTTAACCATGCCCAGTTTTAATGCTATTGGAGAGTGATCAGTTACATCCTTAACATATATCGCTGAACTAGACTGACCGAGATATTTCTGTGTCTTTATAAAAATATGATCAATGCAAGATCTGGAATCTTTAATTCTCCTAGTATGATTTGGTATTAAAGAATGATAACCGTATTCACACAGTAAATTTCAATATGACAGAGTATCATTCGTTACTACGTTATTTTATACTACGTTATTAAAAATAACGTATTACTACGTTATTTTTATAATCCGTCGTTTTTAACATATCTTCCATTTTCTGCACAAAATTTGAAATGGTGTGATTATGTGATCGATTATCGCCGAAATATTCATATCCAAATTTTTATCATACACATTCTGCAGTATTCATTTTGAAAGGCATTTTAATGAAGTTAAAGACATTAGTTTCATAATAAAATAATACCCCAGCAGATCTTTTTCCTTCCCTACAATCATAAAAAATATCATAACCATCAATTTTAAATGTATCAAAATATCAATTTCGTAATTAGACATTGCTAATAATAGTAAGATTTCATCAAAACGCTGAAGAATACTTCTAACATTAATATGAAAAGTAATATAATTCACAGTATTATCACTATTTATATATTTTATGAATTCATTATCGCTACACAATTCGAATGAAGTGTAATTAGCTACACTATTCTCTAAATCGTCACTTGTGCACATTAAGTTATTATCCGTATTATTGAACGCATTTCTAGCCATTTTTAATTCTGCATCGAGAACTCTACTCTTTATTCTGATTATTCTCGTGTTTTAATCTTTTGTGATGAAAATTTCCCAATCTTTTGTCCATACAAATTTATAATGTTCCTTTTGCTTGAATTGTTTCGTTTCGTAGAGAAACTCTTTATTGTAACGGTGTCAAATGTTCTTTGATATATATTTTTGACCTCGTGAATCTCCACGATAGACATTGTGAGGAAGTAAACTTTTTCTTCTTTGCCACCAGCAAATGATCAGGACCCACGTGTCATGTCCCTCTAATTTAATTTACTTTGTCGTATTTTATGGTTTTTGTATATATCTATGTTAACTGTATTTTCTGAAGTGTCCGAAATGGGAATGTAAGTCATTAGTTTGCATTCAGGCCGAGGTACTCTGTGCTCCACATGACCTGTAATGGAGCGTAAGTGAAAACGCTTTTAAAGCTCTGACGTCCCGAGCTGGAGACCCTAGTGCGTTTGATGGAGAGGAGAGAGTAAACAATAAACTTCAGATTGAGAGTTGCTGGCAAAAGGAAGGACATTTGTTAAGCACGTGAAAGGGTCTTAGCTCTATATCTGAAGGACCAGGATTCGGTTCTGTTCTCTCGCCCGAGTTTTGAGGTCGATAAGGAGATTTCTGTACATATTTCCACCTCATCATATGAATGCTTGCAGTAGCAAAGTGCATTCGGATTAAAGAAAGCTGAGAGGAGGAAGTCTACCAAGATCACCAGTAAAGCCATTTCATTGTGATCTTGAGCGCAGCTAAGGCCCACGGAATTGAGCATATTCTCATATGTACATATATGTGAGAATGTAAATAAAATATGTCGTCCGTAATCTACGCTGGTGCATTAGTTTATTTAATCATTCTACACAACATTTACTACAGCACATCTAAGATAGGTCCGTAATCTACTCTGGTGCATTAGTTTATTTAATCTTTGTACACAACATTTACCACAGCACATCTGAGGCACACCTAAGCCCGGGCATAATAACCTGCGAACCAGTGGTTTCACCTAGGATAATGGTGAATATTAATGAAGTGGATTAATTGCTTGCCCCTTACGAAGTGCGTTGGAAGAGTTTTACTTCTTTGTTTCTCTCCTCTTCTCCTCGGCGCACAGACCATGCCAGATCAAAGAATTTATGATCTCTTGAGAGACACTTACAGATACGAAAATAAACTTTCCCAAAGAAAAGTATATGAGAACTAATGTTGAAAAATTATAAGTCTCAAGTACGGATGCTCTGTACTTAGTGACAATTCGTTAACCTTTTTTAGATTCACAAAGTCAACCGTTAAAATCAAAATTAATTGAGGAATTTCTTAATATGTTATAAAATATTAAGTGTAATAATATTTTTATTTAGCATTAAACAAAATCTATGAGAAATAATGGACTTTTTACTCAAAAAAAAAACCCTGCTACATAATATTTGCTTCCACTTATTTCCACTTACAAATAGCAAGCAGCGTATCCTTGATTTATAGGATACGCTGCTTGCTATTTTTAAGCATTGGAGCAACAAAGTTTAAGCCAATTTTTAGCTACTACTCCTTTCACAAAATGGTTTATGCCATTTTCAGGTTGTTCATAGTAACAGTCAGTTCTAACATAATGGCAGACATTGATACTTCTGTTGGATAATTACAGAATAAAGCACGATATTACGATGCTTTGATAGACATCTAAAATTAAAAAGAACTATTACGAAGAAATTAACTTTTCCTATCCTTTCTGTTCACAGCCTATCATTATATCATTGAAATTATTTAGTGTTTAACAATGCTTAAAAGTTCATTGGTACAGTTTCTTAAATATTTGAATTAGCGAAGTTGTTTTTCACGTGAACAAGGTGATGCAACATTTTCTGCCTTTATGTGAAAATATATTGTTCCATATTTTAAAAATATAAATTTCCTCTTTTATTTGAAGAAGAAAAGGAGATTTTAATCTGGCACCCTGAGAAAATCCTTTGGTGCATTCACTAAATGGACAAATTCATACATACACGTCAATAACAATGTGCAAAGCAGAAGTATCATGTCCAGTCACGTGGGACTCTGAAACTGGCAATGCCTGTAAATAGAGCAGGTCTCTGTGCATTGGAAACCAGTTGCAGAGAAGTAATCACGGGTAAAGGCAGAGATGTAACTCTCTTACGTCACTGTCTTTAACCGTGATTATAGCTATCCAGTTACTACGCTTGATAACGGCCAGATAGTAGGTGCGAGGGAGGCCGGTTGTTCAAACACCGCAACTGATGAATTGTTGGGATTTCCACCTCAGACAGTCACACAAGTGTACCACGACTACGAGAAATGTGGCGAAACTTCCAACCAGCAGGAGAAACGTGGATGTAAACGTGCAATTGATTCTTGAGGTGATCGCAGACTGTACTGCATCATTAATAGGAATCACATGACTGCCATGGAGCAGACTATCCATTGTACCATAGAAAAAATAAACTATGACACTCGACGTCCATATCGTGTATCCTTGCTGACTGCAAGACACCAAAAGATTGGGCTGCAATTTGCAGACACCATCTGGTGTGACGAATAACGCCGATGGGACGGTGCGTGTGGGGTGCAAACCACAAGTGATGGACCAAGCTGCCAAGTTGGAGTCAAACAGGCAGGTGGAGCTGGTGTAACGGTGTGGGGTGTGTTTGCCTGTGTTTCCTCAGGGCTTCTTGCACCCGTCGAAACCTCTGTCACTGGCAAAAGGTATGTGAACATCCTCGCCGATCATCTCCACCCGTTCGTAACGATTCTCTATGTGCACCATGACTCCACCTATCAACAGGAGAGCTCCACACCACATACTTTCCGAGTGGCGACTAATTGGCTGCAGGATCATCAAAGTTAGTTTACCACACTCGAATGGCCCGCTCGATCGCCTGACCTCAAACCAATTGAAAATTTGTGGGACGAATTGGAAAGATCTGTTCGAGCCTGCCAAACCCCACCGGCAACTTCGAATGATGTATAACAGGCGAACTTCGTCTTATGGGTAGCAATACTCCCTCCTTGTTTGCAACACCTCATTATATCCTTACTAAGATCTCTGTCTGTTCTTGTGAGGGCGTGGAGCAACAGGAAATTAGGTAGGTATATATAATAATTTGTCCAATCAGTTTACATTAAGTTTCAAATTTCTGTGGATATAATGATAGGGTTTTAAATTAACGTTGATCTTGAAATATTTTTGTTCAAAATCATAGACATGAGGTTTAGACTTTTCAGGTATAAGCTTCTACTGAATGAAAATCCTGTTAGATTTTTTGTGATAAAATTATCGAATTTAAGTTTCTACTGCTGGAAAATCCTCTGTTATATATTTCACATATATGAGAAATGTTTTTTGTCAGCATAACACAATACAACTAAATGTGGCCACTCACTGAAAGTGATTTATTTGATGTTTCACAGATATGAGGTTTTTCTAAGTGCAGTTCCATAGCATGTGAAATTCCGTTGTTATATATTTCTTAGCTATTAGATTCCTATTTTGTAAGTGTAAAATGATGCAGTATCAAACAGATATATTAGGAAAATTCCTTGTTTCATAATCAATAGATATGAGTACCCTCATTTGGATTATTACTTGGAGAAAACTTTGCATATTTGAAAGACTTATTATTCTCCTTTGTGCAGGTATGAGGATGCGATTTAAATTGCTAATACCTAAAAAATGATTTGCTACAAATTTAAGAAAGATAAGGTTTCTCTTTTGTATGAGAAATCCAATAGAGGTTTAGGTTGCTGCTCTATGAAACTCCTGTATTACATATCTCACAGTTTAAAGTTACTTATTTATATGGATAATTTCGAATTACTACACTTGGAAACGCTTTCTTGCATATTTCAGTGGCACGAGGTTTCGGTTTTGTGTGGATAAAATAGGAGGAATTATGATTTATATAAAATGAATTTCTTTACTTTTCATTTTTACGTTGTAGGTTCCATCTTTTACATTACGTTTCTGCACAGGAAAATTTCTTCGATATACATTTCAGGATATGAGTTTCTATTTGATATGGGAAGAAGATAAAGCTTTAAATTCCATGCTATCAAATTCATTTGTTAAATATTCCAAAGATGTGGTTGTTCTATTTTATGAGTTAAACTGTGCAGATTTAAACTGATCCTCTGTGTAAACCCTTTGTTACATATTTCACAGATGTAAGGTTTCTCTCCCGTGTGGATAATACGGTGCGATTTTAAATGGCTACTCTGTGAAAATCCTTTGTTACATATTTCACAGTGGTAAGGTTTCTCTTCCTTGTGTATAAAACGATGTATCTTTAAATAACTCTTACTTGTATATCCTTTGTTACATATTTCACAGATGTGAGGCTTCTCTTTTGTATGGATACGACGATGCAACTTTAAATATCTAATCAGTGTAAATCCTTTGTTACATATTTCACAGTGGTAAGGTTTCTCTTCCTTGTGTATAAAACGATGTATCTTTAAAAAACTCTTACTTGTAAATCCTTTGTTACATATTTCACAGACATAAGGTTTCTCTCCCGTGTGGATAATACAGTGCCTCTTTAAATTACTAATCCGTGTGAACCCTTTGTTACATATTTCACAGACATAAGGTTTCTCTCCCGTGTGGGTAATACCGTGCCTTTTTAAATTACTAATCCATGTGAACCCTTTGTTACATATTTCACAGTGGTAAGGTTTCTCTTCTTTGTGAATAAAACGATGAATCTTTAAATAACTCTTACTTGCAAACCCTTTGTTACATATTTCACAGATGTGAGGCTTCTCTTTTGTATGAATACGACGATGCAACTTTAAATAAGTACTACTTGAATATTCTTTGTTGCAAACTTCACAAATATGAAGTTTCCTTTTTGTGTGCACAACATTATTTATTTTTTGGCTGCTTTTAATTGAAACCCACTCATTGCATATTTCAGAAACAGAAAGTTTGTCTTCGCTCTTGCTAAGATGATTTGCATTTAGGATGCTACTCTCAGAAATCATTTCGTTATATACTTCAGCTTTCTTTCTTGTGTGGTTAAAACGATGCTACACTAATCGATTCTGTTGTGAAAATCTTTCCCTACATATTTCACACATATAAGGTTTCTCTTCTGAGTTGATAATTGGATCAGGTTTTACACAGCTTTCCTCTGAAAATTTGTCGTTGCAAATTTCAGAAATATGGAGTTTCTCTTCTTCCTGTGTAAGATGACGTGCTTTTAAGTTGTCATCGTGGGAAAATGTTTGGTTACCTACTGCAGAGCTGTGAGATTTCTCTCTTGTGTGGATAAAATGATGCAGTGTTAACTGATTTTTATGTGAAAAACTTTTCTTACCCATTTCATAGATGTAATGTTTCTGTTTGATGTGTTTTACCTGATGCTGCTTTAACAACTTTTTATGGGAAAATTCCTGGTTGAAAATATCAAAGATATAGGGTTTCTCTTTCATATGGAGAAGACGGTGAGATTTTAAAGAACTACTCAGCGGAAATCCTTTGTTGCATATTTCACAGGTGTAGGGTTTCTTTTCCTGGTAGGTAAATTGATGAGAGTGTAAGCTATCACGCAATGAAACTCTTTTGTCATATATTTCACAGATATATGGTTTCTCTCTCGTGTGGATACGATGATGTTTCTTTAGGTTGGAAGAATTTGAAAATCCGTTTTTGCATATTTCACAGATTGCAGGTTTTTCTTCTGTTTGTATTGATTTGATTTTGCACTGTTTTTCTTCCTGAAACTTCCATGTTGTTTTTTCAGCAAACGTCAATCGCCTTTTTTTGGTTGAAGACTTAGAATATATTGAGTGAATACGAAAATCACTTACTATACATTTAAAAAAATATGAAGTATATTCCTTCAAATAATCGGTTTTAAATTTTTTATCTAGTAAATCCTTCTAAAAATGTTTTTGAAATACTAGACTTTGTGAAATCTTGGAATATTTGTGATTTATACGACACTAATCTTTTATAAATGGATTTTCATTTGCTAATATTTTCTATGATGATCAGACCATGATCGATTTTTTTCTTACGTGTCTTGAAAATTTACTTTAAATTTATATCGCTTTTCTCTAAAATTATTTTCCTAAACATATCATTAGTATAAATTTTCTCTTTTAAGTCAAGAAGTCAGTTATCTTCAAGAATTATTTTTATGAATTTTTGCTACAAGTTAAAGTAAAGTAGTTTCTCTTCTTTATGTGAAAAATATCATTTTTAAAATTCTGGATAATAGTTCAATCTGCTCCTCTGAAATCTTTGTTTACATTCTCTCAGAGATCAAATGTGTTCCTGATACCAATCAGATATTTTCTTTTAATGCGTTTCCTTATTAAACCTCATATTCCAGATATTTAATACATATGGTTTTTCTGATTTGCTGTGGAAAACGGCAACACTGGTCTTAAAATCCTTTCAGTGAATTCGCAGAGATTTTATCAGTTATCAATATATCGTAAAGCATTTAGAAGGGAAGTGTTTTTGTTAATCCTTGCTCTAAGTTACATTGATATTCAACTCGTACTTTTCGTCAGCTTTCTCTTGAATACAGAGTATTAATTTTCCAAAGACGAAGACAAAACCTTATCTTCGAAAATTAAACTCTCATTTCCAAATACATTTTTGGATTATCAAAGTGAATATTTGCACCTAACATAAATTGATATAGGTCCATAGAAGAATAATTTGGATTCTTTCTTTTGCAATCTAGAAATAAAAAATATAACGTCAGGCATTAAAACATAGATAATAACATAAAAAATTTGAAACTTAAAACGAAATGAATAAAGTTTAATAACACTGGACAATAAATTCAAACATTTTTTTTATATAACATTGTTCAAATAGGATGTTTTTAACTAATTTTGGGGTGCTGAATTCAAATATGGCTGTGAAAAATTTGCACCATATACTGTCATTTTTTAAATTATGGATTGATGAATTTCTAATTTCAGTGGTCTGTAAATCGTAGCTACACATAAACTGGAAGGAGAGCTGTGTACCAATCCCCAGTGATGATGCACAGAACCGGCCAGGTCTAGCACCTAATGTCCGACCCTGCCTTCTCGTGGTGCAGGCCGTTAGTACCTTTCAAAAGCGATTTTCTCTTTTGGAAGGGAATGGAAGGGGAGGGCTGCCACTTCAGTATGGCCTACTGATCTGGTCATCTATGGCCACATTTTTTTCTTTTTTCAAACCTGCTAAGGAGTGGTCAACATTACAGGGTCCTGGTGCAGACCATTTACACATATTAGACCGGATTTGTTTATGGATTTGAGCTTGATTTTGGATCCTGGACTTGCTGCACTGGTGGGCCTCTGTTGAGGGAGAATCTGCCGCTGTGTTTTCTGTTTGCTTCTGGGTTGCCAGCCATAAGTGAACAGAAGCATGGGATACCATATATCAGCTGATGGATAATCCTGATCAGAGGCCATCGCAGGTACCTGAACCTTAGTTAGGTAGTTGGGCATTGTCAAGCCTAAACTAGAGTAATGTGTCTCAGGCAGACCATATGGCTCTTGAAAAAGTGCACTTGAAAGGGTGGTGCCTGAAGTTTCTACCAACATTGGGGACTTCGGCTTTAGCAGAGGAGAAACAGGACTTTGACAAATGCCTGCGATCAGGGGCTGTTTGATATTGTTGGCCCTACCTATCTCAATAAACCTAGTTTCTTTAAAAATCCTACTAATCATTTTATCTCTGCAGGAATGTAGAACGTGAGGACATTACATAGAGATTATTCTCTTGATTTCCTCACACAGGAATTCCAGCGCTATAACCTAGATATTCTAGGCTTGCAAGAGACCAGGTGGACAGGTAAAGGTGAGATACTTAAAAATAACTTTAAATTTCTCTTTACAGGGTGGGAGGATGGAAAGCATCACCAAGGCGTGGGTCTGCTGCTCAGCAGACATGCTAGTGATGCTCTTCTAGGATATGAGTGCATTAATGAAAGGTTTCTTACAGCAAAATTTCAGACAAGCATTAAATTCTTGAATGTTATCTGCTGTTATGCCCCCACTGATGATGCTGATGGGGATGAGAAGGATAAGTTTTACAGACAACTTCAGGATATTTTGAATTCTGTCAAGAAAGGAGATATTACCCTTGTTCTACGTGACTTCAATGCCAAAGTTGGTACTGACTCTGACCTTTGGGGAGGGGTGATAGGCCTTTTTGGTATTGGTAGCTGCAATGGCAATGGCCAACGTCTCCTACAGGTAAGTAAACTCAATGATTTCAGAATAACTAACACTTATTAGAAACACCGTGACATACATGGGTTTCACCTGATGGGCTGCATAAGAATATAACTGATTATATATTAGTTAAGAGAAAATGGGCAAGTTCTGTTAAGAATACCAGGGTATCTAGGGGAGCAAATTGAATCTGACCATTACTTTATTAAAAGTGTCTTGCAACTTAAACTTAAAAAGTGTTGTGCTAAGGTTAAAAAATTTACCTTTAATAATGAAGTTCTGAAAGATCCAGTTATAGTCAAAGCTTACCATGATAGGTTACTTAGTCATTATGAGAGTCATGGTATGCTTACTACTGAAGTTGAGGAAGATGGGGATCATTTTAAACAAGATTTTTTGGAAACTAACAGCACTCTTTTAGGAAAAAAGGAGCAGAGGAGATAGAATTATTTGAGTGATAAGGCACTTGAGCTTATTTTGGAACTAAAGAACTGTAGGAATGTCCTTAATCAATACCCTACTAGTCCTAATAGAAAGCATTAGAGAGACCTTAATAAACTTGTAAAGGTTCAGTTAGCTGCTGATAAGAATCTTTGTCTTGATGGTTTGGCTGACAAAGCCGAGGAAGCAGTTAGACAGCACAACAGCAGAGAGCTGTACCAGATAGTTAATGTTTTGTGTGGTAGAAAACGGACAGGCATACAAGGATTGAAGGATAAACAAGGTAAGGTTATAGAAGGGGAGGATTCTGTCATGGCTAGGTGGGCTGAGCATTTCAGTGATGTTCTAAACAATGTAGTTAGTTCTACTCCCATTGTTTGCAATGATGATACATGCATTGGTGGCTTTAATGTTGGCCCTATAACACAATCTGAAGTTATTTTGGCTGTTTCTAAACTTAAACTTCATAAATCCCCAGGGGTAGATGAAATTACTACGGAAATGCTTAGAGCTGGGAATGTTTCGGTTACCACTTCGAAGACTGAAATTCTGAATATCTTTTATGATAAAGGCATGGTTCCTAAGGATTTTACCAGAGCTATTTTTATCCCTATTTTCAAAAAAGGTGATCGCAGTTCTTGTGATAACTATAGGGGTATCAGCCTACTCTCTGTTCCAGGTAAAGTTCTTTCCGTGATTGTGCTTAATAGAATTAAGAATCTGGTTGACAGTCAATTGCGTGATGAGCAATGTGGATTCAGAAGTGGTAGAGGATGTGTGGATCAGATATTTTCACTTAGGCAGATTCTTGAGAAATGTTTAGAGTTTCAGAAACCTTTGGTTGCTAGCTTTGTTGATTTCAAAAAGGCTTTCGACTCTGTTGATCGTCATAATTTGTGGTTGATTGTGAGATCATATGGTATACCAGACAAGTTAGTTAACATTATGAAAGCTCTCTATAATAACACTGAGTCGTGTGTGACAGTTGGTAAGGCTTGTAGCAATTGGTTACATTACTTCTGGTGTTCGACAAGTGTGCATTTTGTCTCCTTTTCTCTTTATCTTGGTTATTGATTATGTTATGCGAAATTCACTTCAATGGAAAGATTTTGGCCTTAAATGGGCTGGAGATACGAAAATTTCTGATTTAGATTATGCTGATGATTTAGCCCTTTTGGCAAATGATGTTGATGAGATGAACTCTTTCATTCGAGCTGTTGATGAGACTGGTAGTAGAGTAGGTTTGGTTATAAACAGAGAGAAAACTAAAGTGATGAAAATTGGTCAGGCAGGCTGTGATTCAGTTAATCTGAATGGTTGCAGTCTTGAGCAGGTGTCACAGTTTAATTATCTTGGGAGCTATGTAACAGATAATGGTGATGTGCGGCAATGAGATTAACAGACGAATAGGGATTGCTGCCGGGACTTTTAAGAACCTATGGAGAGTGTGGAGAAATAGGCGTATGCACCAAAAGACTAAAATTAGACTGTATAATAGTTTGGTTCTTTCTAGGGTTAGTTATGGTAGTGAAACGTGGACACTTTGTAAACAAGATAACAGGAAACTAGATGCTTTTGATTCCAGATGCTTACGCAGTATCTTGGGCATTAGGTGGTTCAACTTTGTAACTAATGATGAGATTAGGCAAAGGAGTTTGCAACCTCCTTTAAGCAGCATATTGTGCAGAGAGAGACTCCGTTGGTTTGGCCATGTTGCCCGTATGAATAATTATAGATTGGCGAATAGGGTTATGAACAGTGTGCCTAAAGGCCTCAGAAGGAGGGGGAGACCTAGGATGCGGTGGGCAGACAATGTCAAACAGGACCTTGTTAGAATTGGTGTGCAGTGGCCAGATGCAGTAGATGTAGCTCAGGATAGATTTGCTTGGAGAACGAAATTGCACGGTCTGGTTGGACCTCCGTAGCCCATGGCTGCTTGAGGATGATGATGATGATGATGATGATGTTAAAGTAAAAATCAAGTAATGTTTAAACTTTTTCAATGTCGAACATTTATGGTTTTATATACACTCCAAATCGTGTTACAATTAACCTAGTTTCAAATTATACTTTACATTCAAATATCGTGATATTTTATTGAATTTTAAGAGAAATATTGCTTCTGAGAAAAAAAATTCAGATATTACAAATGAATTATAAAAAATATAGTTATGAACAAATAAAAGTTAAAAATATAGTTAAGTAAAAGAAAGTAATGATTTTTTAATATAAATAATGTAGTCTTTAATAAAAATGACTTTAAAAATATTTAACCCTAGATTGTTTTACCACTGAGTGGCATTAAGTTTGGATACCTAACGGCTAAATCGCCACGCCAGAGAAAGATCAATGGCTGAAAAATGAGATTGGAAGGAGTTCCATTGTTGACAGGGATGTGCGAAGGAAATTCAAACAATATTTCTGGGGCTCAATCCTCTTTGGTATGACTAGGATACTTTTACAAAATAAGAATAATATAAAAGCAGAAGTTTTCAATGGGTAGTTATCAGACATAAAAAGAAATAAAAATTTCACTAAGAGTAATATATTTAAGCAATAATATAAAAGCAGATGTTTCCAATGTCAGATGTTTTCAATGGGTAGTTATCATATCAGATCTAAAAAGAAGTAAAAATTTCACTAAGAGTAACATATTTAAGGAATAATATAAAAGCAGATGTTTTCTGTCAGATGTTTTCAATGTCAGATATTTTCAATGGGTAGTTATCATATCAGATATAAAAAGAAATAAAAATTTCACTAAGAGTAACATATTTAAGGAATAATATAAAAGCAGATGTTTTCAATGTCAGATGTTTTCAATGGGTAGTTATCATATCAGATATAAAAAGAAATAAAAATTTCACTAAGAGTAATATATTTAAGGAATAATATAAAAGCAGATGTTTTCTGTCAGATGTTTTCAATGGGTAGTTATCATATCAGATATGAAAAGAAATAAAAATTTCACTAAGAGTAACATATTTAAGATATAATATAAAAGCAGATGTTTTCTGTCAGATGTTTTCAATGGGTAGTTATCATATCAGATATAAAAAGAAATAAAAATTTAACTAAGAGTAACATATTTAAGGAATAATATAAAAGCAGATGTTTTCTGTCAGATGTTTTCAATGTCAGATTTTTCAATGGGTAGTTATCATATCAGACATAAAAAGAAATAAAAATTTCACTAAGAGTAACATATTTAAGGAATAATATAAAAGCAGATGTTTTCAATGTCAGATGTTTTCAATGGGTAATTATATCAGATATAAAAAGAAGTAAAAATTTAACTAACAGTAACATATTTAAGGAATAATATAAAAGCAGATGTTTTCTGTCAGATGCTTTCAATTCAGATGTTTTCAATGGGTAGTTATCATATCAGATATAAAAAGAAATAAAAATTTCACTAAGAGTAACATATTTAAGGAATAATATAAAAGCAGATGTTTTCAATGTGAGATGTTTTCAATTGGTGGTTATCATATCAGATATAAAAAGAAATAAAAATTTAACTAAGAGTAACATATTTAAGGAATAATATAAAAGCAGATGTTCTCTGTAAGATGTTTTCAATGTCAGATGTTTTCAATGGGCAGTTATCATATCAGATATAAAAAGAAAAAAAAATTCACTAAGAGTAACATATTTAAGGAATATTATAAAAGCAGTAGTTTTCTGTCAAATGTTTCAATGTCAGATGTTTTCAATGGGTAGTTATCATATCAGATATAAAAAGAAATATAAATTTCACTAAGAGTAACATATTTAAGATATAATATAAAAGCAGATGTTTTCTGTCAGATGTTTTCAATCGGTAGTTATCATATCAGATATAAAAAGAAAAAATATTTCACTAAGAGTAACATATTTAAGGAATAATATAAAAGCAGATGTTTCCAATCTCAGATGTTTTCAATGGGTTGTTATCATATCAGATATAAAAAGAAATAAAAATTTCACTAAGAGTAACATATTTAAGGAATAATATAAAAGCAGATATTTTCTGTCAGATGTTTTCAATGGGTAGTTATCATATCAGATATAAAAAGAAATAAAATTTAACTAAGAGTAAGATATTTAAGGAATAATATAAAAGCAGATGTTTTCAATGGGTAGTTATCATATCACATATAAAAAGAAATAATTATTTCACTAAGAGTAACATATTTAAGGAATAATATAAAAGCTGATGATTTCTGTCAGATGTTTTCAATGGGTAGTTATCATATAAGATATAAAAAGAAATAAAAATTTCGCTAAGAGTAGCATATTTAAGATATAATATAAAAGCAGATGTTTTCTGTCAGATGTTTTCAATGGGTAGTTATCATATCAGATATAAAAGAAATAAAAATTTCACTAAGAGTAACATATTTAAGGAATAATATAAAAGCAGATATTTTCTGTCAGATGTTTTCAATATCAGATGTTTTCAATGGGTAGTTATCATATCAGATACAAAAAGAAATAAAAATTTCACTAAAAGTAACATATTTAAGGATAATATAAAAGCAGTTGTTTTCAATGTCAGATGTTTTCAATGGGCAGTTATCATATCAGATATAATAAGAAAAAATATTTCACTTAGAGTAACATATTTAAGGAATAATATAATAGCAGATGTTTTGTGTCAGATGTTTTCAATGTCAGATGTTTTCAATGGGTAGTTATCATATCAGATATAAAAAGAAATAAAAATTTCACTAAGAGTAACATATTTAAGGAATAATATAAAAGCAGATGTTTTCAATGTCAGATGTTTTCAATGGGTAGTTATCATATCAGATATAAACAGAAATAAAAGTTTCACTAAGAGTAACATATTTAAGAAATAATATAAAAGCAGATGTTTTCAATGGGTAGTTATCATATCAGATATAAAAAGAAATATAAATTTCACTAAGAGTAACATATTTAAGATATAATATAAAAGCAGATGTTTTCTCTCAGATGTTTTCAATGGGTAGTTATCATATCAGATATAAAAAGAAATAAAAATTTCACTAAGAGTAACATATTTAAGGAATAATATAAAAGCAGATGTTTTCAATGTCAGATGTTTTCAATGGATTGTTATCATATCAGATATAAAAAGAAATAAAAATTTCACTAATAGTAACATATTCAAGGAATAATATAAAAGCAGATGTTTTCTGTCAGATGTTTTCAATGGGTAGTTATCATATCAGATATAAAAAGAAATAATTATTTCACTAAGAGTAACATATTTAAGGAATAATATAAAAGCAGATGTTTTGTGTCAGATGTTTTCAATGGGTAGTTATCATATCAGATATAAAAAGAAATAAAAATTTCACTAAGAGTAACATATTTAAGGAATAATGTAAAAGCAGATGATTTCTAAAGCAGATGATGATTTTAAATGTTTTCAATGGGTAGTTATCATATGAGATATAAAACGAAATAAAAATTTCACTAAGAGTAACATATTTAAGATATAATATAAAAGCAGATGTTTTCTGTCAGATCTTTTCAATGGGTAGTTATCATATCAGATATAAAAAGAAATAAAAATTTCACTAAGAGTAACATATTTAAGGAATAATATAAAAGCAGATGTTTTCAATCTCAGATGTTTACAATTGGTAGTTATCATATCAGATATAAAAGAAAAAATATTTCACTTAGAGTAACATATTTAAGCAATAATATAATAGCAGATGTTTTGTGTCAGATGTTTTCAATGTCAGATGTTTTCAATGGGTAGTTATCATATCAGATATAAAAAGAAATAAAAATTTAATTAAGAGTAACATATTTAAGGAATAATATAAAAGCAGATGTTTTCTGTCAGAGGTTTTCAATGTCAGATGTTTTCAATGGGTAGTTATCATATCACATATAAAAAGAAATAAAAATTTCACTAAGAGTAACATATTTAAGGAATAATATAAAAGCAGATGTTTTCTGTCAGATGTTTTCAATGTCAGATGTTTTCAATGGGTAGTTATCATATCGGATATAAAAAGAAATAAAAATTTCACTAAGAGTAACATAGTTAAGGAATAATATAAAAGCAGATGTTTTCAATGGATAGTTATCATATCAGATATAAAAAGAAATAAAAATTTAACTAAGAGTAACACATTTAAGGAATAATATAGAAGCAGATGTTTTCTGTCAGATGTTTTCAATGTCAGATGATTTCAATGGGCAGTTACAATATCAGATATAAAAAGAAATAAAAATTTCACTAAGAGTAACATATTTAAGGAATAATATAAAAGCAGATGTTTTCTCTCAGATGTTTTCAATGTCAGATGTTTTCAATGGGTAGTTATCATATCAGATATAAAAAGAAATATAAATTTCACTAAGAGTAACATATTTAAGATATAATATAAAAGCAGATGTTTTCTGTCAGATGTTTTCAATCGGTAGTTATATCAGATATAAAAAGAAATAAAAATTTCACTAAGAGTAACATACTTAAGGAATAATATAAAAGCAGATGTTTTCTGTCATTTGTTTTCAATGTCAGATGTTTTCAATTGGTAGTTACCATATCAGATATCAAAAGAAATAAAATTTCACTAAGAGTAACATATTTAAGGAATAATATAAAAGCAGATGTTTTCTCTCAGATGTTTTCAATGTCAGATGTTTTCAATGTGTAGTTATCATATCAGATATAAAAAGAAATAAAAATTTCACTAAGACTAACATATTTAAGGAATAATATAAAAGCAGATGTTTTCAATGTCAGATGTTTTCAATGGGTTGTTATCATATCAGATATAAAAAGAAATAAAATTTTCAATAAGAGTAACATATTTAAGGAATAATATAAAAGCAGATGTTTTCTGTCAGATGTTTTCAATGGGTAGTTATCATATCAGATATAAAAAGAAATAAACATTTCACTAAGAGTAACATATTTAAGATATAATATAAAAGCAGATGTTTTCTGTCAGATCTTTTCAATGGGTAGTTATCATATCAGATATAAAAAGAAATAAAATTTCACTAAGAGTAACATATTTAAGGAATAATATAAAAGCAGATGTTTTCTGTCAGATGTTATCAATGTCAAATGTTTTCAATGGGTAGTTATCATATCAGATATAAAAAGAAATAAAAATTTCACTAAGAGTAACATATTTAAAAAGTAATATAAAAGCAGATGTTTTCAATGTCAGATGTTTTCAATGGGTAGTTATCATATCAGATATAAGAAGAAATAAGAATTTAATCAAGAGTAACATATTTAAGGAATAATATAAAAGCAGATGTTTTCTGTCAGATGTTTTCAATGGGTAGTTATCATATCAGATATGATCATCATCATCATCATCATCATTCTCAAGCAGCCATGGGCTACAGAGGTCCAACCAGTCCGCGTAGTTTAATTCTCCAAGCATATCTGTCCTGAGCTACATCTGCTGCATCTGGCCACTGTACACCAATTCTAACAAGGTCCTGTTTGACATTGTCTGCCCACCGCATCCTAGGTCTCCCCCTCCTTCTGAGGCCTCCAGGCACACTGTTCATAACCCTATTCACCAATCTATAATTATCCATAAGGGCAACATGGCCAAACCAGCGGAGTCTCTCTCTGCACAATATGCTGCTTAAAGGAGGTTGCAGACTGCTTTGCCTAACCTCATCATTAGTTACAAAGTTAAACCACCTAATACCCAAGATACTGCGTAAGCATCTAGAATCAAAAGCATCTAGTTTCCTGTTATCTTGCTTACACAGCGTCCAAGTTTCACTACTATAACTAACCCTAGAAATAACCAAACTATTATACAGTCTAATTTTAGTCTTTAGTTGTATACGCCTATTTCTCCACAATCTCCATAGATTCTTAAAAGTCCCGGCAGCAATACCTATTCGTCTGTTAATCTCATGCCGCACATCAGAAGTATCAGTTACGCAGCTCCCAAGGAAATTAAACTGTGACACCTGCTCAAGACTGCAAACATTCAGATTAACTGAATCACAACCTGCCTGACCAATTTTCATCACTTTAGTTTTCTCTCTGTTTATAACCAAACCTACTGTACTACCAGTCTCATCAACAGTTCGAATGAAAGAGTTCATCTCATCAACATCATTTGCCAAAAGGGCTAAATCATCAGCATAATCTAAATCAGAAATTTTCGTATCTCCAGCCCATTTAAGGCCAAAAGCTTTCCCTTGAAGTGAATTTCGCATAACATAATCAACAACCAAACTAAAGAGAAAAGGAGACAAAATGCACCCTTGTCGAACACCAGAAGTAATGCTAAACCAATTGCTACAAGCCTTACCAACTCTCACACATGACTCAGTGTTATTATAGAGAGGTTTCATTATGTTAACTAACTTGTCTGTTATACCATATGATCTCACAATCAACCACAAATTATGACGATCAACAGAGTCGATAGCCTTTTGAATTCAACAAAGCTAGCAACCAAAGGTTTCTGAAACTCTAAACATTTCTCAAGAATCTGCCTAAGTGAAAATATCTGATCTGCACATCCCCTACCATTTCTGAATCCACATTGCTCATCACGCAATTGCCTGTCAACCAGATTCTTAATTCTATTAAGCACAATCATGGAAGGAACTTTGCCTGGAACGGAGAGTAGGCTGATACCCCTATAGTTATCACAAGAACTGCGATCACCTTTTTTGAAAATAGGGATAATAATAGTTCTGGTAAAATCTTTAGGAACCATGCCTTTATCAAAAAAGTTATTCAAAATTTCAGTCATCCAAATGGTAACAGAAACATTCCCAGCTCTAAGCATTTCCGTAAACACATAACATTAACTATCTGGTACAGCTCTCTGCTGTTGTGCTGTCTAACTGCTTCCTCAGCTTTGTCAGCAAGGCCATCAAGCCAAAGATTCTTATCAGTAGCTAACTGATTCTTTACACGTTTATTAAGTTCTTTGTAATGCTTTCTATTAGGACTAGTAGGGTACTGATTAAGGACATTCCTGCAGTTCCTTCTTTCTGAAATAAGCTCAAGTGCCTTATCACTTAAATAATTCTGCCTCCTCTGCTCCTTTTTCCCTAAAAGAGTACTCTTAGTTTCCAAAAAAGCCTGTTTAAAATGGCCCCATTCTTCCTCAACTTCAGTATTAAGCAAACCATGACTGTCATAATGACTAAGTAACCTATCATGGTAAGCTTTAGCTATAACTGGGTCTTTAAGAGCTTCAGTATTAAAGGTAAATTTTTTAACCCTAGCACAACACTTTTTAAGTTTAAGTTGCAAGACACTTTTAACAAGGTAATGGTCAGATCCAATTTCAGCTCCCCTATATGCCCTGGTATTTCTAACAGAACTAGCCCATTTGCTGTTAATTAATATATAATCAATCATATTCTTATGCAGCCCATCAGGTGAAACCCATGTGTATTTATGTATGTCGCGGTGTTTGTAATATGTGTTAGTTATTCTGAAACCATTTAGTTTACTTACCTGTAGGAGACGTTGCCCATTGCCATTGCAGCTACCAATACCAAAAGGGCCTATTACTCCTCCCCAAAGGTCAGAGTCGGTACCAACTTTGGCATTGAAGTCACCAAGAACAAGTGTAATATCTCCTTTCTTGACAGAATTCAAAATATCCTGAAGTTGTCTGTAAAACCTATCCTTCTCATCCTGATCAGAATCCTCAGTGGGGGCATAACAGCAGATAGCATTCAAGTCTTTAATGCTTGTCTGAAATTTTGCTGTAAGAAACCTTTCATTAATGAACTCATATCCTAGAAGAGCATCACTAGCATGTCTGCTGAGCAGCAGACCCACGCCTTGGTGATGCTTTCCATCCTCCCTCCCTGTAAAGAGAAATTTAAAGTTATTTTTAAGTATCTCACCTTTACCTGCCCATCTGGTCTCTTGCAAGACTAGAATATCTAGGTTATAGCACTGGAATTCCTGCATGAGGACATCAAGAGAATAATCTCTTATGTAATGTCCTCACGTTCCACATTCCTGCAGAGAGAAAATGATTAGTAGGATTATTAAAGAAATTAGGTTTATTGAGATTGGTAGGGCCAACAGTATCAAACAACCCCCTGATCGCAGGCATGGGGCAAAGACCCGTTCCTCCTCCGCTAAAGGCTGAAGTCACCGATGCTGGTAGGAACTTCAGGCACCACCTTTTCAAGTGGACTTTTTCAAGAACCATGTGGCCTGCCTGAGACACATTACTCCAGTTTAGGCTTGACGATGCCCAACTAGCTAAGTAAGGGTCAGGTACCTGCGATGGCCTCTGATTAGGATTATCCACCAGCTGATATAAGGTATCCCATGCCTCTGTTCACTTAGAGCTGGCAACCCAGAAGCAAACAGAAAACACAGCGGCAGACTCTCCCTCAACAGAGGCCCACCAGTGCAGCAAGTCCAGGATCCATAATCAAGCTCAAATCCATAAACAAATCCAGTCAGCACCAGGACCCTGTGAAGTTGCCCACTCCTCAGCAGGGTTGAAAAAAAAGAAAAAAGTGGCCATAGATGACCAGATCAGTAGGCCATACTGAACTGGCAGCCCTCCTCTTCCGTTCCCTTCCAAAAGAGAATATCTCTTTTGAAAGGTACTAAAGGCCTGCACCACGAGAAGGCGGGGTCGGACATTAGGTGCTAGACCTGGCCGGTTCTGTGCATCATCATAAAAATTTCACTAAGAGTAACATATTTAAGGAATAATATAAAAGCAGATGTTTTCAATGTCAGATGTTTTCAATGGGGAGTTATCATATCAGATATAAAAAGAAATAAAAATTTCACTAAGAGTAACATGGTACCCCGTCAAAATAGCCCAAGACTAAATAGCCCCGAAAAAAAAGCCCCGACAAAATAGTCTATTCTAAAATAGCCCAAGACTAAATAGCCCCGACAAAATAGCCTATTCTAAAATAGCCGAAGACTAAATAGCCCCGAAGAAATAGCTTAGCCTATTTAAAATCCAAAGTAAAAATCCAACTGGCGCGTCGGAAAACGCGCGTAATATGTCTTCCTATACTTTGGTAAAATGAAGGTAACTTTGCAACAAGTTGCGTTGAGTGCATCTATAATTTGAAATATTATAGTAACAAATGAGTCACGTGACAGGCACATGGCTCACTGGTAGGCGGAGCCATGTGATTTAGTTTTAGTATTAAAACCAATGCTTCTAGTTTAGCTTCTAGTTTTAGTTTTTTGTTCGCACGTGGCGCACGTGTGTCTTGCGGGAGTCGTTGCAAGAGATCTCTAACGGAAATAAGTAAGTTATGTATATTAATATCTATTCTACCGGATGCGTTTATTTATTGATATAATATAGAACTATTTAATAGATATTAACTGATAATCCGTTACTATTTGTGTTTTGCAAGAAAAATGGAGAAAATCTCGTCGCAAAAAGGAAAAGATCTGCTGCTGAAAGATGGTCATCGATATCGCAAGGCTAGGGAAAACCGGGATGAAAGTACATCGTGGAGGTGTGTAGTTCCGACTTGTAAAGGGCGTCTAAGAACATTGGGTGCTGACTTCCGGGTCGTGACGGAACACAACCATGCGCCAAATCCAGCTAAAAATCAGGCATTGAAATTCGTTTCTGAAATGAAACATAGAGCACAGAGTGCTGTGGAGAAGCCTAGGCAAATATATCAAGCCTGCACAAGTGGAATATCTTTGGAAGCATCGATTCAGCTTCCAAATTATATTGCTCCCCAGAGAGCAATAGAACGTATACGAAAAAAAAACGAATCTTCCATATCCAAATCCTGCAAGTGTTGCCAATATTGCAATTCCAGTTCATCTTCAAAGTACCACAAGAAACGAAAATTTTATTCTGTGGGATTCTGGAGAAAACGATCCTGATCGAATTCTAATGTTCGGCACTGAGGAAAATTTGAGAATATTGGAACAGAATCATCATTGGTTTGTTGATGGCACTTTTAAAGTATCACCTGAACTGTTTTTTCAATTATTCACGATACACGGACTAATAGAAAAGTGTTGTATTCCACTGATATATGTATTGTTAAGAAATAAAAGTGAAGCAATATATGTTCGCGTATTTCAGAAACTATTACAGTTGAAGGAAACTTTAAATTCAACAAGTGTGTTAAGTGATTACGAGAAAGCTGTTCAAAACGCCGTGCAACAAGTTTTTAATAACACAGAAGTTGTTGGCTGTTTGTTTCATTTGGGACAGTGCTTATGGCGAAAAGTGCAAGAACTGAATTTAGCGGAACTTTATGCAAATAATGAAAATGTGCGTGCTTATATAAAAATGTTGTTTGCGTTGAGCTTTGTACCGGTACATGATGTTATAGGAGTATTTGAAGAATTAATTGAAAAATGCCCAAACGAACTAGACCCCATTATCGATTACTGGGAAGATACATATATAGGACGAATAAGACGCAATCGCCGAGCACAACCAACTGATTTGCAATACGTATATGGAATGTTCATGAGCGCGTTGTCAATGGTCTTCCGAGGACAAATAATTCGGTAGAAGGGTGGCATAGGGCATTCCAGCAAACTGTAGATTGCCATCATCCATCCGTCTACAAACTCATCGACCATTTCCGAAAAGAGCAGGATATGGTAGAAATCCGCTTAACCCGTCTTGCTGCAGGTATTCGCAACCTAGATGCTAGCAAAACTAAATATGTGCAACTGAATCGACGCCTGGAAGCATTAGTGGAAAATTATGCAACTATGGAACATATGGACTTTCTTCGTGGCATTTCACATAACCTTGAAATGTAATTTTTGTAAAGAATGTGGCAAGGAACACAAACCTTAAAGACTTGTAAAGAATTACCAAACCATATT
The DNA here is from genome assembly GCA_038380435.1 of Ryuthela nishihirai. NCBI lineage: Eukaryota > Metazoa > Arthropoda > Arachnida > Araneae > Heptathelidae > Ryuthela > Ryuthela nishihirai. The sequence continues at coordinate 181,714 of JAWZYU010000120.1, forward strand.
TAGAATTTTTATTTATATGTCTGTATACAATTTTTAAAATGCGAAATTTCGAATTTAAATAGGCTAAGCTATTTCTCCGGGGCTATTTTGTCGGGGCTATTTAGTCTTGCGCTATTTTAGAACAGGCTATTTTGTCGGGGCTGTTTTGTCTTGAGCTATTTTGAAGGGTCACGGAGTAACATATTTAAGGAATAATATAAAAGCAGATGTTTTCTGTCAGATGTTTTCAATGTCAGATATTTTGAATGGGTAGTTATCATATCAGATATAAAAAGAAATAAAAATTTCACTAAGAGTAACATATTTAAGGAATAATATAAAAGAAGATGTTTTCAATGTCAGATGTTTTCAATGGGTAGTTATCATATCAGATATAAAAAGAAATAAAAATTTCACTAAGAGTAACATATTTAAGGAATAATATAAAAGCAGATGTTTTCTGTCAGATGTTTTCAATGGGTAGTTATCATATCAGATATAAAAAGAAATAAAAATTTAACTAAGAGTAACATATTTAAGGAATAATATAAAAGCAGATGTTTTCAATGTCAGATGTTTTCAATGGGTAGTTGTCGTATCAGATATAAAAAGAAATAAAAATTTCACTAAGAATAACATATTTAAGGAATAATATAAAAGCAGATGTTTTCTGTCAGATGTTTTCAATGTCAGATGTTTTCAATGGGTAGTGATCATATCAGATATAAAAAGAAATAAAAATTTCAATAAGAGTAACATATTTAAGGAATAATATAAAAGCAGTTGTTTTCTGTCAGATGTTTTCAATGGGTAGTTATCATATCAGATATAAAAAGAAATAAAAATTTAACTAAGAGTAACATATCTAAGGAATAATATAGAAGCAGATGTTTTCAATGTCAGATGTTTTCAATGGGTAGTTATCATAACAGATATAAAAAGAAATAAAAATTTCTCTAAGAGTAACATATTTAACAATTCATTCAAGAAATGAGAGAGAATTACAGCCAAAAGGGCACTTGAAAATCCTGCGGCCCTATTGATTAATTTGGACTCTAGCATTCATCATTGAGCACTAACCAATCAGAATCGATTGAGAATTGGAAGTAATGAAACATGTCTCCTACTATGTCCTGACTACTGATGACCATTCGTTTCTTTTACAGTGTGTTTACAAGTCAGGCTCTCCAGCAGGGCCGGACTTTGACTTTCTGATGCCCTCAGCTGTGGTAAGCTTAAGTGGCACCAAAATTTTCGAAAGTTGAGATATATAATTATTATTCTTATTGAAGGGAGCATTGAAAGCTAAACACGAAATTAATATGGGAAAAACATTGGTATGCAATGGTAACCGTGTAAAAGTGAGATGAACAATGTTTGCACAACAAATTAATTTAAATATAAAAAATTTCGTGCCAGAAAACTTCGTACCCAATTTTTTAGACCCCCTCTAATTGTGCGGCCCTAAGTTAGAGCTTAGTTAGCGCATGCGTAAGTACTGTCCTGCTCTCCAGTCCAGAACTTAATGTCCCATCCAAGTGGATGTTGGGCTTTCCAAGCTGTTCAATTTTCCTATCTTACCAAATTCAGAAAGGAGGTTATTGTTATGTTCTGATTTGCATCAGGCTTAAGGATTCTTTTTTCAGTTTGTCACTTAATTGAGATTTTTACCAATACAGAGGGAACAGACGAACAGAGTGCCACATTAGTTACACTTTAGGAGGGAAAGACGCAATTCCCAGCTGCAGACGAAAGTCCACACATACATTACACCAAGTGCTCATTTTTTCACATCCACGGAACCCTTTCCGATAAAGAACACGGCACTCATTCTCCTGGAAACTAGCTCCCCCTGGATAGAATGACAAGCAGAAATTTATTCCCTTACAGTGTAAGGTCAGACACGGAATTGTCTGGTGGTGCGAGTAAATGCAGACAGCTAAAATGTCTGCATTTACTCGCACCACCAGCTTTAGAGAAGGGGATTTCTCGTTGCAACCCACCAACGAGAAATCCCCTTCTCCCAAGCGGCGATGTCGACACCTAGCGCCGAGACAGACCTCCTGGGTGGAATTTTTGACTCTTAAGTTCGTCTGCAGATGCTGCAAATGGTTCCTTGCACATAGCACCTATTAGTGGAAACTAAGGGGAGAAGGAGCCTGGGAAATGGCTAGCGAAGTAGAGGAGGACGTCAATTAGATCCGAGATTTTGGGCTTAGCAGATAGCGTTAGTTACTCTCGGAACGAGTAGAAGCATGGGGCAGCCATAACTCTGGATTGCCCCAGGCAGATCAAGTATCGGAAATGTATCGAAATACAGGAATCATCGGAAGTGAGTGATAGACCGTAATGAATGAGGCGATTTTCAGACTGCTTAATGCTCAAATCGAATTCGATAATAACTTAGTGCATTCCGAGCAGACAGAAGAAGTATAGCATGCATGGGCACGTGGGACTTAATGCATCGAGGCAAGGGAATCTCTGTCAATGAGTGGTTTTGTGAACGGTGTTGAACTGAGTTTGTGATTGCTCACTGTCCGATCGTCTTGAAGAGCGAACTCTGACTTGCAGCTAAGCGACCGTCCCACCCATAAGGAGATAACCCCAGGAAACTCCAACTTGCCGCTGAGGGACCGTCCCACATCAATTAGGTTGATTGGATTATATTGTTTTACCTCTGAATTGCACTTTTTTGCACACCATGGGCTAAATGGCCAAGAAATAAGGACCCTGAAGACTCAGAGAAGTTTGGGGGAGGGCACCCACTGCAATAGCTGTTGGGAGACAGATGGTAGGCTCCCGTCAAGGCCATCCAGCGTGTTCTTTAACGTGCGCAGGGTATGACTCTCCCGCACACGGGACCATGGCTTAACGTCCCATCCGACGGACGGCGGCCTTTTCAAGCCCATCGGTGTCCTCTACTGACCGTGGGCAGGGTGGGGAAATTTTGCGGAGATAAATCTCAACGCTGACCCAGCTGGGACTCGAACCTGGGAACTACAGATTACGAGCCTGGCGCGCTACCGACTAAGCCCCGCCCCCCCACATCAATATCTCTTCGACGAAGAAATTCCCCTTCTTCGGCAAAAGGCGCCATAAGACGACCCCCCCCCCCCCCCCCGAATAGGGACTGAAGCGTCGCTGACCACAACCTCTATCTCCTGATTCTATGCAGCTCTCGGACGAACCAAGGACGACATATAAACACGGTACGCCTATCCTTCCTTTGATTTAAAGGTTGCCATCCTAAATTTTACTTTAAATATTTAAATTTAAAGGGGTTCGATAGTTCATTTGGTTGCATTTTAATCTTACGTTCCATTGGTTTTGAAAAATTAATTGCTTACTGCCTGTAATTTTAGATTACTTTTGTCTCATTAAATGTTATTACTGTTTTTTCATAAACCTGAGTTTTTTTCGTCATTGGAATTCATCACAAGACGTCTTCCCCTAAGGAGACGGCCTGGGAATTTATACCGGACTTCGTTTTCTAATTAAGGGAATGATCCGTAATTGGATAGTGCTGGAAACACAACGCAACAGAAACATGCATTTAAGCTTTTATACCTCTCCATACAAGTACAAAAGTGCTTGGAACAGTGAGGTCTGCACAACAGTTACCAAAAAAAAATCTCGACATGGGTACATTTGGGATTTCACTGTTTCAATTTGAATGAATTGCTTTCTGAAATGCATTGAACATTAATGAGGGTTGATTATCACACTGTAATAGTAACACATGCATATCTATACTAACAATAAATGCATTTCGTATCAATCTGATTGTATGAGTCTGTGGCAGATTTAATATGCAAAATTCCTCGACATTTAATAATGAAATTGTTATATAGAACATAAGGATTTTTATATAGAAAAGGTTTTAATGTCAATCCCACTTCTAATTCTAAGTATTTAGTCACTGAAAGCATTAAAAAAATTAATAATACAAAATGTAATGCAGCTGATTTGTTTATGTTGCATAATTTGTAGTTTAAATTATATATATAGAAATGAAATTGGCAGTAGATTGAGTATGGGTTTTATATGTGTAATCCATATAGCATAAAGTATATTTATTGGTTCTGAAAGAACCTGTATCAAATATCAGTTTGTGTGTTTTGTAGATATGCAGAAATATGCTAGAATTAAATTTTTATCATCCAAAGAATTTGCAGTTTTCAATTGTTCCTCGATGACGTGTACTACTGTATACTCTTGAATAGTGGTAAGCAGTTGTTTCAGTTTTTTTTTAATTGGTGAAGTGTTAGATAATTACTCTAGTGATATTTGAATTGTTGAATAATAAATTTTACATCCAAAATCCCATAAAATGGTTTGAAAGGAGATGCAAATAGTGAAGGTTGTGCAACGCAACATTTTGATGAAGTATTCGCGTTTCATTCATCATATCTTAATATGATGGATGATATATCCATAATTACTACTAAGATATGATGGATATATCATCCATCATATTAAGATATGAGATATCATCATATGAGATATCTTAGTATGATGGATGATATATCCATCATATTAAGATATGAGATATCATCATATGAGATATCTTAGTATGATGGATGATATATCCATCATATCTTATTAGTAGTATCATTCAGAAATTAGTATCATCATTATCTATTAAGTAGAGGTGAAGAACTGGAATTTGAATTCCGTAACCTGGGTTGGAACCTCGGATAAGGCTGTTTGTGTCGTTCTTCTGCTGAGGTCCTGCCATCCTCTCAGACCTTCTACTATGGCATATAACTGACAGGCTCCTGTCAGACCTGTGTGGCAAGCAGCTGCTTGAGGAAATTTTTATTTTTATTTTTCTAAGGAACTTAATGATGCTTGAAATATTTCATAATTTACCTTTACAGTATGAAGGTAAATTAAAACTAATGACGAGTAATACATGCATGATACATGTATAAAGAATGATTTAAAACGATTTGGGAACAGACGAATTGTTTCCTTTACGCAATCGGTTTGACAGTCGCTCAAAAAAATATACGAACACTATGGTTCATTACAGAATTCAGAAGAAATATTTCGCAAAGATTCTTTAGAAATCTGGCAACCAGATTTTCGCTAGTCCACTGGCGAAAAAATAGGTTTCACAAGTTTAGTAGGCCTTTAGGCCGAAAAATAGTCTGTTCTTTTCCTAAATTCTTTTCTCTTTTGGACATAAAAGCAATTTAGTAAAATAATTTTTCACGCAATAATAAAATCGATTTCATTTAAAATAAAAAATAATTTTAACAAAATAGATTTAATATATAATATTTCCTCGTTCTTCTTCGGGCTCTACGGGGGGGGGGAGCTTTGCCCGATTCTTCCCCCCCCCCCCCCTGGATCCGCCACTGCATTGGACGAAACGTACCTTTGGACCAAACGGCATTAGACAAATCGTCCGGGACCGGGTTTTTTGTTATTTTGATGGTATTATTTAGTTCCAGGGACTTTTCATAATTCGGAGGGGTGGTGCACTGTTTCCGATTTTCCTGTTTTTCGGTATGTGTTGTCTCCGATGAGTTTATTTAGTTTCGGAGCTTTTTTCTAATACAGATCGGCGTGAAATTCCCGAATTTCATGTTTTTAAGATTCCAGTTTGAGATTAATTTTGATGTTCTATTTAGGGTAATTTTTCTATGAGTGATTTCTTTCAGGAGTTTGTTTACGGAAATATTTTTATGTTGCTTTTTAGATATTAAGAAAAGCGGAGGGGGGAGATGATTGGAAGAATTTGTAATAAGTGCGAAGGCAATTGTTGGTTTGTGTCTTTATGGGGATTATTTTCACCATGATTTTATTTCTTTTTTGCAATTCATGGTGGTGACGAATGTTTTTTAGTGGGGAAAAGGAATTCGCGGATTTTTTCGCTACGTTGCGTTTGACGTAAACGCGAGTTATCGTTACTATGGTAAAGGAAAAAATAATCATTTTTCTAGATACCTCTGTTTGGGTTAGGGTCTGGGGGGGGGGGGTGGAAAACATCGTAAAGGACTGTTTCTTATGTTGCTTAAAAAAAAAATGGCTGCCGAGGATCGTGAAGTGCACTTTTGCCAAAAACATTATTTTGCATTGAGTATGAAACACACCTATTTCCAAAATAACATATCACGTGCTTTGTCCACTGAGTCAAGTCCCAAGGGGTATAAAGCCTTTCTCCTTAATCGAAAAAATTCCATCTTTTATGAAATCAAACTTGTTTACCGTCTTTGAAACCCAAAACTGGTATCTTTGTATAATTTTATTTTAGCCCCTATTTCAACACTAGAAATAGATTTAAAAAAAAACTACAAACCTTGTTCCACATAGAATATCATTTTGACCTTTCTGTGGAATATTTTAGTAATTAAGAAACCCTACTTGTCTTATTCTCATTACTGCACTAGGCCCGTAATCTCTAGCTCCCGCATTTCAACTTCACCTGTGTCAGTACTGATATTAATTTCTGCTCAACCTAGCTTCAGTTAGAAAACGATACTAATGGATTTGGAATGGTTGTCATCCATTAGCTGAGAAGCAAAGTTGTGGCCCCATGTACAGGAGGGACATAACCTCTGCATTTTAAAGAAAACACACTAAAAGCTGCCCCTTTCCTAACCTCAGCCCTTATGAGCTGACTCTTTAAATTAGGTTGTGTTTTTTGATGTTGTTTCTAGACTACTACATGACGTACGTTGGTGTAAATTTCGGAAATGCATAGAGAAAAAATTGACATTAACTGGTACCAAATTCAGTTAATTAGGGAACAAAGCTAAAGGGTCATTTTACAGATGTTTAACATGTTGATTGCCGTAGGAATCGTATGATTTCCACTTGTTCCGGACTATTATGGCACTCAAATCATATTTGCATCGCATCTAGGTTTTTTTAAATGGGGCTGTATTGGTCAACCATGATTCATGCTGCAATGAATGGCTTATGGGCGATAGGAAAGGGTTGCCCCATAAACAAAGCATCAAAATTCCATCTGCAGTGCAATAGGTTACCTTGTTAGTAGGCTTTTATTTTTATGTCTAATGCTGTGCGAATCACGTTCATGTATTCAGCGCATGGCCCAGTAGGAAAATTTTTGTCCTATAGGTGACGCTGTGCACACGTGAATCACGTTTGAAAAGGATGGTGTTTTAAAAAAGATTTTTGACGTAATTTCATTATTAAATATTCATGGTATTTTGAGCTCATGTAAGAAAATGGCATGGCCTAGAAGACCCAAAATTTCTTAGCATTGCGGCAGTGAACATGACAAAGCTATATCGGCAGTTTCAGAATAACATGCTGTGTGTTGGGAACTGCTAAGGAAAAGAAATTTTAATAGTTTTTTTGTTGTTTAAACATAGAATGGACATAAAGCATGTATTAATTGTTTTAGTTCAATCAGTTTTTTAATGAGACATTGTCTTAGGACAGTACTATTATGAATTTACTGTGGTACTTGCTTAGGTAAGAATTTCAAAACTTTGCATGTGATAATTTCTGAATAGTAATAGTTATATAAAAAAAAACAATGAATGATCCAAATATGTGATTAAAAATTTTTAGAAGTTTAATAATTAGCAATATTTAAGTTTAATGTTATTTTACAGCTACTAAAAAAAGATGTGCTTCAAAAATAACTCAATTGAAATAGAAATGATTAAGAATTTAGAATAATTAGTTTTCATATGATTTTTGTGAATATGACAGTTGCAATAGTTTAATTTCCATCACTCATTTGTATATATATGATAAAATAGCTCATTATTATTACTAATAGTTTAAAAATATTTGGCAGCTGCTACAAAAAAACATCTGCCACAAGAAGTAATCGAAATAGAAATGATTATAAGTTTGTGTAGCTGAGGAGAGATAGGCTTGGAGAACTAAATTGCACGGTCTGGTTGCACCTCCGTAGTCCATGGCTGCTTGAGGAGGATGAGGAGGATGACGAGGTATGCAAAGGTAGATCTCAATATGTTTAAAAGATGCCTGAAAATTTGTAAATACCATGTTGTTTTCCATGATTGTTATTTTGAAATATGTAATCTAAAAAAGTGTGAATAAATTGAATTTTATTTTGTTACAAATGTTTTATTAATTTATTTCAGAAATGGGAATAATAGGACATTTCTGATAAATTGTAGAAGAAATTGAATTTGAATCACATTAGAACTTCCTAAGCAAAAAAAAGGGGTAAATTTGCTTTTTTAATTACAATTTTGAATATTAAGTGAAAAAAAGGTATTGCCAAAGCTGAAATAGAAATATTTTCATGATTTACGGAAATGATATTATAAATGTTGCATTTACATTAAAAAGCATTTTCTTTGGCATTTCAAATGTTAAATATAGGATGTCCACAAAAAAAAACGAACTGTCGAAAGTTTTAAATTTTTTGTAATATCAAAGTTTTAATATATATATTTTTTCTGTTTCAGATAAGTGGCATAACAACTGATAATTAGTGGTAACTATTGAAAATGACCAACCCTCAAGAAAAGGCGCAATGGTAGCCTAGTTTATGGAAACAAAATCATATACGCAGGTTCAGAGAAATTTCAGGTTGGGTTGGGTTGTTTTACCTCTGAGCGGCACTTTTTTGCACACCATGAGCTAAATGGCCAGGTCGCATGGACCCCGAAGGCTCAGAGAAGGTTGGGGGAGGGGACCCATTGGAACAGTTGTTGGGAGACAGATGGTAGCCTCCCGTCAAGGCCATCCAGCGTGTTCTTTAACGTTGGATTGTTTAACCTTTGAGCGACACATTTTTTCACACTATGGGCTAAATGGCCAGGTCACAAAGACCCCGAAGGCTTAGAGAAGGTTGGGGGAGGAAACCCACTGGAACAGCTGTTGGGAGACAGATGGTAGCCTCCCGTCAAGGCCATCCAGCGTGTTCTTTAACGTGCACAGAGTATGGCTCTCCCACACACAGAACCACGGCTTAACGTCCCATCCGACGGATGGCGGCATTTACAAGCACATTGGTGTCTCCTACTGACCGTGGGTAGGGCGGGGAATTTTGCGGAGATGAATCTCAACGCTGACCCATCTGGGGCTCGAACCTGGGAACTGCAGATTACGAGCCTGGCGCCCTACCGATTGAGCCACCCAGCCTCATAGAGACAAGGAATGTGTTGAATAAACAAAGAACTGGTCGTCCAAGAACATGTGATGACAATGTTGATCGTGTTCGTGAAGCATTTGTTCGTAGCCCTTCTAGTAAATTCAATAGTACTGCTTCCGGAGAGCTACAATTACCACGATCAACAATTCAAAACGTTTTGTACAAGAAGTTGCGTCTCTGTGCATTCGAAGTGCAACTTTTGCAGGCTCTCAAACCAAATGATAAACCCCAAAGGAAAGAGTTTTCTGCACTGCCTTAGTGAAGATGAACACTTCCTCAAACGTGTCTCTTTTAGTGATGAGGCAACCTTTCATGTGTCAGGAAAATTGAAGAGGCACAATGTCAGGATTTGGGGATCAGACAAGCCTCATGAGACCAGGGAGTTTCAACGAGATAGTCTAAAGTTTAATGTTTGGTGCACCATCATGCACAATCGCATCATTGGGCGATTTTTTCTTCTTTTGGGAGAATCCGTGGTACCACAGTTGGAACTCCTGCAACCAATTATCATATTCCAGCAGGGTGGTGCACCAGATCACTTGGACAAGCTGTTCGCCGGTTCCTCAGCGAAACATTTCTAAATGGATGGATTGTAAGAGGAGGACCAATTCCTTGGCCACCACATTCTCCCAGTATCACTCCCATAGACTTCTTCCTATGGCGATATGTTAAAGATATCGTTTTTGAGACTATGTTTCCGACATCAACGACCTGAAGGAAAGAACCACTGACGTCATAGCCAATGTTGATGAAGCAACGTTAGAACGAACGTAGATGGAAATTGAATGACATCTTGATGTTCATACCAATTCATTAATTAACTATATATACTATACTTATTATATTCTAGATGCCCATGTGGAAGTTCTCTAAATTATGTGGAAAAACTTTTGTAATATTTCTTTATTATCGAACAAACTTCACAGAGTTATCTCTTCATTTGTATTTTTAATAATTTTTTATAAATTGTTTGGAGGTGGTTAGCACGCTTGGCTACTGATCTAAGGGACCTGGGTTCGAGCCCCGGTTTTAGGCATGGATGTGTGTATCGTTTTTCTGCTGAGGTCCTGCCATCCTCTCAGATCTCCTACTATGGCATATAAACTGACAGCCTCCTGTCAGACCTCTGTGGCAAGCAGCTGCTTGAGGGGGTATTTATTTATTTTATATAAAGCTCCCTAGCCATCAAAACAAAAGTTTATTTGAAAACAGTTGAAGGTAACAGCTTAAAAGCGTTCTCAGTGATGAGTGGATCAACGTTTCATAATTATACTAAATAATATTTTTGGATAATTAAATATTTAGAAAAACAAAAACTGAATTATTCGTAGAAATTACTGCGAGTGCAGGGCGATTACAATGTATTCCTATCCATACAATAATGGGTTGCTAACGATATAATGCACTTTACCAGTATCTACTGCTTCATGCGAAGCTTTAGTAAATTCAAATTAAATAAAAATTACTTAAAATTGAATACGATTCAGGAACTTTTGACAAATCTTGGTATTATTTCAATAGAGTATGATATCGTAAAGTCTTATGGATATCTTCTGTAAGTTACAGATGCTATTGATAAGTACGTGTATTCATTAAATAATTATATCATTTAATCATTACACGTCTATCAATTTTTTTCCTATCTTGAATATTAATAAAATAGTTTGATATCTGATTCGTTGCCATATTTTCGTTAAAATTACACGGTGCAGGAATGGCTGGTTACTGCTCTACAACCGATTTTATTAACTGAAAAAAAAAATACTTGCAGACTCAAATAGTCAGATGATAGTTATAAAATCAATACATCAAGTAAATGGTGAGAATTTGATTAGACACAATATTTAACACATCGTGTGAATGGCGACAATTTGAATAAAATACAAAAATCAGTAGATCATAACTGAATAGCGAGAATTTCATTACAACATAAAATTGTTTTTTCCTGCAGAAATTGACTCCCATGCTTCTCTTCCCCCTAAATATGGGAAAAAATTAATATTATTCTTAAGTTATATCTGCAGCACTCGAAGGCCCACAGTAGGAAGCGATACGCCAAATGAATGCTTCTGACGCGGGGAATATCGTAGACTACGAAACATTGACGTCACCCATGCTTCCTTCCCCCTAAAAAAAGGGTGAGGGGAATGATATAATTGTTCCCCTCTATCTCCTGAATGCGAGTCGGAAAGTAACAAGCTATGTGTCCAATGAAAACTTTTGATGCGGAGAGTGTAAAGGGTTGTAAAAAATTGACCTACCCACAGAATCTCTCTCCCTAAGAAATGGGAAATTTGAAAGTCGTTCTACGTTGAATGGGCGAATTGTTATATATACCCTGTTAACAATATGGGAAGTAGAAGTATCGGGTTATTGCGATACTTCTCCTTTGCTTATTGTTATCAGGTGTCACGTTTTCGACGCCACGAGGGAAGTTGAAACTGGAATGTCTATAAATAGAACAGATCTCTACGCATTGGAAAACAGTCAGGAAAAGTAATGACGGTTAAAGGGAGCGACGTGATTTTGACCGTGGCCAGATATTAGGTGCGAGGAATGGCACTTGTTCAATCACTGCAACTGCTGAACTGTTGGGATTTCCATGTCAGAGAGTCGCACGAGTCTATCAAGTCTACGGGAAATATGAGAAAACTTAAAACCATCGCGAGAAACGTGGACGTAAACGTGCAATTGAGTCTCGAGGTGAGTGCAGAATGTCCCGCATCATTGGAATCAAACAGCCACCATTGAGCAGATAACGTCTGAATTAAATTACGGCGTGTCCACAAGCTTATAAACAAAGACTATCCTTTGTAGCATGGAAAAAATACGATATGACAGTCGACGTTCACATCGTGTCCCCTTTTGACTGAAAGGCATCGAAAGATTAGGCTGCAGTTTGCAAAGATCTGTTGCAACTGGAGTGCACAGGACTGGAAACAAATATGAATCATGGTTTCAACTCTCTCACGAATATGTGAAGGTGGGTGTGGCTTAAACAACATGAAGTGATGGACCCATCTTTCCAGGTTGGGGTAATACAGGCAGGTGGAGGTGGTGTAACAGTTTCGGATGCATTGATATGGGCTTCCTTGGAGCCCCTTGTACTGGCCGAAACAAATATGAATCATGGTTTCAACTCTCTCACGCCTATGTGAAGGTGGGTGTGGCTTAAACAACATGAAGTGATGGACCCATCTTGCCAGGTTGGTGTAATACAGGCAGGTGGAGGTGGTGTAACAGTTTCGGATGCATTTATATGGGTTTTTTGGAGCCCCTTGTACTGGCCGAAAAAAATATGAATCATAGTTTCAACTCTCTCACGCCTATGTGAAGGTGGGTGTGGCTTAAACAACATGAAGTGATGGAGCGATCTTGCCAGGTTGGGGTAATACAGGCAGGTGGAGGTGGTGTAACAGTTTCGGATGCATTTATATGGGCTTCCTTGGAGACCCTTATACTGGCCGAAACAAATATAAATCATGGTTTCAACACTCTCACGACTATGAGAAGGAGGGTGTGGTTTAAACAACACGAAGTGATGGACCCATCTTGCCAGGTTGGGGTAATACAGGCAGGTGGAGGTGGTGTAACAGTTTTGGATGCATTTATATGGGCTTCCTTCGAGACCCTTGTACTGGCCGAAAAAAATATGAATCATCGTTTCAAATCTCTCACGCCTATGTGAAGGTGGGTGTGGCTTAAACAACATGAAGTGATGGACACATCTTGCCAAGTTGGGGTAATACAGGCAGGTGGAGGTGGTGTAAGAGTTTCGGATGCATTTATATGGGATTCCTCGGAAACCCTTCTACTGGCCGAAACAAATATGAATCATGGTTTCAACTCTCTCACGCCTATGTCAAGGTGGGTGTGGCTTAAACAACATGAATTGATGGACCCATCTTGCCAGGTTGGGGTAATACTAGCAGGTGGAAGTGGTGTAACAGTTTCGGATGCATTTATATGGGCTTCTTTGGAGACCCTTGTACTGGCCGAAACAAATATGAATCATGGTTTCAAATCTCTCACTCCTATGTGAAGGTGGGTGTGGCTTAAACAACATGAAGTGATGGACACATCTTGCCAGGTTGGGGTAATACAGGCAGGTGGAGGTGGTGTAACAGTTTCGGATGCATTTATATGGGCTTCCTTGAAGACCCTTGTACCGGCCGAAACAAATATGAATCATGGTTTCGACTCTCTCACGCCTATGTGAAGGTGGGTGTGGCTTAAACAACATGAAGTGATGGACACATCTTGACAGCTAGGGGTAATACAGGCAGGTCGAGGTGGTGTAACAGTTTCGGATGCATTGATATGGGCTTTCTCGGAGCCCCTTCTACTGGCCAAAACAAATATGAATCATGGTTTCAACTCTCTCACGCCTATGTGAAGGTGGGTCTGGCTTATACAACATGAAGTGATGAACCCATCCTGACAGGTTCGTGTAATACTGGCAGGTGGAGGTGGTGTAACAGTTTCGGATGCATTTATATGGGCTTCCTTGGAGCCCTTTGCACTGTCCGAAACAAATATGAATCATGGTTTCAACTCTCTTACGCCTATGTGAAGGAGGGTGTGGCTTAAACAACATGAAGTGATGGACCCATCTTGCCAGGTTGGGGTAATACAGGCAGGTGGAGGTGGTGTAACAGTTTTGGATGCATTTATATGGGCTTCCTTGGAGATCCTTGTACTGGCCAAAAAAAAATCATGGTTTCAAATCTCTCACGCCTATGTGAAGGTGAGTGTGGCTTAAACAACATGAAGTGATGGACCCATCTTGCCAGGTTGGGGTAATACAGGCAGGTGGAGGTGGTGTAACAGTTTTGGATGCATTTATATGGGCTTCCTTGGAGACCCTTGTACTGGCCGAAACAAATCTAAATCATGGTTTCAACTGTCTCTCGCCTATGAGAAGGAGGGTGTGGCTTAAACAACATGAAGTGATGGACCCATCTTGCCAGGTTGGGGAAATACAGGCAGGTGGAGGTGGTGTAACAGTTTCGGATGCATTTATATGGGCTTCCTTGGAGACCCTTGTACTGGCCGAAAAAAATATGAATCATGGTTTCAACTCTCTCACGCCTATGTGAGAGTGGGTGTGGCTTAAACAACATGAAGTCATGGACCCATCTTGCCAGCTTGGGGTAATACAGGCAGGTGGAGGTGGTGTAACAGTTTCGGAAGCATTTATATGGGCTTCCTTGGAGACCTGTGTACTTGCCGAAACAAATATTAATGATGGTTTCAACACTCTCGCGCCTATGTGAAGGTGGGTGTAGCTTAAACAGAATGAAGTGATGGATCCATCTTGCCAAGTTGGGGTAATACAGGCAGGTGGAGGTGGTGTAACAGTTTCGGATGCATATATATGGGATTTTTTCGAGCCCCTTGTACTGGCCGAAAAAAATATGAATCATGGTTTCAACACTCTCAAGCCTATGTCAAGATGGGTGTGGCTTAAACAACATGAAGTGATGAACCCATCTTGCCAGGTTGGGGAAATACAGGCAGGTGGAGGTGGTGTAACAGTTTCGGATGCATTTATATGGGCTTCCTTGGAGACCCTTGTACTGACCGAAACAATTATGAATCATAGTTTCAACTCTCTCACGCCTATGAGACGGAGGGTGTGGCTTAAACACCATGAAGTGATGGACCACCTTGCCAGGTTGGGGTAATACAGGCAGGTAGAGGTGGTGTAACAGTTTTGGATGCATTTATATGGGCTTCCTTGGAGACCCTTGTACTGGCCGAAACAAATATGAATCATGGTTTCAACTCTCTCACGCCTATGTGAGAGTGGGTGTGGCTTAAACAACATGAAGTCATGGACCCATCTTGCCAGCTTGGGGTAATACAGGCAGGTGGAGGTGGTGTAACAGTTTCGGAAGCATTTATATGGGCTTCCTTGGAGACCTGTGTACTTGCCGAAACAAATATTAATGATGGTTTCAACACTCTCGCGCCTATGTGAAGGTGGGTGTAGCTTAAACAGAATGAAGTGATGGATCCATCTTGCCAAGTTGGGGTAATACAGGCAGGTGGAGGTGGTGTAACAGTTTCGGATGCATATATATGGGATTTTTTCGAGCCCCTTGTACTGGCCGAAAAAAATATGAATCATGGTTTCAACACTCTCAAGCCTATGTCAAGATGGGTGTGGCTTAAACAACATGAAGTGATGAACCCATCTTGCCAGGTTGGGGTAATACAGGCAGGTGGAGGTGGTGTAACAGTTTCGGATGCATTTATATGTGCTTCCTTGGAGACTTTTGTACTGGCAGAAACAAATATGAATCATGGTTTCAAATCTCTCACGCCTATCTGAAGTTGGGTGTGGCTTAAACAACATGAAGTGATGGACACATCTTGCCAGGTTGGGGTAATACAGGCAGGTGGATGTGGTGTAACAGTTTCGGGTGCATTTATATGGGCTTCCTTGAAGACACTTGTACTGGCCGAAAAAAATATGAATCGTGGTTTCAAATCTCTCACGCCTATGTGAAGGAGGGTGTGGCTTAAACAACATGAAGTGATGGACCCATCTTGCCAGGTTGGGGTAATACAGGCAGGTGGAGGTGGTGTAACAGTTTTGGATGCATTTATATGGGCTTCCTTGGAGATCCTTGTACTGGCCAAAAAAAAAAATCATGGTTTCAAATCTCTCACGCCTATGTGAAGGTGAGTGTGGCTTAAACAACATGAAGTGATGGACCCATCTTGCCAGGTTGGGGTAATACAGGCAGATGGAGGTGGTGTAACAGTTTTGGATGCATTTATATGGGCTTCCTTGGAGACCCTTGTACTGGCCGAAACAAATCTAAATCATGGTTTCAACTGTCTCTCGCCTATGAGAAGGAGGGTGTGGCTTAAACAACATGAAGTGATGGACCCATCTTGCCAGGTTTCGGAAATACAGGCAGGTGGAGGTGGTGTAACATTTTCGGATGCATTTATATGGGCTTCCTTGGAGACCCTTGTACTGACCGAAACAATTATGAATCATAGTTTCAACTCTCTCACGCCTATGAGACGGAGGGTGTGGCTTAAACACCATGAAGTGATGGACCACCTTGCCAGGTTGGGGTAATACAGGCAGGTAGAGGTGGTGTAACAGTTTTGGATGCATTTATATGGGCTTCCTTGGAGACCCTTGTACTGGCCGAAACAAATATGAATCATGGTTTCAACTCTCTCACGCCTATGTGAGAGTGGGTGTGGCTTAAACAACATGAAGTCATGGACCCATCTTGCCAGCTTGGGGTAATACAGGCAGGTGGAGGTGGTGTAACAGTTTCGGAAGCATTTATATGGGCTTCCTTGGAGACCTGTGTACTTGCCGAAACAAATATTAATGATGGTTTCAACACTCTCGCGCCTATGTGAAGGTGGGTGTAGCTTAAACAGAATGAAGTGATGGATCCATCTTGCCAAGTTGGGGTAATACAGGCAGGTGGAGGTGGTGTAACAGTTTCGGATGCATATATATGGGATTTTTTCGAGCCCCTTGTACTGGCCGAAAAAAATATGAATCATGGTTTCAACACTCTCAAGCCTATGTCAAGATGGGTGTGGCTTAAACAACATGAAGTGATGAACCCATCTTGCCAGGTTGGGGTAATACAGGCAGGTGGAGGTGGTGTAACAGTTTCGGATGCATTTATATGTGCTTCCTTGGAGACTTTTGTACTGGCAGAAACAAATATGAATCATGGTTTCAAATCTCTCACGCCTATCTGAAGTTGGGTGTGGCTTAAACAACATGAAGTGATGGACACATCTTGCCAGGTTGGGGTAATACAGGCAGGTGGATGTGGTGTAACAGTTTCGGGTGCATTTATATGGGCTTCCTTGAAGACACTTGTACTGGCCGAAAAAAATATGAATCGTGGTTTCAAATCTCTCACGCCTATGTGAAGGTGGGTGTGGCTTAAACAACATGAAGTGATTGACACATCTTGCCAGGTTCGGGTAATACAGGCAGGTGGAGGTAGTGTAACAGTTTCGGATGCATTTATATGGGATTCCTTGGAGACCCTTGTACTGTCCGAAACAATTATAAATCATGGTTTCAACTCTCTCACGCCAATGTGAAAGTGGGTGCAGCTTAAACAACATGAAGTGATGGACCCATCTTACCAGGTTGGGGTAATACAGGCAGGTGGATGTGGTGTAACAGTTTTGGTTGCATTTATATGGGCTTCCTTGGAGACCCTTGTACTGGCCGAAACAAATATGAATCATGTTCCAACTCTCTCACGCCTATCTGAAGGTGGGTGTCGCTTATAAAACATGAAGTGTTGGACCCATCTTGTCAGGTTGGGGTAACAGAGGCAGGTGGAGGTTGTGTAACAGTTTCGGATCCATCTATATGGGTTTCCTTGGAGACCATTGTACTGGCCGAAACAAATATCAATCATGGTTCCAACGCTCTAACTCCTGTGTGAAGGTGGGTGTGGCTTAAACAACATGAAGTGATGGACCCATCTTGTCAGGTTGAGGTAATACAGGCAGGTGGAGCAGATTTAACAGTTTCGGATACATTTATATGGACTTCATTGGTGCCCCTTTTACTGGCCGAAACAAATATGAATCACAGTTTCAAATCTCTCACGCCAATGTGAAGGTGGGTGTGGCTTAAGCAACATGAAGTGATGGACCCATCTTGCCAGCTTGGGGTAATACAGGCAGGTGGAGGTGGTTTAACAGTTTCGGAAATGATTTATATGGGCTTCCTTGGAGCCCCTTATGCTGGCCGCAACAAATATGAATCATGGTTTCAAATCTCTCACGCCTATCTGAAGGTGGGTGTGGCTTAAACAACATGAAGTGATGGACCCATCTTGCCAGGTTGGGATAATACAGTCAGGTGGAGGTAGTGTAACAGTTTCCGATGCATTTATATGGACTTCCTTGGAGCCCATTCTACTGGCCGAAAAAAAATATGAAGAGTGGTTTCAACTCTCTCACGCCTATGAGACGGTGGGTGTGGCTTAAACAACATGAAGTGTTGGACCCATCTTGCCTGGTTGGGGTAATACAGGCAGGTGGAGGTGGTGTAACAGTTTCGGATAAATTTATATGGGCTTCCTTGGAATCCCTTGTACTGCCGAAACAAATATGAATCATGGTTTCAACTCTCTGTAGCCTATGTGAAGGTGGGTGTGGCTTAAACAACATTAAGTGATGGACCCATCTTTCCAGGTTCGGGTAATACAAGCAGGTGGAGGTGGTGTAACAGTTTCGGATGCATTTATATGGACTTCATTGGAGCCTCTTGTACTGGACGAAAAAATAATGAATCATGGATTCAACTCTCTCACGCCTATGTGAAGGTGGGTGGGGCTTAAACAACATGAAGTGATGGACCCATCTTGCCAGCTTGGGGTAACACAGGCAGGTGGAGGTGGTGTAACAGTTTCGGATGCATTGATATGGGCTTCTTCGGAGCCCCTTCTACTGGCCGAAACAAATACGAATCATGGTTTCAACTCTCTCACGCCTATGTGAAGGTGGGTTTGTCTTATACAACATGAAGTGATGAACCCATCTTGCCAGGTTGGGATAATACAAGCAGGTGGAGGTGGTGTAACTGTTTCGGATGTATTTATATGGGCATCCTTGGAGCCCATTCTACTGACCGAAAAACAAATATGAATAATGGTTTCAAATCTCTCTCGCCTATGTGAAGGTGGGTGTGGCTTAAACAACATGAAGTGATGGACCCATGTTGCAAGGTTAGGATAATAGAGGCAGGTGGAGGTGGTGTAACAGTTTCCGATGCATTTATTGGGGCTTCCTTGGAGCCCATTCTACTGGCCGAAAATCAAATATGAATAGTGGTTTCAACTCTCTCACGCTTATGTGAAGGTCGGTGTGAATTAAACAAAATGAAGTGATGGACGCATCTTGACTGGTTGGGGTAATACAGGCAGGTGGAGGTGGTGTAACAGTTTCGGATACATTTATATGGGCTTCCTTGGAGACCCTTGTACTAGCAGAAAAAATTATGAATCATTTATTCAACCCTCTCACGCCTATGTGAAGGTGGGTGCGGCTTAAACAACATGAAGTGATGGACCCATGTTGCCAGCTTGGGGTAATACAGGCAGGTGGAGATGGTGTAACAGTTTCGGATGCATTGATATGGGCTTCTTCGGAGCCCGTTCTACTGGCCGAAACAAATATGAATCATGGTTTCAACTCTCTCACGCCTATGTGAAGGTGGGTCTGGCTTATACAACATGAAGTGATGGACCCGTCTTGCCACTTAGGGGCAACACAGGCAGGTGGAGGTGGTTTAAGAGTTTCGGATGCATTTATATGGGCTTCTTTCGAGCCCCTTGTACTGGCCGAAACAAATATGAATCATGGTTTCAAATCTTTCACGCCTATGTGAAGGTGGGTGTGGCTTAAACAACATGAAGTGATGATCCCATCTTGCCAGGTTCGCGTAATACTGGCAGGTGGAGATGGTGTAACAGTTTCGGATGCATTTTTATGGGCTTCCTTGGAGCCCCTTGTACCCCCCGAAACAAATATGAATCATGGTTTCAACTCTCTCACGCCTATGTGAAACTGGGTGTGGCTTAAACAACATGAAGTAATGGACCCATCTTGCCAGGTTCGGGTGATACAAGCAGTTGGAGGTGGTGTAACAGTTTCGGATGCATTTATATGGACTTCCTTTGAGCCCCTTGTACTGGCCGAAAAAATTATGAATCATTTAATCAACTCTCTCACGCCTATGTGAAGGTGGGTGCGGCTTAAACAACATGAAGTGATGGACCCATGTTGCCAGCTTGGGGTAATACAGGCAGGTGGAGATGGTGTAACAGTTTCGGATGCATTGATATGGGCTTCTTCGGAGCCCCTTCTACTGTCCGAAACAAATATGAATCGTGGTTTCAACTCTCTCACGCCTATGTGAAAGTGGGTCTGGCTTATACAACATGAAGTGATGGACCCGTCTTGCCACTTTGGGGCAACACAGGCAGGTGGAGGTGGTGTAACAGTTTCGGAAGCATTTATATGGGCTTCCTTGGAGACCTGTGTACTTGCCGAAACAAATATTAATGATGGTTTCAACACTCTCGCGCCTATGTGAAGGTGGGTGTAGCTTAAACAGAATGAACTGATGGATCCATCTTGCCAAGTTGGGGTAATACAGGCAGGTGGAGGTGGTGTAACAGTTTCGGATGCATATATATGGGATTTTTTCGAGCCCCTTGTACTGGCCGAAAAAAATATGAATCATGGTTTCAACACTCTCAAGCCTATGTCAAGATGGGTGTGGCTTAAACAACATGAAGTGATGAACCCATCTTGCCAGGTTGGGGTAATACAGGCAGGTGGAGGTGGTGTAACAGTTTCGGATGCATTTATATGTGCTTCCTTGGAGACTTTTGTACTGGCAGAAACAAATATGAATCATGGTTTCAAATCTCTCACGCCTATCTGAAGTTGGGTGTGGCTTAAACAACATGAAGTGATGGACACATCTTGCCAGGTTGGGATAATACAGGCAGGTGGAAGTGGTGTAACAGTTTCGGGTGCATTTATATGGGCTTCCTTGAAGACACTTGTACTGGCCGGAAAAAATATGAATCGTGGTTTCAAATCTCTCACGCCTATGTGAAGGAGGGTGTGGCTTAAACAACATGAAGTGATGGACCCATCTTGCCAGGTTGGGGTAATACAGGCAGGTGGAGGTGGTGTAACAGTTTTGGATGCATTTATATGGGCTTCCTTGGAGATCCTTGTACTGGCCAAAAAAAAAAATCATGGTTTCAAATCTCTCACGCCTATGTGAAGGTGAGTGTGGCTTAAACAACATGAAGTGATGGACCCATCTTGCCAGGTTGGGGTAATACAGGCAGGTGGAGGTGGTGTAACAATTTTGGATGCATTTATATGGGCTTCCTTGGAGACCCTTGTACTGGCCGAAACAAATCTAAATCATGGTTTCAACTGTCTCTCGCCTATGAGAAGGAGGGTGTGGCTTAAACAACATGAAGTGATGGACCCATCTTGCCAGGTTGGGGAAATACAGGCAGGTGGAGGTGGTGTAACAGTTTCGGATGCATTTATATGGTTTTCCTTGGAGACCCTTGTACTGACCGAAACAATTATGAATCATAGTTTCAACTCTCTCACGCCTATGAGACGGAGGGTGTGGCTTAAACACCATGAAGTGATGGACCCATCTTGCCAGGTTGGGGTAATACAGGCAGGTAGAGGTGGTGTAACAGTTTTGGATGCATTTATATGGGCTTCCTTGGAGCCCATTGTACTGGCCGAAACAAATATGAATCATGGTTTCAACTCTCTCACGCCTATGTGAAAGTAGGTGCGGCTTAAACAACATGAAGTCATGGACCCATCTTGCCAGCTTGGGGTAATACAGGCAGGTGGAGGTGGTGTAACAATTTCGGATACATTTATATGGGCTTCTTTGGAGACCCTTGTACTGGCCGAAACAAATATGAATCGTGGTTTCAAATCTCTCAGGCCAATGTGAAGGTGGGTGTGGCTTAAGCAACATGAAGTGATGGACCCATCTTGCCAGCTTGGGGTAATACAGGCAGGTGGAGATGGTTTAACAGTTTCGGAAATGATTTATATGGGCTTCCTTGGAGCGCCTTGTACTGGCCGAAACAAATATGAATCATGGTTTCAACTCTCTCACGCCTATGTGAAAGTGGGTGTGGCTTAAACAACATGAAGTGATGGACCCATCTTGCCAGGTTTGGATAATACAGGTAGGTGCAGGAGGTTTAACAGTTTCGGATTCATTTATATGGGCTTCCTTGGAGCCCATTCTACTGCCGATAAAAAGTATGAATAGTGGTTTCAATTCTCTCACGCCTATGTGACGGTGGGTGTGGCTTAAACAACATGAACTGATGGACCCATCTTGCCTGGTTGGGGTAATACAGGTAGGTGGAGGTGGTGTAACAGTTTCGGATACATTTATATCGGCTTTCTTCGAGCGCCTTGTACTGGCCGAAACAAATATGAATCGTGGTTTCAACTCTCTCACGCCAATGTGAAGGTGGGTGTGGCTTAAACAACATGAAGTGATGGACCCATATTGCCAGCTTGGGGTAATACAGGCAGGTGGAGGTGGTGTAACAGTTTCGGATGCATTTATATGGGCTTCCTTGGAGCCCCTTGTACTGGCCGAAACAAATATGATTCATGGTTTCAACTCTCTCACGCCTATGTGAAGGTGGGTGTGGCTTAAACAACATGAAGTGATGGACCCATCTTGCCAGGTTGGGATAATACAAGCAGGTGGAGGTGGTGTAACAGTTTCGGATACATTAATATCGGCTTCCTTGGAGTCCCTTGTACTGCCGAAACAAATATGAATCATGGTTTCAACTCTCTCGCGCCTATGTGAAGGTGGGTGTGGATTAAAGAACATGAACTGATGGACCCATCTTGCCAGGTTCGGGTCATACAAGCAGGTGGAGGTGGTGTAACAGTTTCGGATGCATTTATATGGACTTCCTTTGAGCCCCTTGTAGTGGCCGAAAAAATTATGAATCATTTATTCAATTCTCTCACGCCTATGTGAAGGTGGGTGCGGCTTAAACAACATGAAGTAATGGACCCATGTTGCCAGCTTGGGGCAACACAGGCAGGTGGAGATGGTGTAACAGTTTCGGATGCATTGATATGGGCTACTTCGGAGCCCCTTCTACTGCCCGAAACAAATATGAATCATGGTTTCAACTCTCTCACGCCAATGTGAAGGTGGGTCTGGCTTATACAACATGAAGTGATGGACCCGTCTTGCCACTTTGGGACAACACAGGCAGGTGGAGTTGGTTTAACAGTTTCGGATGCATTTATATGGGCTTCTTTGGAGCCCCTTGTACTGGACGAAACAAATATGAATCATGGTTTCAAATCTTTCACGCCTATGTGAAGGTGGGTGTGGCTTAAACAACATGAAGTGATGGTCCCATCTTGAAAGGTTCGCGTAATACTGGCAGGTGGAGATGGTTTAACAGTTTCGGATGCATTTTTATGGGCTTTCTTGGAGCCCCTTGCACCCCCCGAAACAAATATCAATCACGGTTTCAACTCTCTCACGCCTATGTGAAAGTAGGTGCGGCTTAAACAACATGAAGTGATGGACCCATCTTGCCTGGTTGGGGTAATATAGGCAGGTGGAAGTGGTTTAACAATTTCGGATACATTAATATGGGCTTCTTTGGAGACCCTTGTACTGGCCGAAACAAAAATGAATCGTGGTTTCAAATCTCTCAGGCCAATGTGAAGGTGGGTGTGGCTTAAGCAACATGAAGTGATGGATCCATCTTGCCAGCTTGGGGTAATACAAGAAGGTGGAGATGGTTTAACAGTTTCGGAAATGATTTATATGGGCTTCCTTGGAGCCCCTTGTACTGGCCGAAACAAATATGGATCATGGTTTCAACTCTCTCACGCCTATGTGAAAGTGGGTGTGGCTTAAACAACATGAAGTGATGGACCCACCTTGCCAGGTTGGGATAATACAGGTAGGTGGAGGAGGTTTAACAGTTTCGGATGCATTTATATGGGCTTCCTTGGAGCCCATTCTACTGCCGATAAAAAGTATGAATAGTGGTTTCAATTCTCTCACGCCTATGTGACGGTGGGTGTGGCTCCAACAACATGAACTGATGGACCCATCTTGCCTGGTTGGGGTAATACAGGCAGGTGGAGGTGGTGTAGCAGTTTCGGATACATTTATATCGGCTTCCTTGGAGCCCCTTGTACTGGTCGAAACAAATATGAATCGTGGTTTCAACTCTCTCACGCCAATGTGAAGGTGGGTGTGACTTAAACAACATGAAGTGATGGACCCATCTTGCCAGCTTCGGGTAATACAGGCAGGTGGAGGTGGTGTAACAGTTTCGGATGCATTTATATGGGCTTCCTTGGAGCCCCTTGTACTGGCCGAAACAAATATGAATCATGGTTTCAACTCTCTCACGCCTATGTGAAGGTGGGTGTGGCTTAAACAACATGAAGTGATGGACCCATCTTGCCAGGTTGGGATAATACCAGCAGGTGGAGGTGGTGTAACAGTTTCGGATACATTTATATCGGCTTCCTTGGAGCCCCTTGTACTGGCCGAAACAAATATGAATCATGGTTTCAACTCTCTCACGCCTAGGTGAAGGTCGGTGCGGCTCAAAGAACATGAAGTGATGGACCCATGTTGCCAGCTTGGGGTAATACAGGCAGGTGGAGATGGTGTAACAGTTTCGGATGCATTGATATGGGCTTCTTCGGAGCCCCTTCTACTGGCGGAAACAAATATGAATCATGGTTTCAACTCTCTCACGCCTATGTGAAGGTGGGTCTGGCTTATACAACATGAAGTGATGGACCCGTCTTGCCACTTTGGGGCAACACAGGCAGGTGGAGGTGGTTTAACAGTTTCGGATGCATTTATATGGGCTTCTTTGGAGCCCCTTGTACTGGACGAAACAAATATGAATCATGGTTTCAAATCTTTCACGCCTATGTGAAGGTGGGTGTGGTTTAAACAACATGAAGTGATGGTCCCATCTTTCCAGGTTCGGGTAATACAAGCAGGTGGAGGTGGTGTAACAGTTTCGGATGCATTTATATGGACTTCATTGGAGCCTTTGTACTGGACGAAAAAATTATGAATCATGGATTCAACTCTCTCACGCCTATGTGAAGGTGGGTGGGGCTTAAACAACATGAAGTGATGGACCCATCTTGAGAGCTTGGGGTAATACAGGCAGGTGGAGGTGGTGTAACAGTTTCGGATGCATTGATATGGGCTTCTTCGGAGCCCCTTCTACTGGCCGAAACAAATACGAATCATAGTTTCAACTCTCTCACGCCTATGTGAAGATGGGTTTGTCTTATACAACATGAAGTGATGGACCCATCTTGCCAGGTTGGGATAATACAAGCAGGTGGAGGTGGTGTAACTGTTTCGGATGTATTTATATGGGCATCCTTGGAGCCCATTCTACTGGCCGAAAAACAAATATGAATAATGGTTTCAACTCTCTCTCGCCTATGTGAAGGTGGGTGTGGCTTAAACAACATGAAGTGATGGACCCATGTTGCTAGGTTGGGATAATAGAGGCAGGTGGAGGTGGTGTAACAGTTTCCGATGCATTTATTGGGGCTTCCTTGGAGCCCATTCTACTGTCCGAAAATCAAATATGAATAATGGTTTCAACTCTCTCACGCTTATGTGAAGTTCGGTGCGAATTAAACAAAATGAAGTGATGGACGCATCTTGACTGGTTGGGGTAATACAGGCAGGTGGAGGTGGTGTAACAGTTTCGGATACATTTATATGGGCTTCCTTGGAGACCCTTCTACTGGAAGAAAAAATTATGAATCATTTATTGAACCCTCTCACGCTTATGTGAAGGTGGGTGCGGCTTAAACAACATGAAGTGATGGACCCATGTTGCCAGCTTGGGGTAATACAGGCAGGTGGAGATGGTGTAACAGTTTCGGATGCATTGATATGGGCTCCTTCGGAGCCCGTTCTACTGGCCGAAACAAATATGAATCATGGTTTCAACTCTCTCACGCCTATGTGAAGGTGGGTCTGGCTTATACAACATGAAGTGATGGACCCGTCTTGCCACTTTGGGGCAACACAGGCAGGTGGAGGTGGTTTAACAGTTTCGGATGCATTTATATGGGCTTCTTTGGATCCCCTTTTACTGGACGAAACAAATATGAATCATGGTTTCAAATCTTTCACGCCTATGTGAAGGTGGGTGTGGCTTAAACAACATGAAGTGATGGTCCCATCTTGCCAGTTTCGCGTAATACTGGCAGGTGGAGATGGTGTAACAGTTTCGGATGCATTTTTATGCGCTTTCTTGCAGCCCCTTGTACCCCCCGAAACAAATATGAATCATGGTTTCAACTCTCTCACGCCTATGTGAAACTGGGTGTGGCTTAAACAACATGAAGTGATGGACCCATCTTGCCAGGTTGGGATAACACAGGTAGGTGGAGGAGGTTTAACAGTTTCGGATTCATTTATATGGGCATCGTTGGAGCCCATTCTACTGCCGATAAAAAGTATGAATAATGGTTTCAGTTCTCTGACGCCTATGTGACGGTGGGTTTGGCTTAAACAACATGAACTGATGGACCCATCTTTCCTGGTTGGGGTAATAGAGGCAGGTGGAGGTGGTGTAGCAGTTTCGGATACATTTATATCGGCTTCCTTGGAGCCCCTTGTACTGGCCGAAACAAATATGAATCGTGGTTTCAAATCTTTCACGCCTATGTGAAGGTGGGTGTGGCTTAAACAACATGAAGTGATGGTCCCATCTTGCCAGGTTCGCGTAATACTGGCAGGTGGAGATGGTGTAACAGTTTCGGATGCATTTTTATGGGCTTTATTGGAGCCCCTTGTACCCCCCGAAACAAATATCAATCATGGTTTCAACTCTCTCACGCCTATGTGAAAGTAGGTGTGGCTTAAACAACATGAAGTGATGGACCCATCTTGCCTGGTTGGGGTAATACAGGCAGGTGGATGTGGTGTGACAATTTCGGATACATTTATATGGGCTTCCTTGGAGCCCCTTGTACTGGCCGAAACAAATATGAATCATGGTTTCAACTCTCTCACGCCTATGTGAAGGTGGGTCTGGCTTATACAACATGAAGTGATGGACCCGTCTTGCCACTTTGGGGCGACACAGGCAGGTGGAGGTGGTTTAACAATTTCGGATGCATTTATATGGGCTTCTTTGGAGCCCCTTGTACTGGACGAAACAAATATGAATCATGGTTTCAAATCTTTCACGCCTATGTGAAGGTGGGTGTGGCTTAAACAACATGAAGTGATGGTCCCATCTTGCCAGGTTCGCGTAATACTGGCAGGTGGAGATGGTGTAACAGTTTCGGATGCATTTTTATGGGCTTTCTTGGAGCCCCTTGTACCCCCCGAAACAAATATGAATCATGGTTTCAACTCTCTCACGCCTATGTGAAGGTGGGTGTGGCTTAAACAACATGAAGTGATGGACCCATCTTGCCAGGTTGGGATAATACCAGCAGGTGGAGGTGGTGTAACAGTTTCGGGTACATTTATATCGGCTTCCTTGGAGTCCCTTGTACTGCCGAAACAAATATGAATCATGGTTTCAGCTCTCTCGCGCCTACGTGAAGGTGGGTGTGGCTTAAAGAACATGAAGTGATGGACCCATCTTGCCAGGTTCGGGTGATACAGGCAGGTGGAGGTGGTGTAACAATTTCGGATGCATTTATATGGACTTCCTTTGAGCTCTTTGTACTGGCCGAAAAAATTATGAATCATTTATTCAACTCTCTCACGCCTATGTGAAGGTGGGTGCGGCTTAAACAACATGAAGTGATGGACCCACGTTGCCAGCTTGGGGTAATACAGGCAGGTGGAGATGGTGTAACAGTTTCGGATGCATTGATATGGGCTTCTTCGGAGGCCCTTCTACTGGCGGAAACAAATATGAATCATGGTTTCAACTCTCTCACGCCTATGTGAAGGTGGGTCTGGCTTATACAACATGAAGTGATGGACCCGTCTTGCCACTTTGGGGCAACACAGGCAGGTGGAGGTCTTTTAACAGTTTCGGATGCATTTATATGGGCTTCTTTGGATCCCCTTGTACTGGACGAAACAAATATGAATCATGGTTTCAAATCTTTCACGCCTATGTGAAGGTGGGTGTGGCTTAAACAACATGAAGTGATGGTCCCATCTTTCCAGGTTCGGGTAATACAAGCAGGTGGAGGTGGTGTAACAGTTTCGGATGCATTTATATGGACTTCATTGGAGCCTCTTGTACTGGACGAAATAATTATGAATCATGGATTCAACTCTCTCACGCCTATGTGAAGGTGGGTGTGTCTTAAACAACATGAAGTGATGGACCCATCTTGCCAGCTTGGGGTAATACAGGCAGGTGGAGGTGGTGTAACAGTTTCGGATACATTTATATGGGCTTCCTTGGAGCCCCTTGTACTGTCCGAAACAAATGTGAATCATGGTTTCAACTCTCTCACGCCTATGTGAGAGTGGGTGTGTCTTAAACAACATGAAGTGATGGACCCATCTTGCCAGCTTGGGGTAATACAGGCAGGTCGAGGTGGTGTAACAGTTTAGGATGCATTGATATGGGCTTCCTCGGAGCCCCTTCTACTGGCCGAAACAAATATGAATCATGGTTTCAACTCTCTCACGCCTATGAGAAGGTGGGTGTGGCTTTAACAACATGAAGTGATGGACCCATCTTGCCAAGATGGGGTAATACAGGCAGGTGGAGGTGGTGTAACAGTTTCGGAAGCATTTATATGGGCTTCCTTGGAGACCTGTGTACTTGCCGAAACAAATATGAATGATGGTTTCAAAACTCTCGCGCCTATGTGAAGGTGGGTGTAGCTTAAACCATATTAAGTGATGGACCCATCTTGCCAAGTTGGGGTAATACAGGCAGGTGGAGGTGGTGTAACAGTTTCGGAGGCATATATATGGGCTTTTTTCGAGCCACTTCTACTGGCGGAAAAAAATATGAATCATGGTTTCAACACTCTCAAGCCTATGTGAAGATGGGTGTGGCTTAAACAACATGAAGTGATGAACCTATCTTGCCAGGTTGGGGTAATACAGGCAGGTGGAGGTGGTGTAACAGTTTCGGATGCATTTATATGGGCTTCCTTGGAGACCCTTGTACTGGCAGAAACAAATATGAATCATGGTTTCAAATCTCTCACGCCTATCTGAAGGTGGGTGTGGCTTAAACAACATCAAGTGATGGACCCATCTTGCCAGGTTGGGGTAATACAGGCAGGTGGATGTGGTGTAACAGTTTTGGTTGCATTTATATGGGCTTCCTTGGAGACCCTTGTACTGGCCGAAACAAATATGAATCATGTTCCAACTCTCTCACGCCTATCTGAAGGTGGGTGTGGCTTATAAAACATGAAGTGTTGGACCCATCTTGTCAGGTTGGGGTAATAGAGGAAGGTGGAGGTTGTGTAATAGTTTCGGATGCATCTATATGGGTTTCCTTGGAGACCATTGTACTGGCCGAAACAAATATGAATCATGGTTCCAACGCTTGTGTGAAGGTGGGTGTGGCTTAAACAACATGAAGTGATGGACCCATCTTGCCAGGTTGGGATAATACAGTCAGGTGGAGGTAGTGTAACAGTTTCCGATGCATTTATATGGACTTCCTTGGAGCCCATTCTACTGGCCGAAAAAAAATATGAATAGTGGTTTCAACTCTCTCACGCCTATGAAACGGTGGGTGTGGCTTAAACAACATGAAGTGTTGGACCCATCTTGCCTGGTTGGGGTAATACAGGCAGGTGGAGGTGGTGTAACAGTTTCGGATACATTTATATGGGCTTCCTTGGAAAACCTTGTACTGCCGAAAAAAATATGAATCATGGTTTCAACTCTCTCTAGCCTATGTGAAGGTGGGTGTGGCTTAAACAACATGAAGTGATGGACCCATCGTTCCAGGTTCGGGTAATACAAGCAGGTGGAGGTGGTGTAACAGTTTCGGATGCATTTATATGGACTTCTTTGCAGCCTCATATACTGGACGAAAAAATTATGAATCATGGATTCAACTCTCTCACGTCTATGTGAAGGTGGGTGGGGCTTAAACAACATGAAGTGATGGACCCATCTTCCCAGCTTGGGGTAATAGAGGCAGGTGGAGGTGGTGTAACAGTTTCGGATGCATTGATATGGGCTTCTTCGGAGACCCTTCTACTGGCCGAATCTAATATGAATCATCGTTTCAACTCTCTCACGCCTATGTGAAGGTGGGTTTGTCTTATACAACATGAAGTGATGGACCCATCTTGCCAGGTTGGGATAATACAAGCAGCTGGAGGTGGTGTAATTGTTTCGGATGTATTTATATGGGCATCCTTAGAGCCCATTCTACTGGCCGAAAAACAAATATGAATAATGGTTTCAACTCTCTCTCGCCTATGTGAAGGTGGGTGTGGCTTAAACAACATGAAATGATGG
This sequence comes from Ryuthela nishihirai, assembly GCA_038380435.1. Taxonomy (NCBI): domain Eukaryota; kingdom Metazoa; phylum Arthropoda; class Arachnida; order Araneae; family Heptathelidae; genus Ryuthela; species Ryuthela nishihirai. Next base: position 211,863 of record JAWZYU010000120.1, read on the forward strand.
ACCCATCTTGCTAGGTTGGGATAATAGAGGCAGGTGGAGGTGGTGTAACAGTTTCCGATGCATTTATTTGGGCTTCCTTGGAGCCCATTCTACTGGCCGAAAATCAAATATGAATAATGGTTTCAACTCTCTCACGCTTATGTGAAGGTCGGTGTGAATTAAACAAAATGAAGTGATGGACGCATCTTGACTTGTTGGGGTAATACAGGCAGGTGGAGGTGGTGTAACAGTTTCGGATACATTTATATGGGCTTCCTTGGAGACCCTTGTACTGGCAGAAAAAATTATGAATCATGGTTTCAAATCTCTCACGCCTATCTGAAGGTGGGTGTGGCTTAAACAACATGAAGTGATGGACACATCTTGCCAGGTTGGGGTAATACAGGCAGGTGGAGGTGGTGTAACAGTTTCGGATGCATTTATATGGGTTTACTTGGAGCCCCTTGTACTGGCCGAAACAAATATGAATCATGGTTTCAACTCTCTCACGCCAATGTGAAAGTGGGTGTGGATTAAGCAACATGAAGTAATGGACCCATCTTGCCACCTTGGTGTAATACAGGCAAGTGTAGGTGGTGTAATAGTTTCGGATTCATTGATATGGGCTTCCTCGGAGCCCCTTCTACTGGCCGAAACAAATATGATTCATGGTTTCAACTCTCTCACGCCTATCTGAAAGTGGGTCTAGCTTATACAACATGAGGTGATGGACCCATCTTGTCAGGTTGGGGTAATACAGGCAGGTGGATGTTGTGTAACAGTTTCGGATGCATCTATATGGGTTTCCTTGGAGACCCTTGTACTGGCCGAAGCAAATATGAATTATGGTTTCAACACTCTTGCGCCTATGTGAAGGTGGGTGTGGCTTAAACAAAACGAAGTGATGGACCCATCTTGCCAGGTTGGGGTAACACAGGCAGGTGGAGGTGGTTTAACAGTTTCGGATGCATTTATATGGACTTCCTTGGAGCCCCTTGTACTGGCCGAAACAGATATGAATCATGGTTTCAACTCTCTCACGGCTATGTGAAGGTGGGTGTGCCTTAAACATCATGAAGTGATGGACCCATCTTGCCAGGTTTGGGTAATACAGGCAGGTGGAGGTAGTGTAACAGTTTCGGATGCATTTATATGGGCTTTTTGGGACCCCCTTGTAGTGGCCGAAAAAAATATGAATCATGGTTTCAACTCTCTCACGCCTATGTGAAGCTGGGTGTGGCTTAAACAAAACGAAGTGATGGACCCATCTTGCCAGGTTGGGGTAACACAGGCAGGTGGAGGTGGTTTAACAGTTTCGGATGCATTTATATGGACTTCCTTGGAGCCCCTTGTACTGGCCGAAACAGATATGAATCATGGTTTCAACTCTCTCACGGCTATGTGAAGGTGGGTGTGCCTTAAACATCATGAAGTGATGGACCCATCTTGCCAGGTTGGGATAATACAGGCAGGTGGAGGAGGTCTAACAGTTTCGGATGCATTTATAGGGGCTTCTTTGGAGCCCATTCTACTGGTCAAAAAAAAATATGAATAGTGCTTGCAACTCTCTCACGCCTATGTGACGTTGCGTGTGGCTTAAACAACATGAAGTGATGGACCCATCTTGCCTGGTTGGGGTAATACAGGCAGGTGGAGGTGGTGTAACAGTTTCGGATACATTTATATCGCCTTCCGTGGAGTCCCTTGTACTGCCTTAACAAATATGAATCATGGTTTCAACTCTCTCGCGCCTATGTGAAGGTGGGTGTGGCTTAAAGAACATGAAGTGATGGACCCATCTTGCCAGGTTCGGGTGATACAAGCAGGTGGAGGTGGTGTAACAGTTTCGGATGCATTTATATGGACTTCCTTTGAGCCCCTTGTACTGGCCGAAAAAATTATGAATCATTTATTCAACTCTCTCACGCCTATGTGAAGGTGGGTGCGGCTTAAACAACATGAAGTGATGGACTCATGTTGCCAGCTTGGGGTAATACAGGCAGGTGGAGATGGTGTAACAGTTTCGGTTGCATTGATATGGGCTTCTTCGGAGCCCCTTCTACTGGCCGAAACAAATATGAATCATGGTTTCAACTCTCTCACGCCTATGTGAAGGTGGGTCTGGCTTATACAACATGAAGTGATGGACCCGTCTTGCCACTTTGGGGCAACACAGGCAGGTGGAGGTCGTTTAACAGTTTCGGATGCATTTATATGGGCTTCTTTGGATCCCCTTGTACTGGACGAAACAAATATGAATCATGGTTTCAAATCTTTCACGCCTATGTGAATGTGGGTGTGGCTTAAACAACATGAAGTGATGGTCCCATCTTGCCAGGTTCACGTAATACTGGCAGGTGGAGATGGTGTAACAGTTTCGGATGCATTTTTATGGGCTTTCTTGGAGCCCCTTGTACCCCCCGAAACAAATATCAATCGTGGTTTCAACTCTCTCACGCCTATGTGAAAGTAGGTGCGGCTTAAAGAACATGAAGTGATGGACCCATCTTGCCTGGTTGGGGTACTACAGGCAGGTGAAGGTGGTGTAACAATTTCGGATACATTTATATGGGCTTCTTTGGAGACCCTTGTACTGGCCGAAACAAATATGAATCGTGGTTTCAAATCTCTCAGGCCAATGTGAAGGTGGGTGTGGCTTAAGCAACATGAAGTGATGGACCCATCTTGCCAGCTTGGGGTAATACAGGCAGTTGGAGATGGTTTAACAGTTTCGGAAATGATTTATATGGGCTTCCTTGGAGCCCCTTGTACTGGCGGAAACAAATATGAATCATGGTTTCAACTCTCTCACGCCTATGTGAAAGTGGGTGTGGCTTAAACAACATGAAGTGATGGACCCATCTTGCCAGGTTGGGATAATACAGTTAGGTGGAGGAGGTTTAACAGTTTCGGATACATTTATATCGGCTTTCTTGGAGCCCCTTGTACTATCCGAAACAAATATGAATCGTGGTTTCAACTCTCTCACGCCAATGTGAAGATGGGTGTGGCTTAAACAACATGAAGTGATGGACCCATCTTGCCAGCTTGAGGTAATACAGGCAGGTGGAGGTGGTGTAACAGTTTCGGATGCATTTATATGGGCTTCCTTGGAGCCCCTTGTACTGGCCGAAACAAATATGAATCATGGTTTCAACTCTCTCACGCCTATGTGAAGGTGGGTGTGGCTTAAACAACATGAAGTGATGGACCCATCTTGCCAGGTTGGGATAATACAAGCAGGTGGAGGTGGTGTAACAGTTTCGGATACATTTATATCGGCTTCCTTGGAGTCCCTTGTACTGCCGAAACAAATATGAATCATGGTTTCAACTGTCTCGCACCTATGTGAAGGTGGGTGTGGCTTAAAGAACATGAAGTGATGGACCCATCTTGCCAGGTTCGGGTGATACAAGCAGGTGGAGGTGGTGTAACAGTTTCGGATGCATTTATATGGACTTCCTTTGAGCCCCTTGTACTGGCGGAAAAAATTATGAATCATTTATTCAACTCTCTCACGCCTATGTGAAGGTGGGTGTGGCTTAAACAACATGATTTGATGGACCCATCTTGCAAGGTTGGTGTAATACAGGCAGGTGGATGTCGTGTAACAGTTTCGGATGCATTTATTTGGGCTTCTTTGGAGCCCCTTGTACTGTCGGAAACAAATGTGAATCATGGTTTTAACTCTCTCACGCCTATGTGAGAGTGGGTGTGGCTTAAACAACATGAAGTGATGGACCCATCTTGCCAGTTTTGGGGTAATACAGGCAGTTGGAGGTGGTGTAACAATTTCGGATGCATTGATATGGGCTTCCTCCGAGCCCCTTCTACTGGCCGAAACAAATATGAATCATGGTTTCAACTCTCTCACGCCTATGTGAAGGTGGGTCTGGCTTATACAACATGAAGTGATGGACCCGTCTTGCCACTTTGGGGCAACACAGGCAGGTGGAGGTCGTTTAACAGTTTCGGATGCATTTATATGGGCTTCTTTGGAGCCCCTTGTACTGGACGAAACAAATATGAATCATGGTTTCAAATCTTTCACGCCTATGTGAAGGTGGGTGTGGCTTAAACAACATGAAGTGATGGTCCCATCTTGCCAGGTTCGCGTAATACTGGCAGGTGGAGATGGTGTAACAGTTTTGGATGCATTTTTATGGGCTTTCTTGGAGCCCTTTGTACCCCCCGAAACTAACATCAATCATGGTTTCAACTCTCTCACGCCTATGTGAAAGTAGGTGCGGCTTAAACAACATGAAGTGATGGACCCATCTTGCCTGGTTGGGGTAATACAGGCAGGTGGAGATGGTTTAACAGTTTCGGAAATGATTTATATGGGCTTCCTTGGAGCCCCTTGTACTGGCCGAAACAAATATGAATCATGGTTTCAACTCTCTCACGCCTATGTGAAAGTGGGTGTGGCTTAAACAACATGAAGTGATGGACCCATCTTGCCAGGTTGGGATAATACAGGTAGGTCGAGGAGGTTTAACAGTTTCGGATGCATTTATATGGGCTTCCTTGGAGCCCATTCTACTGCCGATATAAAGTATGAATAGTGGTTTCAATTTTCTCACGCCTATGTGACGGTGGGTGTGGCTTAAACAACATGAACTGATGGACCCATCTTGCCAGGTTGGTGTAATACAGGCAGGTGGAGGTCGTGTAACAGTTTCGGATGCATTTATATGGGCGTCCTTGGAGACCCTTGTACTGGCCGAAACAAATATGAATCATGGTTTCAAATCTCTCTCGCCTATGTGAAGGTGGGTGCGGCTTAAACAACATGAAGTGATGGACCCATCTTGCCAGTTTTGGGGTAATACAGGCAGTTGGAGGTGGTGTAACAATTTCGGATGCATTGATATGGGCTTCCTCCGAGCCCCTTCTACTGGCCGAAACAAATATGAATCATGGATTCAACTCTCTCAAGCCTATGTGAAGGTGGGTGTGGCTTAAACAACATGATTTGATGGACCCATCTTGCAAGGTTGGTGTAATACAGGCAGGTGGATGTCGTGTAACAGTTTCGGATGCATTTATTTGATCTTCTTTGGAGCCCCTTGTACTGTCGGAAACAAATGTGAATCATGGTTTTAACTCTCTCACGCCTATGTGAGAGTGGGTGTGGCTTAAACAACATGAAGTGATGGACCCATCTTGCCAGTTTTGGGGTAATACAGGCAGTTGGAGGTGGTGTAACAATTTCGGATGCATTGATATGGGCTTCCTCCGAGCCCCTTCTACTGGCCGAAACAAATATGAATCATGGTTTCAACTCTCTCAAGCCTATGTGAAGGTGGGTGTGGCTTAAACAACATGAAGTGATGGTCCCATCTTGCCAGTTTCGTGTAATACTGGCAGGTGGAGGTGGTGTAACAGTTTCCGATACATTTATATGGGCTTCCTTGGAGCCCATTCTACTGGCCGAAAAACAAATATGAATAATGGTTTCAACTCTCTCAATCCTATGTGAAGGTGGGTGTGGCTTAAACAACATGATGTGATGGACCCCATCTTGCCAGGTTGGTGTAATACAGGCAGGTGGATGTCGTGTAACAGTTTCGGATGCATTTATTTGGGCTTCCTTGGAGACCCTTGTACTGGCCGAAACAAATATGAATCATGGTTTCAAATCTCTCACGCCTATGTGCAGGTGGGTGTGGCTTAAACAACATGAAGTAATGGACCCATCTTGCCAGCTTGGGGTAATACAGGCAGGTGGATTTGGTGTAACAGTTTCGGATGCACTTATATTGGCTTCCTTGGAGCCCCTTGTACTGGACGAAACAAATATGAATCATGGTTTCAACTCTCTCACGCCTATCTGAAGGTGGGATTGGCGTAAACAACATGAAGTGATGGACCTATCGTGCCAGGTTGGGGTAATACAGGCAGGTGGAGGTGGTGTAACAGTTTCGGATGCATTTATATGGACTTCCTTGGAGCCCCTTGTACTGGCCGAAAAAAATATGAATCATTGTTTCAACTCTCTCACGCCTATGTGAAGGTGGGTGTGGCTTAAACAACATGAAGTCATGGACCCATCTTGACAGATTGGGGTAATACAGGCAGGTGGAAGTGGTTTAACAGTTTCGGGTGCATTTATATGGGCTTCCTTGGAGCCCATTGTACTGGCCGAAAGAAATATGAATCATGGTTTGAACTCTCTCACGCCTAGGTGAATGTGGGTGTGGCTTAAACAACATGAAGTGATGGACCCATCTTGCCAGGTTGGGGTAATACAGGCAGATGGAGTTGGTGTAACAGTTTCGGATGCATATATATGGGCTTCCTTGGTGCCCCTTGTACTGGACGAAACAAATATGAATCATGGTTTCAACTCTCTCACGCCTATGTGAAGATGGGTGTGGCTTACACAACATGAAGTGATTGACTCATCTTGCCAGGTTGGGGTAATACAGGCAGGTGGAGGTGGTGTAACAGTTTCGGATGCATTTATATGGGCTTTCTTGGAGACCCTTGAACTGGCCGAAACAAATATGAATCATGGTTTCAACTCTCTCACGCCTATGTGAAGATGGGTGTGGCTTAAACAACATGAAGTGATGGACCCATCTTTCCAGGTTCGGGTAATACAGGCAGGTGGATGTTTTGTTTCAGGTTCGGATGCGTTTATATGGGCTTCCTTCTACTGGCCGAAACAAATATTAATCATGATTTCAACTCTCTCGCGCCTATGTGAAGGTGGGTGTGGCTTAAACAACATGAAGTGATGGACCCATCTTGCCAGGTTGGGGTAATACAGGCAGGTGGATATTGTGTAACAGTTTCAGATACATTTATATGGTCTTTTTTGGAGCCCATTTTACTGGCCGAAAATAATATGAATCATGGTTTCAACTCTCTCACGCCTATGTGAAGGTGGGTGTGGCTTAAACAACATGAAGTGATGGACCCATCTTGCCATTTTGGAGCAATACAGGCAGGTGGAGGTGGTTTAACTGTTTCGGATGCATTTATATGGGCTTCCTTCGAGCCCCTTGTACTGGCCGAAACAAATATGAATCATGGTTTCAACTCTCTCACGCCTATGTGAAGGTGGGTGTGGCTTAAACAACATGAAGTGATGGACCCATCTTGCCACGTTGGGGTAATACAGGCAGGTGGAGGTGGTTTAACAGTTTCGGATGCATTTATATGGACTTCTTGGAGCCCCTTTTACCTGCCGAAACAATTATGAATCATTGTTTCAACTCTCTCAGGCCTATGTGAAGGTGGGTGGGCTTAAAGAACATGAAGTGATGGTCCCATCTTGCCAGTTTTCGGTAATACATGCAGTTGGAGGTGGTTTAACAGTTTCGAATGAATTTATATGATCATCCTTGGAGCCCCTTGTACTGGCCGAAGCAAATATGAATCATGGTTTCAACTCTCTCTCGCCTTTGTAAAGGTGGATGTTTGTTAAACAACTTGAAGTGATGGACCCATCTTGCCTGGTTGGGATAATACAGGCAGGTGGAGGTGGTGCAACAGTTTCGGATGCATTTATATGGGCTTCCTTGGAGCCCCTTGTACTGGCCAAAACAAATATGAATCATGGTTTCAACTCTCTCACGCCTATGTGTGAAGGAGGGTGTGGCTTAAACAACATGAAGTGATAGACCCATCTTCCCAGGTTGGGGTAACACAGGCAGGTGGAGGTGGTTTAACTGTTTCGGATGCATTTATATGGGCTTCCTTGGAGCCCCTTGTACTGGCCAAAACAAATATGAATCATGGTTTCAAATCTCTCACGCCTATTTGTGAAGGAGGGTGTGGCTTAAACAACATGAAGTGATAGACCCATCTTGCCAGATTGGGGTAACACAAGCAGGTGGAGGTGGTTTAACAGTTTCGGATGCATTTATATGGGCTTCCTTGGAGCCCATTCTACTGGCCGAAAAACAAATATGAATAATGGTTTCAACTATCTCACGCCTGTGTGAAGGTGGGTGTGGCTTAAACAACATGAAGTGATGGACCCATCTTCCCAGGTTGGGGTAATACAGGCAGGTGGAAGTGGTGTAACAGTTTCGGATACATTCATATGGGCTTCCTTGGAGCCCCTTGTACTGGCCGAAAAGAATATGAATCATGGTTTCAACTCTCTCACGCCTATGTGAAGTTGGGTGTGGCTTAAACAACATGAAGTGATGGACCCATCTTGCCAGGCTGGGGTAATACAGGCAGGTGGAGGTAGTTTAGCCGTTTCAGATGCATTTACATGGACTTCCTTGGAGCCCCTTGTACTGGCCGAAACAAATATGAATCATGGTTTCAACTCTCTCACGCCAATCTGACGGTGGGTGTGGCTTAAACAACATGAAGTGATGGACCCATCTTGCTAGGTTGGGGTAATTCAGGCAGGCGGAAGTGTAGTAACAGTTTCGGATGCATTTATATGGGCTTTCTTGGAGACCCTTGTACTGGCCGAAACAAATATGAATCATGGTTTCGACTCTTTCACGCCTATGTGATGATGGGTGTGGTTTAAACAACATGAAGTGATTTACCCATTTTTCCAGGTTGGAGTAATACAGGCAGGTGGAGGTGGTGTAACAGTTTCGGATGCATTTATATGGGCTTCCTTGGAGCCCATTCTACTGGCCGAAAAACAAATATGAATAATGGTTTCAACTCTCTCACGCCTGTGTGAAGGTGGGTGTGTCTTAAACAACATGAAGTGATGGACCCATCTTGCCAGGTTGGGGTAATACAGGCAGGTGGAGGTGTTGTAACAGTTTCGGATACATTCATATGGGCTTCCTTGGAGACCCTTGTACTGGCCGAAACAAATATGAATCATGGTTTCGACGCTCTCACGCCTATGTGAAGGTGGGTGTGGCTTAAACAACATGAAGTGATGGACCCATCTTGCTAGTTTGGGATAATACAGGCAGGTGGAGGTGGTGTAACAGTTTCCGATGCATTTATAGGGGCTTCTTTGGAGCCCATTCTACTGGCCGAAAATCAAATATGAATAATGGTTTCAACTCTCTCACGCCTATCTGAAAGTGGGTCTCGCTTATACAACATGAGGTGATGGACCCATCTTGTCAGGTTGGGGTAATACATGCAGGTGGAGGTTGTGTAACAGTTTCGGATACATTTATATCGGATTCCTTGGAGTCCCTTGTACTGCCGAAACAAATATGAATCATGGTTTCAACTCTCTCGCGCCTATGTGAAGGTGGGTGTGGCTTAAAGAACATGAAGTGATGGACCCATCTTGCCAGGTTCGGGTGATACAAGCAGGTGGAGGTGGTGTAACAGTTTCGGATGCATTTATATGGACTTCCTTTGAGCCCCTTGTACTGGCCGAAAAAATTATGAATCATTTATTCAACTCTCTCACGCCTATGTGAAGGTGGGTGCGGCTTAAACAACATGAAGTGATGGACCCATCTTTCCAGGTTGGAGTAATACAGGCAGCTGGAAGTGGTGTAACAGTTTCGGATGCATTTATATGGGCTTCCTTGTACTGGCCGAAACAAATATGAATCATGGTTTCAACTCTCTCACGCCTATGTGAAGGCAGATGTGGGTTAAAGAACATGAAGTGATGGACCCATCTTGCCAGGTTGGGGTAATACAGGCAGGTGGAGGTGGTGTAACAGTTTCGGATGCATTTATATGTGATTCTTTGGAGACCCTTGTACTGGCCGAAACAAATATGAATCATGGTTTCCACTGTCTCTCGCCTATGTGTGAAGGTGGGTGTGTCTTAAACAAAATGAAGTGATAGACCCATCTTGCCAGGTTGGGGTAATACAGGCAGGTTGAGGTGGTTTAACAGTTTCTGATGCATTTATATGGGCTTCCTTGGAGACCCTTGTACTGGCCGAAACAAATATGAATCATGGTTTCAACTCTCTCACGCCTATGTGAAGGTGGGTGTGGCTTAAACAGCATGAAGTGATAGACCCATCTTGTCAGGTTGGGGTAATACAGCCAGGTGGATGTGGTTTAACAGTTTCGGATGCATTTATATGGACTTCCTTGGAGCCCCTTGTACTGGCCGAAACAAATATGAATCATTGTTTCAACTCTCTCACGCCTATGTGAAGGTGGGTGTGATTTAAACAACATGAAGTGATGGACTCATCTTGCCAGGTTGGGGTAATATAGGCAGTTGGAGATGGTTTAACAGTATCGGATGCATTTATATGGGCTTCCTTGAGCCCCTTGTACTGGCCGAAACAAATATGAATCATGGTTTCAACTCTCTCACGCCTATGTGAAGATGGGTGTAGCTTAAACAACATGAAGTGATGGACCCATCTTGCCAGGTTGGGGTAATACAGGCAGGTGGAGGTGGAGTAACAGTTTCGGATTCATTTATATGGGCTTCCTTGGAGCCCATTCTACTGACCGAAACAAATATGAATCATGGTTTCCACTCTCTCACTCCTATGTGAAGGTGGGTGTGGCTTAAACAACATGAAGTGATGGACCCATCTTTCCAGGTTGGTGTAATACAGGCAGGTGGAAGTGGTTTAACAGTTTCGGATGCATTTATATGGGCTTCCTTGGAGCCCCTTTTACTGGCCGAAACAAATATGAATCTTGGTTTCAACTCTCTCACGCCTATGTGAAGGTGGGTGTGGCTCCCTCGGATATTTTACTGGGTATGACTGGGAGATTTTACTGGGTATGACTGATAGATTTTTAGAAAAAAGATAAGGCGTTTCTAAAGCATCAATAAACGAAAAGGAAAGTTTAACTAATAAAGAATTTGATGTCCTGCAAGATATTGTTTCAACCCTGCAGCCAGTAAAAATTGGTGCATAGAAATTATGCAGCCGTGATGCAACTCTGTTAACTGCTGAAGGACTATCTGCTTTCATTATTAATGAGTTACAAAAACAAAAGTTAGAATTCGCCAATAAGATGGAAAACTCTCTTATAAAGCGGATTGATGATAGAAAGAATATTGATTCAGTATTTAAATACTGGAGAAAATTATGTGAGTTCTGCAGTGACTCCTGGCCTTCCATCGTTAACAAACAAAGATCTATTATTTGAATTTGTTAATATTGATTAGACATTTCAACGAAGATGGATCACCTAGTCCTATCTCTTCCCAATCAGTAGATGAAGAAAATTGAGAAACTGCACAACCCATGAGTCCCATGACATTGAGAGACAAGTTAGAAGCAGCGATTCAATCTAAAGACAAAACTTGTGCAATCTTCAACTCTATCTCAGAATCACAGACAGTGTTCAGGCCTGGTTTTGAAGCCAGAATTCAATTTTTCGAGGCAACTGAGGACAGATCTTCCAACATTATGCATTCAGATTTTCAGGGAGAGTATTTTTTGCAGTCGGTTTATTTACTACAGATTTGAGTTTACTAAATTTATACAACCATTTCGGGGATTCCGGAAATCGGGAAGAAAAAAACTGCATATTTGAGAAGCCTTAGTTCGTCATGTCGATATTTTAAAACTAAATATTCTCTCAAGCAGCTGCTTGCCACAGAGGTCTGACAAGAGTCTGTCGGTTTCTACGCCATGGTAGAAGGTATTTGAAGAAGGTGAGACCGCAGCAGTAAGACAACACAAACATCCATGAACATGAAACATTCACTCTATTTCATATGAATATGTCCATATGAAATAGAGGATTATCAGTAGGAATATTTCCATTTTCAGAATAATACGGAGCAAATACAAAGTCATATAAATATATATCAACTGGGGCAGGATCTAATGAGCCAATTGAACCGCAGTCCCTTAAGAAACCTAGCACTGCATGGAGAAAAAAAATTATACAACTATATACCATTTTTACTCGCATTATTCAAGAAATGTTCCTAAAGAATTACCGCTAAAATGAAAAAAATTCTTTTTTTAAAAGGAACGGCGTTCTGCTTCGTTCCGACTGGATTCAGCAACTTCCGCTGGCGCCCCCACCCACTCCATCAGCAATATTTATTTCTTTAATTGAATGTCCCGTTATACAGTATTTCAAAAAAGGCGGTCAGTTTTTCAGGGTATACAGTGGAGAACATCCCAAACTCTATATGAAGTACAGATTGAGAAGTTTCACTTGATATTGTTGCGGATTTTTGCTGCATTTGAATATTTGACAATCGAGAATGGGTTGGGTTGGTTTACCTCTGAGCGGCACTTTTTTGCACACCATGGGCTAAATGGCCAGGTCACATGGACCCCAAAAGCTCAGAGAAGGTTGGGGGAGGGGACCCACTGGAACAACTGTTGGGAGACAGATGGTAGTCTCCCGTCAAGGCCATCCAGCGTGTTCTTTAACGTGCACAGGGTATAGCTCTCCCGCACACGGGGCCACGGCTTAACGTCCCATCCGACGGACGGCGGCCTTTCCAAGCCCATCGGTGTCCCCTACTGACCGTGGGCAGGGCGGGAAATTTTGCGGAGATAAATCTCAACGCTGTCCCTGCTAGGACAGCGCTACCAACTGAGCCACCCCCGCCCCAATCGAGAAGGAATTCAAAATTAATGAGGAGACTCTAAATGAACTGATTTAATAACTAAGGCAATAAAATGACATAAATCATAGAAAAATTTCTGTATTAGTCACACTTTAATATGCTATCTATCAGTATTAATTGATCCCGTTGATCATAATTACTACACTTACTGATAAATCAAAGACATTTGGAAACTGATTCACCAATCAATGTATAAACAGGAATCTCACTATTCATGTTTCACTCTTTTAATAACACTTGCTAAAAGAAAAACAATATCTGCGATACAGATACATTACTCGGTCACTTCAAAAGGAAACTTCTCTTACCACTTAAATATCGAGAATCTATCACCGCGCAAAACATAAGCTGAAATTGCCTCTGGCTATTCAGCCCATTTCATGCACATATCCGCTCTGAAGATATAAACATAATATAGACATAAAGCTCCGCTCTTTATTAGAGATGAATTACGAATATTGGCAGTTCACGATATTAGAAAAAGTGATCGGACTTTTCCTTGCTATAAGTGAATTGAAACTGACCTTGAAAGCTCTCAAACCTTGAAAATAAACCTTTTGTAGTGGTGTACACAAATGTTTTCGACATTGGTCAGGAAAGAAAAATATTCTTTTGATGTGGGCAATAGTTGGGAAGGAAATTAAAAAAACAACTAGATTTGTACATTGTACTTCTCATATGCATTTTCACTAAACGATAAGCAAATACTTGAAGAACGTGCAGGTGGGAATTTCGTTTACAGAGATAATGAAGTTCGTCGTTTACTTGCTTTTTTTACTCTTTAAAAGTTTTAATTCGAACTAATGGATGATTGGAGAAATGCAAATAGGAGCATTTCGTTCGTAATTCTGCAACATAAAAGGGAAATATCTGGGAAAGGAATGGTCGCAGAAAGCAAATAAAAGTGCTGCCGTGGATAAACATCCTCCGCTGCGGCCGTGGACCAATGACAACATCTCACGTGGACCCAGTAGTCTGCACAAAGGAACGGCGCGAAGAACGACCAAGTGTCTCATCGCCTTCCTACGTGGAAGGAACGGGGTAGGGGCATTTTCGTGCTCTCGTCTCCCCATTGCAGTTGTTACCACTACCGGCCTTATACTTCGGTAAAGATTCGCCGGAAGTCCCTGTGTACCTGTCCCGTTATTTTATTTTCGTCTCTCCACCGAGGACTAGTGAGCTAAAGGTTCGCCGGAAGTCCCTGTGTACCTCTCCCGTTATTTTATTTTCGTCTCTCCACCGAGGACCAGTGAGCTAAAGGTTCGCCGGAAGTCCCTGTGTACCTGTCCCGTTATTTTATTTTCGTCTCTCCACCGAGGACCAGTGAGCTAAAGATTCGCCGGAAGATTGAATTGAATTGAATTCTATTCTGATTGCTACTATAACTAAGCACGAGCTTGTGACGCCATAGTAGAACGGGACCTCTGCATGAAAGCAACACACATCACTGCCTTACCCGAGGTTCGAAAGATAAGTCTTGCACGTTAATCTATGTATATAACCATACTAATGTATATAACCATAGGTTGTTGGGTTGTTTTACCTCTGAGCGGCACTTTTTTGCACACCATGGGCTAAATGGCCAGGTCACATGGACCCCGAAGGCTCAGAGAGAGTTGGGGGAGGGAACCCACTGGAACGGCTGTTGGGAGACAGATGGTAGCCTCCCGTCAAGGCCATCCAGCGTGTTCTTTAACGTGCACAGGGTATGGCTCTCCCTCACACGGGGCCACAACTTAACGTCCCATCCGATGGACGGCGGCCTTTCCAAGCCCATCGGTGTCCCCTATTGACCGTGGGCAGGGCGGGGAATTTTGCGGAGATAAATCTCAACGGTGACCGAGCTGGGACTCGAACCTGGGAACTACAGATTACGAGCCTGACGAAATATATAACCATGTATACTATGTATATAACCATACTATGCTTAGCGGGGTAATCTATGTATATAACCATACTAAGGCTTAATAAAGATATTATTGTTTTTAAAACCCAGTTCCCTTAGATCAGTAGCCATGCGTGCAAACCTCGCTGCCACGGAACGCCAGTAACCAAAAAATTAAAATATAAACTAGAAAGGTTATTAGTTACGGAAATCTGAAACCAACACGAACCATTCAAAGAACAATAATTAACTTGATTTATAGTGCGCTAGGCTACTGATCAAAGGGACCTGGGTTCGAGCCCCTTGTAAAGCATGGACGTTGGTGATTTTTTCTGCTGCGGTCCCACCATCCTCTCACACCTACTGGGTCGTATAAACAGAGTCATGTCAGACCTATGTGGCAAGCAGCTGGTTGAGGAAATATTTATATTTTTTCCCAGTGCCCCACTGCTTCTTATCGTTATTTCTTTCGCGAATTGCGTATTTATGTGCGTTGTCCACCGGAAAATTGCTAGTTTTTTCTTAGGTGTGAAGAACGAGTTTTCCTGTGGTGGCCAAGATCAATTTTGTGGTTTATTGTAAGGTGCGTATTGTACGTTTCCTTGTGGTGGCGGGGCGGGGGTGGCTCAGTCGGTAGCGTACCAGGCTCGTAATCTGTAGTTCCCAGATTCGAGTCCCAGCTGGGTCAGCGTTGAGATTTATCTCCGCAAAATTTCCCGCCCTGCCCACGGTCAGTAGGGGACACCGATGGTCTTGGAAAGGCCGCCGTCCGTCGGATGGGACGTTAAGCCGTGGCCCCGTGTGCGGGAGAGCCATACCCTGTGCACGTTAAAGAACACGCTGGATGGCCTTGACGGGAGGCTACCATCTGTCTCCCAACAGCTGTTCCAGTGGGTACCCTCCCCAAACCTTCTCTGAGCCTTCGGGGCCCATGTGACCTGGCCATTTAGCCCATGGTGTGCAAAAAAGTGCCGCTCAGAGGTAAAACAACCCAACCCTTGTGGTGGCGTAGAGCAACTTGGTAGTTTGCGGTCAGGCTTGTAGTACGCATTTCCGTGTGGTGGCGAAGAGCAACTTGGTAGTTTGCGGCTAAGCTTTTAGTACGCGTTTCCGTGTGGTGGCGTAGAACAACTTGGTAATTAATTGTTAGGCTTGAAATACATGTTTCTGTGTGGTGGCGAAGAGAATCTTGGTAGTTTGCTGATAGACTTGAAATACACATTTCCCTGTGGTGGTCAAGAGCAACTTGGAAATTTGCTGATAGGCTTGAAATACGCGTTTACGTGTGGTGGCGAAAAGCAACTTTGTACTTTGCTGTTAGGCTTGTAATACGTGTTTCCGTGTGGTGGTGTAGAGCAACTTTGTAGTTTGCGGTTAGGCTTCTAGTACGCGTTTCCGTGTGGTGGCGTTGAACAACTTGGTAGTTTGCTGATAGGCTTGAAATACGTGTTTCCGTGTGGTGGCCAAGAGCAACTTGGTAGTTTACTGTTAGGCTTGCAATTCGTGTTTCCGAGTGGTGACGTAGAGCAACTTGGTATTTTACTGTTAGGCTTGAAATACGCGTTTCCATGTGGTGGGGTAGAGCAACTTGGTATTTTACTGTTAGGCTTGAAATACGCATTTCCGTGTGGTGACGTACAGAAACTTGGTAT
Organism: Ryuthela nishihirai; assembly: GCA_038380435.1. Classification (NCBI taxonomy): domain Eukaryota; kingdom Metazoa; phylum Arthropoda; class Arachnida; order Araneae; family Heptathelidae; genus Ryuthela; species Ryuthela nishihirai. The sequence continues at coordinate 227,860 of JAWZYU010000120.1, forward strand.
TTTACTGTTAGGCTTGAAATACGCATTTCCGTGTGGTGACGTAGAGAAACTTGGTATTTTACTGTTAGGCTTGAAATATGCGTTTGCATGTGGTGGCGTAGAGAAACTTGGTATTTTACTGTTTGGCTTGAAATATGCATTCCGTGTGGTGACGAAGAGCAACTTGGTCGACGATAATGATGATTAAGCCGAGACTTGGTAGATAATAAATACGGTAGATGGTACGCAAACATTGACGATAAATACGTTAGATGGCGCGCCGAGACTTCGTAGATGATTATTATAATTAAGCCTAGGCTTGGTAGACGTTAAATAACCCTTGGATGGTCTTGATATGAGGCTACAATCTGTCTGCTGTTGACCCGTGAGTTCCATTTCTCCATCTTTCACTGGGCCCTTTCGGTCCTTATAGCCTTTAGGTCATTTAGCCCATTGTGTAGAAGAAGTGTCACTCAAAGGTGAAACACTCATCTCCTATAGTATCGTAAGTCTGACACAATTACTCCAGCCAGTCCTCGGAACTCATTCCTACTGAGGAGGTTCAAACTGTTTTTGATAAGTGTCTGTAGATTTTCACTCGTTCCATCGAAGTCAATGAGTCTTCTTTGAACGCTTTTTTAAACTTCCTGTTACATGTTAAAACAAAAGCTGCATGCAAGATCATTTCTAGATATAACAGCTGAGCTAATTGCGATGAATTTTATGTTTGCAGGATATTTTTTGATCTTCTCTAAAATTGAAAATTACACTACTTCCATTTGTATATCATGATGCCTAGTGTTTTATGTATTGCTTCAGTAATGATCTGAAATGTGCAAATTTAAATTATTGCTTATATCCACTGAGTTATCTCTACAAATTCACTTAAATATTCTGTTTAATTCAGGTCACCTCGTATATAAAGATTAAGATGCATGGTTTAGAAAAAGTAGAAATCTTTATTTCATTCTGAAAGCAATCGGTGTAATAATGAAGATATTAATTCAGCGTAGCGTTAAATCATCATTTTTTATCTTATGCTATTTGCTAGATAAAAGTAATTAAAGGAGGGCGAAAACAGCTACCACTATAAATTATAGTATCATTTAGTGTAGTCTTGTGTAGTCGTTTAGTCACAGAAGGGTCGGTTGGCTAAAGATGGATTCCAGTTCAGTGACTTCCAACGTAAGTCGCTAAAAATGAAGAATAATAGTGTAGGACCTGTTATTTTACAACACGTAGTTTATAGTATTGTTACGACAGAAAGAATCTGGTATCCGAAAGCAAAAAGTATCAGCCAACGAATAAGAACTTTGGGAGAATTTGAAGAAGAACAGTGGAGCGTGTAACGGTCGTGTGTGTAACGGTCGAGAGTTCAAAAAATGGACGGTTAGCTGTTCTGAGACAGTGCGCGTTAAGTATAAAGAATTATCTTTATGTGTTGTGTACGCGGGAAGTATAAAAGTGGTATCTTTTATCTGATGTGTAAGCGGACGGTCGTATGGTTCTGCTAGTGTGAGTTAGCGAACTAGCACAGGACGATTTTTTTTTTGTATGAAGATGTTCAAGCGACATGGTAATCAAGTAGAAAGGTAATATTTAGTGGAATAGACAGAGCTAATGTTGTGTGCTCTGCGCAGGAAGGTTGATGACTTGTGTATGAATAATAGTTGATTTGTTTATAAGATACTTCATCCATATTTTCTTTGTAACAATTTACCTTGTATTGAATTTGGTTTTAAAATATAGTTTTTAATACTCACGCTCAGTGACTATCCATTTTTGTAATCCGCAACAATATATATAACGTATCAGAAGTATTTAACACTTCACCCCACACGCTGTGCATACAGAACGGCCTCTTCATTTTACTAACATATTTGGTGTAGGAATCTTTACTTTTGTATGAATGTCAACATACCAAGTGAGTATTAACTGTACTAGTATTTAATTACAAGGGATATTACATAAAAAATATGATTCTTGAAATCGGTAAACGCTAAAAAGGCTAATCGCAAAAATAAATATAGCATTTTAATGTCGTAGTGTACTTAGTCGGTGGCTTGTTTAATAAGAACGTTAATAGTACGTTATGTGATACCACATTATAACATACATCCCAACCTCAAAGCTCTTCTCGGTGTTTACAGATGAGTCCCTGCAGAGTACGTTCGCTCAAAAAAATATCCGAACGTTATGGTTGATTTCAGAAATTCTGAAATCAACCATTGTGTTCAGATATTTTTTGAGCGATTGTACATGTACACTAAGCGGTCCCATCATTAAGTGCAGTCATATATTATGTCATAATAAGTCAGTTGCAGAATTCGGTAAATTCCTTAAATAAGAGTTTTATCAAAAATGTTTCATAATAGGCTTCATAGCAATAAAATGACATAAATCATAGAAAAATTTCTGTATTAGTCACACTTTAATAAGCTATCTATCAGTATTAATTGATCCTGTTGATCATAATTACTACACTTACTGATAAATCAAAGACATTTGGAAACTGATTCACCAATCAATGTATAAACAGGAATCTCACTATTCATGTTTCACTCTTTTAATAACACTTGCTAAAAAACAATATCTGTGATACAGATACATTACTCGGTCACTTCAAAAGGAAACTTCTCTTACCACTTAAATATCGAGAATCCTATCACCGCGCAAAACATAAGCTAACGGGAATTGCCTCTGGCTATTCAGCCCATTTCATGCACATAAAGCTCCGCTCAGAAGGAATTGAGTTTATTGGATATTTTTTATTTCAAATTACTTTGTTTTAATCTTCTTACTTTTCAACTACATCTCATTGTAGGCTTTATCAGAGATGAATTACGAATATTGGCAGTTCACGATATTAGAAAAAGTGATCGGACTCTTCCTTGCTATAAGTGAATTGAAAATGACCTTGAAAGCTCTCAAACCTTGAAAATAAGCCTTTTGAAGTGGTGTACACAAATGTTTTAGGCATTGGTCAGGAAAGAAAAAAATTCTTTTGATGTGGGCCAATAGTTGGGAAGGAAATAAAAAAAAAACTAGATTTGTACACTGTACGTCTCATATACATTTTCACTAAATAATAAGCAAATACTAGAAGAACGCCCATGTGGGAATTTCGTTTTCAGAGATAATGAAGTTCTTCGTTTACTTGTTTTTTTTTCACTCTTTAAAAGTTTTAATTCGAACTAATGGATGATGCGAGAAATGCAAATAGGAGCATTTCATTCGTAATTCTACAACATAAAAGGGAAATATCTGGGAAGGAATGGTCGCAGAAAGCAAATACAAGTGCTGCCGTGGATAAACATCCTCCGCTACGGCTGTGGACCAATGACAAGATCCCACGGGGACTGAGTAGTCTGCAGAAAGGAACGGCGCGAAGAACGACCAAGTGTCTCATCGCCTTCCTACGTGGAAGGAACGGGGTAGGGGCATTTTCGTGCTCTCGTCTCCCCATTGCAGTTGTTACCACTACCGGCCTTATACTTCGGTAAAGATTCGCCGGAAGTCCCTGTGTACCTGTCCCGTTATTTCATTTTCGTCTCTCCACCGAGGACCAGTGAGCTAAAGATTCGCCGGAAGTCCCTGTGTACCTGTCCCATTATTTTAATATTCGTCTCTCCACCGAGGACCAGTGAGCTAAAGATTCGCCGGAAGTCCCTGTGTACCTGTCCAGTTATTTTATTTTCGTCTCTCCACCGAAGACCAGTGAGCTAAAGATTCGCCGGAAGTCCCTGTGTACCTGTCCCGTTATTTTATTTTCGTCTCTCCACCGAGGACCAGTGAGCTAAAGATTCGCCGGAAGTCCCTGTGTACCTGTCCCGTTATTTTATTTTCGTCTCTCCACCGAGGACCAGTGAGCTAAAGAGTCGCCGGAAGTCCCTGTGTACCTGTCCCGTTATTTTATTTTCGTCTCTCCACCGAGGACCAGTGAGCTAAAGATTCGCCGGAAGTCCCTGTGTACCTGTCCCGTTATTTTATTTTCGTCTCTCCACCGAGGACCAGTGAGCTAAAGATTCGCCGGAAGTCCCTGTGTACCTGTCCCGTTATTTTAATTTTCGTCTCTCCACCGAGGACCAGTGAGCTAAAGATTCGCCGGAAGTCCCTGTGTACCTGTCCCGTTATTTTATTTTCGTCTCTCCACCGAGAACCAGTGAGCTAAAGATTCGCCGGAAGTCCCTGTGTACTTGTCCCGTTATTTTAATTTCGTCTCTCCACCGAGGACCAGTGAGCTAAAGATTCGCCGGAAGTCCCTGTGTACCTGTCCCGTTATTTTATTTTCGTCTCTCCACCGACGACCAGTGAGCTAAAGATTCGCCGGAAGTCCCTGTGTACCTGTCCCGCTATTTTATTTTCGTCTCTCCACCGAGGACCACTGAGCTAAAGATTCGCCGGAAGTCCCTGTGTACCTGTCCCGTTATTTTATTTCCGTCTCTCCACCGAGGACCAGTGAGCTAAAGATTCGCCGGAAGTCCCTGTGTACCTTTCCCGTTATTTTATTTTCGTCTCTCCACCGAGGACCAATGAGCTAATGATTCGCCGGAAGTCCCTGTGTACCTGTCCCGTTATTTTATTTCGTCTCTCCACCGAGGACCAGTGAGCAAAAGGGCCCTGGGGAAGAAATCTTGGCCAGCATTTGTTAACAAATTACATATTGTGGCACCAGGCCCACTTTCTACGGAGTGTTGAGCTTGGTGAAAAACTCAATGCTCTCAGCCCTCATTTTTTTATTAGTTAACGTCAGTCCACTCCAAAACACTCAGGGGTGGTCACGACAATATCTCTTGACCTTTCATCAATGAAGTTTCAAAATTCTACCATAAACAGATCACGTGCAACATTCGAAACAGTTTTGTCATTTCCTTATTTAGTGATATTTAATGATATAAATTAATACTGCCTAAATATTTGAAAAAGGCGAATTGTAATACTTTGTGAATATATATTTTATATATATATATTTGTTTAAAATATTGGAATTCGGTTTTTTTCCAATGAGAGAGGGCGCAAATATAGCTTTTCAAATATTCGAAAAGTGCCACTCGTAACAGTTCATCAATAACTATATAACAGAAAAAGAATTTTTAATTTATCTTTGAAAACAAAGAATTATCTCTTAAAACCGAATTGGGGCGGGGGTGGCTCAGTCGGTTGCGCGCCAGACTCGTAATCTGTAGTTCCCAGGTTCGAGTCTCAGCTGGGTCAGCGTTGAGATTTATCTCCGCAAAACTCCCCGCCCTGCCCACGGTCAGTAGGGGACACCGATGGGCTTGGAAAGGCCGCCGTCCGTCGGATGGGACGTTAAGCAGTGGCCCCGTGTGCGGGAGAGCTATACCCTGTGCACGTTAAGGAACACGCTGAATGGCCTTGACGGGAGGCTACCATCTGTCTCCCAACAACTGTTCCAGTGGGTCCCCTCCCCCAACCTTCTCTGAGCCTTCGGGGTCCATGTGACCTGACCATTTAGCCCATGGTGTGCAAAAGAGTGCCGCTCAGAGGTAAAACAACCCAACCCTTAAAACCGAAACTGAATTATGCCCCCCCCCCCCAAAAAAAAAGATAGAAAACAAAAATAAACGGTGAACACATTGTTGCCAATGAAAAGTACGAAAATTAAGAATTTCTAGCATAAACACATAGTTTGCAATAATTTTTCCAAGTTTTAGAACTTTCAATTTTTCCACCGTTAGGGGACGCAATTATAGCTTAGGAGAGTTTCCGAAAATGCAAATTGTAATATTTTATTAATACCCATCAATACAAAATAATAATAATAATAATAATAATAATAAATGCCTTCTCAAGCAGCTGCTTGCCACAGATGTCTGACAGGAGCCAGTCAGTTTATATGACAGAGTAAAAGGTCTGAGAGGATGGCAGGACCTCAGCAGAAAAACGACACGTACATCCATGCCTTACCCGGGGCTCGAACCCAGGTCCCTTAGATAAGCAGCCGAGCGCGCTAACCACTCGGCCATGGGACGGCTATCACAAAAAAACTTATAATTTTTTCCTCTTATAACCAAAAAATTACATTTCTCCAACCCCCTTGGGTCTAAGGGGTCAACCCATTGTTTCCTACGGAAAGCTCAGGACCTTCACATTCCACCACCAAAATTAAAAATTTCTTATTTAGCAACATCGTTTGCAATATTCGTTTGAAATTTTGGACTTTTCAACTTTTTTCACCGTTAGGGAGCGCAATTATAGCTATGAGACGGTTCCGAGAGTGCGAATCGTAATTTATTATCACTGCCTATCCAACACTATTAGAAATAAATATGTCACTTTGATACGGACGTAAAAATTTTTTAAATTATCTCTACAAAAATGAAAGTTCGATGTCCACAGACAGACCGACCCACCCGAATAAAACTATTATATCGTTTAAAGAAAAAAAGGGGCTAAAAATAAATATATGTAAAGTTCAGTTGCTACATTAAAATAAAGTTGTCTTGTCAAAGCAGTATGGTGAAGGACGGATGCTGGAACTCCACTGCTGAACATTCCGTTGCAATGATAAAAATAAAATCAGTTTTTCTCTTATAGACAAAAAATTGTTTTTTCCCCACCCCCTACGGTCTAGGGGGGGGGGGGAATTGTTTCCGTAGGTAACAATGCTCCTCTTTCATGTTATTAGAACACCATTCACATTAGTAGAGACAGATGGGGAAAAAATTGTTTTGTATTTTTCATGGGTGGGATAAAATTTCTCAAAGGTCGGAGTTCGTGTATGACTGCTTAACGAGAAAAGTGTCTGTGATGATAAAATGAAGCTGAAACTGTGATCTGCATTTGCAAATAATGGTCATAATTTTTAGCTCGTTTTCAGGAGAAAAAAAACAAGATAATGTTTTCATTTTGTCGTCCGTCTGTAGCAACTTTTTCGTTTTTAGAAATAAATTAAAAAATCCCTTTCGGTTGGATGATATATTAGGATTCACACTTGGGATCCTTTTTATAGCAAATAATTGCGCCCTCTAAAAAATGTTTCATTGGTGGTACAAGTTAAATTTACTAAGGTGGAGAAAAATAAAATAATGCTGCACAGAAATACAACATTGATTAAAATTAAAAATGCATTTTTATTTAGTAGAGTTCATAGTTGCATGTAATGGAAACCAGAAGAATAACATATCACCTCTGGCAAATATGGGATTGCAAGAGACTAACGGATTATTCAGAAAACTTAAATAGTAATTTTCTTAGTACTTTTTCATCCACCCCCTACATGAGACCTCAGATATTACTGAAACTATAAAGTTGCTGACCTGCACTCAGGGATATGGTTTAATGATCGATGCCACGGACGGCTTCCTTTCCAAGGTCATCGATGACTCCTTTCCCTTCGATAGCAGGATGGGACAAATTCTCAAACACCGAAATTTCAAATTTCTATCTTAATTAATTCTTTTATAATATTAGCTTAGAGATTTGGTATTTTCAAAAAGTTTTCCAACGTTGGAGGGCTAAAGTTAACCTCCTTTGGCAGATTTGAAAATAATTTATCAATACATATCCAAATCAAAATGAATTTTTAATAATATCTTAAAAATAAAAAGTTGAATATTAAATAGACAGTCAGATGGCCAAAAAATAAAAGTATTGCTTGTTTAAAAAGACAAACAAATTAGAATGTGCAAATCATAACAATTTAATTCAAGTAGTATTTCTTTTCCCGAAATGGACCTTCTTCATTTGAAGCTTTCAAGAGCACGTGTAGAGATATTTAAGAGATGTACGAAAAGAACATCTGTTCAAAACACTGTAACACAAAAATCAACTCGAAACACTCTAAGAATAATAATCAGCAAAATTACCTGAATTCGGAAACCGAAGGCCTTGTTAATCAACTTCACTGAAATGCACTCCACACAGACACAAAGTACACATCGCGATGCCGTTCAAGCAGCGAAGAAGATTTTGCAAGTAGCCCGCCAAAATGAGGCTTAAACATAAACCTATACCATCATATCTGGACCACTTTGTACCACATTCCAGTGGAATTAGGATCATCTGGTCCATATGCAAGGGTCGTCAGAGTAGGCTAAATGGAATGCAAGACAGAAGCTAGCATAGCGTAGCACAGTGTACTTACATTTTGGCGAAGGCGTTTGGCCACAGGCCGCCTTTTGATGAGAGAGGGAAAGGCAACAATGATGGGCTGTAGTGACTCAGGTCCAATGAAAGGAGGTGGAGAGGAAAGAGTGTTCACAATCTCCCAGAAACAGGTCAAAAGAGCGTGTGTTCAGTGTGGGCTTTCAGGGGAGGGAGAAAGAAAAAAACAAAAAAAAATTAAAAAATTAGCAACAACAAAAAAATTTCCATCTCATAGGAGAGAAATAATTTGGGGTTGCAAAAGGGAGGGGGGAGGAGGGGGCAGGTGGAGTAAGGAGAGGGCAACAAGGAGAGAACCAAAAGGTTCAGCAATGGGGGACAAAGTTAATAAAAAAAAAAAATTTTTTTTTTAATTGTAAAAAAATTTTTTCCATGAAAATAATAAAAATCAAAATAAACCAAGTTTCAACCTCCTCAGGCAGGACTTGCCCAAGGGGTGAATCTTGGAAAAATAGGAGGAGAAGGGGAAATTAACATTTGGGAACAAAGCAAAACCACGTGCACCGTAGTGCAAAGAAAACTAAGCATAGGGGTAGGGTGAAGAAAGGCCAGACCAAGGACCTTACTAAAATCATTAGGAAAAGTAGCAAAATGAATAAGAAAGTGAGGAAATGGGGTAAAGGTGGGTATTGTGTCAGTAAAATGGAGGTGAGTGGGAGATGGGTGTTCAGCAAAATGGGAAATAAAAAGAAAGTGGGGTGGAAAGGCAAAGGGGCAGTGAGGTGTGTGAGAGGTGGAGTATGAAAAATAAGTAGTATGAATAAAAAACAGGTGTAATATGTGGGTATACTGTGGAAGGAATTAGATAGCAGACAAAGGGTAACTCAGAAAGAAAAATAATATAATATCAGTAGTAAGTATAATAATTTTTTTTTTTTTTGAATATATATAATTATGAACATATATTTTTTTTATGAACATGTGTATATATTTTTTTGAAGAGGTGAGAATAAGATCAGCAAGTCAGGTGTCCAAAGAGCATCTTTTTTGTCCTTAGATGGATCTTTTTTGTCCAAAGGATCTTTTTGGCTCCTGGATCTTGATGTTTGTCCAAATGGATCTTAAAAAAAAACAAAGTACAACAAAGCAGATGGCCAGGAGGGGGAAGGGCTAAATGGATTTGCCGGAAAGGTGAATGTAGGAAGCAAGGGCAGAAAAATGGGCCTGTTTGTGTTTGTGGGAGGGATTGAGTATAGTTTGGATGTTGTATGTGTGGACTCCAAGTTTTGCAAGTTGGTGATAGAAGTTATTTCTTTGTGTAGTGAAGAGTGAACAGTGTAGAAGAAAGTGAGGGATGTCTTCAATCACCTGGCAGTTGGGGCAGAGTGCTGAGGGGGCCTTGTTGATGAGAAAAAGATCTCTATTAAGGTTAGTTCTGCCCGTACGGAGTCTGTGTATGGAGGTTTGTGAGTGTCTGGGTAAGTAGTGAAAAAAAATTTCATTGGGAGTGTTTGTTACTGTAGCTCTGAAAGTGTTTTTGATGCTGGTGTGTTGGGCCCATGATTCTGCCCATGTGTTGTGAAAGTTGTTTTTATGGGATTTAATATGTTGGGTACAAGGTGTGAAAGTGTGGTAATTAGGTGTGGGAAGTGTAAGGGTTTGTTTGGCAAGTTGGTCAGCAGTGTCATTATGGGGAATGTTGCAGTGGGAGGGAATCCAATGGAAAGTGAGGGTATGACCAGTCATAATTAAGTTGTGAGCAAGTTTATGAATGTGGTAAAGGGAGAAGTTCTGTGTGTTATCAATGTTGTTTTGTTTGATGCTTTGTAGGGCAGGCTTTGAGTCAGTGAAGATGTGTATGTGTTGTTTGTTGAGGGGGGTAGCCCATTCAAGTGCCCTGTGTATTGCTGCAAGTTCTGTGTTGGTGCTATTGAAGGCAAGGTTAAGTTTAATTTTGTGTGAGAAGTGCAGGTTAGGACAATGAAATGCAGCAGATCCATTTGTGGTGTTCGGGATGTAGGAACCATCAGTAAAAATGGTGATATCAGTTGGGGGGATGGAAGAAATGATGAGTTCAGCAGCAGTTTGTAGTTCAAGGGGGTGGTGGTGTTTTTTCTGAGTGATGTTGGGGAGGTTTAGTTCAATGTGGGGGGTCTTAATTTGCCAGAAGGGAAGTGTGTGTTTAGGAGAGAAAATTTTAATATGTTTCCAGGTGCGATAAGCAGGGTGTTGTTTAATAATGTATGCAGTGGGAGAAGTGTTGTTAGGTGAGTCAATTCTTCTAAGTGCAGGGTGTGTGGGATTGAAATGTTTCATTTTTATGTAATGATTGCATGTGAGTAGTTGTCGTTTAATTGTAAGGGGGGGCATGTTAGCTTCTGCCCAAGTGGCCAGGTTTGGACATCCAGCTTTGAGGCCCAGTGCAAGTCTAATGGCTCTTGTTTGAATTGTTTCAAGTTTTTGAATGTGTGTGTGTGTGGCAGTGTTCAGTGATGAGAGACCATATTCTAGTTTTGAGTTTAGGAAAGCTTTAATGAAAGTAATCATGGCTCTATCACTGGCACCCCATGTTGTCCTAGTTATGGCAGTGAGTATGTTGAGTGCTCCATTACATGTGTGTTTGATGTAATTTGTGTGGTGATTCCATGTCAGCTTGCGGTCAATAATTAACCCTAAGTATTTGTAGTGTGTGACTGTGGGGATATTAGAATTATTAATTGTAATTGTAGGAGAGTTGGGGGGAATGTGTTTGCGGGTGATGGGTAAGACCGCAGATTTAGGTGCAGAGATGGCTAGTCCCCATTTGGTGGTGAAGTCAAGGACCTGGTTGACTGCATTTTGTAGGTGGCACTGGATGTTGTTTATGTTTTTTCCTGAGGTCCAGAGGACAATGTCATCAGCAAAGATGGAGCAAGAGATGTGTTTGGGAAGTAATGTAGGTAGGTCATGTAGAAGTATGTTGAAAAGTGTAGGAGAGACCACACTGCCCTGTGGTAATCCCCTTTTTAGATTATGTGGGTCAGAGAATGTAGTCCCCAGCTGGACTTTGATTTTTCTGTGTGTGAGAAAATTGTGAAAAAAGTGGAGCATATTACCTGTGATTCCAATATGGTGAAGTTTGAAAAGTATGCTGGTGTGTGAGGCAGTATCAAAAGCAGAGGTGAGGTCTAGAAAGACACAGCATAGAATTTCTTTGTTGTTGATAGCAAGTTCTGCTGAGGTGATGATGTCAAAGAAATTGTCTGTGGTTGACCTGTGCTCTCTAAAGCCAGTTTGGCATGTGGGGAGAGTGTTATTTGCATGGAGGAAGAATTTTAGTCTTGAGAGCACCATTCTTTCTAGAACTTTGAGTATGCATGATGTTAGGGCTATTGGTCTATAAGAAGAAACTTCTACTGCTGGTTTGTGAGGTTTTAAAATTGGGATTATGTGTATGTCTTCCCATTCTGAAGGGAAGGTGTGTGTTTGCCAGCAGTTATTGTATATATGAAGCAAAGTGCTGAGTGTGGAAGGTCCTAAATTTTTTATGGCATTGTAAGTAATGTGATCAGGGCCAGGAGTACTTTTAGATTTGGCTTGCTGAATTGCAGTGTTTAATTTATGTAGGGAGAAAGGAAGGTTAAGTGCGGGAAGTTTGCAGGGAGCGTCAAAGTTAATAGTGCTTTCTATGTGTGTGCAGTGGGTTTGGTAAATATGTGTATTTGCTTGGGGGGGGGGGGTTAGGTGTGTGACAAAGAGATTCGCCCCTTGCTTAGTGGAAAGATTATTTTTCCAGATGATACTATGCCAAGGGGCGAGTGGTTGTGCCTGGGACTTGAGTGATCTGATAGTTGCCCAAATGAGTGTGGAGTCTGTTCTAGGGTTGATATTGTTGCAGTAATGTCTCCACCCCTTTCTTTTAGTAGTAAGTCTGAGTTTCCTGAGTTTAGCATTGGCATGGTTGAATGTTGTGATGGCAGGAATTGTGGGGTGTCGTCTGGCAGTGTATTCTGTTTGTCGCCTAATTTCAAATTGGGTAGTTATGGCTGGATAATTTTTAACAAACCCAGTCATATGTTTTGTGGTGAATTTATTTGTTTGGAAGCTTTGGTTGATACAGGTGTAAAGGGAAGTGATATTGTTAGTAGTTTGTGTAGAGATAGTGTTTTCACATGTGGTGGAGAAATTGTGCCAGTTGATATGTGTCTTTGTAGTGTAAGCAGTTGGCTTAAGGCCTTGTATAGTGATGAATATAGGGAAGTGGTCACTTTGCCATGTTGAGTGGTGTACCTGCCATGAGATAATAGGTGTTATGTTAGGAGTGGAGAGTGTGAGGTCAAGAACAGACTCATAGGGGGGTTTGCTGAAGGTGGGGGAACCATCATTATGTATGGCCAAGTTGAAGTGGTGTGTGAATTGTTCAATGGTAGTGCCTCTGTTATTGGTGTGGGTGCTACCCCATGTTGCATTGTGTGCATTGAAATCTCCCAGTACAATGTTTGGTCCTGGGGAGAGGGAAAAAATGTGGGTGAAATCAATAATGAGTGTGTTTAGGGAAATGTGTTGTGTGGGGAAGAAATAAACATTATAAATATTAAAACATGTATCTTGTATTTTGATATTTACTCCAATTATTTCCATATAAGAATAAGTGTTGGGATTTGGGATAGCACAGTGGGGGAATTTTTTGTGGATGAGTGTGGTGGCACAGCAGTGTTTCTTTGTAGTGGTGGAGTAATGAATGATATAGTGTTTGTATTTGAAATCATTTGGAATTCTGGCTTCATTAAATGCAATAATGGGTAAGATGTGTGTGTCAGTGACAGATTTTAATTCATGTAATTTATTAGGGACGGATCTGCAGTTCCATTGGATGCAAGTGTAGTTAGGAGTGTTGGGAGGGGGGAACAAAAGGAGACTACAGCAGGGGTAGGGGGGAGAGGGAGAAGCTACTTAATGTGCTGGAGAAGGGAAAAAATGGTTTGGAGAGCCAGGTTAAGTTGGGGGATCTGGTTTTAGGTGGTAGAAGAGCATCGATGAGGGGGATGAGGACTTGAATGAGGTGTGGAACCAGGGTGTGTTGTTTAGTGGTTTGGGGGGTAGCTTTAGATTGTGAAGGTGATTTTTTGGACCTGGTTCTTCGAAGGTAATTATTTTTTGCTCTTCTACTGGTGAACTTTGGTGAGGGAGGGGAAGGCTGGTGTGTAAGAGTTTGTGTGGTTGATTCATCCTCAGATGAGGTGGCAATAGTGGTTGGCTTGGTAGGTAGGGGTGGGAAAAGTACAAGTGAATCCGTGGCAGGGTGGGAGGTGCAATATAAGAGGTGGATGGGATGGGTTTGTGTTGTGTAGCAACTATTGGTGTGGTGGAAATTGGAATTGGGAGTGGTTGTGTGGAAGAGTTGGTTGTGGGATTGCTATTATAAGGTGTCCTGTTGCTAGGTTTGTGTGCTGTGGGTTGTGATTTGGTTGTATTGGTGGCAGTAGCAGCAGCTTTTATTTGTATGGCTCTTAATCTTGCAGGGCATTTGCCATAAGTGGCCACATGGTCTCCTCCACAATTACAGCAAAGGAGGGGTTTGTCTCTCTTGCATTCTGAAGACATGTGGGGCTGAGCGCAGAATTTACAACGAGCAGCGGAACGACAAATTTTGATAATGTGGCCATGTCTCTGGCACTTTAAGCATTGTGGGGGTGGGTTTGTGTATGGGGTGACAGTGTATGTGGTGTGTCCAAGCTCAACCGTAGTGGGTAGGGGAAGAGAATTAAAATACAGAATAACTTTGTCTGTGTTTCTCCTGACCATCTGTCCTTCCACAGTTTTGTGTGCATAGGTGAGTCTTTTGATTTTGTGGACATCATAATCAGTGAGAGCATCCAAAATACTATCATTGTCAAGAAATTTGTCAACACCCTCAATACTGCCATAGCGTTTGGTGTAGGATTCAGGGTGTTTAGAAGAAATGGGGATTTTGCCAATATGTGTTTGGGACATCAATAATTTACTTGGGTGGCATTTCTAACTTTAACTAGAAATTCACCTCTGTGAGTGAATCGGGAGTCGATAGGTTTTTCAATGAGAGAATTTATTTCCTTTGCTAAAATGTTAACATTAAGTTTTTGTAGCAGTTCCTTGGGAGAAAAAAATAAAAGTACTGGGACATAGTCATCATCAGTAAATGTGTCACAGCAAAAGTCATTATCAGAATTATTAGATGGTTTTCTCGATCTTTTCCGATTTTGAACAATGTTCCATGTGCCCTCAGAGTCGTGAGTGAGCATGGGCTCAGTGGCGTTATCGGAAGTAGAAATGTCGTTAGGTTTAATTTTTTTAGTGGAAGAAGTGGTAGAATTAAGTGTAGAATGGGTTGAAGTGCTATTATAATTTTTATTAAGATGTGGGCCTGAAAGACTGATGTTTGAGGGTAAAAGGTGGTTGCCTGATGTAGTCGCCGGTACACTGTGACTAGCGCTAGGATCGCTTACAGACGATATACAGACCTGTTTGGTGGCTTGGGAAGGCATCTGCAGGCAGCTCAAGTCAGCGTCATTTCCGTAGTTGGACGAGATGGAGGAAGTCCTAGACGATGGCCTAGATGTTCTGCTTGAAGAAGCTTGCATGATAAAGTTAAGAAAAATCAAATAAAAAGCCTTGAAAAAGACTGCAAAACACAGAGAGATGAAAAACACAACCTCTCAGGTTGAAAGCTAAAACAGGAATCCCAAAATGAGGCGGTGAAGAGAGTGTGTCTGACTTCCTCCAATGGGAGACGCCTTACGCTCTCACAGCTTTCGGATCACGTGGCTCAAGTCAAGGAAACAGGTTGCTGATTAGTCTCGTGTCGCTTCGTTCTCTCAAGGTTATTCAGCTCCATCGTGTCACGTGGGGCAGTTGTATAACGTGCGGAAGTCGGAAAGAGTTCGCACGGCAGACAAGTCAGCCGCCAATCCTTAATTGATTTCTGTTGTATCTTGTGACTCTCTTGTGGAAGTGAACGGAAAGGGAGGGCTGCCAGATTAGTGTGGCCTACTGATCTGGAAAACTATGGCTACTTTTCTTTTTTTCTACCCTGCTGAGGAGTGGTCAACCACACAGGGTCATGGAGCTGACCATATAAACCCACTGGACTGGACAGATATATGGCTCTGAGCTTGATTATGGATCCTGATTTTGCTGCATTGGTGGGCTTCTGTGGAGGGAAAATCTTCCGCTGTGTTTTCTGTTTGTGGGTTGACAGCCCCAAGTGAATAGATTCACAGGATATGTTTATCAGCTGGTGGATAATCCTGAGCAGAGGTCATCGCAGGCACCTGAACTCTTTGCTTCTATTGGCATCGTCAAATTCTACATTGGAGGAAGTCTTCCAGTGTAGATGGCTTCAGCCTTTAGTGGTGGGGGAACGGGTCTTTGCCCCATGTCTGCCATTAGGGGGCTGTTTGATATTGTTGGCATTCCCTCTCTCAATTAACACAGTTTCTTTAAACATCCCACTAACCATTTTCTCTCCATAGGTAGTTGGAATGTGAGGACTCTGCACAGAGTTTTTCTCTTGATGTCCACACACAAGAATTCCACCATTATAGTTTAGATATTCTCGGCTTGCAAGAGACCAGATGGACAGATAGAAGTCAGATTCTTAAAAATTATCTTAAATTTCTCTTTTCAGGGAGGGACGACAATAAGCAATCACCAAGGCGTGGGTCTGCTTCTCAGCAGACACACTAGTGATGCTCTTCTAGGATATGAGTGAATTAATTAAAGGTTTCTTACAGCAAAATTTCAGACAAGCATTAAAGACTTGAATGTTATATGCTGTTATACCCCCACTGAGGATGCCGATGAGAAGGATAGAGTTTATGGACAACTTCAGGATATTTTAAATTCTGTCAAGAAAGGAGATATTACCCTTGTTCTTGGTGACTTCAATGCCAAAGTTGGTACTGACTCTGACCTTTGGGGAGGAGTAATAGGCCCTTTTTTTATTGGTAGCTGCAATGGCAATGGGCAACGTCTCCTATAGGTAAGTAAACTCAATGGATTCAGAATAATTAACACTTACTACAAACACCGCGACATACATAAGTACACATGGGTTTCACCCGATAATGATTGTTTACATATTAATTAACAGCAAATGGGCTTGTTCTGTTAGAAATACCAGGTCATATATGGGAGCTGAAATTGGATCTGACCATTACCTTGTTAGAAGTGTCTTGCCCGAATGCTCAGAGATGGTTGGGAGAGGGGACCCCTGGAATAGCTGCTGGGAGACAGATGGTAGCCTCCCGTCAAGGGTCATCCAGTGTGTTCTTTAACGTGCACAGGTTATGGATCTCCCGCACACGGGGCCACGGCTTAACGTCCCATCCGACGGACGGCGACCTTTCAAAGCTCATCGGTGTCCCTTACTGACCATGGGCAGGGCGGGGAATTTTGCGGAGGTAAATCCCAACGCTGAACAAGCTGTGACCCGAACCTGTGAACTAAAGATTACAAAATTTGGGGCACTACCGACTGAGCCACCCCCGCCCCCAAAAGGAGGAGGAGGTCTCCAGTGAAATGTTTCAAACTGATGATATATACTGAGTGATTGAATTAAACTATGTTACTTTGTAGGTCTGGGATAAAAACGGTTAGTTGCACAAAGCTGAAATTTGAAGGGGATAATAATCAGGTCATGCAGAATAAAATGGTAGGTAAAAAATGAAATTCTTATGAAAACTGTCAGCGGGTTGAACGTGGCGCTGTACAGAAAAACCATGCACATTATTTACCAATCACTTGTTAGTAAGAGAATATATCACGTGGTTACAGTATGAAAACAGAAAGCCATGATGAGACCTGACCCTTTAGTAATAGAGAGCATGATCATTTTCACTTTGCCAAACTTTCCAGAAAAGTGAACAGGAAGAGCCGCGACACCGGAACTGAAGGATCGTGCATTATTCGTTAAGCTCTATTTCCAAAACAATAACAAATACACGAATGCTATAGCCGAATATCGCTTACTGATGAGATGGAGACGCCTTTGAGGAGAATGAGTTACAGAACAGGGCTCAGAATTTTGAAGAAACGGTTATTAATCGTAATGCCATTGCAGAGGAAGTCTACTGGTTTTTGAACACATTGTAAATGGCTGATGCAGTAGTCTTCTCTTAGAGCCAGGGCCGATGTAACACTCCTGAATCTTGCGTGATCAACTGTCTTTCAAACTCTTACGAAGTGTGTTGCGCTGGTTAATGTACAAAGTGGTATTTTCATGACTTAGGACTGGATAGGATGGAGAGCTGAACAACAACTGGCCATGTAACAATTTACGTAGTAAGGAGTCGTACTTCCGGCTAAACAGTATTGTCAAATCTCAGAATTGTTGGGTAAGGGAATCGTCACCTCTGGGGATGATGAAATTTCACAGCATTCTCCACCTGTTATTGTGTGGTGTGTTTTCAATGCTACTATCATCTAGGAACCCTTCTTCTCCAAGTAGGTCTAAGCCATGATCTCCTAACACGTATAACACAAATAAAGCATGTCCAGAACACAATGCTTTATTTGGCACAGTTTCATGTTATCTCAATAATAACTCAGATACATAGCTTAGTAACATCTTAAATAAGCATTACATTAAAATCATCGCAATCAAATCTATTTCAGTGTCCATTTTAAATAAAATTCTTTTACAATTTTCACAGTTGCGCAGATTGTAATATTTAACAGCTAAATGACAGTTTAAATAATTGTTCTACTAAGTTAATAAAAACTAGTTAGAAAGCAAAACCATCATACTGAACATTACTAATCCATATAAGAGTGTTTTTAGCAGTTCTTATGATAATTATGTTAATTTCCACTAATCATAAATGACGTTTTGCAGAACAAGTTAACTTGCTAAATGTTTCAGCTTCCACAACACTTAAACACTAAACGCATATTTTTAAAAATTTGTTGCGTTCGGAAAAGATATTTTGATTTAAATAGATTTGACTGCGATTTTTGAATTATGAAACATTTTTTATAAAACTCTTATTTACGGAATTTACCGAATTCTGCAACTGACTTATTATGACATAATGTATGACTGCACTTAATGATGGGACCGCTTAGTGTACATGTACAATCGCTCAAAAAATATCCGAACACTCTGGTTGATTTCAGAATTCAGAATTTCAGAATTTCTGAAATCAACCATAGTGTTCGGATATTTTTTTGAGCGAACGTACTCTGTAGGGACTCATCTGTAAACACCGAGAAGAGATTTGGGGGTGGGATGTATGTTATAATGTGGTATCACATAACGTACTATTAACGTTCTTATTAAACAAGCCACCGACCTAGTACACTACGACATTAAAATGCTATATTTATTTTTGCGATTAGTCTTTTTAGCGTTTACCGCTTTCAAGAATCATATTTTTTATGTAATATCCCTTGTAATTAAATACTAGTACAGTTAATACTCACTTGGTATGTTGACATTCATACAAAAGTAAAGATTCCTTCACCAAATAGGTTAGGAAAATGAAGAGGCCGTTCTGTATGTACAGCGTGTGGGGTGAAGTGTTAAATCTTTCTGATATGATATATATATTATAAAATACGTGTTGTAAAATAACAGGTCCTACACTATTATTCTTCATTTTTAGCGACTTACGTTGGAAGTCACTGAACTTTAATCCATCTTTAACCAGCCGACCCTTCTGTGATTAAACGAGTACACAAGTCTACACTAAAGGATACTATAATTTGTAGTGGTAGCTGTTTTCGTCCTCCTTTAATTACTTTTATCTAGCAAATAGCATAAGATAAAAAATGATGATTTAAGGCTACGCTGAATTAATATCTTCATTATTTCACCTATTGCTTTCAGAATGAAATAAAGATTTCTACCTTTTCTAAACCATGCATCTTAATCTTTATATACGAGGTGACCTAAATTAAACTGACAATATTTAAGTAAATTTGTAGAGATAACTCAGTGGATATAAGCAATAATTTAAATTTGCACATATCAGATCATTACTGAAGCAATACATAAAACACTAGGCATCATGATATACAAATGGAAGTAGTGTAATTTTCAATTTTAGAGAAGATCAAAAAATATCCTGTAAACATGAAATTCATCTCTATTAGCTCAGCTGCTATATCTAGAAATGATCTTGCATGCAGTTTTTGTTTTAACATGTAACAGGAAGTTTAAAAAAGCGTTCAAAGAAGATTCATTGACTTCGATGGAACGAGTGAAAATCTACAGATACTTATCAAAAACAGTTTGAACCTCCTCAGTAGGAATGAGTCCCTAGGACTGGCTGGAGTAATTGTGTCAGACTTACGATACTATAGGAGCTGAGTGTTTCACCTTTGAGTGACACTTCTTGTACACAATGGGCTAAATGACCTAAAGGCTACAAGGACAGAAAGGGCCCAGAGAAAGCTGGGGAAATGGAATCCACGGATCAGCAGCAGACAGATTGTAGCCTCATATCAAGACAATCCGAGGGTTTTTTAATGTCTACCAAGCCTCGGCATTATCATCATTATCGTCTACCAAGTCTCGGTGCGCCATCTACCGTATTTATTGTCTCCAAGCCTTGGATTTCATCTCACGGACGACAGCATTCCCAATCCCATAGGTGTTCTTTTCTCACCGAGGGAATGGTTGGAATTAGCCGTGATAAATGAATGTTGGAACAGCTGAGACTCGAACCTGGGGGACTACAGATTACGATTCAGGGGCGTTACCGAGTGAATTAATCCTTTCTTCAATACTATATGAGAGAAAAGGTAGAGGCTGTGTACGACTGTGTAAGAAATCACGACTGCTTTCAAAATAAGACTCATATATTCGGACAATCCACAGGGAACTCCGCTATTTGTAATTCTGCAGTCGATATCCTATTCGGAGACCTTTAGTGTTGGCTGAAAATCGGAAAGCTAAGTTTCAGTGTTTTCGAAACTGAAGACTTGGGGAAAAAGTGTCATCTAGTCATATGAAATATCAAATATAATATTTTATACTGATGGCAGAGGTAAGGTGTGTTGCCGACCACGTGACAGAATGAACTCCTTGGGCGGGGGTGGCTCAGTTGGTAGCGCGCCAGGCTCGTAATCTGTAGTTCCCAAGGTTCGAGTCCCAGCTGGGTCAGCGTTGAGATTTATCTCCGCAAAATTCCCCGCCCTACCCACGGTCAGTAGGGGACACCGATGGGCTTGGAAAGGCCGCCGTCCGTCGGATGGGACGTTAAGCCATGGCGCCGTGTGTGGGAGAGCCATACCCTGTGCACGTTAAAGAACACGCTGGATGGCCTTGACGGGAGGCTACCATCTGTCTCTCAACAGCTGTTCCAGTGGGTCCCCTCCCCCAACCTTCTCTGAGCCTTCGGGGTCCATGTGACCTGGCCATTTAGACCATAGTGTGCAAAAAAGTGCCGCTCAGAGGTAAAACAACCCAACCCTATGAACTCATGTGTCACATCCACTGTATGATGTTGAAGGGAATCACATGGCACGGATTCGGTGTATTATTATGTCTCAAGCATCGACAAATTACTGCAGCATTCGTAAACAGCATATCCAATTTTTCGCTGATAGAGGCGAAACATTTCAAGATGATAATGCAACAGACTACTTTGCGACATCTGTCTGTCAGTCGTTTGAGCAAAATGACCAAAATAATGAATGAATGGAAAAAAAATGAATTTAAAAAGTTGTATTTCTTCTCCCCTCAAATCTAAGGGGTCATCTCATTGTTTACAAAGAAAATTTCGTGACCTTTACATTCTACCACCAACATTTCAAATTTCCAGCATAGTTTGCAATATTCGTTTGGAATTTTCAAAACTTTCCGCCGGTAGAGGTCGCATTTATAGCTTTTGGAAGATTCGTAAAGGAGAAATTTATAGAAACGTAGGATTTTAATTTGTCAATACGGTATACAGAAGCGAAAGCACCAAACGTATTATGAATTCTAAATCTGAATCTGTACGATTTTTTGCTCCTAAAAATCACTTTCCAATTGAACATATTAACAGGATATAAGTTGCAAATAGAAATGCTGACATATTTTCCTTCCCAAGATCCTTCACATTCATGTCATTTAAAGTTTTTCCGCCCCACTCTAACGTAAAAATGACTCAGGAGAATTTTTTTCCATGTGTTTGTGCGCCATCTAGCGAAATTTTATATTATAGGAGACTATGCGTAAAGTTTCGGTTTTAGCAATTGGGCAGGTATATCGTTACTGGCATTTGGAAAGGTTGGGAGGAGGGGGATCCATGGGCTCCATGCCCTCTCCATTCCTTAGATCCGGCACTGATATATATAATATAGATTATATATAAATAATCTGAGAAATATTATTTTATAACAATATTTTATTCAAAAAATGCTTACATAAGAAACTTACGCACAAATATTAAAATACTTATATAAGAAAAATGACTTAAAAACAATTAATTAAAGAGACACTGAGGATGAACTTGGTAGGCTACAAGTTCTTTTATGTCAAAGTCGATGTCAGTTGTGATCCGAAGTATCTGTTCAAGTGCCGTGTCCTTAATGCAGTTTTTGAAGTCCCAAATCTCTTAAGTTTGGATATTTTTCTGTTGATAGAAATTTAAACAATTCTTTCCCGGTTTCATTTCCACATCCAAAAAATGCATCTGCCTGCAACTCGCATAATACCATTTCAAATTTAGGATCTATATTTGCAATACTAATATTTAATGAATTGTTAAATAACATTATAGCACCTTGTACACCAAACAACGTGCTGTTCCTTTGTCCAAAACGAAAAATATTCAACTGTCCATCGTTCTCGCATTTCACGATTTTCATTGTAAATATTTCCTTGCTTATAGCGCGCTCATATTCATAGGTTACTGTTAATAGATAGATAAAATTTCTGCAAATGCAATGGAAGGTGTGCACAATAAAATATTGTTATTAAACCAAGTTGTCATTATTTGTATCGATTCGCACACCAAAAAACGATATAAACACAAAGTGTCCACTGATTTTTTGCGAGAGCACGGTTAAAAAGAGAAAGTACAGATAGATTTTATTTCAAAAGCCAAATCATTCAAATTCAAACTGTTATTCATCCGAAGTCCCATCCTAGTACAAAAACTCGAATGAAAAATTTCACATTAACCACCACTAAATTTATACAAAAAACTAATTGAATAAAATACCATTTGTTCAATTCAAATGGGTTTTAGATTTTCCTTGTATGGTCGCAATATCTGGGATATATCTCAGCGATATACTAAAAATTTCACAAAAAAATATACCGTGAATGGTATCAATGATATTCTCAGGTATTCATTAAATGTTTCCATAAATATGTTGTATTTCTAAAATCGCTATTGCTTCTTAGAATAGTCTGCAAATCACCTTTCATTTATTCGGTCACGATAACCCGTTTTGTCTAATTTATCATTTAAAAGGTCCGCCCAAAGCTGGTTAACTTCGGGGATCGGACGAGAACCGGTGTTTTCCGCTTGGTATGGATGTTGACATACTGATTTCTTTTCCTTAGCTGCCTTATAAAGTTACACACATTATCAATAACAGAACAATTGCTAAAGTAGGAAAGAGTTCGAATGGTGCAAAAAATTTCCTTAACGACAGTATTAAAAAATATATATATATAAACCCAACCTTGTTCTTAAATACTGATTAGTTTTCATTTTTTTACGGTTGTTGAGAATTTATATTTCCCTTTTTCTTTTCAACATAATAGCGTGCAATTAAACGTAACACACAGAAGTAATGCAATAAAAATATTTCTATTTACCCTACTTCCAAATGAAAGAGATTAGACTAATTAAGACTAATTAGAAATATAGATTAGACTAATTAAGACTAATTAGAAATATAGATTAGACTAATTAAGACTAATTAGAAATATAGATTAGACTAATTAAGACTAATTAGAAATATAGATTAGACTAATTAGAAAAAGAGAACTAGACTAGAACTGAAAGAGACTAGACTGAATGTAAGAGATGACTTATTTACTTTCAAAGAGTAATTTTCTTTTTCGTTTCCTTGGTTATTTCAACTTCCCAGAGGCCATTTCTTGTCACACCTCGGGCTAAACTGGTAAATCACGACGACTCCCGATAGCTAAGACCACATTTCGATAAGGGTACGCACAGGAAAACTTAGACAGATGGGAGAGTCCAGTAAGTCCATCCCAGCGCGTGCTTTAATCTGAACGTTCTTTCGCACGGTGGCACGGTCAATCGTCAAGGTCATCGGTGTCGCATACTGCCAGAGGAGAGGGGGAGGGGATTGTAACGCTGAACGGTTCGAAATATTACGATAAGTGTCGATGACTCAGATTGCGCCTCCAAAAGGTGGGAAAAGTTCCAAGATGGAATATTGCAAGCGATTTATTTTGTTTTTTGTAATAGGTAAGGTTTGCGTTGGGGAAAATGCAAATGGAACACAGGGAACAAGTATCGTTTTATCCGATAAAACATACAAATGAAACCTGTTTCCACTATATGGTGACAGTGTGATCACAGATACATCCGAAAATGACATGTTTCTGGTATGAAGATCATACAAGTAATAGCTTTTTCTTTACGTGTTCACGCCGTTCATATCGTAAAACGAAATGAAAGATGGAATTTAGTACCATGGAACCGCGATATTTTGATCTGCATGCCAATATGTTAGGGATGGACTAGGAATCAGTGTCGTAGCTGATACACCATCATTAAAAGTAAATAATTACACAGGAAGCATGCGTTCTGCAGTGTAATATTTAACATCATGAAAAAGTGATACTCACCTTTATTAAGAACGACATTTGCGAGAGATCCTACATTAAAAGTAATGAGTTTTTATTCGACAAAGTTTATACGCACACAAAATAGAGAAAATAAAGATAGTGGGAAGAGTAAACAGAGATACCTCTGTTGTGAATAGGAAACACTGTTGGAGTCTCCCTTCCTGCCAATGAGGAAACATTGCATTCCAAAACCTCATTGTCGACGTCATTACCATATTATTGGAAGGAAATCCAAATTTAAGTTAAAGAAAATAAACTGTCGCCAAGCACTGTCAGGTTTCGGTCATTGCATTTACCCTGCGAATACGATGACGAAGCGAAGAGAGGTCCTGGGATTGCAATTACCTCCACGTTGCTTACCGCGAAACAATAGGAGTATAATAAACCTAGTTGTGTGAGATAAAATGAAACCTTATTATGCAAATATCGACACGGCCAGTAATCTTTATCCGCTTCAAGTGTAACCAAGCACTCGGCCACCCGAAAAACATCAGGTAAATCTTGTTAAGTATTATCCAACCTTCGCCACCACACGGAACTTAATGGTTTACAACCACTGCTGGATTAACTCTTAAGCAATATAAGAACCTGCTTAGGGTACCAAGGGAAGGGGGCACCGCAGTTCTTTCCCCTTGCAATAATGCCCTTAACTCTCCGTTCTTTCAAGGATACACTCGACTTTAGTCGTTTCTTTTTTAATTTTTCTGATCTGCAGTGTTCGACTTTAATCTGAATTGTAAAAAAAAAAACGTTTCCTATCGAATGATTAGTGAAACTTAAAAAGATTGAAGGAGACTGTCATATCCCTAGAGTTCAATACGTTTGACTATTTTTACAAAATTTTTCTGAATGAATTTCGGTGTTCTTCTATTCATTATAAATATATATAAAATCCATATTCTTTTTTCTGATTTTTTAAATTATAGCTTACGTATTTTCGGACGCCAAGATGAAAATTAAGTAAGTATTCAATTAAACAATGGAAAATGAAAATTAAGTAATTAAATGAAAATTAAGTAAGTATTCAATTAAGCAATGGAAAGGTCCAGGGAGGTACAATTGCTCGATCGTGGTTACGTATTCAATTAAGCAATAGAAAGGTCCAGGGAGGCACCATTGCTCGATCGTGGTTACGTATTCAATTAAGCAATGGAAGGTCCAGGGAGGTACCATTGCTCGATCGTGGTTACGTATTCAATTAAGCAATGGAAAGGTCCAGGGAGGCACCATTGCTCGATCGTGGTTACGTATTCAATTAAGCAATGGAAAGGTCCAGGGAGGTACCATTGCTTGATCGTGGTTACGTATTCAATTAAGCAATGGAAAGGTCCAGGGAGGTACCATTGCTCGATCGTGGTTACGTATTCAATTAAGCAATGGAAAGGTCCAGGGAGGTACCATTGCTCGATCGTGGTTACGTATTCAATTAAGCAATGGAATGGTCCAGGGAGGTACCATTGCTCGATCGTGGTTACGTATTCAATTAAGCAATGGAAAGGTCCAGGGAGGTACCATTGCTCGATCGTGGTTACGTATTCAATTAAGCAATGGAAAGGTCCAGGGAGGTAGCATTGCTCGATCGTGGTTACGTATTCAATTAAGCAATGGAAAGGTCCAGGGAGGTACCATTGCTCGATCGTGGTCACGTATTCAATTAAGCAATGGAAAGGTCCAGGGAGGTACCATTGCTCGATCGTGGTTACGTATTCAATTAAGCAATGGAAAGGTCCAGGGAGGTACCATTGCTCGATCGTGGTTACGTATTCAATTAAGCAATGGAAAGGTCCAGGGAGGTACCATTGCTCGATCGTGGTTACGTATTCAATTAAGCAATGGAAAGATCCAGGGAGGTACCATTGCTCGATCGTGGTTACGTATTCAATTAAGCAATGGAAAGGTCCAGGGAGGTACCATTGCTCGATCGTGGTTACGTATTCAATTAAGCAATGGAAAGGTCCAGGGAGGTACCATTGCTCGATCGTGGTTACGTATTCAATTAAGCAATGGAAAGATCCAGGGAGGTACCATTGCTCGATCGTGGTTACGTATTCAATTAAGCAATGGAATGGTCCAGGGATGTACCATTGCACGATCGTGGTTAGGCCATTGTTTGGCCTTAATTCGATCCTGATTTAAACCCTAAGAAGAAAATACAAAGTTGCTCTTCGCCACCACCCGGAAACGCGTATTTCAAGCCTAACAGTTAACTACAAAGTTGCTCTTCGCATTATATGTAAGCGCACTATAAATCAAATTAATTATTATTCTTTAAATGTTTCGTGTTGTTTTCACATTTCCATAACTTATAATCTTTTTAGTTTATATTTCAACCTTTTTGGTTACCGGCGTTCCGTGGCCGAGTGGTTTGCACGCATATGGCTACTGATCTTGGGTTGGGTTGTTTTACCTCTGAGCGACACTTTTTTGCACACCATGGGGTAAATGGCCAGGTCACATGGACCCCGAAGGCTCAGAGAACGTTGGTGGTTCACTGGAACAGCTGTTGGGAGATAAATGGTAGCCTGCCGTCAAGGCCATCCAGCCTGTTCTTTAACGTACACAGGGTATGGCTCTCCCGCACACGGGGCCACGGCGGCCTTTCCAAGCCCATGGTGTCCCCTACTAACTCTTGGGAGGGCGGGAATTTTGCGGAGATAAATCTCAACGCTGACCCAGCTGGGACTCGAACTTGGGAACTACAGATTACGAGTCTGGCACGCTACCAACTGACTACCCCCGTCCCACTGATCTAGGGAAAATGGGTTCGAACCTCGGGTAAGGCATTGATGTGTGTGGCTTTTCTGCTGAGGTCCCGTTCTACTATGGGGTCACAAGCTCGTGCTTAGTTACAGTAGCAATCAGTTTAGGTTAATGAGTGACAAATTGGAATCTCAATCAACTTTTTACTTAGTGCACAACCAATTCTGTTTTTACATGGATTTCTTTTACACGATTTCGATTTAATACACTTTAGAAAAACTTTCCAATTCTCGTTTTACACGATTAATTTTGATGTAACACGGTTCAAAAAACTATTTGAATTTAATTATGACAAAATATTCAAGAAAAAAATTCCTAGAATTTATATTTATAAGAAAGATGCCGCTTTTATGGCACATTTCTCGATATCGTTTTAACTTTGAAAATGTACTATAGATACACATTTTCTGCACTAAAATCCCCAAAATAAAGACAACACTAACATAACTACACACGTTTTCTGTATTTTATTCTTTATTTTATGGAAAAATTGTACAAAACCTTCTTCATTCGGAATAAAGTGGCAACATTGAGTTCCGGTAATTCACCTCCATTTTATCTTCAATACATACGTTAGTCTCAGTCTCTCATTAGTTAGAGTGTTAGTTTAAATATCTTTATAAGTAAAGACCAACATGGCGACTACACAAGCGACATATACGTACGGTGACCTTATTTTTTCGGAGAAAATAAAGGACAAAACACAAATTGTTTCATAATGAAAAAATAGCAGGTTGCGTTTATTCGTTTCACTAAATTTAAAAATCTTTATAGCATTTATTATAAAATATAAGCATACAATAGCATTTTAAACAATCATATTATTTAAAAAATTTAATATTGATATTTTTCACAAGAATGAACTCATCTTAATAAATCAGGTTTATGTTTTAAAAATTCATAAAACTGTATACAATTCATATCAAAGTTGCA
Organism: Ryuthela nishihirai; assembly: GCA_038380435.1. Lineage (NCBI taxonomy): Eukaryota > Metazoa > Arthropoda > Arachnida > Araneae > Heptathelidae > Ryuthela > Ryuthela nishihirai. The sequence goes on from JAWZYU010000120.1 coordinate 255,380, forward strand.
TTTGGTATAAATGCATGCTTTGAATGTTTCGATTTTTAATTTTGTTTTTTCAGTGGTCCACATATTGTTCGCTAATCAAAATACTCGTTCAGTTTCCGTTACAAAATTTTATTTCCGATGAAAGAGATATGGGACCCCATCCAGTATAAATATCCAGTAAATATTCGACTGCTTCGATGTAATGGAAGCATTGATCACCATCTACGGATTACGATCCATCTGGCAAATTTGCAAACTCGAGAAAACTATCACTTTCGATCATCTTAATGAAATGGCACGATGCAGGGAAAAAAACTTTACTTCTGCAGAAAATCTGAATGGAATGCAGCTGAATGCCCATCAGTACAATTTAAGAAGAATCATGATAACGAGCCTTCAGTCCAGCAAACAACCACTTTCACAGAAGTAATCGCACTTCAGCTGTGGGAAGAAAAGGAAACAGTTAATAAATAAAATAATCACACAGAGGAAGTTCCATTCAACCCAGAAAACTACATTGTGGACTGATAATGAAATATCCTTTCGAAAAACAAATGCAACCAAGATAAGTAATCATATGGCAAACACCAACTAGTATGCATATATATATATGGCACAATCACCGTCAAAGATAAATCTCGCTGACTATATCAGGGACAATGTAACTCTTCTGGCAAATGAAACGTCAAAAACCAACTGTACAGATCATAAAAATGTTACCGAAATATATGGCAAAAGAAGTAACAGGAGTATTGTTAATAATGAAAAAAAACACACTAGCGGCAAAAGTATGTGGTAACTATTTATGTTGAACTACAGGTTCGCAACTTTTATCGTGGTATTTTTGTAAACTGAGTATGCACACCTGATACCTTATTAAATAAAAAAATAAAATAAATACCCCCTCAAGCAGCTGCTTGCCACAGAGGTCCCTCAGCAGAAAAACAACACAAACAGAGATGCCTATGCGGGGTTCGTACCCAGGTCCCTTAGATCAGTAGCCAAGCACGCTAACCACTCGGCCATGGGACGACGAATAGCCTGATTAAGGCAACCATTAAAAAGAAAGTTAACCCACTTTCCCCTTTTCCACTGCATGCGTTCCATTTCTGGATCTCATGCTACTCTCTCCCATTGCCTTTTACCATTCCGCATCGCCTTTTACCATTCCGCATCACCTTTTCTTTTCGCCTGCCTTCTGCATCGCCTTTTCTTTTCGCCTGCCTTCTGCATCGCCTTTTCTTTTCGCCTGCCTTCTGCATCGCCTTTTCTTTTCGCCTGCCTTCTGCATCGCCTTTTCTTTTCGCCTGCCTTCTGCATCGCCTTTTCTTTTCGCCTGCCTTCTGCATCGCCTTTTCTTTTTGCCTGCCTTCTGCATCGTCTTTTCTTTTTGCCTGCCTTCTGCATCGCCTTTTCTTTTTGCCTGCCTTCTGCATCGCCTTTTCTTTTTGCCTGCCTTCTGCATTGCCTTTTCTTTTTGCCTGCCTTCTGCATCGCCTTTTCTTTCTGCCTGCCTTCTGCATCGCCTTTTCTTTTTGCCTGCCTTCTGCATCGCCTTTTCTTTTTGCCTGCCTTCTGCATCGTCTTTTCTTTTTGCCTGCCTTCTGCATCGTCTTTTTGCCTGCCTTCTCCATTTGCCTTTTCTTTTTGCCTGCCTTCTGCATCGACTTTTCCTTTATCATTAGCACCATGCATAAAATTCGCTGATTTCGATTGCAGGCGTCGAAAATGCTGCGGATGATATTAGGATTCCTTGTAGAGCTTAGTATGTTGATAAATATGAAAGATTTCTAATTAGCGATGGAATATTTTTGGATAGCCCGGTTTGTTTCGCTAAGAACCGGAATTGACAGATGGAGATAGAAAGAGTTTGGAAAGTAGTGAGTGAATTTGTTATGTAAAACAATTCGAATTCGAGTTGATAAAGCGATTATTGTATAGAAAAGGATTTTAAGGGGATAATAGGACTAATTACTCCTGAATTTCTAAAAAAAGTTTTAATATAATTTCGAAATACTCCATGATCTTTTAATAAAGTCACAATAAATTAGTTTATTAATTTTCATTTTTGAAATAAATAGCTTATAATTAAATTTTAGACAAATTGAAATAATAAAAAAGACGCTTTTTTTACATTTTTCGTGACTATTTATTTCAACAGATGTGAGGACTATATAGATATGACCGGGCCCGAACAGCTGAAGAGCAAAAAAAGTGACAAAGAGGAATAATTACATATGTATAAAGGACCTCTGAGAAGCACTTTTTTTGGTCACATTGGATTAAATGACCAGGTTACAAGGAACCCGAAGGCTCAGAGAAGGTTGCTGGAGGGGACCCACTGCAACAGCTGTTGGTACACAGATGGTAGCCTACCTTCAAGATCACCCAGCGTGTTCTTTAACGTGCACAGGGTGTGGCTCTCCCGCACATGGAGACACGGGTTAACGTTCCATCCGACGGACGGCGGCCTTTCCAAGCCTATCGGTGTCCACTATTGACCGTGTCCAGGGCGGGTAGTTTTGCGGAGATAAATCTCAACGCTGAGGATTCTCTACGAGTCCCATATTTAAATAGTAATGGAAACCGAAACATATTTATCGCTCTGCCCAAAGAAATGTAGATTATTCGATTCTGCTTTCCTATAAACTTGTTTCTGTTAGGGTTTCAGACTAAATAAACAGATATCGCTGCTGTTAAACATCTGAACTTGCGTTACTAATTAAATATTGCATCAGTTGAAATAGTAAAATAAAATAGATTTTCTAATGTCTGCTAATTATCAAGGGTATTTTTTTGTGTTTTAAAACCAATTATAGTTCGTAAATTTTATCCGAATATGATGATACGGAATACACCGTCATAACTTAGCGAGTTGCGGAGTGTCATTTACTGCCTGTCTCTGGCAGCCATAACTCATCGGGAAATCAACGTACACGCTCGAAATTTTCACAGAATGTTTCAGGTTATGGTCCGGATTGCAGTGCGAAATTTCAGGTCGAAAGTCCAACAGCGAAGCTTGCTAGGAACAAAACTATTTACCATGCTATTCCAACGGGAAACGAGAATCGGTGTCAAATTTACTGTTGCCATTTTCTGTTCCTCAAGTGTGAAAATAAAGAGTTAAAATAGCATTTCAACTTTCGGCCACAAAAGTGATGCCGTTACCAGATTCTCCACATTTCTAAAATCATTATTTAGGCGTTCCATTGCAACTAGGGACCTGATATTCTGACCAAAAATGTGGTCGGACAGGGAGAACCCGCGAACGAACGCATACTGAAAGATAGGGAGGGTTGCTAAGCTTAAACTAATTGAAATATTGAGTTAAGTATCTATGATTCTGAAAGTTTAAGACTGAGAATTTAATTGGTAATAGTGTAAGCGAAGTAATTATTTTACTTCTTAATTGTTGAGGTATTAAAATTTGTATTGCGTACATTAATACTGTCCTCTACGCAGGTGAAACCTACGCATTCACACCTATTATTAATGAATTTTGCCCTCTACGCAGTTTTCTTTGAAAGGGATAAGTGTTCGATTTATAAACAGCGGAGAAAGGGAGAAAGTGGAACACCGGAAATAATATTGCTTTACTGGGTAAAACAAAAGAAAAATTAAACATGACGTAAGTGAAAGGATGAGGTTACGAGCAATTGTGTATTTTTGTTCATGTTGCTGCCGTTGACAGCGTAACGGAAAGGAATTCAATACCTTTCTAACATATATTTTGTTGTAGTTGGGTTGGGTTGTTTTACCGCTGAGCGGCACTTTTTTGTACACCATGGGCTAAATGGCCAGGTCACATGGACCCTGAAGGCTCAGAGAAGTTGGGGGGAGGGGACCCACTGGAACAGCTGTTGAGAGACAGATGCTAGCCTCCCGTCAAGGCCGTCCAGTGTGTTCTTTAACGTGCACAGGGTATGGCTCTCCCGCACACGGGGCCACTGCTTAACGTCCCATACGACGGACGGCGGCCTTTCCAAGCCCATCGGTGTCCTCTATTGACCGTGGGCAGGGCGGGGAGTTTTGCAGAGATAAATCTCAACGCTGACCCAGCTGGGACTCGAACCTGGGAAGTACAGATTATGAGCCTGATGCGCTACCGACTGAGCCACCCCCGCCGCTACTTTGTTGTACGTATCGATTTGTTGGGAAGAAACTAGAATAAGCGTCATAGCTATGTACCTTATCTTACCCCATCTCATTGATGTAAAGTGAGGATTATTAATTATAGGTATTATTATTAAATATCCTGAAGAAATAATACTCACCGTGAATCCGATGTTTAAAGAAAGGCGTCTTATTTCTCTTCCACAATTCATAGTAATTTTCGTAAACATGATATTGGAAAATACAACTGCGGAAGAGTAAACAAATACCTCTGTTCGCAATACGAAACACTGTAAGAGTCACTTCCTATGAGTGAGCAAACAGTGCATTCTTTAACGTCACTCTGTCAGATGTCATTACCCTATTATTGTAAGGAAAAAAAATTATAATGTCAGTTTATGAGTTTATATCAAACGGCTATGTTGCTGCTACATTTGCCGCGTTAGCGTATGGATATGGCGAAGAATTGATATAATTTGAGGGTTTTTTGAGGTTTTCAGAGTTTTGCGTACCGGACACAATTTCAGTGTAATAAGCAACCATTGGCAAGGTCTATGCGATTAAAAAATACACACGGACTTATTCCCTATGTCCTTCTGTAAACCACAATTCTGCTGCTCGAAAAAATATCAGGTGAATCAAGTTAAATAATATTCATAAAGTGTTTGTGGTTCGTTTATAAATTCCTTCAGGTAAGTAACTTTGTAGTGAATAATTTACAGTAGAGGTAATTTAATTTTACCCTTTTTAGCATAAGAGTTATGAAATTTCAACCGAGAGCTACTATACATCACATCATTCTGATTATGGGTTATAAATTTTATAGTTAAACGTTATTTGTCGCTGTCGACCACTAACGACCCCTTCATTTTGGCTCGAATGTTGTAAAGCTCGCTCAGTAGAACTAATGGTGTAACTAATGGTGTCAGTAGAACTAATGGTGTAACTAATGGTGTCAGTAGAACTAATGGTGTAACTAATGGTGTCAGTAGAACTAATGGTGTAACTAATGGTGTCAGTAGAACTAATAGTGTAATGGTTTAATAATCTGTTACGTAACAAATATTTTTCTAGAGAGAATCGAAAATGCTTATGTAAGGTTCGTAGAGATACAGACGAAACATTGCGAAGCAGCGTAGTAAAAGTTGGAAGTTTCGTATTGCAAGCAATTTTTGCTGTAAGATGAGAAATCCAAGGGATGATTTGTGTTACACTACTACCATCCATAGGGGAAGGGGGGATAGAGGATAAAAACATTTTTTTATTAAATATATTTCGGGTGAGATTCTAATGATGGACTGCGATATTGCAGGGCTTTTTAGTTGGTAGCAGCCTTTCATATGATTACCCATCGTTAAAGCTTTGAAAATTGTGGTATTTGGAAAGTCACTTTCGGTAAAAATTCTTTTTTTTTTCGAATAATAATATCAAAAATAATATTTTTGTTGTGGCTGACAAATCAAAATTAATTCTTATGTGCACGTCATGGTATAATAAGATAGAAAATTAGGAATGGAATTGCATGGCACCATAAACGTTTTCCTCAACGTTTCAAATGTTTAAAAAAAATGCTCTTTATGGTAAAGTAGACTATGTCTATAAATAAATAGGAATTAGACTGATTGGTAGGGTAATTTTAACGAGATTTATAATTGAGATTAGAGATATCTTGTGTGGGTGTTACAGATGTCAAATGCAAATGATATTGTATAAGTTCTTGTGGTGGGTCTGTTATTTTGTTACATAGGTATTACGGAAATGTTTCCGATTTTTTGATCATTGACCTACTTGTTGCGATTGACCTCAGGAGAAAAAAATGTATTGAGATGAATATTGGAATATGAATGTTTCTTTCGATATATATTTTTCTTGTATGGCGTTCATGACACATTAGAAATGCTATTTCGATACATGCATACCATAGGAATTATCTCTGCAAGCAGCCGAAACCGCGTTCCTGACGTCATCTCTGTGTTTTATACAATTCATTATTAAGGCGAAATAGTTTTTATAGTTTTTTTTAGGTAACAGGAATAAGAAAAAAAAAAACCAAAAAAATTTAAGAATTCTTTATATATTTATTTTCTATAAAACCAAACCGGTAAGTTTCAAATTGAAAAAAAAAAACAACTTTACGTTAAACACCCCATCGTTATATCGGTTAGAAGGCGAACACCGATGGTTTCTGTCAAAGCATATTTACATAACATCCGTCGTAATGAGAGTTCACTGAAGTGAACGTTACTGCATCCTATGCTAAAGAATCGATGACAGAACAATGCTTTTCGAATCGTTAAACCGGATACCCCTTTTGTTTCGTAATTTGCATTTCCGTCACGAATTAGTTTTAGCTGTAACAACTTTGGTATAAACCGAACTTTTTAAAAACGACAGACATCGGAAGATTGCTCTGATATCCGGAATAAATCTGGTAATGATATTTTGATTGAAAATTTTACAATAAAGAATGTGTGTATATATATATATGTTTTATTTTATTCCCATTCTTATAGTATAACTATAGTGTTCTGTATCTATACATGGGGTACGCCAGTAACATACACATTTCCAGGAGGTACGTGGGGCATAAAAGGTTTTGAGAACCACTGCTCTATTATATGTATATAAAGTTCAAGGAGATGACGTCATAAGCGTAAAATTACCAAAGACAATAGTAGAAGACAACAAATACCAAAATGTAAAATCTTAATATTGTTAGAATAAAAACTGATGAAAACCACAAGAAAATAGTGTAGAAATTCTGTATGTATCATACCCTGTGCAGGTTAAACAAAACGTTGGATGGGAGGTTACCATCTGTCTCATAACAGCTGTTCCATTCGGTCACCTTCCCGCAATCTAAACTGATCCCTCTGGTTCTTTATGACGTGGCCATTTAGCCCCTTGTGTGCAAATAACTACCAGTCAGAGATAAAACAACCCAACTGAACGCATTTTATGAACAACTTCAGGATATTTTGAATTCTGTCAAGAAAGGAGATATTACCCTTGTTCTTGGTGAATTCAATGCCAAAGTTGGTACTGACTCTGACCTTTGGGGAGGAGTAGTAGGCCCTTTTGGTATTGGTAGCTGCAATGGCAATGGGCAACGTCTCCTACAGGTAAGTAAACTCAATGGATTCAGAATAACTAACATATTACAAACACCGTGACATACATAGGTACACATGGGTTTCACCAGATGGGCTGCATAAGAGTATGATTGATTATATATCAATTAACAGCAAATGGGCTAGTTCTGTTAGGAATACCAGGGCATATAGGGAGCTGAAATCGGATCTGACCATTACCTTGTTAAAAGTGTCTTGCAACTTAAACTTAAAAAGTGTTGTGCTAGGGTTGAAAGAATTGCTTTTAATACTGAAGCTCTGAAAGACCCAGTTATAGCCAAAGCTTACTACGATAGGTTACTTAGTCATTATGACAGTCATGGTATGCTTACTACTGAAGTTGAGGAAGAATGGGATCATTTTAAACAGGCTTTTTTGGACACTAATAGTACTCTTTTATGAAAAAAGGAGCAGAAGAGACAGAATTATCTGAGTGATAAGGTTCTTGAGTTTATTTCGGAAAGAAAGAATGGCAGGAATGTCCTCAATCAATACCCTACTAATCCTAATAGAAAGCATTACAGAGAACTTAATAAACGTGTAAAAGATCAGTTAGCTGCTGATAAGAATATTTGGCTTGATGGTTTGGCTGACAAAGTAGAGGAAGCAGTTAGACAGCACAACAGCAGAGAGCTGTACCAGATAGTTAGTGTTTTGTGTGGTAGTAAACAGACATGTATACAGGGATTGAAGGATAAACAAGGTAAGGTTATAGAAGGTGAGGATTCCGTCATGGCTAGGTGGGCTGAGCATTTCAGTGATGTTCTAAACTAGGGGTGACCAACCCGCGGCCCGCCTTGAACATTTTTCCGGCCCGCGGGATTCATCACACTTTTACAAAATATATTTATTTTATAATGGCCAAAGTAGTGAAAACCAATGTATTAAAAAAATACATTATTTGTGCATCCATATATTCAAAAATTAACTATCGAAATTATGAGAAAAAATTAACTTTGATTTTAAAATAATATTCTTGCGAATATATGACAGATATTGCCTGTTTTATCTATGAGTTTACAGTTATGAGTTCGCAGAATAATTAAATTATATTCTGCGAACTTATGATGTTTCACTCTTAAGTGACCTCAGTGACGCAGTGACCATCCCTAGATACGCACAGTTGATTGTTGATAGCAGAGCAGAGTTGATATATTCTCAGTTTCAAGTGAAAATTTGCTCTTTGGTTTCGTTTTGTATGCTGTGACTGCAGGATAATTATTTTAATATACCTGTACTTCAACAACATATTTAAAACAACAACAGCCAGGTAATAACTCCTATTAAATTAAAAATGACTTTTAATATAACAATTAAAAATAGATGTGTTTAATATCTCTCTTATTTTCAGTATGACTTCAAAGAAAAGAAGAATAGTGGACGAAAATAGAAAGTATAGCGAGGAATGGGAAGAAAAGTACTTCTTCATAGTTCAAAAGACAAAATTATTGTGTTTAATTTGCCGAGAGGTCGTTTCTGTATTTAAGGAATATAATGTTAAGAGGCATTACGAAACAAAACATGAGGATTATTTGAAGTTCGACAAAGAAGTGAAACAATCGAAGCTCAAGGAGTTTAACAGAGCGTGACACAACATCACGTGTACCTTTGATTTCCGGGCCTCATCGCAGGGCTTCTGCGTGTATTGAGGGAAAAGTGCTTGCCTATCCGTTAGTGGTTCCTAACTGAGCCTTATTTCCACCACGTGGCCATCCAATGGTTCGTGCAGTGCAGAAAAAACTGCCTGCTGCCTAACGGGCCTCATTGTAAGATCTCTGCGTGTATTGAGGGGAAACGTGCTTGCTATCCGTTCCTAACTGGGCTTTAAATCCACCTGGCCATCCGATGGTTCGTACAGTGAGGAAAAAAAACTGTCTGCTGCCTGGGCAGCAGTCAGTTTTTTTCCCCTCACTTTTTGCACACTCTGGGCTAAATGGGCAGGTCACCCAAACCCCGAACATTCGGAAAAGGTCGAGGGAATCCACTGAAACAGTTGACCATCGAGGACATCTGCACAGGGCTATGTTACTTCTGAGCGGCGCTTCACGCACTGTGGGCTACATGGCCAAATCACCCTGAACCCAAAGGTTCAGAGTACGTAGAGGGGGGCCCATCAGAACAGCCGGGGGAATGGGAGCCAGGCATGGGGCTCAATTGTTGTTGTTTTTTTTACCTCCAAGTGGCACTTTGCACACCATGGGCTAAATGGCCAGGTCACCCAGACCCACAATGTTTCAGAGAACTTTGAAAGGACCCACCAGAAGAGCTGTTGCTAGGTTCTGGGCACTGAGCACCGTTACTTTTTTTTGTATTTCCGAGCGGCAATTTGCACACCATGGGTTAAATGGCCAGGTCACCCTGACCCCCAAAGGCTCGGAGAAGGTCGAGGGGTCCCACTGAAACAGGCTGTTTGCCAAAGTAATCCAGCGTGTTCTTCAACGTGGACTCTCCCGCACACGGTGGTCCACGGCTTTACATCTCATCCGATGGATGGTGGTCGGTGAACAGGTTATAAATGCGTACCGACAACACACCACTCCCTTTTTCCTCCCTTCAAAATAACTTCTCACCTGCTACTCTTCAGCGTTGAGATGTGTTCTTTTCTGAAACATCAAAGGAATGGCCAGACACTCTCGCTATTCATTTATTTTTGGTACACCCTGTGAGGGAAATTCTGGAGGGCAAAAGACCTATCCAAAAAGTACAGTATTCCTAAAAAAATCGTATTTTTTCTACGGATTCCCTCTTCGTTTTTAATGAGCTCTAAACTTCTCAAACATATTTTCAGAGATGGATAATCTTAATATCAAAGATCAAAGTCTGGTTAGTTGAACAATGATGTGTCTCTCAAATGATGTTAGAAGAAATGAATGGCCAAACCGTCTCGTTCTTTTATTTTGGTACACCCTGTGAGAGAAATTTTGGAGGATCAAACGACCTCTTCAAAAAGTAGAGAATTCGTCTAAAAATGGTGTTTTATTATAGGGATTTCCCCTTACTTTACAATGAGCTGTAAACTTTTTCAAAATGTTTTCAGAGATCGATACTCTTAAAAAATGTTAGCCTGAATGAATGGCCAAACCGTCTCACTCGTTTATTTTTGGTACACCCTGCATATAAGTCCGAGCTGGGTCAGTGTTGAGACTTATCTCCTGAAAGCTCCCCGCCCTGCCCACGGTCAGTAGGGGACCGATGGGCTTGGAAAGACCGCCGTGTGTTGGATGGGATGTGAAGCAATGGCTACATATGTTGAAGAGCGTATCCTGTGCAGGTTAAAGAACACACTGCATGGCCTTCACGACAGGCTACCATCTGTCACCCAACAGCTGTTCTAGTGGGTCCTCTTCCCCAACTTTCTCTGAGCCTTTGGGGTCTTAGTTGCCTGGCCATTTAGCCCACTGTGTGCAAAAAGGTGCCGCTAATAGGAACAATGATGATGATGAACAATGATGTGTCTCGCAAATGATGTTAGCAGAAATGATTTGGCCAGACCGTCTCGTTCATTTATTTTGGTGCACCCTGTGAGAGAAATTTTGGAGGGCAAATGACCTCTTCAAAAAGTAGAGAATACCTCTAAAAATGAAGTTTTATCATAGGGATTTTTCCCTTAGTTTACAACGATCTGTAAACTTTTGAAAAGGTTTTCAGAGATCGATACTCTTAAAAAATGTTATCCTGAAATGAATGGCCAAACTGTCTCGTTCATTTACTTTTGGTACACCCTGTGAGTGAAATTTTGGAAGGCAAACGGCCTCTTTAAAAAATAGAGAATTCCTTTAAAAAATGGTGTTTTACTATAGAGATTTTCCCCTAGTTTATAACGAGTTGTAAACTTGTCAAAAATGTTTTCAGAGATGGATACTCTTAATGTTGAAGTCCCTAAAATGTGAGGTTCGAGTCCCAGCTGGGTCAGCGTTGAGATTTATCTCCGCAAAATTCCCCGCCCTGCCCATGGTCAGTAGGGGACACCGATGGGCTTGGAAAGGCCGCCGTCCGTCGGATGGGACGTTAAGCCGTGGCACCGTGTGCGGGAGAGCCATACCCTGTGCACTTTAAAGAACATGCTGGATGGCCTTGACAGGAAGCTACCATCTGTCTCCCAACAGCTGTTCCAGTGGATCCCCTCCCCCAACCTTCTCTGAGCCTTCAGGGTCCCTGTGACCTGGCCATTTAGCCCATAGTGTGCAAAAAAGTGCCGCTCAGAGGTAAAACAACACATAAAAAAAAAAATAAATACCCCCTCAAGCAGCTGCTTGCCACAGAGGTCTGACAGGAGCCTGTCAGTTTATATGACACAGTAGGAGATCTGAGAGGATGGCAGGACCTCAGCAGAAAAACGACACACACATCCGTGCCTAATTCCGGGGCTCGAACCCAGGTCCCTTAGATCAGTAGCCAAGCGTGCTAACCACAATGTGTCTCGCAAATGATTCACCTTTCCTGCCACAAAGCCTATTAACCTACGAATCTGTGACTCGTTACCCGTGTGTTGTGTTAGTTGGAAACGATATTAGCAGAAATGAATGGCCGAACAGTCTCGTTCATTTATTTTTGGTAGACCCTGTGAGAGAGATTTTGGAAGGCAAACGACCTCTTCAAAAAGTAGACAATTCCTCTAAAAAATGGTGCTTTATTATAGAGATTCTCCCCTAGTTTATAACGAGCTATAAACTTTTCAAAAATGTTTTCAGAGATCAATACTCTTAATGTTGAAGTCCCTAAAATGTGTCTCGCAAATGATTCACCTTTCCTGCCACAAAGCACAGCCTAGTCTCTGACTCGCTACCCGTGTTGCGATGTGTCGTGTTAGTTGGAAATGATGGTAACTGAAATGAATGGCCAAACCGTCTCGTTCATTTATTTTTGGTACACCCTGTATATATGAAATGAGGATGAAAGTTGATATTTACTGATATAAACAAAGTCGATCAGATTGCCCATGGTGTGTTACTGGTCATGAGACCAAAGCCTTTGAAGAGTTGCAATTAAAAGAGCTTTGCAGTTTTTAAGACAGTCGCTAAATGCTGATCCTTTGACAATGGGGTTTAACATGAAAAATTAATGACAACTGGACTCGCATCATCTGCGTACATCCATGACTAGCAAGGTAAAAGCTACCACCACTGAGAGTCTCAAAACATCATAAGTAAGAAAACAGGTAATCTATTGAATTAACTATATTGAAACCCTGCAGAAAAGTAGTGCAATATGACAAATTCTGAAACTGAATTAATATTATTTTCTGAATTTTGGAATACTTGAGATGATTGACGGCATACAAGCCAGTACCGAATGGGATTGGGTTGTTTCACCAGTAAGCAGCACTTTTTTGCACATAATGGGCTAAATGACCAGGTCACAAGGAACCTGAAGGATCAGAGAAAGTTGGAGGAGTGTGCCCACTGTAACAGCTCTTAAGAGACAGATGGTAACCTCCCACCAAGACCGTCCAACGTGTCCTTTAACATGCATAGGATATGGCTTTCCCGCACACAGTGCCAAGGCTTAACGTCCTATTCGACGGATGGTTACATTTCCAAACCCATTGGTGTCCCCTACTGACTGTGGGCAGGGTGGGAAGTTTTGCGGAGATAAATCTCAATGTTGACCCAGCTGGCACTCGAACCTGGGAACTGCAGATTACGAGTCTGGTGCACTAATTACTGAGGAATCCCTGTTCCGCTCATTGGGGAAAAAGGACAGTTCCTCAGTATGCCTTAAAAACTCTGTTATTAAAGAAATAATGATACTTTTCAAGCAGATGCTTGCAAAGAAAGGTTTGATGGGAACCTTTTAATAAGCCATAGAGAAGCCCTCAAAAGAAAGACAACACAGGGGGCCTTACCTTGGTCACTTTGATCCATAGCCAAGCGCCCTAACCATAGTACCACACAAAAACTCCTTGTGTACTTGAAACAGCCAGGGGTGGCATGTCTCATTCTTGGAGTGGGCCATTTAAGGCTATGCAAAGGATTTTGTAGTTAAAAAGTGTCTACAAATTTCAAACATCACTGAAAGATTTCAGAGATCTTTCACTATGTTAATCACTTGACTGTTATGGAATACGTCACCATTAATCACAAATCATGACGATCACCAGACCAAAAAGCATTTTTGAAATCTGAAACGCTAGTGTCCACAGGTTTCTCAAACTCTAAACGTTTCTCAAGAATCTAAGTGAAAAAATCTGATCTACACATCTTCTACCACTTTTGAATCCACACTGCTGATCACGCAGTTGTCCATCAATCAGATTATTCCTACTAAGCTCAATCATGCAAAGAACTTTGCTTCGAACAAAAAACTATAATTATCACAAGAATAATAATCAAAGTTTTTAAAAAATAATAATAATTCGTCTAGTAAAATCCTCAGATATATTGTCGTTTTGAAAAAATAAATATCCCCTCAAGCAGCTTGCCTGCCACAGAAGTCTGACAGGAGGCTGTCAGTTTATATGCCCTACTTGGTCTGTGAGGATGGCAGGACCTCAGCAGAAAAACAACGCATCCATCCATCCCTTATCTGGGGCTCGAACCCGGGTCCCTTAGATCAGTATTCAAGCATGCTAACCACTCGGCCATTGAACGGCTAGGTGGCGGAAATACAGGCATTTCCTTATATTATTCATTCTCGTGTTTCAAAATTTAAGGATATACTACAATATAACAACAGCAGTGTGTTCTAGAAAATTTTAAGAAAAATCGTTAATAATCAGTTCTTTTTCTCTGGTTCTAAAACGTATACTTTTTTTACTGAAATGGTATAATTAAAATATGCTTACCAAGACCTGGATACTTTTTTTATGGCGAGGTCCTGCCACCCTCACAGACCTTATATTATGGCATATACACAGTCATATCAGAATAATATAACCACCTACCTAATAATAGGAATTGGGGGGGGGTCATATTTTTTTGATACGACTATGTAAACTGACAGGCTCGTGTCAGACCTCTGTGGCAAGCAGCTGCTTGAGAATGTATTTTTTTTAGGTTACTCTTAAAATATTAAGAATATTGATGAAAATTGAGACGTAGATTCCGTTCAGTATTTTATTTTTCGTTACAGTTATATATAAAGAAAAACTATTAAAAATCTTACAAATCTTCGATTTATGCTTTCCATTTATATGGGGTAACAGTTAACGGTCAGTTGACAATTGATATTTAAACATTTATGAAAGCTTAAACACTACATATCAGAATTGCTCTTAGGGAAAATTTTCCAGAAAAATGAACACAGAAAAGAGTTAACTCAAATAACATGATTCTAAAATAATATAAAAGTTTCTTCAAATATCCTTAACGATGAATGAAAACTGCAGCTTTTCAAATTACGAACAACGTTCATTTGCAGTGTTTCCTGTCAATGCTCCACTATTATTATTTCTTTCAATAATTTTTAGAAATCAAGACTTCATTGGGGTTTTATTTTTTGTTCCTTTTCTCGTTAAAATTAATTAAAATTTGAATTATTCTCCAGTGTCAATTTTTCTGTAGAAGTCTTATTCCCAAAGTTCTTCATGCAAGTGTCAAAATACTTTTCAAGAAACTGATAAAAATTGTAAACTGAAAAAACCTTTTAAAATACATTTATATGGTACAGTTGCGTTGTAAAAAATAAGGAGATCGTCAGTCAAACATTTCATTTTTCTTAAATTATTACATTTAAAATATACTAATTTTCTGGCATCATTGCTAAACTGAAAGACAACATCGGAAATCTCAATCAGAAAAATCGATTTTTCTCATTATTGAGGGAAAATTTCAAATACACAAACTACAATTTACGTATTTCATGGAGAGTCATTTATTTCCCACAAAGGATGCTTCTGCTTCATCTGTATCAGACACTAAGAATTAAGTCTGCTCTGTTTCGATAAGATTTTGTCACATATTTCAAACTTGTGGCTTGTTTTCTCTACGTGGTAGAACATGTCATTAAAGCACACGTTTCACTGAAGAAAGAATGCAAATTTAGTTTTTCAAATATTTCACTTTCATGTGGCTTCTCTTTCTTCTGTATAAGGTACTGATTGTTATGATGTATATTTATGCAAATATCTTGTTAGCTAGTTCAGAGACACCTTTTATCTCTTGGCAGAAAATGCCCCCTGAGAATAAATCTTAATGCAAATCATTTTTTTTACCTAGTTCACAGAAACATAGCGTCTCTTTTCCTTTAGTAATAATGGCAATTAACATTCTGTGGTCTTTGATTATATATGAGGCTGCTTCGTTTGTGTTTCCTTTATTGATATTCAAACCCAGGCACTGTCTTTAAACTTTCTTTCCATATTTCACAGACATGTAACTTCTTTCAGAAAAAAAAATGCCTCCTGAAGGTAGGTTTTCATTCAAATTTCATAAGATATTTTATATTAAAGTAGTTTTTCTGTGTGCCAGAAAATTCTTTCAGAGGACCGATTTTTTCCAAATTTAATAGTTAATATTTTCCATACTTGTAACTTTTCAGGCTTCGGAAAATGGATATTTAAACGAGCTTTCTGTGAAAATTTCTTCTCACGTATTTCACCGATATCTGGCTTCTCTTTCTATGTGACTGAAAGTAGCAAGAGAGATACAGCTGTATATATAACTACTGTGTATTTTACATATATCAGGTAACTGTTTTATGTAGCAAATATAGTACTTCAGAACAAGCATTTGCAACATACTTAGCAGATATATGGGCCCTATTACGAGTGTATTGCATAATGTAAACTGAGAGGAAATATGTGAAAAGTTTTTTGTGCATATTTTGAAATGCGTGGCATTTTTTCACTTTCAACTGAAAATAATGTATTTTGTTCTGGAAAGTTTTTCTTAAAAATTTCAGACACATATTGGATCACATAATAATTCTTAACATTTTTTTTTGGATAAATTCCATGATAAATAGCATACAGAAATCTACCTTGTGTGTGTTCACTATTGGATAATAAAATTAATTTCACGCCACAATTTTTTTGGCTACGCATTTTAGAAATATAAGGCCCTACTTTTACAGCAAGCTGAAAATCTTACTTGGATTTTCAGTGAAACTTACCCCTATCGTGTTTCACACCTATGTATATTTTCTTTCATGTTTATCACAAAATGAATCTAGAAGTCTCTCTGTAAATTTTTTCGTACATACTTCCCAGGAAATTCATGTGTCTTCGATGACACAAATTTTCAATAAAGCACTTTGTCTCACTACAAACATTTGCTACACATTTTAAAACTGGAAAGCTTTATTTTTATGTTCCTCAAAAGATAAATTTCAACAATTATATTTCTGCAAATATTTAGTTGGATATTCTACAGATATGTAGTTTAATGCATGATAATGAATAACACTTTAGTTATGACTTTTGTGCATATTTCATGTTACACTCTCGTGAGGTATATCATTCATGACACAAAAATGAATAATAATACAAGTTTTCTACGAATATTTCTTTATATATGTATATTTCATCACAATGTGCCATTTCCTTTCTGCCTGGTTGAAAACGATATTAAAGGTACCTCTTTCAGTTTTTAGCTTCGCTGCATATTTCACACATACCAGACCACTATTTTTATTTTTTTCTCCCCATATTATATAGAGGTCATAGTTATAACACTAATCTTTCATATCAGATAAAGGATTTTTGCTCAGCTTTGATTGCATTTTTGTTTAAATTTTTGACAGTGGTTTTTCCTTTACATGACCTAAAAATGCTTCTGATGCTTCATTTCCAAATTTATTTTTGAATATTTCACATATATATATATGTGGGTGTTTTTCCCTTCTATGTGTCAGAATATGACTCTTTATTGTATATTCCTCTGCAGATTTTTCTCATTACGTTTTACACACATACGGTTCTTCCCCTCTCTGTACGAGACAATGATTCCATAGTATATAGATGCATTTATTCATTTTCCTCAGTGTGTGTCAGAAAATGATTGCTAGGTATAGATATCAGTGCTATCTTCGTATTACATATTTCATATACATCCAGTTTTTCCCATGTGTGGAAAAAAATGATTTTAAGGTTAGATATATTGTATTGACAAATATTTTTACATATTTCACATATATTCTATTTTCCAACTGTGTATTAGAAAATAATCCTTAACTGCAGATTTCAATGATTTCCTATTACATATTTCATAGACATGCAGCTTTTCCTCTGTATCAGATAATGGTTCCAAAGTGTAGATTTGTGTGCAAGTTTCTTGTTAAAAATATTTCAATTTATGCATTGTGTGTGACAGAATATGATCCCTAAGTTTAGATATAGAGATAAATTTTTTATTACATACATCACATACATGTGACCTTTCCACTGTGTGTGTAAGAAAATGGTCCCGAAATGCAGCTTTGCATGCAGATTTCTTGTAAAATATTTCACATACATGTGGCATTGCATTTGTGTGTGTAAGGAAATGGTGGCTAAGGTTATATTCAATGGAAATTTCTTATTGCAAATTTCACATATATGTGGTTTTTCCCCTCTGTTCATCAAATAACACCTTCTAAGGTTAGACGTACTTGCAAATTCATTTATTCATATTTCACATATTGGTTTTCCTTTTGTGTATAAGAAAATTGTTCTGAAGTTGAAATTTCCATGCAAATTTCTTATTGCATATATCACATACATATGGGTTTTACGCTGTGTTAGAAAATGTTTCTGAAGTTGATAATTGCGTGCAAATTTCTTATTATGTATATCACATACATATAGGTTTTCCCCTCTGTTAGAAAATGGTTCTTAAGTCGATATTTGCATGTAAATTTGTTATTACATATATCACATACATGTGGCTTTTACCCAGTGAATATAAATAAATGGTCTTGCAGGGTAGCTCTCTGTGCAAATTTCTTATTAAGTATATCACATATATGTGGTTTTTCCCCTGTGTGGGTCAGACAATGAACCTTAAAATTAGATTTCAGTGCAAATTTTCTATTACATATTTGACATACATGCAGTTTTTCCACTGTGTGTGTCAGAACATGCATCCTAAGGGTAGATTTCAGTGAAAATTTCTTATTACATATTTCACATAAACGGGGTTTTTCTCCTGTGTGTGTCAGAAAATGCTCCCTGAGATTAAACATCTGTCGAAATTTCTTATTACATATTTCACATACATGCTGTTTTTACCCTGCATGTGTCAGAACATGCTATTTAAGGGTTTCTAAGATTCAGTGCAAAGTCCTTATTACATACTTCACATACATGTGTTTTTCTCCTGTGGGTGTCAGAAAATGCCCCCTAAGAGAAGACATCTGTCCATATTTCACATTTATGTGGTTTTTCCCCTGTGTGTGTCAGAACATACCTCCTAACATGAAACATCTGCCCAAATTTCTTATTTAACATTCAAGCTGTTTTTCACCTGTGTGTCACAACATGCCTCCTAAGCTGAGACATCTGTCCAAATTTCTTATTACGTATTTCACATACGTGGTTTTTCCCCTGTGTATGTCAGAACATGCTTCCCAAGGGAAGATTTCAGTGCAAATTTCTTATTACACATTTCACATACATGTGGTTTTTCCCCTGTGTGTGTCAGAAAATGCTTTCTAAGATTGGACATCTGTCCAAATTTCTTATTACATATTCCACATAAATATGGTTTTTCCCCTGTGTGTGTTAGAAAATGCTTCCTAAGACCAGATATGTCTGCAAATTTCTTATTACATATTCCACATAAAAGTTGTTTTTCCCCTGTGTGTGTCACTAAATGCTTCCCAAGGGAAGATTTCAGTGCAAATTTCTTATTACATATTTCACATGCATGCTCTTTTTCCCCTGTGGGTGTCAGAATATACTTTTTAAGATCAGACATCTGTCCAAATTTCTTATTACATATTTTACATATATGTGATTTTTCCCCTAGGTGTGTCAGAACATGCTAAGGGTTGATTTCAGTTCAAATTTCTTATTACATATTTCACATACATGTGGTTTTAATTCTGTGTATTTAAGAAAATAACACCTAGAATTAGATTTCTCTGATGATTCCTGTATACTCATTTTTAAAATGTGCTCCTTTCCTTGAAGAGTGAAAAGTGGTCCTTAAATCTGCATATGAAAGTTCTCGTTATATATTTCAAGAATACGTGGCTTCTCTGCTGTGTCTGTTTGATAATGAAATTTCAATGATCCTTTACTTGAAAATCTATTTTTACACATTAAAATATGTGATTTTCAATTTTTGCATATCACTTTATGAAACTCAAGATACCATTTATCAGCAAATTCCAAGTTATATATTTCACACTCGTGTAGCTTCTTTCTCACATGTGCGAAATAATAATTATTTAGATGAGCTTTTTGTGTAAATTCTTCACTACATATTTAAGAGATGTGTCCTCTGTGTGACAGGTAATAGACCATAAATGCGCTTTGTTCGCTAATTTATTATTATACATACTACACAGTGTTTTATCCTTTTGTGAAATTAAAAATGATATTCAAAATTCTGCCTCATTTTAAATGAATTTTTGCATTTTTCCCATATATGTGGACTATGTTTTGTAAGAGAAAAATAAAAATGTCACAGGCTTGCTTTCAAAACTTTTGTTTCATTCTTCACTAATATATGTCCTCTCCTTATCGTGTGCAAAATAAAAGATTTTAAGAAAAGCTTTCTATACCCAATTTCTTTTCTTTTTATCCTGTGCATGAAAATTATTATTGAAGACTCTGAAGATTTGGTTATCTTATGTATTGTGTTTGTAAAATACTGATATTAGAGCAGAAGCTTTTTTTGAAACTTTCTTTGCATATTTCACCAATATATGACTTTCCTATGTATTAGAATATACGTGCTGTTCAATCAATATTCTCTATTACATAATGACATCTGTAAAATTTCTGCATGTTATCTCAGAAATGCTCTTTATATCTTTCTTTCTTTCTGGAAAAACTTCCTACACACAAGGGAGTTTGTTCTGCTCACACTAACAATTCCAACTCTGATTTCCATTTTTGTACTTTCTCAAAAATATAAAGCATTTCTTTGCCTTGTTATTACTCCTTTATGACAAATAAACATATTTTTGTTCCAGGTAAAACAATTTATGATTCTAATTTATTCAGTATCGTATTCACGATAATTAATGCCCATGAAACACCTTTTTAGTGTTGAAAACATCACACATATTTTGTCAATTTCACAAAATATGTTCCACTTTAATGAATAATGAGGCATATATATTTTTCTGTACAGAAAATATAAATATGCAAACACTTAGAATTTATTCTTTCGAATGTACAGAATTTCGAACAGTAGATTAGTGTCAACTGCATGTTTAAAGGAATTTTTTTCAACTTCTGTAAATTTCTGCTTTCTATCAGTGTTAATTTACATCGTATCTATATTGCAAGCTTCTTATGTTCCAAGCACTTGGCTATATATACCTAGAAATGAAATAACGTAATCAGACACAAGAATAAGCAAAATATATACAATGAACAAAATTTAAACGAAGAGGATGAAAGTTCTTTTGTAATCTAATTAACTAGAGGCAGATTGCAAGCCAGGTGGCAATCTATCGTTTGCAGTCTCTCGTTGCAACTGTACAAACATTTAGATTCTCCCCCCCCCCACCCTCTTACCCTGCTGTGGTGAGGAAGCAGAGAGTGATGGACTTGGAAAGTCCGTTGCTGTCTTCTCTCTTTGATGGAATGTGACACCATCACACCATCTAGAGTGAGAGGTGGTCAACCAATGTTAGCTAATAGCCATCAAGAAAACTGAATACTTAAAATGTAACTACAAAAAAAAGTTCCTGAAAAGTCACCAAAAAAAAAACATTCTTAAAGAGTCACTATAAAAAAATTATATTCGTAAATAGACACTAGAAAAAACTACAATATTAAAAGCCAGGCAAAAAACAAGTCTGTATCTTTAAAGAGCCACTGGCATAAAATTTACATTCCTAAGAAGGTTCTAGATAGAAATCTATATTCTATAGCCAATAGAAAAAGAAAAATATCCTTAAGTAGAAGAACTAATATCATCTCTGGCACATATGAGAATCTCGTTTTCAAAGAGAATGAAGTTTTCCCCTTCCCTAATGTTTCATTCCATTAAAAGTTTTAATTTGAGCAAGCAGATGATGGGAATAAATGCAAATATTTCATTAGTAATTATACAACAAAAAAGTATTCGTCTTTTAATTCTTAAATTGAAGTAGTTGCATTTTCCACACCTATGTCTGAAAAGTAGCTATATTATTGCTCTCAGTGGAATATCCCTCAAACGCTACCACAATTTTTTCAAAATTCCGTTCTATACGTATTATTTGTACCCACTAGACTGGACTGGTTTATGGATTTGAGGTTGATTATGGATCCTGAATTTGCTGCATTGGTGAAGGAAAATCATTGAAGTGAAGGAAATGCATTGGTGAAGGATCCTGGACTTGCGTTATTGAAGAAAAATCTGCTGCTATGTTTTCTGTTTGTTTGCAGGTTGCCAGCACGAAGTGAACAGAGGCATGGGATACCTTATATCAGATGGTGGATGATCCTGCTCAGAGGCCATCGCAGGTACCTGAACCCTCACTTAGCTAGTTCGGCATCGTCAATCCTAAACTGAACTAACTTGTCTCAGGCAGGCCATATGTTTCTTGAAAAGGGAGGAGGAACAGGGTTTTGCCCCATGCCTGTGGTCAGGGGGCTCTTTGATATTGTTGGCTCTATCTCTCTCAATAAACCTAGTTTGTGTAAAAATCCTAGTAATCATTTTCTCTCTGCAAATTTGTGGACTGTGAGGACGTTATTTTCTTGATGTCCTCATGCAGGAATTCCAGCATTATAACCTAGATGTTTTAGGTTTGCAAGAGAGCAGATGAACAGGTAAAGGTGAGATACTCAAAAATAACTTTAAATTTCTCTTTTCACGCAGGGAGGATGGAAAGAATCTCGCAGGTGTAAGTTTGCTTCTCAGCAGGCACGCCAGTGATGCTCATCTAGGATATGACTGCATTAGTGAAAGATTTCTTACAGCAAAATTTGAAACCAAAATTAAAGGCTTGAGTGTCATCTGTTGTTATGCCCCTAGAGAGTATTAGAATCAGAATGAGAAGGATACGTTTTACAGCTCGTTTCAAGATATTTTGAGTTCTGTGAAGAAAGGAGGTATTTGTCTTGTGCTTGGTCATTTCAATGCCATATATGGTACTGATTCTAATCTTTGGGCAGCAGTTTTAGTCCCTTTGGCATTGGTAGTTCCACCTTTGAAAAGAGATACTCTCTTGTGGATGTGAACGGAAGTGGAGGGCTGCCATATTAGTGTGGCCTACTGATCTGGACAACTATGGTAACTTTTTTATTTTATTTTCCTACCCTGCTGAAGAGTGGCCAACCATACAGGGTTTTGGTCCTGTCCATATAAACCTACTGGACTGATATAAAGTTCTGAATTTGATTATGGATCCTGAATTTGCAATAATGCTGGGCTTCTGTGGAGGGAAAATCTTCCGTTGTGTTTTCTGTTTGTTTGTGGGTTGACAGCCCCGAATGAATAGATTCACAGGATATGTTTTACCACTGGTGGATAATTCTGAGCAAAGGTCATCCAGGCACCTTAAATCTTTGCTTTAAATCATCAAAATCAATCGTTCAATTCATTGTTCGTTGTATATATACTCCAGATGCCATTCAAGAACTACGTTGATCTTAGAGGTGATATATTTCAATGGTATTGATGCTTGAAAATTTCAGAAGACTCATTGTTGTGATATAGCCAAGCGCAGGAAAAAATTCGAGCTGCTCCCTGAGCTTGGGCATATCACAACAATGAGTCTGCTGAAAATTTCCAGTATTAAATATTGTTTCAATTTACCATTAATTCTGAAGTTCTGAAAAACCCAGTTATAGCTAAAGCTTACCATGATAGGTTACTTGGTCATTATGTGTTCGTTTAGCAGTTGGGTGACTGAAATTTTGAATATTTTTTATGATAAAGGCATGGTTCCTAAGGATATTTACCAGAGCTATTGTTATCCCTATTTTCAAAAAAGGTGATTGCAGTTCTTGTGATAACTATAGGGGTATCAGCCTACTCCCTGTTCCAGGTAAAGTTCTTTCCATGATTGTGCTTAATGGAATTAAGAATCTGGTTGACAGGAAATTGCGTGATGAGCAATGTGGATTCAGAAGTGGTAGGGGATGTGCGGATCAGATATTTTCACTTAGGCAGATTCTTCAGAAATGTTTAGAGTTTCAGAAACCTTTGGTTGTTAGCTTTGTTGATTTCAAAAAGGCTTTCGACTCTGTTGATCATCATAATTTGTAGTTCATTGTGAATTCATAGGGTATAATAGACAAGTTAGGTAATATAATGAAGCTCTCTATAATAGCACTGAGTCATGTGTGAGAATACACCCCCTCTCCAACAAACCTAGGTCTCCCCCTCTTTCTGACGCAAACAGACTCGCAATAGCAATATCAATATGAAAATCATTATTGAGACCCTCAAAAACATTATTATCTTAACGTAAAATTTCAGTATACAAAATGTATTAATTCACTGAAAGCACCCCACTCACTATAATTATGAATTAATAGCCACAAATAGTGAAGCTTCCTTGACATATGCTGATCTTGGTGATTTCCCACAATCTCACACTCTCTCCCAACTTCCGTTATGCAGATCGTATTACGGTCACCCGCACATCTGCCGACCACTCCGATCTTCAGAGCTGAGCCACTGGCATGTCAATTTATGGTACCACACCCCTCCCCCATGCAGAACAACCAACAGCCTCTCCTGCATCTGCTTAAGTTCCTCACTTCCCACCTGATGAAGCGCCAATAGGAAAGGCACGAAACACAAGCCTTGAATCAGAAACGTTTTTAAGCACACTATGCTATCAAATGTCTAAATGGTTATTTCATTCACCAAGGTGGGTAGACCATTGGCAGCCATCATCCTTATTTTAATCTCCACTGAGACGTCACTTGCTGGCAAGAACAACGAATTTTAAATTTCTCACCTAAAGCATCCCAGGAAGTTCCAGTTGCTACCCATCCTCTAAGGCATGGTACGTAAATCTCTCCTTAATAATTATTGATACTTGGTAGCATATTTCCATGTGTTCATGTGCTTAAAAACATTTAAGAGTGTCATAGAGAATTAAATAACTTTAATTTTAATTACCGCACTATGTACCTCTACTATAATTTTTGTTAGAGTTGGTAAGGCTTGTAGCAATTGGTTCAGCTTTACTTATGGTGTTCGACAAGGGTGCATTTTATCTCCTTTTCTCTTTCGTTTGGTTATTGATTATGTTATGCAAAATTCACTTCAAGGAAAATATTTTGGCCTTAAATAGGCTGGAGATACTAAAATTTCTGATTTATGTTATGCTGATGATTTAGCCCTTTTGGTAAACGACGTTGATGATATGAACTCTTTCATTCGAGCTGTTGATGAACTGGTAGTAGAGTATTTTTGGTTATAAACAGAGAGAAAACTAAAGTGATGAAAATTGGTTCAGGCAGACTGTGATCTCGTTAATCTGAATGCTTGAAATCATGAGGTGTCACAGTTTAATTATCTTGGGAGCTATGTAACAGATACTGGTGATGAGCGGCATGAGATTAACAGAAAAATAGGGATTGCTGCCGGGACTTTTAGGAATCTTTGGAGAGTGTGGAGAAATAGGCGTATACATCTAAAGACTAAAATTAGCCAATAATTGTTTGGTTTTTTGTAGGGTTACTTATGGTAGTGAAACTTGAATGCTTTGCAAACAAGATATCAGGAAACTAGATGCTTATGCAGTATCTTGAGCATTAGGTGGTTCAACTTTGTAACTAATGATGAAGTTAGGCAAAGGAGTCGGGAACCTCATTTAAGCAGCATATTGTGCAGAGAGAGACTCCATTGGTTTGGCCATGTTGCATGTATGGATAATTATAGATTAAAGTATAGGGTTATGAACAGTATGCCTAAAGGTGTCAGAAAGATGGGAGACCTAGGATGCGGTGGGCTGACAATGTCAAACAGGACCTTTTTAGAATTGGTGTGTAGTGGCCAGATGCATCAGATGTAGCTGACAGACTTGCTTGTAGAACTAAATTACATGGTCTGGTTGGATCTTCATAGCCCATGGCTGCTTGACGATGATGATGACGACTATAAACACTGGGACGTTAATAAATGTACATGGTATTCATCAGATGGATTTCACAGGAATATGATAGATTATAGTTTAATTAACAGCAAATTGGCTAGTTCAGTTAGGAATACCAGATTATACAGGGTAGCCGAAATTAGGTCTGATCATTATCTGGTCAAAAGTGTTTTGCAGCTGAAGTTTAAGCAGTAAGAAATGTGCTCAGGTTAAAAAATTAGCTATAGCACTCAATGGCTGAAAGGTCGAGAAATATCCAATCATACCATGATAGGCTACCTAGTCAATACGACAATATTGGTTTGGTTAGTGCTGAAGTTGAGAAAGAATTGGATCAGTTTAAACAGGCTTTTCTTGAAACCAATAGTACTCTTTTAGGTAAAACGGAACAGAAGAAACAAAATTATTTGACTCGTAAGGTTAGGGAACTTATTTCTGAAAGAAGGAAGTGCAAGATTAATATGAATAATCTATCCTTAATAAACGTGCAAAAGATCAGTTAGCAGCTGGTAAGAAACTTTGGCTTGATAACTTTGCTGACAAAGCTGAGGAAGCAGTTAGACAGCACAACAGCAGGGGGTTGTACCAGATAATTAATGTTTTAAGTGGGAAGAAACAGACAGGTACACAGGGATTGCGGGATAAACATGGCAAGGTGGTCAAAGGTGATGATTCTGTGATGACTAGGTGGGCTGATCATTTCAGAGAGGTTGTAAATAATGTGATTATTTCTACTCCTATTGTTTCCATTAAGGATAGATGCATTACTGGTTTCTGTTGTCACATGTCCAACTGAAATTATGAATTTTTTTTGTTTGATTAAAATATTGTTCATAAGAATTTTACTAGACCTATTGTTGTCCCCAGTTTTTAAAAAGGATGATTGCGGTTCTTGTGATAATTATAGCGGAATAATTTAACTTTCTGTTCCAGGAAAAGTTATTTGCATGATTATACTTAATAGAATTAAGAATTTTGGTTGATGTACAACTGCGTGATGAACAGTGCAGAATCAGAAGTGGTAGGGGACGTATTGATCAAATATTTTTACGTAGTCAGATTCTTGAGAAAAGTTTAGAGTTTCAGTGACCTGAGGTTGTTAGCTTTATAGATTTCAAAAAGGCTTTTGACTCTGTTGATCAACATGATTTGTGGTTGATTCTTAGGTCATATGGAATACCAGATAAGTTATTTAGTGTAATGAGAGCCCTCTATATTAACAGTGAGTTGTGTGTGAGAGTTGGTACGTCTTCCAGCGATTGTCTCCTGTTCTCTTTAGTTTAGTTATTGATTATCTAATGCGAAATTCTTTGCAAAGGAAAGATTTTAGCCTTAAATGATCTAGAGATTTCGAATTTTGCGATTTGGATTATGCAGATGATTTGGCCCTATTGGCTAATGATGTTGATGAGATGAATTCTTTCATTAGGGGTGTTCATGAGAATGATAATAGAGTAGGTTTGGTGATAAACAGAAATAAAACTAAAGTGATGAAAATTGGTCAGGTAGATATTGCTTCAGTTGCTTTGAATGGCTGCACTCTTGAGCAAATGTCTCAGTTTAATTTTCTTGGGAGCTATGTAACAAATACTGGTGATGTGCAATACAAAATAAATAGAAGAATAGGGATTGCCACTGGGACTCTTAAGAATCTATGGAGAGTGCAGAAAAATAGGTGTATACATCTAAAGACTAAAATTAGAAAGAACCAAACTATTATACAGACTAAGGTTAGCTTTGCTAGAGAAACATGGACCCTTTCTAAGCAGGATAACAAGAAACTTGATGCTTTTAATTGTATATGCCTACGCAGTATTTTGGGCATTAGGTGGTTTGACTTTGTAAGTAATGATGAGGTTTAGTAGAAAGCATCATTAACCTCCTTTGAACAGCATATTGTGCAGAGTGAGATGGATTGGTGTGGCCATGATGCCAGTATACATAGCTGCAGATTAGCAAACAGGATTATGAACAGTGTGCCTAAGGGTTTCGAATAAAGGGGGGAGACCAAGGAAGAGATGGATAATGTCAAACAGGACTTTGCCAGAATTGGCCTAGAATGGCCAAATGCAGCAACAGTAGCTCAGAAAAAATTGCACAGTAAACAGGAACGTAGCACATGGCTGCATGAGGATGTTGTATGTATATGCATGCATGCAATATTCGTTTCAAATTTGGGAATTTTGAATGTTTTTACCATTTGAGGGAGCAATTATAGTGTTGAAAAGATTCCAAAAGTGCGAATCATAATATTTTATCAATTGCTATCTAACTCAAATGAAAAAAAAATCTTTTTTGAGTTAGATAGCAATTGATAAAATATTATGATTCGCACTTTTGGAATCTCTAAATACAAACAATTATCTGCAAAAACAATAAATTGTGTTTACACATCTCCCAACCCTGGGTGTAATAAGCTAACACACTGTTACAAATGAAAATTCCATAATCTTCACATTCCACCTCCAAAATTTCTTGCATAAATACATCATTTGCAGCATTCGTTTGAAATTATAAAAAATTTTCCACCATTAGAGGGCGTAGTTATAGTTCTTGGAATATTTGAAAAGAGTAAATTATAATGTTTCATCAATTCCAATGTAACCCAAAAAAGAATTTTTCACTTATCTCTCTAAAGAAACAATTATCTGCTGGTTGACAGTGGAAATTCCGTGACCTTTACATTCCTCCACCAAAATTTCAAATTTCTATCACAAATATATTGTTTGCAATATTCGTGTTTAATTTTGGAATTTCAATTTAATGTATTTGGGGTGTTACAGAGATTTCAACATAAAGCGACTTTTTCATTTATGTGTGCAAAGAACAATTTTCGATGTCTACGAGACAGAAAGACAACAAAGCGAATTAGTTACTTTACATCTCGTTTTCTTCAGTTACTTCTATCTTGGTTTCCCACTACTAAAATATAATACATAAATATATATTTTTTTCTCTACTATATTGCTATAGTTGCTTTTTATCTCGTTTTCTTTTTAAACGAGATAAAAAAATAAGAAAAGATATGTATACGAAAAATATATATACCAACAAGCATGTCGAACAATGCACCAATCAAGCTGTGCTGACGTCTGTTGGATGGCATTACTCCCTCTGCAATGCACACTAGAACCCTCATTTCATCACTGCTGCCAAGAGCATCCAACAGTTGGTGTATCACGATGAACATGGGCAGTGGCACGACATACAGTCCATCCAGCTTCACATAATTCGTCCTCTCTCAAAAGCATCCAAATGGTGATAAACATGCTAATGGTGGGCCCGATTGGCATTGGCTCAACAATTTACAAGAGGAACCACCTAACCTCAACTGTTCGCACGACTTCCACCTGCATAGACACAATACCATCCTAGTTTCTTCTTGCACCTTTTATCTTTTGAGCCACACATCATTGGCTCTGGATTATCATCATTTGCAAATCTCAACTGCACACACCTACCTTTCTATTTGCATCTTTGTGTGACATGTCCTTCTAGGTGGGGCATTTTCAATTCGAGCAATGTATTTTTAAAGAACCAATGAAGGAGACTATTAAAATAAAAGAAAGAGCCACTACAAAATTTACCAGCAAGAGAAATTTACAAGTCGTAACCTGTACTTTCGTTTTATTAACTCAGAGTACTTGTGATGATGCACAGAACCATCCGGGCTTAGCAGCTAAAGTCTGACCAAACTTTCTGATGGTGTAGACCATTAGTACCTTTCAAAAGAGATACTCTCTTTTTGTGGGGAACAGAAGAGGAGGGCAGCCAATCAGTTTGGCCTATTGATTACATCTCTTAGAGCTACTTTTTTTTCCTACCCTGTTGAAGAGTAATCAACTACACAGACCTGATCATATACACCAACCAGAATGAAATAATGGCTCTGAGCTTGTTTATAGATCCTGAATTTGCTGCATTGTTGGTTTCCTGTTGAGGGAAAAACTTCCACTGTGTTTTCTGTTTGTATATGGGTTGACAGCCACAATGAATAGATTCACATGATACATTTTATCAGCAAGTGGATAATCTTGGTCAGAGGGCCTTCGCATCAACCTGAACTCTTGCTTCTATGGCCATCATCAAACTAACATTTGACAAAGTGTTTCAGGCTGGATGGGTTCAGTTTTTAGTAGTGGGGGAACAGGTTTTTGCCCATGCCTGTGATTAGGGTGCTGTTTGATATTATTGGCATTCCCTCTCTCAATAAACATTGTTTCTGTAAACATTTCAGAAACCATTTTTCACCACAGGCAGTAGGAATGTGAGGACTCTGCACAGGGAATATTGTCTTGATGGTTTCACACAAGAATTTCACCATTATAACTAAAATATTTTCGGCTTGCAAGAGACCACATGGACAGAAAGGTCAGATACCTGAAAATAATCTTAAATTTCTCTTTCCAGTGAGGAACGATGGAAAGCATCTCTAAGTCATATGTTTGCTACTCAAAAACAATGCTAGTGATGCACTTATGTGATATGAGTGCATTAATGAAAGGTATCTCACGGTTAAAATTTCAGGCAAGCATTAAAATCTAGAATGCTATCTGTTGCTATGCCCCTACTGATAGTGCTCACTAGAATTAGATATATAGTTTTTACAGGTAACTTTAGGATGTTTTCAATTCTGTCAAGAAAGGAGATATTTATCCCTTGTTCTAGGTGACTTCAGTGCTAAAGTTGGTACTGATTCTGACCTTTGAGGAGCGCTGATAGGTCGCTATTGGTAGCTGCAATGGCAGCGTCTTAACCTTAAATTGGGGAGTAGGGTGTGTGTGACTCTTTATCCCTTGAGGGGGGAAATAAAATAATTTTCCTTTTCTTCTCTAAAAGTCCTGTCTCTCGTATAAAAAAAAGGGGATAGAATTTTGAAAATGGGCGGGAAGGTGTCTCTGTATAAAAAAAGGGGGTAGAATTTTGAAAATTGGCGGGAAGGTGTTGGGGGAGGATGTTTCCAGAAAAACTGAGAAAATCAGATAAGAAACCAGGGTCGGGGAGGGAAAAGGTGTAAGGTAGGTGAGGGTAACATGAGGGAGAGGGAGGTGATGCAGAGAAGCATTGTGTCGGGGCCATGTTACCAGGTTAGGTTTAAGTGATGATTTGGCAGGATGATCAGAGGGGGAGATTAAATGTGCCTGCCAATGGAGGAGAGGAACTTGGCCAGGGCTTGAGAGTGTGAATTTTGTTGTTTGTGTGTGAGGTGATGAATGGTTTGTGTGGTGTAGGTAGTGACTCCTAGAATGGCCAGTTGGTGTTAGAGGGTGTTTCTCTGATTGGTGTATCTAGTGCAGTGCAGAAGGAAGTGCGGGATGTCCTCTGTCACACTGAAGGTAAGAGCATAATCTTTATTTAAGTGTATCCTGCCTGTTCGTAGCCTATGTATAGTTGTTTGGGCACTTCTGTGTAGAAAATTTAGATGAAGTGTGTGTGGGATGGGGTCAATGGTGGCTCTAAATGATGTTTGTCTGTTGCATATTGTGCCCAAGAAGTTCACTAGGTGTTATAGAAAAAAAATTTTTATGTGTGATTGAGTGGTATTTGAAAGAAGGGTTATTGTGATAATTGGGTTGTGGGAGATTGTGGACTTGTTTGGCAAATAGGTCAGCAATCTCATTGTGAGTTATGTTGCAGTGTGATGGGATCCAATAAAAAGTGAAGTTTTTTAGTGGCTAGGAGATTGTGGGCAAGTTTTTGGATGTGATATAGGGAATAATGTTGGGACAATTCAAACGTTTGTTTATTAATTTTCAAGGGCAGGTTTTGAGTCAGTTGTCAGTTAATGTGTGAGCTTGGGAGGGTGGCTGCCCATTCAAGTGCTTTGTGTATAGCTGCTAATTCAGTGTGGGTGCTGGTAGATGCAAGTGTTAACTTAAATTTGGAAGGGTAGTGATGTATGGGGCAATGAAAAGCAGCGGTTTCATTTGTAGTATGTGGAATGTGTGATCCATCTGTGTAAATGGTAAGGTCAGTGGTGGGTAGTTGGGATAGCAATTGTGCGGCAGCAGATTTTAATTCAGATGAATGATGGTGTTTTTTGTTGGTGATGTGGGGTATAGTGAGTATGACTTTGGGTTGTTTGATTTGCCAGTAAGGGAGATTGTATGGTTTGAAGTAATGAATGTTTTACCAAGTGAGGCAGAGGGGGTGTTTAGTGATTGCTGAAGCAGTGAGGAGATTTGTATTTTTCAATCCTATGTAGAGCAGGGTGATTTGGAATGTAGTGTTTGAGTTTAATGTAGTGTTTGCATGTTAGTTGTTTTTTAATTCTGAATTGGGGCATGTTAGCTTTTGGCCAAATGGCCAGATTTCGGCAGGTAGCTTGTAGGCCCAGGGCAAACCTTATAGCTCTTGTCTGTATAATTTCCAGTGGTTGAATTTGGGAGTGGGAAGCAGTGTAGAGGGCTGAGAGGACATACTCAAGTTTTGAGTTGAAGTAGGCTTTAATGAAAGTGATCATGACTTGATCACTGCCCCCCCCCCCATGTGGTTTTAAAATGACTGAGTGCATATTGAGTGAATTTGTGCAGTTCAGTTTAATTTATTTAATAAAGTTGCTTCCATGTTAGCTTGTGGTCTATTATTAGCCCCAAATATTTGTATTCATTTACAGTAGGAATTGTGTGAGAGTTGATGGTAATGGTGGGGGAATTGATGGGTATGTGTTTGCGAGTAATGAGTAAGACTGCAGATTTAGATGCAAAGATTGCCAGTCCCTATTTAGTGGTAAAGTCTAGGACCAAGTTGACTGCTTTTTGTAGGTTGTATTGTATAAGGCTAATGCTGTGTCCTGTGGTCCAAAGTGCTATGTCATCAGCAAAAACTGAGCATGTAATGTCTTTAGGTAATTGTTTAGGGAGGTCATGTAAAAGGATGTCAAAGAGTCATGGAGAGACCACACTGCTTCCTCTATTTCATTTTTGGGTGTCAGAGAAGGTAGTCCCCAGCTGGACTTTTATGTTTCGAGTGTGAGGAAGTTTTGTATGAAATGTAGTATGTGTCCTGTGATGCCAATGCTTTGGAGTTTATAAAGTATGCTAGTGTGTGAGGCAGTATCAAATACAGAAATGAGGTCAAGAAAAACACAACCTAAAATTTCCTTGTTGTGAATGGTTATTTCAGCTGAGGTGATCAAAGAAATTGTGAGTTGCTGACCTGTGCTCTCTCAAGTCAGTTTGGCAAATGGGGAACGTATGTATTGTTTGAGTGTGAAAAATATTTTAGACTTGAGGGCACCATTCTTTCAAATACCTGCAGCACACATGAAGTGAGTGCAATAGGCCTATATGAAGATATTTGAGATGCTGCTTTATGAGGCTTAAGAATGGGGATGAAATGAATGTCCCTCCATTCAGTTGGAAAATGGTGTGTTGACCAGCATATGTTGTATATAGAAAACAAGTTACTGAGTGTATTTGGCCCTTGGTGTTTGATTGCATTATTATCTGATATGATCAGGGCCATGGGTACTTTTTTGTTAGTCTGATATATGGCAATTTGTAATTCATGTTGTGTGAAAGGTAGGTTAAGTGTGGGTAGTGTGGATGTCTGTGTTTGCTTCAGTGAGTCATTCATGTGAGTGCAGTGGGTTTGGTAACTGGGTGAGTTGGCTTGGGGGGGGGGCGTGCTTCTGAGCTATAAAGTTAGTCCCTTGTTTAATGGAACGTTTATTTTTCCATATAAATGCATACGAAGGGGCTAGGGGTTGGGTTTGGGCTCTGACTGTTCTGATGGTTGACCAAATGAGTTCCGAGTTTGTTCCGGGGTTAATGTTATTGCAATATGTTCTTCACTCCTTTCTTTGTACATTCAGTCGGAGGCATCAAAGTTTTGCATTTGCTGTATGGAATGCGTTAATGGCAGGTTGGGAGGGGTGTCTTCTGTTTTTCTTCTGATATCTACTTGTTCGGTGATATTGGGGTGGTTTTTTGTGAAGCCAGTGAAGTGCTTAGTGATAAATTTATTTTTATCCATACTTTGGTGAATTGGAATCATATATAGTGGTGATATTATGATGTGTTTGATTACATGTGGGGGCTTCACAATCTGTTGAGAAATTGTACCAGTTGATGTGTGTTTTGTTTGTGTAAGCTGTGGGTTTGGTACCTTGAATTGTGATATAGAGTGGATAATGGTCACTATGCCAAGTGGAATGATTAACCTGCCATGTGATGATGGGGGCTACATCTGGAGGTCAATCTATTAGGTCAAGAACAGACTCATAGGGGGGTTTTGTGAGTGAACCATAATTTTGTGCGGCCAAGTTGAAATGTTGTATCAGTGATGCAATGGCAGTACCTCTGTTGCTTGTATTGCAGTGCCACAGCTTTCATTATGCGAGTTAAAATCTCCTAAGATAATGGTGGGATCAGGGAAGAGGGAGAATATTTGAGTGAAGCCTTTGATAAGTGTATTTGGGTTTAATGGTTCCTCACCATAGAAATAAGCATTGGAAATATTGAATGTAATGTGTTGAATTTTGATATTTTTGCCTGCTATCTCCATGTAGGCATAAGTGTGTGAATTGGAGATGAGGCCGTGCGAGAATTTTTGGTGTACGAGAGTAGTAGAGTGTGAATGTGTTTTTATGGTGGGTGCATTATGTAAGATGTAGGGTTTAAAGCTGAATTTGTCTGGTAACCCTTGCTTCATTTAGGGCCAGAATGATTATTATGTATTGTTGTACGAGTGATTTGAGTTCATGCAATTTGTTTCAAAGAGACCTACAGTTCCATTGAATGCATGTGTAATTAGGATTTTTTGTCAGGGGCAAAATTCAAGGAACAAAAGCAAGTGTGTATTTTTAAAAAAGGTTATCACATTTCTTGTGATAACTATAGGGATATCAGCCTACTCTTTGTACCAGGTAAAGTTCTTTGCATGATTGTGATTAAAAGAATTAAGAACCTGGTTGACAGTCAATTTCATGATGAGCAATGAGGTTTTAGAAATGTTAGGGGATGTGTAGATAAGTTATTTTCACTCAGGCAGGTTCTTCAAAAAATGTTTAGTGTTTCAGAAACCTAAAGTTACAAGCTTTGTTGTTTTTAAAAAGGCTTTTGACTCTATTAATGGTCTTAATTTGTGGGTGATCTTGAGGTCGTATAGCATACCAGACAATTTAGTTAACATAATGAAAGCTCTTTATAACATGGAGTCATGTGTGAGAGTTCCTAAGGCTTGTAGCAATTGGTTTAATATTGCTTCTGATGTTCAACAAGCGTACATTTTGTCCCCCTTTCTCTTTAGTCTGGTTCTTGTTTATGTTATGTGAAATTCTTTGCAAGGAAAAGATTTTGGCCTTAAATGGTCTAGAGATATCAAAGTTTCTGATTTAGATTATGGAGACGATTTAGTCTTGTTGGCAAATGATGATGATGAGATGAACACTTTCATTCCAGCTGTTGAGAGTAGGTTTGGTTATAAACAGAAAGAAAATTAAAGTTTTAATAATTTACACACGATAACGCTGCTGTACATCCAAAAAATCAGATATTAAATAATTTCCAAGTTAAGAGTAGTGCTTAACATTATAAAAGCTTGACAGAAAAATTGCCCTATTGGCTTACTTATTCTGAACACATAATGCTACAAAACACTCTAGTATACTTATTTAACTCTATAACAATCCTTTTACAAGTAAAGGTAAATTAGAGCAGGAATAACTCATATAGCTGTCCTGTGGTCAAGTGGTTAGCATGTTTGGCTACTACAGTAAGGGACCTGGATTCGAGCCCCGGGTAAGGCATGGATGTTTGTGTTGTTTTTCTATTGAGGTCGTGTCATCCTCTCAGACTTTCTACTGTGGCATATAAACTTACAGGCCCTTGTCAGACCTCTGTGGCAAGCAGCTGCTTGAAGTGGTATTTATTTTATTTTATAAGTCATATAAATGCATTTACCATTAAACTCAAGGCTGGTATAATTGCATTAGATGATACAACTTAATGTAAATTTGCTGTTGATGTTATGTTGAATGCTACCAGTCCTCAAGTCAACCATCCAGTTTTTTAGCACGAAACTAAAAAAAAATGTTTGGTATAGAGTTAAATAACAGGTTTAATAAAAAAATTAAAAAAAAAATAAAAAACTGGATGGGGAACTTAAGGATTGGTAGCATTCAACATAATATCAACAGCAATTTTCCATCAACATGTATCATCTAATGCAATTGTACCAGCCTCGAGATTAATGGTAAATACATTTATACACTTATTCCTGCTCTAATTTACCTTTACTTCTAAAAGGATTGTTATAGAGTTATAGGTCCGTGTCCTTTAATGTGCAGAGGATATGGCTTTCCCACATACAGTGCCAAGGCCTAACATCCCATTCGATGGACGGCTACATTTCCAAACCCATTGGTGTCTCCTACTGACTGTGGGCAGGGTGGGGAGTTTTACGGAGACAAATCTCAATGTTGACCCTGCTGGCACTCTATCCTTGGAACTGCAGATTAAATCTGGTGCACTAATGACTGAGCCACCCCGTCCACTCATTGGGGTAAAAGGAAAGTTCATCAGTATGGCTTAGAAAATATATTAAAGAAATAATGAAATAACTTTCAAGCAGATGATTGCAAAGAAAGGTGTGATGGGAATCTTTTAATAAGCCATAGAGCTCTACGAGGAAGGCCAGCTCTCAAAAGAAAGACAACACAGACATCCATGTCTTACCTTGGGGCCAAACCTAGGTCACTTTGATCCATAACCAAGAGCCCTAACCATGGTACCACACAGAAAAACTCCTTGTGTACTTGAACCAGAGAGGGGCGGAATGTGTTAATCTTGGAAGGAGCCATTTAGGGATATACGAAGGATTTTGTACCTAAAGTGTCAGCAAATCTCAAACATTACTCAATGATTTCGCAGAGAACTTTCACTATGTTAATCACTTGTCTGTTATGGAATACGTCCTCACCATTAATCACAAATCATGACGATCACCAGACTCAAAAGCATTTTTGAAATCTGAAACGCTAGTAACCACAGGTTTCTGAAACTCTAAACATTTCTCAAGAATCTAAGTATCTCATATCTACATATCCTCTACCGCTTTTGAAACCAAACTGCTGATCACGCAGTTGTTCTCAATCAGATTATTTCTATTAAGCACCATCATGCAGAGAGTTGTTTTGAAGAGTTAGGTTAAAGTTGAAGAAAAGTCAGGCTGATACCCTTATAGTTATCACAAAATTCGTAATCAATTTAAAGAATAATAATTGTTCTAGTAAAATCATCAGGAACACTGTCTTCATCAAAAAATAAATACCCCCTTAAGCAGCTGCTTGCCACAGGGGTGGGGGCGGGGGTGGCTCAGTCGGTAGCGCGCCAGGCTCGTAATCTGAAGTTCCCAGGTTCGAGTCCCAGCTGGGTCAGCGTTGAGATTTATCTCCGCAAAAATTCCCCCCGCCCTGCCCACGGTCAGTAGGGGACACCGATGGGCTTGGAAAGGCCGCCGTCCGTCGGATGGGACGTTAAGCCGTGGCCCCGTGTGCGGGAGAGCCATACCCTGTGCACGTTAAAGAACACGCTGGATGGCCTTGACGGGAGGCTACCATCTGTCTCCCAACAGCTGTTCCAGTGGGTCCCCTCTCCCAACCTTCTCTGAGCCTTCGGGGTCCATGTGACCTGGCCATTTAGCCCATGGTGTGCAAAAAAGTGCCGCTCAGAGGTAAAACAACCCAACCCAAAGCCACAGAGGTCTGACAGGAACCTGTCAATTTATATGCCAAAGTAGAAGATCTGAGACGACACATACATCCATGCCTTACCCAGGTCCCTTAGATCAGTAGCCAAGAAAGCTAACCACTCGGCCATGGGACGGCTAGGTGGCAGAAATACTTACAGGTATTACTTATATTATTCATTCTCGGGTTTTGAAATCTAAGGATATATTACAATATAACAATAGCAGTGTGTTATAGAAAAATTTAACAAAAATCTTTAATAATCTGTGCTTTAGTCCGGATTCTAAATCGTATACTTATTTTACTCAAATGGTATAATAAATCTTTGATAATGATTAAAATATGCATATTAAGATTTATTTGTGATAAAATATTGCGATTAACACTGGAGCTATTCTAAATTATTAAAAGATAGCTTGGCAACTGATCCAAGGGGTTCAAGCCCTGGATGCTTGTCTTGTTTTTCTGGTGAGGTCCTGCCACCCTCACAGAAACTTATATTATGGAATATACACAGTCACATCAGAATGATATGACCACCTACCTAATAACGGGAATGGGGATGGTCACATTTTTCTGATACGACTATGTAAACTGACAGGGTCCTGTCAGACCTATGTGGCAAGCAGCTGTTTGAGAATGTATTTTTCTAAAAGGAAACTCTTTAAATATTAATCTTGATGAAAATTGAACTTAGATTTTTTCAGTACTTTATTTTTCATTACAGTTATAGATAAAAAAATTATTAAAAAACTGACAAACTTCGATTTTTGTTTTCCATTTATATGAGGTAACATGTAATGGTCAGTTGACAATTGATATTTACACATTTAAAAACTGAAACACTACATAGCAAAATTGCAATTCATAAACATTTTCGAGAAAAGCGAACACAGAAAAGAGTTAACTAAAATAAAAAATAAATACCCCCTCAAGCAGCTGCGTGCCACAAAGGTCTGACAGGAGCCTGTCAGTTTATATGCCATAGTAGAAGGTCTGAGAGGATGGCAGGACCTCAGCAGAAAAACGACACAAACAGCCATGCCTTACCCAGGGACATGATTCTAAAATAATATAAAAGTTTCTTCAAATATCGTTAACAATGAATGAAAACTGGTGCTTTTCAAATTACGGGCAACATTTATTTTCAGGTTTCCTCTCAATGCATCACTATTATTATTTCTTTCAACAATTTTATGAAATCAAGACTTCATTGGGGTTTTTTTTGTTCCTTTTCTCATTAAAGTTAATTAAATTTTGAATTATTCTCCTGTGCGATTTTTCTGTAGAAGTCTTATTCCCAAAGTTGTTCATGTAAGTGCTGAAATACTTTTCAAGAAATTGATAAAAATTCTAAATTGTAAACACGTTTTGGAATATATTTATATGGTACTGCTGCGTTATAAAAATCAGAAGATCGTCAGTCAATCATTTCTTTATTTTTCTTAAATTATTGCATTTAAAATTTACAAAATTTTTTGGCATCGTTGCTAAACTGAACGCCAACATCGGAAATCTCAATCAGAAAAGTCGTTTTTTATCATCAGTGACAGGTAAATTTCAATAGGTAATCAACTACAATTTACATATTTCATGGAGAATCATTTATTTCCCACAAAGGATGCTTCTGTTTCATCAGACACTAAGAATTAAGTCTGCTCTGTTTTGATAATCTTTTATTACATATTTCAAACATATGGCTTGTCTTCTGTGCTTGATAAAACATCTTATTAAAGCACGCGTTTCACTGAAGAAAGAATGCAAATTTAGATTTTTAAATATTTCATTCTCATGTGGCTTCTCTTTCTTCTTTATAAGGTACTGATTGTTATGGTGTATATTTATGCAAATTCCTTGTCAACTATTTCAGAGATACCTATCTTTAATCTCTTGGCAGAAAATGCCCCCTGAGAATAAATTTTAATGGAAATCATTTCTTTACCTAGTTCACAGAAATGTAGAGTCTCTTTTCCTGCAGTAAAGATGGCAATTGACATTCTGTGGTCTTTGATTATATATGAGGCTGCTTCGTTTGTCTTTCCCTTAGAGATATTCAAACCCAGGCACTGTCTTAAAACTTTCCATATTTTGCAGCTATGCAACTTATTTCTGTGCAGAAAAAAACTGCCTACAGAAGGTAAATTTTCATTCAAATTTCGTTATTTTAAAGTATTTTTTTTCTGTGTGCAAGAAAATTATTTTGGAGAACCGATTTTTGCCAAATTTTATTGTTAATATTTCTCATAGTTGTGGCTTTTGTTTTGAGGTGTCGGAAAATAGATATTTAAATGAGCTTTCTGTGAAAATTTCTTCTCACGTATTTCACCGATATGTGGCTGGCTTCTCTTTCTAGGTGACTGATAGTAGACAGATACAGCTGTATATATATATATACTGTGTATGGGCTCTATTACGAGTGTATTACAATGTGTACATTTTTTGTGCATAATTTGAAATGCATGACATTTTTTCACATTCAACTGAAAATAATACATTGAGTCTTCTGGAAAGTTTTTCTTAAAAATTTCAGACACACATGGTTTCACATAATAATTCTTAACCATTTTTCTGGGCAAATTTCATCATCATCATCATCATCCTCAAGCAGCCATGGGCTATGGAGGTCCAACCAGACCACGCAGTTTAATTCTCCAAGCATATCTGTCCTGAGCTACATCTGCTGCATCTGGCCACTGCACACCAATTCTAACAAGGTCCTGTTTGACATTGTCTGCCCACCGCATCCTAGGTCTCCCCCTCCTTCTGAGGCCTCTAGGCACACTGTTCATAACCCTATTCACCAATCTATAATTATCCATACGGGCAACATGGCCAAAGCAGCGGAGTCTCTCTCTGCACAATATGCTGCTTAAAGGAGGTTGCAAACTCCTTTGCCTAACCTCATCATTAGTTACAAAGTTGAACCACCTAATGCCCAAGATACTGCATAAGCATCTAAAATCAAAAGCATCTAGTTTCCTGTTATCTTGTTTACACAGCGTCCAAGTATCACTACCATAACTAACCCTAGAAAGAACCAAACTATTATACAGTCTAATTTTAGTCTTTAGGTGTATACGCCTATTTCTCCACAATCTCCATAGATTCTTAAAAGTCCCGGCAGCAATACCTATTCGTCTGTTAATCTCATGCCGCACATCACCAGTATCAGTTACATAGCTCCCAAGATAATTAAACTGTGACACCTGCTCAAGACTGCAACCATTCAGATTAACTGAATCACAACCTGCCTGACAAATTTTCATCACTTTAGTTTTCTCTCTGTTTATAACCAAACCTCATCAACCTGCTGCAAAGTCTCATCAACAGCTCGAATGAAAGAGTTCATCTCATCAACATCATTTACCAAAAGGGCTAAATCATCAGCATAATCTAAATCAGAAATTTTCGTATCTCCAGCCCATTTAAGGCCAAAATCTTTCCCTCGAAGTGAATTTCGCATAACATAATCAACAACCAAACTAAAGATAAAAGGAGACAAAATGCACCCTTGTCGAACACCAGAAGTAATGCTAAACCAATTGCTACAAGACTTACCAACTCTCACACATGACTCAGTGTTATTATAGAGAGCTTTCATTATGTTGACTAACTTGTCTGGTATACCATATGATCTCACAATCAACCACAAATTATGATGATCAACAGAGTCGAAAGCCTTTTTGAAATCAACAAAGCTAGCAACCAAAGGTTGCTGAAACTCTAAACATTTCTCAAGAATCTGCCTAAGTGAAAATATCTGATCTACACATCCCCTACCACTTCTGATTCCACATTGCTCATCACGCACTTGCCTGTCAACCAGATTCTTAATTCTATTAAGCACAATCATGGAAAGAACTTTACCTGGAACAGAGAGTAGGCTGATACCCCTATAGTTATCACAAGAACTGCGATCACCTTTTTTGAAAATAGGGATAATAATAGCTCTGGTAAAATCTTTAGGAACCATGCCTTTATCATAAAAGTTATTCAAAATTTCAGTCATCCAAGTGGTAACCAAAACATTCCCAGCTCTGAGCATTTCTGTAGTAATTTCATCTACCCCTGCGGATTTATGAAGTTTCAGTTTAGAGATAGCCAAACTAACTTCAGATTGTGTTATAGGGCCAACATTAAAGCTGCCAATGCATCTATCATCATTACAAACAATGGGAGTAAAACTAACCACATTGTTTAGAACATCACTGAAATGCTCAGCCCACCTAGCTGTGAGAGAATCCTCACCTTCTATAACCTTACCTTGTTTATCCTTCAATCCCTGTATGCCTGTCCGTTTTCTACCACATAAAACATTAACTATCTGCTACAGCTCTCTGCTGTTGTGCTGCCTAACTGCTTCCTCAGCTTTGTCAGCCAAGCTATCAAGCGAAAGATTTTTATCAGTAGCTAACTGATCCTTTACACGTTTATTAAGCCCTCTGTAATCTTTTCTATTAGGACTAGTAGGGTACTGATTAAGGACATTCCTGCAGTTCCTTTCTGAAATAAGCTCAATTGCATTATCACTTAAATAATTCTGCCTCCTCTGCTCCTTTTTTCCTAAAAGAGTACTATTAGTTTCCAAAAAAGCCTGTTTAAAATGGCCCCATTCATCCTCAACTTCAGTATTAAGCAAACCATGACCGTCATAATGACTAAGTAACCTATCATGGTAAGCTTTAGCTATAACTGGGTCTTTCAGAGCTTCAGTATTAAAGGTAAATTTTTTAACCCTAGCACAACACTTTTTAAGTTTAAGTTGCAAGACACTTTTAACAAGGTAATGGTCAGATTCAATTTCAGCTCCCCTATATGCCCTGGTATTTCTAACAGAACTAGCCCATTTGCTGTTAATTAATATATAATCAATCATATTCCTATGCAGCCCATCAGGTGAAACCCATGTGTATTTATGTATGTCGCAGTGTTTGTAATATGTGTTAGTTATTCTGAAACCATTGAGTTTACTTACCTGTAGGAGACGTTGCCCATTGCCATTGCAGCTACCAATACCAAAAGGGCCTATTACTCCTCCCCAAAGGTCAGAGTCGGTACCAATTTTGGCATTGAAGTCACCAAGAACAAGGGTAATATCTCCTTTCTTGACAGAATTCAAAATGTCCTGAAGTTGTCCGTAAAACCTATCCTTCTCATCCTCATCAGCATCCTCAGTGGGGGCATAACAGCAGATAACATTCAAGTTTTGAATGCTTGTCTGAAATTTTGCTGTAAGAAACCTTTCATTA
The DNA here is from genome assembly GCA_038380435.1 of Ryuthela nishihirai. Taxonomy (NCBI): domain Eukaryota; kingdom Metazoa; phylum Arthropoda; class Arachnida; order Araneae; family Heptathelidae; genus Ryuthela; species Ryuthela nishihirai. The sequence continues at coordinate 297,682 of JAWZYU010000120.1, forward strand.
ATGCACTCATATCCTAGAAGAGCATCACTAGCATGTCTGCTGAGCAGCAGACCCATGCCTTGGTGATGCTTTCCATCCCCCCTCCCTGTAAAGAGAAATTTAAAGTTATTTTTAAGTATCTCACCTTTACCTGTCCATCTGGTCTCTTGCAAGCCTAGAATATCTAGGTTATAGCACTGGAATTCCTGCATGAGGACATCAAGAGAATAATCTCTTATGTAATGTCCTCACGTTCCACATTCCTGCAGAAAGAAAATGATTAGTAGGATTTTTAAAGAAATTAGGTTTATTGAGATTGGTAGGGCCAACAATATCAAACAGCCCCCTGATCGCAGGCATGGGGCAAAGACCCGTTCCTCCTCCGCTAAAGGCTGAAATCACCAATGCTGGTAGGAACTTCAGGCACCACCTTTTCAAGTGGACTTTTTCAAGAGCCACATGGCCTGCCTGAGACGCATTACTCCAGTTTAGGCTTGACGATGCCCAACTAGCTAAGTAAGGTTCAGGTACCTGCGATGGCCTCTGATTAGGATTATCCACCAGCTGATATTAGGTATTCCATGCCTCTGTTCCCTTAGAGCTGGCAACCCAGAAGCAAACAGAAAACACAGCGGCAGACTCTCCCTCAACAGAGGCCCACCAGTGCAGCAAGTCCAGGATCCATAATCAAGCTCAAATCCATAAACAAGTCCAGTGTAGTAGGTGTAAATGGTCAGCACCAGGACCCTGTGAAGTTGACCACTCCTCAGCAGGGTTGAAAAAAAGAAAAATAGTGGCCGTAGATGACCAGATCAGCAGGCCATACTGAACTGGCAGCCCTCCCCTTCCGTTCCCTTCCAAAAGAGAATATCTCTTTCGAAAGGTACTAACGGCCTGCACCACGAGAAGGCGGGGTCGGACATTAGGTGCTAGACCTGGCCGGTTCTGTGCATCATCACTAGGGATTGGTACACAGCTCTCCTTCCAGTTTACGCCTAAATTTCATGATAAATATTAAATAAATAGCTTACAGAATTCTACCTTGTGGGTGTTAGTTATTGGATAACAAAATGAATTTTATATCAGAAATTTTTTGCTACACATTTCAGAGATATGAAGCTCTGTGTTTAAACTAAAAATGTTACTTGAGTTTTCAGTGGAAATTACTCCTGTAATATTTGACACCTATGTAGCTTTTCTTTCATGTTTGTCAAAAAATGAATCAAGAAGTCGCTGTGTAAAATTTTTCGTAAATATTTCCCAGAAAATTCATCTTCCATGACACAAAATTTCAATAAAGTACTTTGTTTCAGTACAAATATTTGCTACATATTTCACAACTGCAATAGCTTTTTCTTTATGTTCCTCAAAAAATAACTTTGAGCAATTATATTTCTGCAAATATTTAGTTGGATATTCTACAGATATGTGGTTTTACTTTGATGCATAATAGCGAATAACACTTTATGACTTTTGTGCATATTTCATGTTACATATTTCACACTTGAGTGTCATCTCACAATCCATAACATAAAAATGAATCCTAATACAGGCTTTGTATGAATATTTCTTTATGTATGTATATTTCATCGCCATGTGCCATTTCCTTTCAACCTGGTTGAAAACGATATTAAAGATTCCTCTTTTCGTTTTTAGCTTCACTGCATATTTCACACATACCAGTCTACATTTTGTAAGAGATATTTTAGCTCCAATTTCATTTTGAAATTTTATATGAAGGTCATAGATATACCATTAATCTTTCATATCAGATAATGGATTTTTGTACAGCTTTGATTGCATTTATTTTTTTGAGTGGTTTTTCCTTTACATGAAAACTTTTCTGATGGTTCGTTTCAAAATTTCTTTTTGCATATTTCACATATATATGTGGTTTTTTCCCTTTTATATGTCACAATATGATTTTTAGTTGTATATTCCACTGCAAATTTTTCTCATTACATGTTTTACACACATACGGTTCTTGCCCTCTCTGTATAAGACAATGATTTCCCTAGGATACATATTAAATATTTCATATACATCCAGTTTTGTCCATATGTGGAAAAAAATTAATTCTAAGTTTAAATTCTAAGGTAAGGAATATTGATAGATTTTGTATTACGTATTTCACATATATTCAGTTTTTCAACTGTCTGTTAGAAAATGATTCTTAACTGCAGACTTTAATGAAGCTTTCCTATTAAATATTTCATATGCATGCAGCTTTTCCTCTGTGTCAGATAATAGTTCTGAAATGTAGATTTGCATGCAAATTTCTTGTTACATATTTCACATTTATGTGTTGTGTGACAGAATATGATTCCTAAGGTTAGATACAGAGACAAATTTTTCATTACATACATCACATACATTTTGCCTTTCCACAATGCAACGTGCAAATTTCTTGTTACATATTTCACATACATGTGGCATTTCCTTTGTGTGTGTAAGGAAATGTTGCCTAAGATTATATTTCAATCAAAATTTCTTATTACATATTTCACATATATGTAGTTTTTCCACTCTGTGCATCAAAAAATTGACTTCTAAGGTTAGACATACTTACAATTTCATTATTACATATATCACATACATATGAGATTTCCATTGTGTGTGTTAGAAAATGCTTCTGAAGTTGATTTTTGCATGTAAATTTCTTATTACATATATCACATACATGTGGCTTTTACTCAGTGTGTGTAAGTAAATGGTCTTGAAGGGTAGCTCTCTGTGAAAATTTCTTATTACATATTTCACATACTTGATGTTTTTCCACTCTGTGTCAGAACATACTTTCTAAGGGTAGATTTCAATGCAAATTTCTTATTACATATTTCACATGCATGTGGTTTTTCCCCTGTGTGTCAGAAAATGCTCTTAAGATTAGACATCTGTGTAAATTTCTTATTTATATTTCACATGCATGTGGTTTTTTCCCTGTGTGTGTCAGAACATGCTTTCTAAGGGTAGATTTCAGTGCAAATTTCTTATTACATATTTCACATACATGCTGTTTTTCTCCTGTGTGTCAGAAAATGGTCCCTAAGAGTAGACATCCTTGCAAATTTCTTATTACATATTTCACATACATGCTCTCTTTCTCCTACGTGTGTCAGAAAATGCCTCCTAAGATTATACATCTGTGTAAATTTCTTATTACGTATTTCACATGCATGTGGTTTTTCTCCTGTGTGTGTGTCAGAAAATGCTTCCTAAGATGAGACATATCTCGAAATTTCTTATTACATGTTTCACATATGTGGTTTTTCCCCTGTGTGTGTCAGAAAATGCTTCCTAAGATGAGACATATCTCCAAATTTCTTATTACATATTTCACATACATGTGGTTTTTCCCGTGTTTCAGAAAATGCTTCCTAAGATTATATATCTGTGTAAATTTCTTATTACATATTTCACATGCATGTGGTTTTTCTCCTGTGTGTGTCAGAAAATGCTTCCTAAGATGAGACATATCTCCAAATTTCTTATTACATGTTTCACATACATGTGGTTTTTCCCCTGTGTGTGTCAGAAAATGCTTCCTAAGATGAGATATATCTCAAAATTTCTTATTACATATTTCACATACATGTGGTTTTTCCCCCTGTGTGTCAGAAAATGTTTCCTAAGATTATACATCTGTGTAAATTTCTTATTACATATTTCACATGCATGTGGTTTTTCTCCTGTGTGTCAGAAAATGCTTCCTAAGATGAGACATATCTCCAAATTTCTTATTACATGTTTCACATACATGTGGTTTTTCCCCTGTGTGTGTAAGAAAATGCTTCCTAAGATGAGACATATCTCCAAATTTATTACATATTTCACATACATGTGGTTTTTCTCCTTTGTGTGTCAGAAAATGCTCCCTAAGAGTAGACATCCTTGCAAATTTCTTATTACATATTTCACATACATGCAGTTTTTCCCGTGTGTGTGTCAGAACATGCCTCCTAAGAGTAGACATCCTTGCAAATTTCTTATTACATATTTCACATACATGCAGTTTTTCCCGTGTGTGTGTCAGAACATGCCTCCTAAGAGTAGACATCCTTGCAAATTTCTTATTACATGTTTCACATACGTGGTTTTTCCCCTGTGTGTGTAAGAAAATGTTTCCTAAGATAAGACATATATCCAAATTTCTTATTACATATTTCACATACATGCTGTTTTTCTCCTGTGTATCAGAAAATGCTCTGTAAGAGTAGACAACCTTGCAAATTTCTTATTACATATTTCACATACATGCGGTTTTTCTCCTGTGTGTGTCAGAAAATGCTCCCTAAGAGTAGACATCCTTGCAAATTTCTTATTACATATTTCACATACTGCAGTTTTTCCCCTGCGTGTTCCACAACATGCCTCCTAAGATGAGACCTGTCTCCAAATTTTTTATTACATATTTCACATACATATGGTTTTTCCCCTGTGTGTGTCAGAACATGCCTCCTAAGATAACTCATCTGTCCAAATTTCTTATTACATATTTCACATTCATGCGGTTTTTCCCCTGTGTGTATCAGAACATGCCTCCTAAGATAAGACATCTGTTGAAATTTCTTATTACATATTTCACATACATGTGGTTTTTCCCGTGTGGGTCAGAACATGCCTCCTAAGATTACACATCTGTTGAAATTTCTTATTACATATTTCACATACATGCTGTTTTTCACCTGTGTGTCAGGACATGCTTCCTGAGCTGAGACATCTGTCCAAATTTCTTATTACGTTTCACATACATGTATTTTTCTCCTGTGTCTCAGAACATGCTTCCTAATGGAAGATTTCAATTCAGATTTCTTATTACATATTTCACATACATATAATTTTTTTGTGTTTAAGAAAATAACATTTACAGTGAGATTGCTCTGATGATTCGTGTTTACTAATTTTTAAAATGTGCTATTTTTCCTGAGAGAGTAAGAAAGTGGTCCTTAAGTCTGCATATGAAATTTCTTCTTATATATTTCAGGGATATGTGGCTTCACTTCTGTGTCAGTTCTATAATGAAATTTCAATGATCCTTTACTTGAAATCTATTTTTACACATTAAAATATGTGGTTTTCCATTTTTGCATATGTTTATGAACCTTAAGATACCATTTTATCAGCAAATTCCAAGTTATATATTTCACATTGATGTAGCTTCTCTCTCAAATGTGCGAAGTAATGATTATTTAGATGAGCTTTTTGTGTAAATTCTTCTCTACATATTTAATGGAGATGTGTCATCTTTCCTCTGTGTGAGAGATAATAGACCATAAATGAGCGTTGTTTGCTAATTTATTATTATACATACTGCAGAGTTTTTTTCTTTTGTGAAATTAAAAATGGTATTCAAGATTCTGCCTTGTTTTAAATTAATTTTTCCATTTTTCACATATATGTGGACTGTTTTGTAAGAGAAAAATAAAAATGTCACAGGCTTGCTTTCAAAACTTTTGTTTCATATTTCACTAATATATGTCCTCTCCTTATCATGTGCAAAATAAAAGATTTTAAGAAAAGCTTTCTATACCCGATTTTTTTTTCTGCTTTTCCTGTGCCTGAAAATTATTATTGAAGACTCTGAAGATTTGGTTGTCTTATGTATTGTGTTTGTAAAATACTGATATTAGAGCAGAAGCTTGCTTGTGAAACATTCTTTGCATATTTCACCGATATATGACTTTCCTATGTATCAGAATATACCTGCTTTTCAATCAATATTCTCCATTACATATGACATCTGTAAAATTTCTACATGTTATCTCAGAAGTGCTCTTTATATCTTTGTTTCTGGAAAGACTTCCTACACACAAGAGTTTGTTCTGCTCACACTAATAGTTCCAACTCTGATTTCACTTTTTGTATTTTTCACAAATATAAAGCAATTCTTTGCCCTCTTGTCAGTCCTTTATGACAAATAAACATATTTTTGTTCCAGGTAAAACAATTTATGATTCTAATTTATTCAGTATCGTATTCACGATAATTAATGCCCATGAAACACCTTTTTAGTGTTGAAAACATCACACATATTTTGTCAATTTCACAAAATATGTTCCACTTTAATGAATAATGAGGCATATATATTTTTCTGTACAGAAAATATAAATATGCAAACACTTAGAATTTATTCTTTCGAATGTACAGAATTTCGAACAGTAGATTAGTGTCAACTGCATGTTTAAAGGAATTTTTTTCAACTTCTGTAAATTTCTGCTTTCTATCAGTGTTAATTTACATCGTATCTATATTGCAAGCTTCTTATGTTCCAAGCACTTGGCTATATAGACCTAGAAATGAAATAAGTAATCAGACACAAGAATAAGCAAAATATGAAATATGAACAAAATTAAAACAAAGAGAATGAAAACTGTTTAGTAATCCAATTAACTAGTGGCAGATTGCAAAACAGGGTGGCAATCTGCCATTTGCACTCTCTAGTCGCAACTGTACAGACATTTAAATTCTCCCCCTCCTCCCTCTTACCCTGCTGTGGTGAGAAAGCAGAGAGTGATGGACTTGGAAAGTTCGTTGCTCTCTTCTTTCTTTGATGGAATGTGAGACCATCACACTATCTAGAGTGAGAGGTGGTCAACGAATGTTAGCTAATAGCCATCAAGAAAACTGCATCCTTAAAATGTCTCTACAAAAAAAAGTTCCTGAAAAGTCACCAGAAAAAGAAATATTATTAAGGAGCCACTACAAAAAAAAATTATATTCGTAAATAGCCACGAGAAATAACTACATTATTAAAAGCCAGGCAAAAAACAAGCCTATATTTTTAAAGAGCCACTGGCATAAAATTTAATTCCTGAGAAGGTTCTAGATAGAAATCTATATTCTATAGCCAACAGAAAAAGAAAAATATCCTTAAGTAGAAAAACGAATATCACCTCTTGCAGTTATGAGAATCTCGTTTTTAAAGAAAATGAAGTTTTCTCCTTCCCTAATGTTTCATTCCATTAAAAGTTTTAATTTGAGCAAGCAGATGATGGGAATAAATGCAAAAAATATTTCATTAATAATTATACGAAATGAAATAAAAGTATTCGTCTTTTAATTCTTAAATTGAAGTAGTTGCATTTTCCACACCTCTGTCGGAAAAGTGGCTATATTATTGCTGTCAGTGGAATATCCCTCAAACACTACCACGATTTTTTTCAAAATTCTGTTCTATATGTATTATTTGTAAAACTCGTTACAGTTGTGATTTTCATATTTATTTACCGGTAAAGATATACTGAAATTACTAAATATTCTTAAAATGCAAATTATAACATTTCATCAGTACCAATCAGACAAAAAAGTTTTCTAATTATCAGTTTCATTCTTCCCAAAGGAAACTTCATGACATTCATATTCCACCATCAAAAGTCCATATTCCTATAATTAATACATTGTTGCAATATTTGGGATTGTAAAGGGTAGCTAGGCAAAAACTGTAAGGACAGCTGTGTACCAATCCCCAGTGATGATGCACAGAACTGTCCAGGTCTAGCACCTAATGTCTGACGTCACCTTCTACTGCTGCAGGCTGTTAGTACCTTTCAAAAGAGATTCTTTTTTGGAAGGGAACAGAAGGTGAAGGCTGCCAACTCAGTGTGAGTTATTGACATGGTTAACCACAGTGACTTCTTTTTTTCAACCCTACTGAGCAGTAGTCAACTTCACAGAGCCTGGTGCTGATCGTTAGCACCCATTAGACTGGACTGGTTTATGGATTTGAGCTTGATTATGGATCCTGGACCTCCTGCATTGGTGGGCCTCTGTTGAGGGAAAATCTGCCACTATATTTTCTGTTCATTTCTGGGTTGTCAGCCCTAAGTGAACAGAGGCATGGGATATCTTATGAAAGCTGGTAGATAATCCTGCTCAGAGGCCACCGCAGGTACCTGAACCCACACTTAGCTAGTTTGGCATCTTCAATCCTAAACCGAAGTAATGTGTCTCAGGCAGGCCACATGACTCTTCAAAAGGACCACTTGAAAATGTGGTGCCTGAAGTTCCTACAGGCATTGGTGACTTCAGCCTTTAGTGGAGGAGGAACAGCTCTTTGCCCCATGCCTGCAATAAGGAGGCTGTTTGATATTGTTGGCTCTATCTCTCTCAATAAACCTAGTTTGTGAAAAAATCCTATTAATCATTTTCTCTCTGCAAGTTTGTGGAATGTGAGGACGTTATTTTCTTGATGTCCTCATGCAGGAATTCCAGCGTTATAACCTAGATGTTTTAGGATTGCAAGATAGCAGATACAAAGGTGAGACACTCAAAAACAACTTTAAATTTCTCTTTTCACGCAGGGAGGATGGAAAGAATTTCCCAGGTGTAAGTTTGCTTCTTAGCAGACACGCCAGTGATGCTCATCTAGGATATGACTGCATCAATAAAAGATTTCTTACAGCAAAATTTGAAACCAAAATTAAAAATTTGAGTGTCAGCTATTTCACAAACGTTGTAGCTAGACGTAAACTGGAAGGAGAGCTGTGTACCAATCCCTAGTGATGATGCACAGAACCGGCCAGGTCTAGCACCTAATGTCCGACCCCGCCTTCTCGTGGTGCAGGCCGTTAGTACCTTTCAAAAGAGATACTCTCTTTTGGAAGGGAACGGAAGGGGAGGGCTGCCAGTTCAGTATGGCCTGCTGATCTGGTCATCTACGGCCACTTTTTTCTTTTTTTTCAACCCTGCTGAGGAGTGGTCAACTTCACAGGGTCCTGGTGCTGACCATTTACACCTACTAGACCGGACTTGTTTATGGATTTGAGCTTGATTTTGGATCCTGGACTTGCTGCACTGGTGGGCCTCTGTTGAGGGAGAGTCTGCCGCTGTGTTTTCTGTTTGCTTTTGGGTTGCCAGCTCTAAGTGAACAGAGGCATGGGATACCTTATATCAGCTGGTGGATAATCCTAATCAGAGGCCATCGCAGGTACCTGAACCTTACTTAGCTAGTTGGGCATCGTCAAGCCTAAACTGGAGTAATGCGTCTCAGGCAGGCCATGTGGCTCTTGAAAAAGTCCACTTGAAAAGGTGGTGCCTGAAGTTCCTACCAGCATCGGTGACTTCAGCCTTTAGCGGAGGAGGAACGGGTCTTTGCCCCATGCCTGCGATCAGGGGGCTGTTTGATATTGTTGGCCCTACCAATCTCAATAAACCTAATTTCTTTAAAAATCCTACTAATCATTTTCTTTCTGCAGGAACGTGGAACGTGAGGACATTACATAGAGATTATTCTCTTGATGTCCTCATGCAGGAATTCCAGCGCTATAACCTAGATATTCTAGGCTTGCAAGAGACCAGATGGACAGGTAAAGGTGAGATACTTAAAAATAACTTTAAATTTCTCTTTACAGGGAGGGAGGATGGAAAGCATCACCAAGGCGTGGGTCTGCTGCTCAGCAGACATGCTAGTGATGCTCTTCTAGGATATGAGTGCATTAATGAAAGGTTTCTTACAGCAAAATTTCAGACAAGCGTCAAAGACTTGAATGTTATCTGCTGTTATGCCCCCACTGAGGATGCTGATGAGGATGAGAAGGATAGGTTTTACGGACAACTTCAGGACATTTTGAATTCTGTCAAGAAAGGAGATATTACCCTTGTTCTTGGTGACTTCAATGCCAAAGTTGGTACCGACTCTGACCTTTGGGGAGGAGTAATAGGTCCTTTTGGTATTGGTAGCTGCAATGGCAATGGGCAATGTCTCCTACAGGTAAGTAAACTCAATGGTTTCAGAATAACTAACACATATTACAAACACCGCGACATACATAAATACACATGGGTTTCACCTGATGGGCTGCATAGGAATATGATTGATTATATATTAATTAACAGCAAATGGGCTAGTTCTGTTAGAAATACCAGGGCATATAGGGGAGCTGAAATTGGATCTGACCATTACCTTGTTAAAAGTGTCTTGCAACTTAAACTTAAAAAGTGTTGTGCTAGAGTTAAAAAATTTACCTTTAATACTGAAGCTCTGAATGACCCAGTTATAGCTAAAGCTTACCATGATAGGTTACTTAGTCATTATGACGGTCATGGTTTGCTTAATACTGAAGTTGAGGAAGAATGGGGCCATTTTAAACAGGCTTTTTTGGAAACTAACAGTACTCTTTTAGGAAAAAAGGAGCAGAGGAGGCAGAATTATTTAAGTGACAAGGCAATTGAGCTTATTTCAGAAAGAAGGAATTGCAGGAATGTCCTTAATCAGTACCCTACTAGTCCTAATAGAAAAGATTACAGAGAGCTTAATAAACGTGTAAAGGATCAGTTAGCTACTGATAAAAATCTTTGGCTTGATAGCTTGGCTGACAAAGCTGAGGAAGCGGTTAGGCAGCACAACAGCAGAGAGCTGTACCAGATAGTTAATGTTTTATGTGGTAGAAAACGGACAGGCATACAGGGATTGAAGGATAAACAAGGTAAGGTTATAGAAGGTGAGGATTCTCTCATGGCTAGGTGGGCTGAGCATTTCAGTGATGTTCTAAACAATGTGGTTAGTTCTACTCCCATTGTTTGTAATGATGATAGATGCATTGGCAGCTTTAATGTTGGCCCTATAACACAATCTGAAGTTAGTTTGGCTATCTCTAAACTGAAACTTCATAAATCCCCAGGGGTAGATGAAATTACTACAGAAATGCTCAGAGCTGGGAATGTTTTGGTTATCACTTGGATGACTGAAATTTTGAATAACTTTTATGATAAAGGCATGGTTCCTAAAGATTTTACCAGAGCTATTATTATCCCTATTTTCAAAAAAGGTGATCGCAGTTCTTGTGATAACTATAGGGGTATCAGCCTACTCTCTGTTCCAGGTAAAGTTCTTTCCATGATTGTGCTTAATAGAATTAAGAATCTGGTTGACAGGCAATTGCGTGATGAGCAATGTGGATTCAGAAGTGGTAGGGGATGTGTAGATCAGATATTTTCACTTAGGCAGATTCTTGAGAAATGTTTAGAGTTTCAGAAACCTTTGGTTGCTAGCTTTGTTGATTTCAAAAAGGCTTTCGACTCTGTTGATCGTCATAATTTGTGGTTGATTGTGAGATCATATGGTATACCAGACAAGTTAGTTAACATAATGAAAGCTCTCTATAATAACACTGAGTCATGTGTGAGAGTTGGTAAGTCTTGTAGCAATTGGTTTAGCATTACTTCTGGTGTTCGACAAGGGTGCATTTTGTCTCCTTTTCTCTTTAGTTTGGTTGTTGATTATGTTATGCGAAATTCACTTCAAGGGAAAGATTTTGGCCTTAAATGGGCTGGAGATACGAAAATTTCTGATTTAGATTATGCTGATGATTTAGCCCTTTTGGCAAATGATGTTGATGAGATGAACTCTTTCATTCGAACTGTTGATGAGACTGGGAGTACAGTAGGTTTGGTTATAAACAGAGAGAAAACTAAAGTGATGAAAATTGGTCAGGCAGGTTGTGATTCAGTTAATCTGAATGGTTGCAGTCTTGAGCAGGTGTCACAGTTTAATTATCTTGGGAGCTATGTAACTGATACTGGTGATGTGCGGCATGAGATTAACAGACGAATAGGTATTGCTGCCGGGACTTTTAAGAATCTATGGAGATTGTGGAGAAATAGGCGTATACACCTAAAGACTAAAATTAGACTGTATAATAGTTTGGTTCTTTCTAGGGTTAGTTATGGTAGTGAAACTTGGACGCTGTGTAAACAAGATAACAGGAAACTAGATGCTTTTGATTCTAGATGCTTACGCAGTATCTTTGGTATTAGGTGGTTAACTTTGTAACTAATGATGAGGTTAGGCAAAGGAGTCTGCAACCTCCTTTAAGCAGCATATTGTGCAGAGAGAGACTCCGCTGGTTTGGCCATGTTGCCCGTATGGATAATTATAGATTGGCGAATAGGGTGATGAACAGTGTGCCTAGAGGCTTCAGAAGGAGGGGGAGACCTAGGATGCGGTGGGCAGACAATGTCAAACAGGACCTTGTTAGAATTGGTGTGCAGTGGCCGGATGCAGCAGATGTAGCTCAGGACAGATATGCTTGGAGAAGTAAACTAGGTGGTCTGGTTGGACCTCCGTAGCCCATGGCTGCTTGAGGATGATGATGATGATGATGATGATGATGTTATGCTCCAAGAGAGGGCTCTGATAAGAATGAGGATATGTTTTACAGCTCATTTCGAGATATTTTGAGTTCTCTGAAGAAAGGGGGTATTTCTCTTGTGCTAGGTCATTTCAATGCTAGACTTGGAACTGATTCTTATCTTTGGGCAGCAGTTTTAGGTCCCTTTGGCATTGGTTGGGTTGGGTTGTTTTACCTCTGAGCGGCACTTTTTTGCACACCATGGGCTAAATGGCCAGGTCACATGGACCCCGAAGGCTCAGAGAAGGTTGGGGGAGGGGACCCACTGGAACAGCTGTTGGGAGACAGATGGTAGCCTCCCGTCAAGGCCATCCAGCGTGTTCTTTAACGTGCACAGGGTATGGCTCTCCCGCACACGGGGCCACGGCTTAACGTCCCATCCGACGGACGGCGGCCTTTCCAAGCCCAGCGGTGTCCCCTACTGACCGTGGGCAGGGCGGGAAATTTTGCGGAGATAAATCTCAACGCTGACCCAGCGGGACTCGAACCTGGAAACTACAGATTACGAGCCTGGCGCGCTACCGACTGAGCCACCCCGCCCCTTTGGCATTGGTAGTTCCAACTTTGAAAAGAGATACTCTCTTGTGGAAGTGAATGGAATGGGAGGGCTGTCAGATTAGTGTGGCCTACTGATCAGGACAACTATGGCTACATTTTTTCCTACCCTGCTGAGGAGTGGTAAACAACACAGGGTTATAGTGCTGACCATATAAACCTACTGGACTAGACTGATATAAGACTCTGAGCTTGATTGTGGATAAATGCAAGATGCTTAATAAATGTGTAAAGGATCAGTTAGATGCTGATAAGAATCTTTGGCTTGATGACTTGGCTGACAAAGCCAAGGAAGCAGACAGCACAACAGCAGACAGCTGTACAGTAGCTCAAAAAAGTATCTGAACATTACGGTTGATTACAGAATTCAGAAAAAATATCTGGCAATGATTTTTTAGTTATTAGTGATCTGGCAACGTTCATGTCACGTGACACAAAGGTTGCCAGATCACTAATTTCTAAACAAATCGTTGCCTGATTTTTTTCCTGAATTCTGTAATCAACCATAGTGTTCGGTTACTTTTTTGAGTGACTGTATCAGATAGTTAATGTTTTGTGTTGTATAAAACAGACAAGTATACAGGGATTGAAGGATAGCTAGGTAACAAGGCAAGGTTATAGAAGGTGAGCATTCTGTGATGGCTAGGTGGGCTGAGCATTTCAGTGATGTTCTAAACGATGTGGTTAGTTCTACTCCCATTGTTTGCAATGATGATAGATGCATTGGTGGCTTTAATGTTGGCCCTATGTTGCATTTCTCTCCATAGGTAGTTGGAATGTGAGGACTCTGCACAGAGCTTATTCTCTTGATTTCCTCAGAGAAGAATTCAACTGTTATAATTTAGATACTCTGGGCGTACAAGAGATCAGATGGACAAAGGTCGGATTCTTAAAAATAATCTTAAATTTCTCTTTTCAGGGAGGGAAGATAATAAGCATCACAAAGGCGTGGGTCTCCTTCTCAGCAGGGGGTGATGCTCTTCTACGATATAAATGCATTAATGAAAAGTTCCTTATGGCAAAATTTCAGACAAGCATTAAACACTTGAATGTTATCTGCTGTTATGCCCCCTTCAAGGATGCTGATGAGGATGAAAAGGATAGGTTTTACAGAAAACTTCAGGATGTTTTGAATTCTGTCAAGAAAGGAGATATTACCCTTGTTCTAGATGACTTCAATGCCAAAGTTCGTACTGACTCTGATATTTGTGGGGAGGTGATAAGCCCTTTTGGTATTGATAGCTGCAGTGGAAACGGGCAATGTCTCCTACAGGTAAGTAAACTCAATTGTTTAATAATAACATTATTAAAAATACCACGACATACATAAGTACACATGGGTTTCACCAGATGGGCTGCATAAGAATATGATTAATCATATATTAATTAACAGGAAATGGGCTAGTTCTGTTAGGAATACCAGGGCATATAGGGGAGCTGAATTTGGATCTGATAATTACCTTGATAAAAGTGTCTTGCAACTTAAAATTAAGAAGTGTTGCGGTAAAGTTAAAAAATTTACCTTTAATTTTGAAGCTCTGAAAGACCCAGTTATAGCTAAAGCTTACTACGATAAGTTACTGAGTCATTATTTGCTTACTACTGAAGTTGAGGAAGGATGGAACCATTTCAAAGACTTTTTTGGGAACTAACAGTACTTGTTTAGGAAAAAGGAGCAGAGGTGACAGAATTATTTCAGTGATAGGGCACTTGAGCTCATCGCAGAAAGAAGGAACTGCAAGATGCTTAATAAATGTGTAAAGGATCAGTTAGATGCTGATAAGAATCTTTGGCTTGATGACTTGGCTGACAAAGCCAAGGAAGCAGACAGCACAACAGCAGACAGCTGTACAGTCGCTCAAAAAAGTATCTGAACATTACGGTTGATTACACAATTCAGAAAAAATATCTGGCAACGATTATTTAGTTATTAGTGATCTGGCAACGTTCGTGTCATGTGACACAAAGGTTGCCAGATCACTAATTTCTAAACAAATCGTTGCCTGATTTTTTTCCTGAATTCTGTAATCAACCATAGTGTTCAGTTACTTTTTTGAGTGACTGTACCAGATAGTTAACGTTTTGTGTTGTATAAAACAGACAAGTATACAGGGATTGAAGGATAACTAGGTAACAAGGCAAGGTTATAGAAGGTGAGCATTCTGTGATGGCTAGGTGGGCTGAGCATTTCAGTGATGTTCTAAACGATGTGGTTAGTTCTACTCCCATTGTTTGCAATGATGATAGATGCATTGGTGGCTTTAATGTTGGCCCTATAACACAACCTGAAGTTATTTTGACTATTTCTAAACTTAAACTTCATAAATCCCCAGGGGTAGATGAAATTACTACAGAAATGCTTAGAGCTGGGAATGATTCGTTTACCAGTTGGGTGACAGAAATTTCGAATATCTTTTATGATAAAGGCATGGTTCCTAAGGATTTTACCAGAGCTACTATTATCCCTATTTTCAAAAAAGGTGATCGCAGTTTTTGTGATAACTATAGGGGTATCAGCCTACTCTCTGTTCCAGGTAAAGTTCTTTCCATGATTGTGCTTAATAGAATTAAGAATCTGGTTGACAGTCAATTGCATGATGAGCAATGTGGATTCAGAAGTGGTAGGGGATGTGTGGATCAGATATTTTCACTTAGGCAGATTCTTCAGAAATGTTTAGAGTTTCAGAAACCTTTGGTTGTTAGCTTTGTTGATTTCAAAAAGGCTTTCGACTCTGTTGGTCATCATAATTTGTAGTTCATTGTGAATTCATAGGGTATAATAGACAAGTTATTTAATATAATGAATCTCTCTATAATAGCACTGAGTCATGTGTGAGAGAACCCCCCTCCCAACAAAAACAAACTCACAATAGCAATACCAATATGAAAACCATTATTGAGACCCTCAAAAACATAATTATCTTAACCTAAAATTTCAGTTTACGAAATGTATTAATTCACTGAAAGCTTCCCACTCATTATAATTATGAATTAATAGCCACAAATAATGAAGCTTCCTTGACATATGCTGATCTTTGCGATTTCCCATAATCCCACATTCTCTCTCAACTTCCGTTACATGCAGATCGCATTACGGTCACCCGCACATCTGCTGACCACTCCAAACTTCAGAGCTGAGCCACTGGGATGTCAATTTATGGCACCACACCCCTCCCCCATGCAGAACAACCAACAGCCTCTCCTGCATCTGCTTAAGTTCCTCACTTCCCACCTGATGAAGCGCCAATAGGAAAGGCACGAAACACATGCCTTGGATCAGAAACCTTTTTAAGCACACTATGCTTTCAAAAGTCTAAATGGTTATTTCATTCACCAAGGTGGGTAGACCATTGGCAGCCGTCATCCTTATTTTAATCTCCACTGAGACATCAGTTGCTGGCAAGAACGACGAATTTTAAATTTCTCACCTAAAGCATCCCAGGAAGTTCCAGTTGCTACCCATCCTCTAAGGCATGGTACGTAAATCTCTCCTTAATAATTATTGATACTTGATAGCATATTTCCATGTGTTCAAGTGGTTAAAAACATTTAGGAGTGTCATAGAGAATTAAATAACTTTAATTTTAATTACCGCACTATGTACCTCTACTATAATTTTTGTTAGAGTTGGTAAGGCTTGTAGCAATTGGTTTAGCTTTACTTATGGTGTTCGACAAGGGTGCATTTTATCTCCTTTTTTCTTTCGTTTGGTTATTGATTATGTTTTGCAAAATTCACTTCTAGGAAAAGATTTTGGCCTTAAATAGGCTGGAGATACTAAAATTTCTGATTTAGATTATGCTGATGATTTAGCCCTTTTGTTAAACGACGTTGATGAGATGAACTCTTTCATTCGAGCTGTTGATGAAACTGGTAGAAGGTAGACTTGGTTATAAACAGCGAAAAATTAAAGTGATGAAAATTGGTCAGGCAGGCTGTGATTCAGTTAATCTGAATGGTTGCAGTCAGATACTGGGGATGTGCGGCATGAGATTAACAGATGAATAGGGATTCCTGCTGGGACTTTTAGGAATCTTTGGAGAGTGTGGAGAACTAGGCATATAAACCTAAAGACTAAAATTACCCTATAATAGTTTGGTTCCTTTTAGGGTTACTTATGGTAGTGAAACTTGGATGCTTTGTAAACAAGATATCACAAAACTAGATGCTTTTAATTCCAGATGCTTATGCAGTACCTTGGGCATTAAGTGGTACAACTTTGTAACTAATCATGAGGTTAGGCAAAAGAGTCGGCAACCTCATTTAAGCAGCATATTGTGCAGAGAGAGACTCCATTGGTTTGGCCATGTTGCCCGTATGGATAATTATAGATTAGCGAATAGGGTTATGAACAGTGTGCCTAAAGGCATCAGAAAGATGGGAGACCTAGGATGTGGTGGGCTGACAATGTCAAACAGGATCTTTTTAGAATTAGTGTGCAGTGGTCAGATGCATCAGATGTAGCTGACAGATATGGTCGGAGAACTAAATTACATGGTCTGGGTGGACCTTTGTAGCACATGGCTGCTTGAAGATGATGACTATAAACACCAGGACATTAATAAACGTACATGGTATTCACCTTATGGGTTTCACAGGAATATGATAGATTATATTTTAATTAACAGCAAATAGGCTAGTTCAGTTAGGAATACCAGATTATACAGGGTAGCCGAAATTGGGTCTGATCATTATCTGGTCAAAAATGTTTTGCAGCTGAAGTTTAAGCAGTAGGAAATGTTGTGCTAAGGTTAAAAAAATTAGCTATAACACTGAATGTCTGAAAGATCCAGATGTAGCCAAATATACCATGATAGGCTACTTATTGAATATGACAATAGTGGTTTGGTTACTGCTGAAGTTGGGAAAGTGTGGGATCAGTTTAAACAGGCTTTTCTGCGAATAGTACTCTTTTGGGTAAAAGCGAACAGGAGAAACAAAATTATTTGACTGGTAAGGCTATGGCACTAATTTCTGAAAGAAGGAAGTGCAAGATTAATATGAATCAACACCTACTAATCCTTACAGAAGGCATTAATACAATCTTAATAAACGTGTAAAAAATCAGTAAGCAGCTGGTAAGATATTTTGGCTTTATAACTTGGCTGACAAAGCTGAGGAAGCAGTTAGACAGCACAACAGCAGAGGGTTGTACCAGATAATTAATGATTTAAGTGTGAAGAAACAGACAGGTAAACAGGGATTGGGGGATAAACGTGAGGATTCTGTGATGATTAGGTGGGCTGATGATTTCAGAAAGGTTGTAAATAATGTGATTATTTCTACTCCCATTGTTTCCACTAAGGATGGATGCATTACTGGTTTCTGTTCTCACATGTCCAACTGAAATTATTAATTGTTTTGTTTGATTAAAATATTGTTCATAAGAATTTTACTAGACCTATTGTTGTCCCCGGTTTTTAAAAAGGATGATTGCGGTTCTTGTGATAATTATAGCGGAATAATTTAACTTTCTGTTCCAGGAAAAGTTATTTGCATTTATTATACTTAATAGAGTTAAGAATTTTGGTTCATGGACAACTGCATGATGATCAGTGTGGATTCAGAAGTGGTAGGGGATGTATTGATCAAATATTTTCACATAGTCAGATTCTTGAGAAAAGTTTAGAGTTTCAGTGACCTGAAGTTGCTAGCTTTATAGATTTCAAAAAGGCTTTTGACTCTGTTGATCAACATGATTTGTGGTTGATTGTTAGATCATATGGAATACCTGATAAGTTATTTAGTGTAATGAGAACTCTCTATAATAACACTAAGTTGTGTGTGAGATATGGTACATCTTCCAACAATTGTCTCCAGCAATTGTCAGCAGATTTCAAATTTTGTAATTTAGATTATGATTTGGTTTTATTTATATTATGATTGGCAGATGATTTGGTCCTATTGGCTAATGATGTTAATGAGATGAATTCTTTCATTAGGACTGTTCATGAGAATGATAACAGAGTAGGTTTGGTGATAAACAGAAGTAGAACTAAAGTGATGAAAATTGGTCAGGTAGATATTGCTTCAGTTGCTTTGAATGGCTGCACTCTTGAGCAAATGTCTCAGTTTAATTATCTTGGGAGCTATGTAACAGATACTGGTGATGTGGAATATAAGATAAATAGAAGAATAGGGATTGCCGCTGGGACTCTTAGGAATCTATGGAGAGTGTGGAAAAATAGTTGTATACATCTAAAGACTAAACGTAGAAAGAGCCAAACTATTATACAGACTAAGGTTAGCTTTGTTAGAGAAACATGGACACTTTCTAAGCAGGATAACAAGAAACATGATGCTTTTTATTGAAGATGCCTACACAGTATCTTGGGCATTAGGTGGTTTGACTTTGTAAGTAATGATGAAATTTAGTAGAAATCATCATTAACCTCCTTTGAACAGCATATATTGCAGAGAGAGACTGGATTGGTTTGGCCATGTTGCCCGTATACATAGCTGCAGATTAGCAAACAGGATTATGAACACTGTGCCGAAGGGTTTCAAAAAAAGGAGGTTGACCAAGGAAGAGATGGACAGACAATGTCAAACAGAACTTTGTCAGAATTGGCCTAGAGTGACCAATTGCAGCAACAGTAGCTCAGAACAGACGTCAGGAACGTAAAAGGAACAGTAAACAGGAATGTATCACATGGCTGCATGAGGATGTTGTATGTATATGCATGCATGCAATATTCGTTTCAAAATTTGAATGTTTTTCACCATTTGTGGGAGCAATTATAGTGTTCAAAAGATTCCAAAAGTGCGAATCATAATATTTTATCTATTTCTATCTAACTCAAAAAAGTTTTTTTTTTTCATTTATCTCTAAATACAAACAATTATCTGCAAAAACAATAAATTGTGTTTACATATCAGCCAACCCTGGGTGTAAAAAGCTAACTCACTGTTACCAATGAAAATTCCATAATCTTCACATTCCACCTCCAAAATTCCTTGCATAAATACATCGTTTGCAACATTAACTCTAAATTATAAAATTTTTCTACCGTTAGAGGACGCAGTTATAATTGTAGGAATATTTTGAAAGAGTAAATTATAATATTTCAATTCCAATGTAACCCAAAAAAAGAATTTTGCATTCATCTCTATAAACAAACAATTATCTGCTGGTTGACAGTGGAAATTTCTTGACCTTTACATTCCAGCACCAAAATTTCAAATTTCAAGCAGAAATACATTATTTGCAATATTCGTTTGAAATTTTGGAATTCCAAATGAATACAGGACGTATTTGGAGTGTTACAGATATTTCAACATAAAGCGACTTTTTCATTTATCTCTGCAATGAAAAATTTTCGATGTCTACAGACAGAAAGATGACACAGCGAATTAGTTACTTCATATCTCATTTTTTTCAGTTACTTCTATCTCGGTTTCCAACTACTAAAATATAATACGTAAATATATTTTTTTCCTCTACTATGTTGCTATAGTTGCTTTTTATCTCGTTTTCTTTTTAAACGAGATAAGAAAAGCAATATGAAAAGATATGCATACGAAAAACATATATACCAACAAGCTTGTCAAACAATGCGCCTATCAAGCGGTGCTGATGTCTGTTGGATGGCATTACTCCCTCTGCAATGCACACTAGAACCCTCATTTCATCACTGCTGCCAAGAGCATCCAACGGTTGGTCTATCACGATGAACATGGGTAGTGGCACGACATACAGTCCATCCAGCTTCACATAATTCGCCCTCTCTGAAAAGCATCCAAATGGCGATAAACATGCTGATGGTGGGCCCGATCGGCATTGGCTCAACAATTTACAAGAGGAACCACCTAATCCCCACTGTTCGCACGACTTCCACCTGCATAGACACAATACCATTCTTGTTCCTTCTTGCACCTTTTATCTTTTGAGCCACACATCATTAGCTCCAGATTATCATCATTTGCAAATCTCAACTGCACACAACTACCTTTCTATTTGCATCTTTGTGCGACATGTCTTTCTAGGTGGGGCACTTTCAATGTCGAGCAGTGTATTTTTAAAGAACCAATGAAGGAGACTATTAAAATGAAGAGCCACTACAAAATTTACCAGCAAGAGAAATTTATGAGTCATAACCTGTACTTTCGTTTTATTTACTCAGAGTACTTATGATGATGCACAGAACCAGCCGGGCTTAGCATCTAAAGTCTGACCAAACTTTCTGATGGTGCAGACCATTAGTACCTTTCAAAAGAGATACTCTCTTTTTGTGGGGAACAGAAGAGGAGGGCAGCCAATCAGTTTGGCCTATTGATTTGATCTCTTATAGCTACTTTTTTTCCTACCCTGTTGAGGAGTAATCAACTACACAGACCTGATCATGTACACCAACCAGAATGAAATAATGGTTCTGAGCTTGTTTATAGATACTGAATTTACTGAAGATCCTGAACTTGCTTTGTTTATAGATCCTGATCGTGAAATCTTGATCTCCTGTTGAGGGAAAAACTGCACTCTGTTTGTTTATGGGTTGACAGCCCCAATGAATAGTCCCCGTAGAATAGAATATGTCTCGTTAAAATTATCCACTTGCATGATAGAATTTATCAGCAAGTGGATAATCTTGGTCAGATGGCCTTTGCAGGTACCTGAACTCTTGCTTCTATGGGGATAATCAAACTTACTTTTGATGAAGTCTTTCAGGGTAGATGGGTTCAGTTTTTAGTAGTGGGGGAACAGGTCTTTGCCCATGCCTGTGATTAGGAGGCTGTTTCATATTTTTGGCATTCCCTCTCTCAATAAACATTGTTTCTGTAAACATTTCAGAAACTATTTTTCACCACAGGCAGTAGGAATGTGAGGACTCTGCACAGAGAGTATTGCCTTGATGGTTTCACACAAGAATTTCACCATTATAACTAAAATACTTTTGACTTGCAAGAGACCACATGGACAGAAAGATCAGATACCTGAAAATAATCTTAAATTTCTCTTTCCAGTGAGGAATGATGGAAAGCATCTCTAAGTCGTATGTTTGTTACTAAAAAGCAACATTAGTGATGCACTTATGTGATATGAGTACATTAATGAAAGGTATCTCACAGTTAAAATTTCAGGCAAGCATTAAAAACTGGAATGCTATCTGTTGTTATGCCCTACTGAGAGTGCTCACTAGAATTAGAAAAATAGCTTTTATAGGCAACTTTAGGATGTTTTCAATTCTGTCAAGATAGGAGATATTTATCCCTTGTTCTAGGCAACTTCAATGCTAAAGTTGGTAACATACCATTGAGGAGGGCTGAAAGTTCCCGTGGCATTTTTAACTGCAGTGGCAATGGGCACTTAATCTTATGAGCAAATTAACACTTTTTTTAAATGCAACGACATACATAAATACACGTGTTTTCACCAGATGGGCTGCATAAGAGACCAGCCTTTTTATCCCCAGAGACACAGCATTTAGTAAACGAGATTTAAATAGTAATTCTTTTGAGAGCTCATAAATAAAAAATAATAAATACCCCCTCAAGCAGCTGCTTACCACAGAGGTCTGACAGGAGCATGTCAGTTAATATGCCATAGTACTAAATATTAACCACTTTTTAAGTGGATTTAATTTTAGAGGAAAAATTGTCTTGAACCAGGTGGGATATGAACCCATGACCTCCTGATAACATGTCAAGTGCTCTAAACCACTGAGCCACCGATCAATATTTCTTCTAATTGATGATATGAACATTCGCAACCTATAGTACATATTCCATTATGTCTCGTATAGGCACTGTTCGGGCGATCTTAGCCACAATATGGCAAATAAATGCCTTAAAGATGGAAAGTATGTCTTACATGTATACAATTGATTAACTAAGGCATTTATTTGCTGTAACGTGGCTAAGATCGCCCGAACAGCACCTATATGTGACATAATGGAATATGTACTATAGGTTGAGAATGTTCATATCGCCAATTAGAGGAAATCTTGATCGGTGGCAGGTAGCTCAGTGGTTTAGAGCACCTGACGTGTTATCAGGAGGTCAGGGGTTCATATCCCACCTGGTTCAAGACAATTTTTTCCTCTAAAATTAAATTGACTTACAAAGTGATTAATATTTAGCATATACCAAGAATGTCGACTTTATTCAATATTTAATGCCATAGTAGAAGGTCTATGAGGTTGGCAGGACCTCAGCAGAAAAATTGGTTCTCCTGAGGCATGAAATGAGTTTTTTTTTCCAAATTCTGCAGAAATTTTTTGAAGTAATAATTATTGTTTAAAAAAAAAATCCTGCTCTCATAAGGGCCTAGAGATCTATAGCACTCAACACCCTTACCAGTTCAGCACCTGCATATATAGTTGAAATTCAATCTGACAATTACCTTTATTAAAAGTGTGTTGGAACTTTTACTTAAGAAGTGTTCTGCTAAGATTAAAAAAAGTGAACTATAACACTGAAGTTTTTAAAGACCCACTAATAGCTAAAACTCGCCTTGATTACTAGAGTTGAAGAAGAATGGGGTCATTTTACGAAGGGTTTTCTTGAAACTAACACTACTATTGAATAAAAAGGGAAAGAGGGCAAAATTATTTGAGAGAAAAGGTACTGGAGCTTATTTTGGAAGGAAACAACTGCAGAAATGTCCTTATTCAGCACCCTACCATTCCTAATAGAAAGTGTTACAGAGAGTTTAATAAACGTGTAAAGGATAAGGTAGCATCTGATAAGAATCTCTGGTGAGGTGCCTTAGCTGACATAGCCGTGGAAGCAGTTAGACAGCATAACAGCAGATAGGTGAACCACATATTTAAGGTTTTGTGTTGTTAAGATAAGGTTATTGAAGGTGAGGATTCAATCATGGCTAGGTGGACTGAGCATTTCAGAGAAGTTCTAAACAATGTATTTAGTTCAACTCCCATTATTTGTAATTATGATAGATGCATTATTAGCTTTAATGTCTGACTTATATCAGAGTAGAAAGTTATTTTCGTTATTCATAAACTTAAATTACACAAACACCCAGGGGTAGATGAAATTACTACCGAAATGCTTACAGCTGTCATGGTTTCCGTTACCATATAACTAATGAAATTTTGAATATTTTTTTTATCATAAAAGCATTGTTCCTAAGGATTTCACTAGAGCAATCATTATTACTATTTTTTTTTTTAAATTTTATCACAGTTCTTGTGATAACTATAGGGGTATCACCGTACTTTCTGTTCCAGGTAAAGTTCTTCACATAATTTTTCTTAATAGATTTAAGAATCTGGCTGAGAAGCAATTGTGAGATGAGCAATGAGGATTCAGAAATGGTAGGGATGTGCAGATCAGTTATTTTTTCTCATGCAGATTCTTGAGAAATGTTTAGAGTTTTAGAAACCTGTGGTTACTAGCATTGTAAATTTCAAAAAGGCTTTTGAGTCTGGTCATTGTCATCAATTGATTGTGGGATCATATGGCATACAAGACAGGTTATTTAACATAATGAAAGTTCTCTGTAATGAAACTCAGTCATGTGTGAGAGTTGGTAAGGCTTGTAGCAATTGGCTTAGCATTGCTTCTGGTGTTCAACAAGGTGCATTTTTTTTTATCCTTTTCATTTTAATTTTGTTATTATGTTATGCAAAATTCATTGCAAAGGTAAGATTTTAGGGGTAAATAATCTACCTATCTGAAATTTCTGAGTTATAGTATGCTGATGCTTTAGCGCTTTTTGAATATGATGATGAACTCTTTCATTCGAGCTGTTGATGAGAATGCTAGTAGAGTAGGTTTGGTGACAAACATAGAGAAAACTAAAATGATGAAAATTGTTCAGGCAGTCTGTGGTTCATTTAATTTGAATGGTCACACTCTTGAGCAGGAGTCTCATTGAAATTATTATTGGAGCTATATCAGAGATACTGGTGATGTATGTCATGAGATGAACAGAAAAATGTAGGAATTACTGTTGGGAATTTTGAAGATCTATATAGAGTGTGGAGAAATAGGCATGCACACCTAAATATTAAAATGTGACTATATAAGAGGTTATTTTTTTTCTAGACCTAGCTATGGCAGTGAAATTTGTACCCTTTGCAAATAAAAAAAAATCCAAACAGGAAACTCTTTTCTTTTCCTGTTTCATTCATGGTTGTCCAAGCTCTGGTGTATCAAGGTGGTTTTGGCTAGGCCTTGTGCAGAGTGGGAATCTGTAGGTTTGGCCATGTTGCCTTTATGGATAACAATAGTTAAGGGAATAGTGTTATAAACCATCCTACAGAAAATCCTATCCGTGAAGAAATATCCTTTGAAGAAAGATATCAGGCAATCTAGTCACAAGTGGCATTCCATTTGCCATATAGATGGAAATCATGTCTTACAAGTATGCTAGTGATAAACAATGAAATAAACTCGACATATTCAATATATCCTAATATATGGGCACTTTGAAGTCAATTCAATTTTAGAGGAAAAATTTTCTTGAGCAAGGTGGGATACGAACCCATGACCTCCTGATAACATGTCAGGTGCTCTGAACCACTGAGCTACCGGCTGCCAATCAAGATCTCCTCTAACTAACACAATGAATATTTCTATTTTGTCATAAATAGGCTAAAATTTGAATCGACTTCAAAGTGCTGATTTATTAGTAGATATTGAATATGTCAAGTTTATTCCAATATTTATCACTAGCATACTTCTGAGACATGCTTTCCATCTATATGGCAAATAGAAAGCCGCTTGTGGCTAGATGCCTGAAAAGCGCCCATATGCAACTTAATAGAAATGCTCATAGCATTCATTAGAGGAGATCTTGATCGGCGACAAGTAGCTCAGTGGTCCAGAGCACCAGACATGTTATCAGGAGGTCATGGGTTCATATCCCACCTGGCTCAAGACTATGTTTCCTCTAAAATTTGAATCGACGTCAAAGTGCTGATTTATTAATAGAAAACACATGTAGTTTCTGTAAACATTGCACTAACTATTTTCTCACTACAGGTAGGTGGAATGTGAGGACTCTAAACAGAGATTATTATCTTGATGTTCTCACACAAGAATTCCACCATTATAACTGAGATATTTTTGGTGTGCAAGAGACCACATGGAGAGAAAGGTCAGATACCAGAACCTTAAATTTCTCTTTCCAGTGAGGAAAGGTGAAAAGCATCTCTAAGTCGTAGGTTTACTTCTCATGAGACATATTGGTGATGCACTTGTGGGATATTAGTGCATTAACAAAAGGCATAGCCAAGTTAAATTTCAAGCAGGCATTAAAAACTGGAATGTTATCTGTTGTTATGCCCACATTGAGAGTGCCAACTAGGATTAGATACTTTTTATGGGCTACTATAGGATGTTTTCAATTCTGTCAAGAAAGGAGATATTACTCTTGTTCTAAGTTACTTCAATACTAAAGTTGGTATTGATTCTGACCTTTGAGGAGGGCTGATAGGTCACTTTGTATTGGTAGCTGCAATGGCAAAGACTTCTTCAAATAAGTAAACTCAATGGTTTCAGAATAACTATAACTTTTTACAAACACCATGACATACATAGTACACGTTTTTCACCAGATGGGCTGTATATGAGCAAATGGCCTAGTGCTGTTAGGTTGTTTTATTTCTGAGTGGCACTTTTTTGCACACCATGGGCTAAATCACCAGTCCTTGAAGTCTCAGAAAATGTTGGGCAAGGGGACCCACTGGAACAGCTGTTCGGAGACAGATGGTAACTTTCTGTCAAGGCCATCCAGCATGTTCTTTAATGTGCACATGGTATGGCTCTCCCACACATGGAACCACGGTTTAAAATTCCATCCAATGGAGGCAGTATTTCCAAACCTTTGGTGTCCCCTATTGACCATGGACAGGGCAGGAGTTTTGCAGAGATAAGTTCTGTTAGGAGCACCAGGTCGTATACACAGGGGCAGACTGTCCCATGTTTTGAAAGGTGCAGCCTGCAGCAATAGGGCCTGGCTGAAATGAAAAATTCAGCTTCTTTTTCAAGATTTCAAAAGTTATTCTTTTGAGAGCTCGTTCTTGAAGCCTAAAAAGGATTTCCGTCCAATTCTGTAGAAATTCTTTGAAGTAATATTATTATTATTCAAAAAATCCTGCTCTCATGTGGTTCTAAGGGCCCTCATCACTTGGTGCCCATAAAGCTACAGCACTCAACTCTCCTTACCAGTCTGCACTTGTATATAGGGCAGCTGAAATCTGATCTGATCAATACCTCTATTAAAAGTGTTGTGGTAAGGTTAAAAAAGTAAACTTGAACATTCAAACTCTGAAAGACCCAGTTATAGCTAGGTTTATCATGATACGTTACTTAGTAATTATGATAACGAGGTTGGCTTCCTTAGTTGAGGAAGAATGGGATTATTTTGAAGATTTTCTTAAAGCTAATAGTACTGTTTTAGGTAAAAAGGTACAGAGGAGGCAAAATTATTTGAGTGATAAGGCACTGGAACTTACTTTGGAAGGAAACAAGTGCAGCATGTCCTTAATCAGTACCCTACTATCCTTAACAGAAAACATTACAGAGAGCTTAATAAACATGTAAAGGATTGGGTAGCAGCTGATAAGAATCTTTGGCTCACATAGCCGTGGAAGCAGCTAGACAGCATAACAACTGATAGCTGTACCAATTAGTTAATGTTTTGTGCTGTTAAGATAAGGTTATTGAAGGTGATGATTTTGTCATCGCTAAGTGGGCTGAGCATTTCAGTGATGTTCTAAACAATGTGGTTAGTTCTACTCCCATTGTTTGTAATGATGGTAGATGCATTGGCAGCTTTAATGTTGACCCTATAACACAGTCAGAGTTATTTTAGCTGTTTCTAAATTTGAACTAAATAAATCCCCATGGGTAGATGAAATTACTACAGAAATGCTTAGAGTTGGGAATGTTATGGTTACCACATAGATGACTGAAATTTTGAATATCTTTCATCATAAAGGCATGGTTCCTAAGGATTTTAACAGAGCTATTATTATCCCTATTTTCAAAAAAGGTGATTGCAGTTCTTGTGATTACTGTAGGGGTATCAGACTACTCTATATGGTTGACAGGTAATTGCGTGATGAGAAATGTGGATTCATAAGTGGTAGGGGATGTGTAGATCAGTTCAAAGTTATTTAACATAATGAAAATTCTCTATAATGACACTGAGTCATGTGTAGGAGTAGATAAGACATAGCAATTGGCTTAGTAATGCCTCTGATGTTCAATAAGGGTACATTTTGTCTCCTTTCCTCTTTAGTTTGGTTAATGATTATGCTATGTAAAATTCACTGTAAGGATAACATTTTGGAGGTAAATGGTCTACAGGTCTGAAATTTCTGAGTTATATTATGCTGGTGATTTAGCCCTTTTGGCAAATGATGATGATGATCAACTCTTTCATTCAAGCTGCTGAGAGACTGGTAATAGAGTAGGCTTGGTGATAAACAGAAAGAAAAATAAAGTGATGAAAATTGGTCAGGCAGGCTGTGATTCATTTAATCTGAATGGTCACACTGTTGAGCAAGTGTCTCAGTTGAATTATTTTTGGAGCTATATCAGATATTCTGATAATGTGTAGCATGAGATAAACAAAAAAATAGGGATTACTGTTGTGACTTTTGTGAGACTATAATAGTTTGGTTTTTCTAGATTTAGTTATGGTAGTGATACTTGAACCCTTTTGCAAACAAAATAACAGAAATATTGATACCATAAATAAAGAAATCTAAAATCTAAATGATAATGTATCTAAAAGATAACCTTATCTTTTAGATTTTAGTTGCTTACACAGCATGCTGTGGCCCAGGTAGTTCAACATTGTAAGCTGGCCCGGATCTAGGAAAAAGTCAAGAGAGGGGGGCAAGAAACACATTTGAGCCAAAAAAATGTAAAAGAATGGAAAGAGGTCAGACTCTTGATGTAGAATGCAGTATATCATCCCCCCCCCCCCCCGTGTTACAGTTTTTAAAAAATATCATTGAAAAGTGCATGAAATATAAATTAGTTTAAATTTTTTTTTTTGCCTCTTTTTCCCTTATTCACCTCCTGAAAGGGTGGCTAGCCTCCCCTCCTTGATCAGGCGATGTTTCTAATGACGAAGTTAGTCAAAGGAGTTGGCAGCTCCTTTGAACAACATATTGTGCAGAGTGGGAGTCTGCTGGTTTGGCCATGTTGCCCGTATGGATAACTATAGATTAGGGAACAGGGTTTTGATCTATCCTATACAAAATGCTATCCTTATTAAAAATCAAATATCATACAGAAAATTGCAGTGACTCTCAGCAGATTAGTAAACTCATTCAAACAGCCAATAAGAGCATTACCGAAACAACCTGAACAACTATTTCCAGTTCGGCAACCAAATCTATAGGCAGGACTCAGGGGCCCCCATGGGCTCACCCCTTTCCAGTATCCTATCTGAAATTGTCCTTCAAGATCTTGAAACAAAATTATTCAACTCAGCTGCAATTTTACCCTTCTTCTGGTGTCGCTACGTCGACGATATATTTTTAATTTGGAATGGCAACAATGAGCAATTAAACAGCCTCATTGACTCTGCCAACAATATATATCCCACGATACGCTTTACGAAGGAGGAAAATAGAAATGCCGTCCCCTATTTAGATGTTTTCATCCAAAAAGATGACACAGGAGCCTTGACGACGTCGGTATACCGGAAGCCTACCTACGTCCCTTCTGTCATACGTGTAGACTCATGTGCCCCGTGGGCGTACAAAATTGCAGCCTTCCGTTCCCTCACACATAGGGCATTCACCGTGTCTTCAAATGAGCAACTGCTTGAAAAAGAAATCTTAAACATCCATTCCATCGCTGCTTCCCATGGTTACAACCCAACAGCAATAGACAAAATTATCAGCAAATATAGAAACGAAAGCAGAAGAGATTCGGCTCTCATCCCAATCACCGACCCCGAGCGTACTATTTTTGCCGGACCCATTTCTTACGTCCCTGTCCTATGTGAATCGGTCCACAAATTACTCAGAGCCCATAGTATAAAAATTTTGAGCCCCGCTCCAAATTTGAAGAAATTAGTCAAAAGGGACAGGGATAAATATAGCCTTCTTTAAAAATCGGGCGTATACTGATTTCCCCTACAGTTGACGGATAATTCTGTTGTGTACTACATCGGCAAAACCATTCGCTCTTTGCAAGAAAGGTTCGCGGAGCACAAAGCTGATGTCAGCCAAAAGAAGCTAACGACGGCCGCCTCTGAGCTAGCAGTGCAACACACGGCAACAATAGACTGGGAGCACGCCACACTTCTTGCGCGCACATCCACTTTCTACGGAACCATAGTCCGCGAGGCTATTGAAATAATGACCTCGTCCGTCCCCACCTGCAACCG
This sequence comes from Ryuthela nishihirai, assembly GCA_038380435.1. Classification (NCBI taxonomy): domain Eukaryota; kingdom Metazoa; phylum Arthropoda; class Arachnida; order Araneae; family Heptathelidae; genus Ryuthela; species Ryuthela nishihirai. The sequence continues at coordinate 327,661 of JAWZYU010000120.1, forward strand.
AGACACTGGAATCACCCTACACGATATGTGGAAAGAAGCTCTTTGTCTAAACGGACCCAACGTCAGTACATAACATCACTTCACTGAAGACGGAGCGCTGTCTTTGCTCCGAAAAGCTTCTGAGAGTTTTTCTCCTAAGAACTTTCAACATCCAAATAGTTTGAAGGATAAACTCTGAAATTTTATTGCTCAATGACAGAGAATTTTTAAATTATTTTAAACTAGAAAAACATATGGAAGGTTGTGTGTATATGGCAAGATAAGACATTTCCTTTGAAGAATAACATTTCTCCCTCCATTTCAGTATTTTTCCAAAAATTTATTGAAAAATGCATGAAATACACCAAAATTTAATTCTTTTTTGCTTCTATTACCCATACAAGCAATCTCAAAGGTGACACAGGAAAAAAAAGCTATATTTTCTGTGTATGGCATTTTTTTATCAGTTGGTGCCTTCGTTGATCTTCAGGTTTTGCCACTCCATTCTTTATGTACTATAGAGTATAGATGTGCCACATTCCTTTGTGATTTTTAAAGATTTAATGATCGCGATACATCATGCAGCAGAAACGAGATTCAAAGGACATAATTTAGCTATGTTTAATGCTCACAGCCACAGGGAGGAAGATAGAAAGTGATCAAGATGTAAGGTGGAGAAATTGAAGAGAGAAAGGTGATGTGATAAAATGTGATGGGAAGGTTAGAAACCCTTCAACAATGGGCTTCCTGCTATCCCAAACAAAGTGAGAGAGAGAATGAAGAGAGAAAGGGAGTAATGAAACTCTTTTATACATAGGAGTTGAAAAAAGGGAAAATTTTACTTTTTGTCATGCAATGGACAGCAGATGTTTGCAGAAGGGTAACAACTAAACTTTAGAAAGAATCATAAAAAGCCATTTCTTTGGTAAAAAAATTATTTACTTAGAAAAAGTGTGAAGCTTGTAGCCAGAAAATTTTGTTGGGGATTGGTAAGACCCAATATATATGATAATGGGGAACTAGAGAGTACATTGGCAAGAAAACCATGACCCCCAGATTACCTTGTAAGATACCACCATTTTGGTGTCAGAAATCTCACAATGGCAGCAGGGGGAAGCATGTTAGGGGAAAGATCCCTACAAACTAAATCACAGTTGTCAAAATTTGAAGTGACAATAAAATCCACTGAGTTGCAAATATTGGGATTATTTTCTTTTGTAAAATTATAGAGGGGTGGGTAACAAAATTGAATCAACTTGACGATACCACTTGGTAAAATACAGGTATTCATGAAAATTGTATTGTTTTTAAAATTAAGGAGAGTTCGCAAAATCGAGTCATCTTGGGGAATTGGAAAAATCTGGGGAGTTTGCAAAATTCAAAACCGCTTGGAAAAATACATATTAGTTTGCAAAAATTTGAATTGTTTTGTAAGAAATATAAAGAAATTAAAAAATTCCAAACATACCTATTTTCCTATAGGACTCTAAAATGTAGAAAAAGAAACCTAAAGCATATTGATGGTGCAATTAGTCATTGAATTTCTATTCATTTCAAGGGAAGACAGGATGCGATCAGTCTTGTGGAGTAGGTAAATCGGCACCTTATCTTCCTTTGGAGTGAAGAGTAACTCAGTGACTGATTGCATCATTCATATGCTTTAGATTTCTTTTTCTACATTTTAGGGTCCTATAGGAAGATAGGCATGTTAGGAACTTTTTAATTTCTTTATATCTTTTTTTTTTGACACTAAATAAAACTACTTTTAAAAACTTTTATTTGATACATTTACTCATAAACATCGACCATATTTTCTCCCGTTTTGGATTTGAGTTTGAATTAACCGATGACATTGTAGATGTTATAAGTTTTAATTTGAGATATGACACATTAAGTGAACTGTGTTAAAATTCGTAATAATTAATGTCGTTCACTTTCTGAGTTTTCATTTCACACCTAGCTGTAAGCCCTCACTTTTCAAAGATATAGTAAGATGACTTCGATATTTCCCGTTTTTTAGCAGGGAAGAAAGCATGGGTGGTCAATTTTTTTAAGCTTAGGACACTCCTCACTTCACAAGCTTTCACTTGACGCAGAGCTTGTTAGTTTCTGCGCTAGTGCACGGGAGATATAGGGAACAATCATTTCCACATTTCCACCTTTTCTTAGGGGGAAGAAAGCATGGGGGGTCGATTTTTTGTAGCCTGTGACATTCCCCACTTTAGAAGCATGCATTTGAGCCATCATTTGTTGTTTTCAGTATTCACTTTCTGGAGATATTGTGGGAGTTTAGTGTTGATATTACCATTTTTTTAGGGGGGAACAAAGCATGGGGGGTTAATTTTTTAAAGACTATGACACTCCCTGCATAACAGGCTTCCATTTACCATATAAATCATTACCTTTCTCCATTGCATTGGAAAAATATGGTAAACAACATTTTGTCAAATCCACAACCTAGCAAACATAGAAACTGACAAATTGACCAACCAACAAATGTCAGAGATAAAAGCAATAGGAAGATAGGTAATAGTGAGAGTTAACAAACTCAATGTCACCCCCCTCCCCCTACATAACAAAATCCTGGGTACTTACCTGACAGAGACATAGTTAAATTTATGTAAAATACTTATTTTCTCAGTTGGCAAAATTTGATTTCAGAGTTGGAAAATTTTCATCTCCCCACCCCTCCACAATCACAGTCCCTTTGCTACACCCCTACCAATTACCACTTACCAAATAATGCCATTTAGAAGTGTTCAAAAACCTTATAAAAATTTATTTTGAAAGGCTCATATCACCGAACAACAGAGCACTGTTCCACAATTTTAAACAACCACAGAATGAAGTAATCTCATTGGACACAAACCTGAAAAGCCCCAAAAAATAATTGTAACAATTCATCACCGATTCGTAATATAAATTTTACCCAGAAAAATAATCTCATTAGAAATAACAAGTTAAAAAAGAAAAAAACATAAACGAATCTACAGTCTCAGTTGCGCTGAGTGGTTAGTGTGCTTGGCAACTGGTCAAAGGGATGTGGGTTCAAGTCCAGGTGTAGGGATGGATAATTTGGTATTGTTATTTCTGACAACTTCTTGCCTACATAAAAATTTGAAATTTCCAATAAATTAATAAAAAAATTAAATTAATAAATTATTTGCATTATCATATGGCTGACTGAAATTTTGAACATTTTTTATGATAAAGGCATTGTTCCTATGGATTTTACTACAGCTATCATTGTCCCAATTTTCAAAAAAGGTGATTGCAGTTCTTGTGATAATTATAGAGGAATTAGTTTACTTTCTGTTCCAGGTAAATTTCTTTGCATGATTATACTTAATAGAATTAAGAATTTGGTTGATGGACAGCTGCGTGATGAACAGTGTGGAATTGAAGAGTGGTAGGAAATGTACTGATCAAATATTTTCACTTAGGCAGATTCTTGAGAAATGTTCAGTTTCAGAAACCTGTGGTTGCTAGCTTTATAGATTTCAAAAAGGCTTTTGACCCTATTGATCGACGTAATTTGTGGCTGATTGTTAGATCATATGGAATACCTGATAAGTTAGTGTAATGAGAGCTTTCTATAATAACATTTAATCGTGTGTGAGAGTTGGTATGTCTTGCTGAGACATTGCTAATGGAGTTAGACAGGGGTGCATGTTGTCTCCTTTTCTCTTAAGTTATTGATTATGTAATGCAAAACTCTTTGCACCGGAAAGATTTTAAATGCTCTAGAGATTCAAAATTTCTGATTCAGATTATGCAGCTGATTTGGCCCTGTTGGCTACTGATGTTAATGAGATGAATTCGCTCATTAGAATGTGTCGCTTACCCACTCTCACACAGATGTCGATGAGACTGGTAATAGAGTAGGTTTCGTGATAAACAAAGAAAAAACTAAAGTGATGGAAATTGGTCAGGCTGATGGTGCTTTAGTTGCTTTGAATGGCTGTACTATTGAGGAAGTGTCTCAGTTGAATTATATTGGGAGCTGTGTAACAGATACTGGTGATGTGCAGCATGTAATAAAGAGAATAATAGGGATTGCCACTGGGACTTTTAAGAATCTATGGAGAGTACGGAAAACTACACGTATACACCTAAAGACTAAAATTAGGCTGCATAATAGTTTGGTTCTTTCTAAGGTTAGTTATGGTAGTGAAACATGGATCCTTTGTAAGCAGAATAACAAGATATTTGATGCCTTAGATTCTAGATGTTTACGCAGTACCTTAGGCATTAGGTGGTTGTACTTTGCAAGTAATGATTAGGTTAAAGAAGGGGTCATCAACCTCTTTTGAGCAGCATATTGTGCAGACAGAGTCTCTGCTGGTTTGGTCATGTTGCTCGTATGGATAATTATTGATTGGCGAATAGGGTTATGAACAGTGTGCCTAAAGGCCTCAGAAAGAGGGGGAGACCTAGGATGTGGTCGGCAGACAATGTCAAACAGGACCTTGTTAGAATTGGTGTGTAGTGGCCAGATGCAGAGATGTAGTTCAGAACAGATATGCTTGGAGAATTAAACTGCACTGTCTGGTTGGACCTCCATAGCCCTTGGGTGCTTGAGGATGATGATGAATGAAAATTATACCATGTTGATTACTAATTTTTAAAGAAATAAAATCAAACTAGATAAATGTTGTCTGATATGATACACCTAAGGTGCAAAATTTAAGCATGCATTTTCCATAAGAAGAAATAAATCTGAATTACGATCTGAATTTTGAATATTTTATATGATAAAGGGTTGGGTTGTTTTACCTCTGAGCAGCACTTTTTTGCACACAATGGGTTAAATGGCCAGGTCACATGGACCCTGAAGGCTCAGAGATGGTTGGGGGAGGGTAGCCACTGGAACAGCTGTTGGGAGACAGTTAGTAGCCTCCCGTCAAGGCCATCAAGGGTGTTCTTTAATGTGCACAGGGTATGGCTCTCCCACACTCAGGGCCATGACTTAACATCCAATCTCATGGACGGCAGCCTTTTCAAGCCCATTGTTGTCCCCTACTGACCATGGGCAGGGTGGGGAATTTTGCAGAGATAAATATCAACGCTGACCCAGCTGGGACTCGAACCTGGGAACTACAGATTACGAGTCTGGCACGCTACCAACTGAGACATCCCCACCCTATGATAAAGAAGTGATTTTTAAGGATTTTGCCAGACCTATTGTCCGTATTTTTAAAAAAGGTAATTGCAGTTCTTGAGATAACTATAGGGGTTTCAGCCTACTCTCTGTACCAGGTAAGGTTCTTTGCATGATTGTGCTTAAAACAATTAAGAATCTGGTTTACAGTCAATTTCGTGATGAGCAATGTGGATTCAGAAGTGGTAGGGGATGTGTAGATCTGATATTTTCACTCAGGTAGGTTTTTGAAATATGTTTAGAGTTTCAGAATCCTAAAGTTACAAGCTTTGTTGATTTTAAAAAGATTTTCAACTATGTCAATCATCTTAATTTGTGGTTGATCTTGAGGTCATATGGCATACCAGACAAGTTAGTTAACATAATGAAAGCTCTCTATGACATGGAGTCGTGTGTGAGAGTGGGTAAGCAATTAATTTAACATTGCCTCTGATGTTCAACAAGGGTGCATTTTTGTCCCCTTTTCCCTTTATTCTGGTTCTTGTTTATGTTATGTGAAATTCTTTGCAAGGGAAAGATTTTGGCCTTAAATGGTGTAGAGATTTTGAAGTTTCTGATTTAGATTATGAAGACAATTTGGCCTTGTTGGCAAATAATGATGATGAGATGAATATTTTATTCGAGCTATTGAGAGTAGAGTAAAGGTTTGGTTATAAACAGAGAAAACTAAAGTGATGAAAACTGGTCAGGCAAGCTGTGATTCAGTTACTCTGAATGGTTGCAGTCTTGAGCAGGTGTCACAGTTTAATTTTCTTGGAAGCTATAAAACAGACACTGGTGATGTGTGGCATGAGATTAACAGATGAATAGGGAATGCTGCTGGGACCTTTAAGAATCTCTCAAGAGTGTGGAGAAATAGGCGTATACATCTAAAAACTAAAATTAGACTGTATAACAGTTTGGTTCTTTCTAGGGTTAGTTATGGTAGTGAAATGTGGACACTTTGTAAACAAGATAACAGGAAACTAGATGCTTTGGATTCCAGATGCTTACTCAGTATCTTGGGCATTAGGTGGTTCAACTTTGTAACTAATGATGAGGTTAGGCAAAAGAGTTTGCAACCTCCTTTAAGCAGCATATTGTGCAGAGAGAGATTCTGTTGGTTTGGCCATGTTGCCCATATGAATAATTATAGACTGGCAAATAGGGTTATGAACAGTGTGTCTAAAGGCCTGAGAAAGAGGGGGCTAGGATGTGGTAGTCAGACAATGTCACGCAGGACCTTGTTAGAATTGGTGTGCAGTGGCAAGATGCAGCAGATATAGCTCAGGACAGATATGTTTGGAGAACTAAATTGCACAGTCTGGTTGGAGAACTAAATTGGAGCCCATGGCTGCTTGAGCATGATGATGATGTTATATATGACGAAGTAGATCACGAGTTAAACAATACAAATTTATCCCCTAAAAAATTATCTTTTTGAACTTTAGATTATAACTGTCCATACCTTGAAACCCCACCATCATACTCTTCACTTTTAACCTTTTCATCTACATTACTTCAGCACTTGTAGTGAAATCTAATAACATGAGTGATATAAAGTGCAGAAGTAACCTTGTACAGAGTTAGCCATTAACAGGGTGGGTGGTGTTCCCCCCCCCCCCAAAAAAAAAAAAAATTCAACTTCTTCTGTGAAAGGGGTGTGTGGGAGGGTTAGGATTGGAAACCCAAAAATACATTGAGGGGAAAAAAATAAAAAATAATGACTTCTTTGCGGTGGTGAAATTGTTTACTTATGCATCTAAAAATAATTGGTCGAAGTTTTTTTAAAAAAAAGATCAGGAGTAAATATATTGATGGTTTGCTTTATGACCAAGTTTTTTCACTGAGGTGCAATGTATAACAATTCCATTTATTTCAAAGTGAGCAAATATTTAGGACAAAATTTTACCAGAACACTTCTGTGCTACATCACACAAATTGAATTAAAGAAAAATAAATATCTACATAACCATTCGTCCAATATTGTATAATTATAAAATATTCAAAACTCGTGTTTGTTCTGTGATTTTTATCATGTCTTTTAAAAGTGTTATATTTTTTATATCAAATAAAAGTTATTTGGTGCTCCAAGTAATTTTCGTAATTCATATTTTTGTTTGTGATTGAGGAAATGATAACGTGTAACTGTCACATTTAGAATTATTCATCATTTAAATATACTAAATTATTAAATGATTCTTCAATTATTGTGAAACATTGACAAATTAGAAATTGTTTTATTTAAAAATTATCTATTTCAGCGAACTTATTTCTAGTAGTTTTATTACCCAATAATGTTTATATTTTTAAACAATAATAATCCTTTAGCTGCTTATTTTTATGGCGACTTTGTCAGAATTTCATTTTTAATCTTATCGCTCGTTTCCCTACTCCTTGCTCAGTAAATGACGAAATACTTAGTTGAATGGGTTTCAGTTCTAGTATTTTGGGCGGAAAATTTAATACGAAACTGATCCGTTAACACAAAGCTCGTAGTTAGTGTCAAATCAGTTCATTATGCTGTCATTAGATGGCGGCACAAGTAATATATACACATTTAAAAAATTTGTCTTTTTCAAATAAAAATTAAAGTTTATCAAAACTTACCTTCTATGTCATCATATCATCTAGTTGAAGGATCGTTACAGATATCGTTACACTCTAGTTCCATAATACACCATCAAATTATTCCATCCTAATATAGTTTCGTATGAAACAAAACATAACTTGTTTCGAAATTTCAAATCCTGGAATTTTCTATAATATTTAACATGTTCCGTTTCAGTGGCTCCGTTTAGTGAACGTAGTAACTTCGTTGCAATGAGAAATTTCGGAAAATGGCTCGGCGTAACATACTGCTTTCTTAATCTGCTACATTATTACGAAGTGGAACATACCAAGCAAAAATGTGTTCGTTTGGCGGAAGTAAGTTTTTTCTTTGTTTACTTCATTTTAACTAGGGGATTGTTTACTTCTCGGTATTTTTATGTTCGCTTGGTTTCTTCATTAAATTTCGAAAGTATAAAATAAATTTTGAAAATTTTTGTTCCATAAAACAGGCAAGAATAACGTTAAATTTTAAAGTTCCAGTGTATTGTAATGTAATTCATATATATAATAATGTTATTAACTTTGAACCATTTTTGAGAGCTTACTCGTTTCACCAAAGTTCCAGAGTATTCGGTATATACTTTGAGTAATTTTCAGAAATTAAAAAAAAAAATTATCAGGTTTTGCTGCAGTGGAATGGATTAGAATCTGTTCCATAGGATGTCTTCGGAAGCAGACTCTGCACAGATTAAGTTGATCTCTAAATCTGGTTCTACTGGGAACGAAAAATTTCGATATTACTCGAGCCCTAATGGCAAAGAAATTTCCCTAACAAAAAAATATTCGAAATTGATTTCCCAAAAACGAATTTTCAGTTGTTTTATTAGAGGCTAATTTAATCTTTTAAATCATTTGGCCCATGACCAAATGGTTACTATTTGTTGCCAGATGTTCAGCAACCACAGCAATCCCCGGTTCCGTCTCACGACACTACCAAGTTAACGAAAAGCCGTGACTATCTAGAGTCGGGGGAAAGAAAAAAATTAACCTAACATTTTTGCTCCTAATATAGTTGAAAATAAACCTCATTTGTGGTTTGCTTATTTAAACAACTATTCTTCCCTAAAGGAAATTAGTTTAAGAAATAGTTTTCACAATTCCATGAAACTTATTCAAAATTATTGTACCCTTCTAACCTCAGTGGGTGTAGTTTTGCATTGAGTAGCATAGATGTGTGTTATTTATTTTACGATTTACAGGTAGATATAGTGCATTTCGGTGCAGTGATTTCAAAAATGTTTTCTCTCTTTGATAAGTCTTCGCTTCTGCAGAAAAGGGTACATGCATGTGTAATTGATTTGTTGGAAAATAATTTGTCCATGTGGTTAGCGTGCTTGGCTACTGATCACATAATCCATGCCCTGGGTAAGGCATGGATGTTCATGTTGTTTTTCTGCTGAGGTTTTGCCATCCGCACAAACCTTCTGCTATGATATATAAACTGAAAGGCTCCTGTCAGACCTTGGTGGCAAGCAGCTGCTTGAAGGAGTATTATTTATTTTATTAGCATTTTTTCATACAAAGCTGAAGTTAGGAGTAATAGAACTTCAAAAATTCTCATTGATATTAGATGCAAATTCCTAATAAGTTGGTAGGAGTGTAGATAGATGCTATATTTGCATTAAACAATGTTTTTTCATGAATTTACTCTCCCATTATCTTGTATATGAAAGCATATAATGTGTGTGTTTTTTATATCATATCACAATTTATATATAATTTATATATACAATTTATATATAATCAATTTATATATCATATCACATTTCTAAGAAAACATATATTATATTTTTGCATTTTATTTTACAATGTCAAATTGGCTGGATGGCTTTTTTCTTGTGTCTAGTAACTCTTCCCATACAGGACAGCTCTCACTGTAATATTTATATATACTCTTTCTGTTGCATCTAGTTCATTCTGTGGAATTATTCTTAAAATGAAAAATGATTTCAAAAATTTTTGGTAATATTTTGTTTATCCACTAAAACTTCCTGTTCTGCCCTCAGTCAGCAGGGGACACTAATGGGCTTAGTAAGGACACCATCCATCAGATGGGATGTTAGGCCTTGGTCCTGTGTGTGGGAGAGACACCTTGTGCATTTTAAGGAATATGGATGGCCTTGATGAGAGGCTAATAGCTGTCCAGTGGGTGTCCTCCCTCAATATCTGAGCCATTGGGTCCTTGTGACCTGGTAATTTAGCCCATTGTGTCAAATAAAGGTGCTGCTCATAGGTAAAACAATCCAAATCTTCAAGTCAATCAGTCATAATAACCGAGTTATTTACCGTACTCTTTCTAAACCACAGTGGTTGCAATTTTGCATTGAATAATGATATATTTATGTTACAGTTGTTTATTTCATGATATGCAAATAGATATAATGTGCTTCTGTGATAATTATCACTAAACACATTATTTTGCACTGTTTATATATTTTTTCTTAAAGAAAAATGTATATGAATGTATCATTGATTTCTTATTTAATTTCCAAGTTATAGGGAAATATAAAAAAGACTTATTATATGCAACTTTTTTTCCACAATAAAAGCTTAAGTTTTACAGATTCAAAGTTTCTCATTGATATAACATGCAAATTCACTAAAAGGTTTGTAGGAGTATAGATGGATGCCATATGTCTTTGGTATATTTATATTGAACACTGTATTTTTATGAATTTAATATCCTATTATCTCATATAAGTATATATGTGTTGTCATTGATTAAGTTAATATCACATTTGTAAGAAAATATATATTATATAGGCTTTGGACAGAAACATGTAAACAGTTTTGTGTTTTCTCAATGAAAATCACATTTGAATAAATAACTACAATGTGATCTTTAACAAAAATATGTCTAAAGATATAGACGCAGTGAAATCTTTCTATATCTCAATTTTGATCAATATTTATTTAGTATTCAGGGAGATAAATGCTGAATATTTAAAAGACTGAAAAAATTAACCTGAAAATTTACGTAATACATTGAAATAGGCTAAGAGATCAACACTGGGTGTAATACACTGTACTGCAGTCAACTATGATCAATTAATCTGCTTTAATGCCACCGTCCATCAAATGGGACATTAAACCATTGACCTGTCTATGGGAGAGTCATACTATGTGCACATCAAAGAATATGCTTGATGCTGTCCATCGAGTCCCCTTCTCCCAGTTGTGTGGGGATCCTCGTAACATGGTCATTTAGCCCATTATTTAGAGGTAATTAAAACAGGATTGGGTTGTCTTAAGTTTTGAGATTATATTTTTTGTAGCTTGTTGAGATTCCTATGTTAATTACTTTTTGAAAACTAAACAGATATTGTTTGAGATTGAGATCTTTAATTTATCTTTAGGCATTTTTTCACTAAAAATCATAGTAAAGAAGTTTCTGAGCTCTTGGTTTCGAACCCTGGGTAACGCATGGATGTTTGTGATGTTTTTCTGCTGAGGTCCTGCTATACTCACAGACCTTCTGCTATGCGGTAATAACCTGATAGGCTCCTGTTAGACCTCTGTGTCAAGCAGCTGCTTGAGGGTGTATTTATTGCAACATGAATCTGCTTCCATCATATTGTCCAGTGCCTGCATTTCTGTACAATGCATATTGTCTGTTTTTTGAGTAATAAGTTCTATTATTTGTGAGTTCATCTCAATTCCTATTTCATTTCTGCAAAATTTAAGTATTAAAAAAATTCAAATGCATTTGCTGTAAATAAAACGATTTCAGAGTACTGAGATTTTAATTTCTCTAATAACTTCATAATAATTATTAAAACAGAATTATAACGTTTATAGGAAAATGCAAGCTTGGATCTGGGGGGGGGGACGAGTTGATAGGAGCCTACGAAACTGTCAAGTTGATAAAAATATAAGAGGGAGCAAGAAACTAGACTTACAATTCAATATAATCACCCCCTCAGCCCCGTTTTAGTGCACTTAAAATTTTGAAAAATAAGTGAAACATAAAAGTTTATTATTTGCCTCTATTACCTTTAATAACATTTTTTCTGTGTGTGTGTGTGTGTTGGGGGCCGGGGTCATGCCCTTTTGATCCGACCCCTGGGAAAATTAATTTTCGATTTATATTGAAATACTTTTTATTTAAAAACTAGGGAAAATTGTTCTTTCTTGCAATATGTTTTATAGCAAAAGGGTAAAGTTGGAAAATTTAGTGTTTTGCTAAAATACCATATATATATATATGAATGAATTTCTGATCAAAGAGAGAAATACGCTAATATGAAACTATTAGATTTGCAACAATTGGGTAATGTAGGCGAATATTTAAAAAATTCTCAATAGAAAAAAAATTTACACCAATGAAATTTCCTTTAGACCACTGATTAGGAATAACAAACTTATATCGTAAAATAATAAATAAATAAAATAAATACCCCCTGAAGCAGATGCTTGACACAGAGGTCTGACAGGAGCCTTTCAGTTTATATGCCACAGTAGGAGATCTGAGAGGATGGCAGGACCTCAATAGAAAAACAACACACACATCCATGCCTAGTCCGGAGCTCGCACCCAGGTCCCTTAGATCAGTAGCCAAGCATGCTAACCACTCGGCCATGGGACGGATAAACTCTGGATAAAACCAAGCATGAAATATATCCAACACTTAAAATTATATTTTAGAAAAGTATACACTAAAGACCAAATTAGTTCACACCCATTTGTACATATTAACTCAAAATAACCGTAAACATAGGAAGAGAGTGATTGTAACCGCATTGTAGTTTTCTCTGGTTCTAAAATGTATACTTTTTTACTGAAATAGTACAATAAATCTTTGATAATGATTAAAATATGCTTACGAAGTTTCAATATATTTGTTCGTATATTACTATATTGTAATATTTTAAATATATTGAAATTATTGAAAGCGTGCTTGGCTACTGATCTAACGGACCTAGGTTCAAGCCCAGGGCAAGACCAGGATACTTTTGTTTTTCAGGCGAAGTCGTGCCACCCTCACAGACCTTATATTATGGCATATACACAGTCATATCAGAATAATATGACCACCTACCTAATAATACGAAATGGGGGTCATATTTTTCTGATACGACTATCTAAACTAACAGGCTCGTGTCAGACCTCTGTGGCAAGCAGCTGCTTGAGAATGTTTTTTTTTTTTAGGTTACTCTTTAAATACTAAGAATATTGATGAAAATTGAGACATAGATTTTGTTCAGTACTTTATTTTCCGTTACAGTTATATATAAAGAAAAACTATTAAAAATCTCACAAATCTTCGATTTATGCTTTCCATTTATATGGGGTAACAGTTAACGGTCAGTTGACAATTGATATTTAAACATTTATGAAAGCTTAAACACTACATATCAGAATCGCTCTTAGGCAAAATTTTCCAGAAAAATGAACACAGAAAAGAGTTAACTAAAATAACATGATTCTAAAATAATATAAAAGTTTCTTCAAATATACTTAACGATGAATGAAAACTGGTGCTTTTCAAATTACGGACAACCTTCATTTGCAGTGTTACCTGACAATGCATCACTGTTATTTCTTTCACCAATTTTCAGAAATCAAGACTTCATTGGGTTTGTTTTTTGTTCCTTTTCTCGTCAAAATTACTTAAATTTGAATTATTCTCCAGTGTCAATTTTTCTGCAGAAGTCTTATTCCCAAAGTTGTACATTAAAGTGTCCAAATCCTTTTTAAGAAATTGAAAAATATTATAAACTGAAAAAAATGTTTTGGAATACATTTCTATGGTACAGTTGCATTATAAATAATAAAGAGATCTTCAGTCAAACATTTCTTTATTTTTCTTAAATTATTACATTTAAAATATACTAATTTTTTGGCATCATTGCTAAACTGAAAGCCAACATCGGAAATCTCAATCACAAAAGTCGATTTTTCTCATCATTGAGGGAAAATTTTAAATGCGCAATCAAATGCAATTTACATCTTTCAAGGAGAGTCATTCATTTCCCACAAAGGATGCTTCTGTTTCATCTGTATCAGACACTAAGCATTAAGTCTGCTCTGTTTTGATAAACTTTGGTTAAATATTTCAAACATTTGGCTTGTTTTCTGTGCTTGATACAACATCTTATTAAAGCGCACGTTTCACTGAAGAAAGAATGCATATTTAGTTTTTCAAATATTTCACTTTCATGTGGTTTCTGTTTCTTCTGTATAAGTTACTGATTGTTATGGTGTATATTTATGCAAATATCCTGTTAGCTAGTTCAGAGACACTATTTATCTCTTGGCAGAAAATGCCCCCTGAGAATAAAAGTGCAAATCATTTGTTTACCTAGTTCACAGAAACATAGCGTCTCTTTTCCTGCAGTAATAATGGCAATTAACATTCTGTGGTCTTTGATTATATAAGAGGCTGCTTCCTTTGTGTTTCCCTTATTGATATTCAAAGCCATTATATATTGTCTTGAAACTTCCTTTCCATACTTCACAAATATGTAACTTCTTCCTGTGCAGAAAAAAATGCCTAGAGAAAGTACGTTTTCATTCAAATTTCGTTAGATATTTTATATTAAGGTAGTTTTTCTGTGAGAGCTATCCTATGACCGAGTGGTTAGCACGCTTGGCTACTGATCTAAGGGACCTGGGTTCGAACCCCCGATAAGGCATGGATGTATGTGTTGTTTTCTGCTGAGTCCTGACATCCCCTGAGATCTATTTCTTTGGCATATATACTGACAGGTTCCCACAGTCTCTGTGGCAAGCAGCTGCTTGAGGGGGTATTTATTTTTTTTATTACTTTTCCTATATGTCAGAAAATTCTTTCGGATGACCAATTTTTTTTTTCTCATAATTGTGGTTTTTATTTTGAGACGTCGGAAAATGGATATTTAAACGAGCTTTCTGTGAAAATTTCTTCTCACGTATTTCACTGATAAGTGGCTTCTCTTTCTATGTGACTGAAAGGAGCAAGAGAGATACAGCTGTATATATATATATACTGTGTATTTTAAATATATCAGTTTACTTTTTTATGTAAGAAATATATTTCAGCCCAGGCTTTTGCCACATACTTAGTAGATATATGGGCTCTATCACAAGTGTGTTACATAATGTAAACTGAGCAGAATTATGTGTAGAAATTTTTCGTGTATATTTTGAAATCAATGACATTTTTTCACATTCAACTGAAAATAGTACATTAAGTTTGGTCTGGAAAGTTTTTCTTAAAAATTTCAGACACACATGGTTTCATATAATAATTCGTAACCATTTTTCTGGGTAAATTCTATGATAAATAGCTTACAGAAATCTACCTTGTGTGTGTTAGTTATTGGATAACAAAATGAATTTTATACCAGAAATTTTTTGCTACACATTTCAGAAATATTAATCTCTACCTTTACTCCAAACTAAAAATGTTACTTGAGTTTTCAGTGGAAATTACTCCTTTAATATTTCACACCTATATAGCTTTTATTTCATGTTTGTCAAAAAATGAATCACGAAGTCGCTGTGTAAAATTTTTCCTAAATATTTCCCAGGAAATTCATTTGTCTTCCATGACATAAAATTTCAACAAATTACTTTGTTTCGCTACAAACATTTGCTACATATTTCACAACTCGAATAGTTTTGCCTTTATGTTCCTCAAAAGATAACTTTGAACAATTATATTTCTGCAAATATTTAGTTGGATATTCTACAGATATGTGGATTTAGTTTCATGCATAATAGTGAATAACACTTTATGACTTTTGTGCATATTTCATGTTACATATTTCACACTCGAGTGTCATCTCACAATCCATAACAGAAAAATGAATCCTAATACAGGCTTTGTACGAATATTTCTTTATATATGGATATTTCATCGCCATGTGTCATTTCCTTTCAGCCTGGTTGAAAACGATATTAAAGATTCCTCTTTTGGTTTTTAGCTTCGCTGCATATTTCATACGTACCAGTCTACTTTTTGTATTAGATATTTTAGCTCCAATTTCGTTTTGAAATTTTATGTGAAGGTCATAGATATACCATTAATCTTTCATATCAGATAATGGATTTTTGTACAGCTTTGATTGCATTACAGCTTTGCATTACAGCTTACATTGTACAGCTTTGATTTTTTTTCGAGTGGCTTTTCCTTTACATGAAAACTCTTCTGATGATTCATTTCAAAATTTGTTTTTACATATTTCACATATATGTGGTTTTTACCCTTTTATATTGTCAGAATATGATTTTTAATTGTATATTCCACTGTAAATTTTTCTCATTACATGTTTTACACACATACGGTTCTTGCCCTCTCTGTATGAGACAATGATTCCCTAGGATAGACGTAGTTATTCACTTTCCTCAGTGTTTGTCAGAAAATGATTGCTAAGTATAGATATTAGTGCTAATTTCATATTAAATATTTCATATACTCCAGTTTTTCCCATATGTGGAAAACATTCTAAGGTTAGATTCTAAGGTAAGGAATATTGATAAATTTTGTATTACATATTTCACATACATTCAGTTTTTCAACTGTCTGTTAGAAAATGATTCTTAACTGCAGACTTTCATGAAGATTTCCTGTTGCAAATTTCATATGCATGCAGCTTTTCCTCTGTGTCAGGTAATAGTTTTGAAATGTAGATTTGCATGCAAATTTCTTGTTACATATTTCACATTTATATGTTGTGTGACAGAATATGATTCCTAAGGTTAGATACAAAGAAAAATTTTTTATTTCATACATCACATACATTTGTCTTTTCCACTGTGTGTGTAAGAAAGTGATCCCAAACTGCAGCTTTGCATGCAAATATCTTGTTTCATGTTTCACATACATGTGGCATTTCCTTTGTGTGTGTACAAATCAAAATTTCTTATTACATATTTTGCATATATGTAGTTTTTCCCATCTGTGTATCAAAAAAATGCCTTCTAAGGTTAGACATACTTACAAATTCATTATTACATACATCACATACATATGAGTTTTCCACTGTGTGTGTTAGAAAATGCTTCTGAAGTTGATAATTGCATGCAAATTTCTTATTACATATATCACAGACATATGGGTTTTCCCCTCTGTGTTAGAAAATGTTTCTGAAGTGAATTTTTGCATGCAAATTTCTTATTACAGATATCACATACATGTGGCTTTTACT
This sequence comes from Ryuthela nishihirai, assembly GCA_038380435.1. Taxonomy (NCBI): domain Eukaryota; kingdom Metazoa; phylum Arthropoda; class Arachnida; order Araneae; family Heptathelidae; genus Ryuthela; species Ryuthela nishihirai. The sequence goes on from JAWZYU010000120.1 coordinate 344,524, forward strand.
CAGTGTGTGTTAGTAAATGATCTTGAAGGGTAGTTCTCCGTGAAAATTTCATATTACATATTTCACATATATGTGGTGTTCCTTTGTGTGGGTCAGATAATGAACCTTAAGATTAGATTTCTGTGAAAATTTCTTATTACATATTTCAGAAAAATGCTCTTTTTCCCCTGAGTGTGTCAGAAAATGCTCCCTAAGAGAAGACATTTGTGCAAATTTTTTTTGCATATTTCTCATAAATGCTGTTTTTCTCCTGTGTGTGTGAGAAAATGCTTTCTAAGATTAGACAACAGTCCAAATTTCTTATTACATATTTCACATACATGCGGCTTTTCCCCTATGTGTGTGAGAAAATGCTTCCTTAGATCAGACATTTGCCCAAATTTCTTATTACATATTTCACATACATGTAGTTTCTCCCCTGTGTGTGTCAGAAAATGTTTCCTTAGATCAGACATCTGCCCAAATTTCTTATTACATATTTCACATACATGCGGTTTTTCCCCTGTGTGTGTCAGAACATGGTTACAAAGGGTAGATTTCCGTGCAAATTTCTTATTACATATATCACATAAATGTGATTTTTCTCCTTTGTGTGTCAGAAAATGCCCCCTAAGAGAAGACATCTGTCCAAATTTCTTATTACATATTTCACATATATACAGTGTTTCCCCTGTGTGGGTCAGATAATGAACCTTAAGATTTGATTTGTGTGAAAATTTCTTATTACATATTTCACATAAATGTGGTTTTTCTCCTGTGTGTGTCAGTAAATGATCCCTAAGATGAGACATCTGTTGAAATTTCTTTTTACATGTTTCACATACATGCGGTTTTTCCCCTGTGTGTGTCAGAAAATGGTTTCCAAGGGTAGATTTCCATGCAAATTTCTTATTACATATTTCATGTATATACGGTGTTTCCGCTGTGTGGGTCAGATAATGAACCTTAAGATTTGATTTCTGTGAAAATTTCTTATTACATATTTTACATAAATGTGGTTTTTCTCCTGTGTGTGTCAGAAAATGCTCCCTAAGATGAGACGTGTGTGCAAATTTCTTATTACATATTTCACATGAATGTGGTTTTCCCCCAGTGTGTGTCAGAAAATGATTCCTAAGATCAGACGTCTTTCCAAAATTCTTATTACATATTTCACATACATGTGGTTTTTCCCCTGTGTGTGTCAGAACATGGTGCATAGGACGAGACTTCTCTCCAAATTTCTTATTACATATTTCACATACGAGCGGTTTTTCCCCTGTGTGTATCAGAACATGCCTCCTAAGATGAGACATGTCTCCGAATTTCTTACGTATTTCACAAACATGTTGTTTTTCACCTGTGTGTGTCAGAACATGCCTCCTAAGATCAGACATATATCAAAATTTCTTATTACATGTTTCACATACATGCGGTTTTTCCCCTGTGTGTGTCAGAAAATGATTCCTAAGATTAGACATGTGTGTAAATTTATTATTACACATTTCACATGCATGTGGTTTTTCCCCTGTGTGTGTCAGAACATGCTTTCTAAGGATAGATTTCTTTGCAAATTTCTTATTTCATATTTCACATAAATGTGGTTTTTCTCCTGTGTGTGTTAGATAATGTACCCTAAGATGAGACGTGTGCAAATTTGTTATTACATATTTCACATGCATGTGGTTTTTCTCTAGTGTGTGTCAGAAAATGATTTCAAAGTTCAGACATCTTTCCAAAATTCTTATTACATATATCACATACATGTGGTTTTTCCCTTGTGTGTCAGAACATGCTTCCTAATGGACGATTTCAATGCAAATTTCTTATTACATATTTCACATACATGTATTTTTTTCTGTGTTTAAGAAAATAATACCTAGAATGAGATTTCTCTGATGATTCCTGTTTACTTATTTTTAAAATGTGGTCATTTTTCCTGGAAGAGTAAAAAAAAAGAGGTCCTTAAATCTGCATATGAAATTTCTTGTTATATATTTCAGGGATATGTGGCTTCACTTCTGTCTGTTCGATAATGAAATTTCAATGATCCTTTACTTGAAAATCTATTTTTATACATTAAAATATGTGATTTTCCATTTTTGCATATCACTTTATGAACCTTAAGATACCATTTATCAGCAAATTCCAAGTTATATATTTCACACTCATGTAGCTTCTCTCTCAAATGTGCGAAGTAATGATTATTTAGATGAGCTACTTGTGTAAATTCTTCGCTACATATTTAATGGAGATGTGTCATCATTCCTCTGTGTGAGAGATAATAGACCATAAATGAGTTTGTTCGTTAATTTATTATTATACATACCGCAGACAGTTTTTCTTTTCTTTTGTGAAATTAAAAATGGTATTCAAGATTCTGCTTTGTTTTAAATGAATTTTTTCATTTTTCACATATATGTGGACTGTTTTGTAAGAGAAAAATAAAAATGTCACAGGCTTGCTTTCAAAACTTTTGTTTCGTACTTCACTAATATATGTCCTCTCCTTATCGTGTGCCAAATAAATGATTTTAAGAAAAGCTTTTTATACCCAATTTTTTTTCTGCTTTTCCTGTGCATGAAAATTATTATTGAAGACGCTGAAGATTTGGATGTCTTATGTATTGTGTTTGTAAAATACTGATATTAGAGCAGAAGCTTGCTTTTGAAACTTTATTTGCATATTTCACCAATATATGACTTTCCTATGTATTAGAATACACGTGCTGTTCAATCAATATTCTCCTTTGCATAATATAACATCTGCTGTAAAATTTCTGCATGTTATCTCAGAAGTGCTCTTTATATCTTTGTTTCTGGAAAAACTTCCTACACACAAGAGTTTGTTCTGCTCACACTAATAGATCCAACTCTGATTTCACTTTTTGTATTTTTCACAAATATAAAGCATTTCTTTGCCCTCTTGTCACTCCTTTATGACAAATAAGAAACATTATATTTTTGTTCCAGCTAAAACAATTTATGATTCTAATTTATTCAGTGTCGTATTCACGATATTTTATGCACATGAAGCACCTTTTAGTGTTGTAAACATGATGTATATTTTGTCAATTTGACAAAATATGTTCCACTTTAATGAATCATATATTTATTTTTCTGTACGGAAAATATAAATGTGTAAACACTTAGAATTTATTCTTTTGAATGTACAGACACCGATTGGCTTGGAAAGGCCGCTGTCCGTCGGATGGGACGTTAAGACGTGGCCCCGTGTGCGGGAGAGCCATAACCTGTGCACGTTAAAGAACACGCTGGATGGCCTTGGCGGGAAGCTACCATCTGTCTCCCAACAGCTGTTCCAGTGGGTCCCCTCCCACAACCTTCTAACCTACGGGGTCCATGTGCCCTGGCCATTTAGCCCATGATGTGTAAAAAAGTGCCGCTCAGAGGTAAAACAACCCACCCAACTTTGAATGTACAGAATTTCGAAGAGTAGATTAGTGTCAACTGAAAGTTTAAAAGAATTTTTTTCAACTTCTGCAATTTTCTGCTTTCTATCAGCGTTAATTCACTTCGTATCTTTACTGCAAGCTGTTTTTAAAGTTTCAGGTACTTGGCTATATATATACCTAGAAATAAAATAAGTAATCAAACACAAAAGTAAGCAAAATATATAAAATGAACAAAATTAAAACAAAGAGGATGAAAACTGTTTAGTACTCCAATTAACTAGTGGCAGATTGCAAGCCAGGCTGGCAATCTGCCATTTGCAGTCTCTAGTCACAACTGTACAAACATTTCGATTCTCCCCCTCCCCCCTCTTACCCTGCTGTGGTGAGAAAGTGGAGAATGGTGGACTTGGAAAGTCCATTGCTGTCTTCTTTCTTTGATGGAATGTGACACCATCACACCATCTAGAGTGAGAGGTGGTCAACTAATGTTAGCTAATAGCCATCAAGAAAAATGTATCCTTAAAATGTCACTACAAAAAAGTTCCTAAAAAAATTTAAAATATTCTTAAACATGCAGTAGAAAAAATATTTTTTTTTCGTAAATAGCCACTGGAAAAACAAACTACATTATTAAAAGCCAGTAGAAAAACAAACCTATATCTTTAAAGAGCCATCATCATCATCATCATCCTCAAGCAGCCATGGGCTACGGAGGTCCAACCAGACCGTGCAATTTAGTTCTTGAAGCAAGTCTATCCTGAGCTACATCTACTGCATCTGGCCACTGCACACCAATTCTAACAAGGTCCTGTTTGACATTGTCTGCCCACCGCATCCTAGGTCTCCCCTTCTTTCTGAGGTCTTTAGGCACACTGTTCATAACCCTATTCGCCAATCTATAATTATTCATACGGGCAACATGGCCAAACCAACGGAGTCTCTCTCTGCACAATATGCTGCTTAAAGGAGGCTGCAAATTCCTTTGCCTAATCTCATCATTAGTTACAAAATTGAACCACCTAATGCCCAAGATACTGCGTAAGCATCTGGAATCAAAAGCACCTAGTTTCCTGTTATCTTGTTTACAAAGTATCCAAGTTTCACTACCATAACTAACCCTAGAAAGAACCAAACTATTATACAGTCTAATTTTAGTCTTCAGGTGTATACGCCTATTTCTCCACACTCTCCATAGATTCTTAAAAGTCCCGGCAGCAATCCCTATTCGTCTGTTAATCTCATGCCGCACATCACCATTATCTGTTACATAGCTCCCAAAACAATTAAACTGTGACACCTGCTCAAGACTGCAACCATTCAGATTAACTGAATCACAGCCTGCCTGACCAATTTTCATCACTTTAGTTTTCTCTCTGTTTATAACCAAACCTACTCTACTACCAGTCTCATCAACAGCTCGAATGAAAGAGTTCATCTCATCAACATCATTTGCCAAAAGGGCTAAATCATCAGCATAATCTAAATCAGAAATTTTCGTATCTCCAGCCCATTTAAGGCCAAAATCTTTCCATTGAAGTGAATTTCGCATAACATAATCAATAACCAAGATAAAGAGAAAAGGAGACAAAATGCACACTTGTCGAACACCAGAAGTAATGTAACCAATTGCTACAAGCCTTACCAACTCTCACACACGACTCAGTGTTATTATAGAGAGCTTTCATAATGTTAACTAACTTGTCTGGTATACCATATGATCTCACAATCAACCACAAATTATGACGATCAACAGAGTCGAAAGCCTTTTTGAAATCAACAAAGCTAGCAACCAAAGGTTTCTGAAACTCTAAATATTTCTCAAGAATCTGCCTAAGTGAAAATATCTGATCCACACATCCTCTACCACTTCTGAATCCACATTGCTCATCACGCAATTGACTGTCAACCAGATTCTTAATTCTATTAAGCACAATCATGGAAAGAACTTTACCTGGAACAGAGAGTAGGCTGATACCCCTATAGTTATCACAAGAACTGCGATCACCTTTTTTGAAAATAGGGATAACAATAGCTCTGGTAAAATCCTTAGGAACCATGCCTTTATCATAAAAGATATTGAGAATTTCAGTCATCCAAGTGGTAACCGAAACATTCCCAGCTCTAAGCATTTCCGTAGTAATTTCATCTACCCCTGGGGATTTATGTAGTTTAAGTTTAGAAACAGCCAAAATAACTTCTGATTGTGTTATAGGGCCAACATTAAAGCCACCAATGCATCTATCATCATTACAAACAATGGGAGTAGAACTAACTACATTGTTTAGAACATCACTGAAATGCTCAGCCCGCCTAGCCATGACAGAATCCTCCCCTTCTATAACCTTACCTTGTTTATCCTTCAATCCTTGTATGCCTGTCCGTTTTCTACCACACGAAACATTAACTATCTGGTACAGCTCTCTGCTGTTGTGCTGTCTAACTATTTCCTCGGCTTTGTCAGCCAAACCATCAAGCCAAAGATTCTTATCAGCAGCTAACTGATCCTTTACAAGTTTATTAAGGTCTCTGTAATGCTTTCTATTAGGACTAGTAGGGTATTGATTAAGGGCATTCCTGCAGTTCTTTCTTTCCGAAATAAGCTCAAGTGCCTTATCACTCAGATAATTCTGCCTCTTCTGCTCCTTTTTTCCTAAAAGAGTACTGTTAGTGTCCAAAAAAGCCTGTTTAAAATGATCCCATTCTTCCTCAACTTCAGTAGTAAGCAAACCATGACTGTCATAATGACTAAGTAACCTATCATGGTGAGCTTTGGCTATAATTGGATCTTTCAGAGCTTCAGTATTAAAAGAAAATTTTTTAACCCTACCACAACACTTTTTAAGTTTAAGATGCAAGACACTTTTAACAAGGTAATGGTCAGATCCAATTTCAGCTCCCCTATATGCCCTGGTATTCCTAACAGAACTAGTCCATTTGCTGTTAATTAATACGTAATCAATCATATTCTTATGCAGCCCATCAGGTGAAACCCATGTGTACTTATCTATGTCGCGGTGTTTGTAATAAGTGTTAGATATTCTGAATCCATTGAGTTTACTTACCTGTAGGAGACGTTGCCCATTGCCATTGCAGCTACCAATACCAAAAGGGCCTATTACTCCTCCCCAAAGGTCAGAGTCAGTACCAACTTTGGCATTGAAGTCACCAAGAACAAGGGCAATATCTCCTTTCTTGACAGAATTCAAAATATCCTGAAGTTGTTCATAAAAGCTATCCTTCTCATCCTCATCGGCATCCTCAGTGGGGGCATAACAGCAGATAACATTCAAGTCTTTAACGCTTGTCTGAAATTTTGCTGTAAGAAACCTTTCATTAATGCACTCATATCCTAGAAGAGCATCGCTAGCGTGTCTGCTGAGAAGCAGACCCACGCCTTGGTGATGCTTATTGTCGTCCCTCCCTGAAAAGAGAAATTTAAGATTATTTTTAAGAATCTGACCTTTATCTGTCCATCTGGTCTCTTGCAAGCCGAGAATATCTAAATTATAATGGTGGAATTCTTGTGTGAGGACATCAAGAGAAAAAGCTCTGTGCAAAGTCCTCACATTCCAACTACCTATGGAGAGAAAATGGTTAGTGGGATGTTTAAAGAAACTATGTTTATTGAGATAGGGAATGCCGACAATATCAAACAGCCCCCTAATCGCAGACATGGGGCAAAGACCCGTTCCCCCACTACTAAAGGCTGAAGCCATCTACACTGGAAGACTTCCTCCAATGTAGAATTTGACGATGCCAATAGAAGAAAAGAGTTCAGGTGCCTGCGATGACTTCTGCTCAGGATTATCCACCAGCTGATAAACATATCCTGTGAATCTATTCACTTGGGGCTGTCAACCCACAAACAAATAGAAAACACAGCAGAAGATTTTCCCTCCACAGAAGCCCACCAGTGCAGCAAAATCAGGATCCATAATCAAGCTCAGAGCCATATATCTGTCCAGTCCAGTAGGTTTATATGGTCAGCACCAGGACCCTGTGTGGTTGACCACTCCTCAGCAGGGTAGAAAAAAAAGAAAAGTAGCCATAGTTGTCCAGATCAGTAGGCCACACTAATCTGGCAGCCCTCCCCTTCCGTTCACTTCCACAAGAGAGTATCTCTTTCTGTGATTAAAAAGAAAAGTGAACGCAAAAGCTAAAAAATTGTTTTTGATAACTACAAAAAAATTATTGGTCTTCTATTAAAAAATAGATTGTATTTCGCAATAATTGTAGAAATAGTATGTGTGCTAATTTAACGAAACGGGTTCAATCACTTTTAAGTCGTGAATAAGAATCTTTTGGTACAGGAAAGAATTGCGATTTTATTGAGCACTATTAGCACTAAATTTTCGTATATATTGCAACTGACGTGCAGCTATCTGAGTAGGAACATGGCTACCGCCGTTTTCCGCAGTTACTCTAGGGACCTATGCTAAGAGATGGTAAGGGCGCCATACCGTCTTCCTACGCCAATGGATAGAGCATGCAAACGCGTATTACATGCCTAAGAAAGAAACCGCTGTCTTGACCAGCACAGTGAAAAGCACAGATAGCTGTTGCGCCGTGGACATCACAGAATTTTTTAATACAGGCAGAATATGCCCTTTTAGGAAACTTTAATAATATGTTTTATAAATTAGTTCAATTTGGAATAAGGATAACTATCTATTTTTAATTATTCACTCTTTGGATCACAAGAGTTTTGATTTATACACTTTGGATTTCAAAGATTGTATATTATAGAAATTAGGGTGGCAACACCCGGAAAGATCACTGCTGACGTCACGTGCGTGTTTTCGCGATGTCATTTGTAATCCTTATTTAATCACTGTATTCTTCTAGTAATTTAACTTTTAATTTCCAGTCACACGTTATATTTTTTATTCTGAGGAAGTCATAAAATTTGTAGGTGAATTTCTTATCACTGTCGTAAATAATAATTATTGATGACACATTTGAAATTCGGTAGGAGAATAGATAGTTTCGACGGTGCAGCGTAAAATTTTACCTTTAGACCTTTGTAATTACTTTACAAGTTATTTGTGTCGCATAATTGCCTGGTACAGCTCTCTGCTATTGTGCTGCCCAACTGCTTCTTCGGCTTTGTCAGCCAAAGATTATTATCAGCAGCTAACTGATCCTTTACATGTTTATTAAGCTCTCTATATTGTTTTCTATTATGATTAGTATTGATTCAGGACATTCCTGTAGTTCTTTCTTTCTAAAATAAACTCAAGTGCCTTGTCACTCAGATAATTATGCGTCCTCTGCTTCATTTTTCGTAAAACAGTACTGTTAGTTTCCAAAAAGCCTATTTTAAATGGTCACAGTTTTCCTGAACTTGAGTACCAAGCAAACCACGACTGTCATAATGAGTAAGTAACCTATCATGATATAATTAGTCTTTCAGAGCTTCATAATTAAAGAAAAATTTTTTAACCTTAGCACAACACTTCTTAAGTTTAAATCGCAAAACACTTTTAACAAGATAATGGTCAGTTCCAATTTCAGCTTCCCAATATGACCTGGTTTTTCTAACAGAAGTAGTCCATTTGCTGTTAACTAATATATAATCTATAACGTTCTTATGCAGCCCATGAGGTGAAACCCACGTGTACTTGTGTATGTCGTGGTGTTTGTAATAAGTGTTAGTTATTCTGAAGCCATCGAGTTTAACATTGGCATTGACGTCACCTAGAACAAGGGTAATATCTCATTTCTTCAAAAGTCTGTAAAATCTTTTCTCTCATCCTCATCGGTATTATCATTGGAGGCATAACAATAGATAAGATTGAAGTCCTTAACGCTTGTCTGTAATTTTGCTGTAAACAACCTTTCATTAATGCACTCTTATCCTAGAAGAGCATCACTAGCGTGTCTGCTGAGAAGCAGACCCACGCCTTGGTGATGTTTATTGTCTTTCCTCCCCGAAAACAGATATTTAAGATATTCACGGTGAATCCAAATAACTTTTGAAAGAGGTACTAGATTAAATGAAAAATTTTGAGTAAATTTGGTATAGAAGGTATCGAAAAACCTAAGTGCGGAAGAGTAAACAAACCCCTCTGTTGGGAATACGAAACAATGGAAATGTCACTTCCTTTCGATTCTGCAAACAATGCATTCTCAATCGTCATTGTCGGATGTCATTCGCCTATTATTGAAATCGTCCGACGCTTTTCTCGCTGTTCCATTTGCCCCGTTAGCTATTAAAATATGGCGAACAAGTCATCCTCTTTTGAGGGTTTGTATTTATCAGAGCTTTGCCTATCGCGAACAGATTCGAGTATAAGAAGCAGCCATAGGCAAGGTCCGTGCCGGTTGAGAAAGTGTTTGCGGTTCTTTCATATTTTCTTTCAGGTAAGTAACTTTGTAGTGAATAATTAGTTTAGAGTAGAGGTAATCTAATTCTACACTTTTTAGCCTAAGAACTATGAAATTTCGGTCGATATCGAACTGACAAATAGTATGCAGCTCATTATTCTGATTATGGGATATAAAATTGATAGTTAACCGCTATTTGTCGGTGTCGACCACATTATTTTGGCTCGTAATACGGAGATTATTCATTTCCTATGCTTTTCAGGTACCCGACCGAACGGCTACAGAATTTCCTTGTTACGTCAGTGAGAAACATTACTTGGAAGCTCTAAAATATGCATTTAATTGAAAAATGTCACTGATGATAAATTAAAGATCAAAATCAAATATTTTTTAAATATCGGTTTAAAAAATATTGTTTTAGTATTTAAATGGTTGCGGAAGCTGGAATGGTTAAAAATAATCTTCAGTGATATGACAGTGAGAAAGTGGAATTATTATTTCAGCAGGTAAATTAGAATTACAATTGATATCGCGAAAACACGGACGTGACGTCATCTCTGGTATGTCCAAGTGTTGCCACCATAATTTCTATAAGATCTATCAAAACCAAAGTGTACAAATCAAAACACTTCTAATCCTAAAATATCAACTGGTAGTTATTTCTTTTTTAATTTCGGTAAATATTTTTATAATATTCTGAAATATTTAAATAAAATCTTAATAAGTAAATTATTTTGAATGTTATTAAAATAAATTAACTTTAAATTATCTTAAACCAATGAACGGAATTGCTTGTTTAGGCATATTTATTTTCGCTCTTTTTGTTGAAGGCTGTCCAGACAGGCGGTAACTAGGTGGCTTTCACAGAAAGCGTTTCCCTGTGGTGTCCAACGAGAAATTCATAGATCGAGGCTAGGTGTGAATCTCTTACGTATGTCATAGGCAATTTTGTCCTTATGGGTAAACAACGCTTTTTCCTGTTTTCCCAAAGGATAACCCTGTGGTTAAATCTAAGGCTTCTATTACACATTTCGCTGTATCGCGAAAACACGGACGTGACGTCATCTCTGGTATATCCAAGTGTTGCCACCATAATTTCTATAAGATATTTCATAAGCAAAGTGTACAAATCAAAACACTTCTAATCCTAAAATATTAACTGGTAGTTATTTCTTTTTTAATTTCGGTAAATATTTTTATAATATTCTGAAATATTTAAATAAAATCTTAATAAGTAAATTATTCTCCATGTTATTAAAATAAATTAACTTTAAATTATCTTAAACCAATGAACGGAATTGCATGTTTAGGCATATTTATTTTCGCTCTTTTTGTTGAAGGCTCTCCAGACAGGCGGTAACGAGGTGGCTTTCGCAGTACGCGTTTCCCTGTGGTGTCCAAGGACAAATTCCTAGATGGAGGCTAGGTGTGAATCTCTTACGTATCTCATAGGCAACTTTGTCCTTAGGGGTAAAGAACGCTTTTTCCTGTGTTCCCAAAGGAAAAACCTGTGGTTTAATCTAAGGCTTCTATTACACATTTCGCTGTACTGTGCATTACCTTCTTGTTAGCTCTGAACAATGCGTTTCCGTGTAGTGGGTAAATTATATTTTTAACGCCAAGTTGACATTTCTTGTGGTCGTTACGTCACCCTATCAGCTCGATATATCTGTTGCGAATATCAAACGTTGGTTTCAAAGTTCGTCCACGATAATGGGCAAATAGATCTGAAAGCCTGTACATATAAAAACTGCCGTTTGATCATTTACGATATAGAAATATTTATACGCATAGTGTAACGACAAATAGCAAAATGAAGAAATCAAAAATTAAGCAAAGAATTTTTTTTCCTCGGACAACCATTAGTTCTACTGAGCGAGGTTTAGAAAATCCGAGCCGAAATGGAAGGGGTCGTTAGTGGTCGACAGTGACAAATAGCGTTTAACTATAAAATTTATATCCCATAATCAGAATAATGTGCTGTATAGTAAGCTCTCAGTTGTAATTTCATAACTGTCATGCTAAAAAGTGGAAAATTAGATTACCTCTACTGTAAATTAATTATTTACTACAAAGTTACTTACCTGAAAGAATTTATAAACGAACCACAAACACTTTATGAATATTATTAAACTTGATTCACTTGATATTTTTTCGAGCAGCAGAATGATGGTTTAGAGAAGGACATACGAAATACAGTCCGTGTGAATTTTTTAATCGCATAGACCTTGCCAATGGTTGCTTATTACATTGTAATGTGTTCCCGGTACGCAAAGTTCCGAAAATATAAAAAAAAACCTCAAATTATATCAATTCTTCGCCATATCCATACGCTAACGCTATTCGCCAATCTATAATTATTCATACGGGCAACATGGCCAAACCAACGGAGTCTCTCTCTGCACAATATGCTGCTTAAAGGAGGTTGCAAACTCCTTTGCCTAACCTCATCAATAGTCAAAAAGTTTAACCAACTAATGCCCAAGATACTGCGTAAGCATCTGGAATGAAAAGCATCTAGTTTCCTGTTATCTTGTTTAAAAAGTGTCCATATTTCACTACCATAACTAACCCTAGAAAGAACCAAACTATTATACAGTCTAATTTTAGTCTTTAGGTGTATACGCCTATTCTCCACACTCTCCATAGATTCTTAAAAGTCCCGGCAGCAATCCCTAATCGTCTGTTAATCTCATGCCGCACATCACCATTATCTGTTATGTAGCTCCCAAGATAATTAAACTGTGACACCTGCTCAAGACTGCAACCATTCAAATTAACTGAATCACAGCCTGCCTGACCAATTTTCATCACTTTCGTTTTCTCTCTGTTTATAACCAAATCTACTCTACTACCAGTTTCATCAACAGCTCGAAGGAAAGAGTTCATCTCATCAACACCATTTTCCAAAAGGGCTAAATCATCAGCATTTAATTTCTAAATCAGAAATTGTAGTATCTCCAGCCCATTTAAGGCCAAAATTTTTCCTTTGAAGTGAATTTTGCATAACATAATCAATAACCAAACTAAAGAGAAAAGGATACAAAATGCCCCCTTGTCGAACACCAGAAGTAATGCTAAACCAAATTGCTACAAGCCTTACCAACTCTCACACACGACTCAGTGTTATTATAGAGAGCTTTCATTATGTTAACTAACTTGTCAGGTATACCATATGATCTCACAATCGACCACAAATTATGACGATCAACAGAGTCGAAAGCCTTTTTGAAATCAGCAAAGGTAGCAACCAAAGGTTTCTGAAACTCTAAACATTTCTCAAGAATCTGCCTAAGTGAAAATATTTGATCCACACATCCCCTACCACTTCTGAATCCACATTGCTCATCACGCAATTGACTGTCAACCAGATTCTTAATTCTATTAAGCACAATAATGGAAAGAACTTTACCTGGAACAGAGAGTAGGCTGATACCCCTATAGTTATCACAAGAACTGCGATCACCTTTTTTGAAAATAGGGATAACAATAGCTCTGGTAAAATACTTAGGAACCATGTCTTTATCATAAAAGATATTCAGAATTTCAGTCATCCACGTGGTAACCAAAACATTCCCAGTTCTAAGCACTTCCGTAGTAATTTCATCTACCCCTGGGGATTTATGTAGTTTAAGTTTAGAAACAGCCAAAATAACTTCAGATTGTGTTATAGGGCCAACATTAAAGCCACCATTTTAGAATTAATGGTAATTTAAATAATAATTTTAGGTATGGCCTTTCTTCTAACATTCAATTTCCTGCAATTTTGATTTACCTATATCATTATTAATAAAAAATTTTAAACTAAGAACAGGAGCAACCACACTTAATCACTACTTATATTCAATTAATAAGATTGCGACTCCAAATTGCGCTCTTTGTGATGTTCTGAAAAATATTAATCATGTAATATTAAACGGCCCAAAATATGCTTTGGCACGTGAAACTTTTTTTAAAGAATTAGAATCACTTGGCATTAACAAATTTACAATCTTCAATGTTCTAAATTATTCAAATTTAAATATAAGGAAAAACGTTTTCGCTCTAGTTGAACAATTTCTTCAATATGCTGAATTATGGAAAAAAAATATAAAATTTTAAAGATTAACTGCATTGCAACAATTATTTTATTCTCGCAACCCTTCATCACTCTTTATCACATCTTACAAATATTCCTGTTTTTTGATTGGAGCTTTGAGTAAGCCAGACTCGGATATCTCAGTGAGCTGTTAAGTTTTACGATACGTAACGAAATGTATACCACTGTGTAACTACAATTTTATATGTTTTTCTTATGCGGTATTGATTACATTTTTTTTCAAAGGATGTGTCAGTTCCCTGCTCCAGTAATAAAACATATATATATGGGATTATATTTTGTCAATTAATTTGTATTTAAGGTTGCTAACCAATATTTTCAATTTTAAACTTTAGCTCACAAATTCGTATTAAACTGGTATGATAGATACTGTGTGCAAATAAAACTTTCAGCACGTATAAAAACGGGTAAATTAAATGTTGTATCAGTCGAGGATATATGAAAATATTTATGAGGGAAGCAGTCAAAGTAAGGATCGAAGATTGAACCAAAGCACCGTTCAGGTTTCACAGCCAAGATCCAATGGGGTACAAAGTCCTATCTTCATCTTACCCTTTCGAAAAATCCTGTTCTGTCCCCCACCTATTGCAGTAACTTTTCCCCAAATGAATCGAATTCACAAGTAAGAACAGAGGCACTGAGCACTACTCACATGAATGATGTCATGACAAAAGTGACCAATATCGAAGTTTTCTGAGTTCGTAGCTCTGTCCCCCTTTTGACCTATGATTGGTTAAGCTACCGACCATCATAATCATCCTCAAAGAGCCATGGGTTGCGGATATCCAAAAAGACCGTGCAATTTAGTTCCCCAAGCATATCTGTCCTGAGCTACAGAAAGAAAAGCGTAAATAATAATTATAAAGGTTAAATAATTAAGCAACGAAGCCGTTACATTCCTATTAGTTACGATTAGAAGAACAGAATTTTGCTCTGCTAGTTCTTAACATTTAGAAGAAGGAGCTACTATTTTTTTAATCCGTGGTGGGGTTGGGTTAATTTATTTCGGAAAAAAAACTTTGGGATATCCTAACGGTAATGTCGATTAAGTTAGGATTAGACGAAACTGTATACAAAGTGGGAGTTTCTGGGTATTTTCGTTTAACGGCTCCTACCACTATTTGACGTGAAGGTAACTTTTGGGTCCAAACATTTACGATAGTCTAAATCATGAGTAGAGGAAACAGTATACTCCGGGTGGCAGTTCAAGCTCTTGTCGCTCAGAAGTTGCTCCTGTCAGATTTTAAAAGGCTTAGTTACGGAACTATTTTTTGGGGGGAAGAGAAAATTTTGGTCGTCCGAACTATTAGATTGATTTAAGTAGGGATTAGGGAAAACAGTAAACTGAGTTTGGCTGTTCTGTCACTTAACATTTATAAGTAGTTATGAACGGTATATAAGAAGGGAAATAATTTTTTGAGGGGATGAAAATGTTATTGGCCCAAATCCTAATGTTGATCTGCTTTATTATTAGAGGACGAACTATTCTAAGTTTAGTGGTGGTACCTATTCTGATTTAGAAGCAGATTCTATCACTTTTCAAAGGGTTGAGAGAGTATTTTTTTGTGGGAGGGAAAATTTTATGGTCCAGACAATTACATTGTTCTAAGCTAGGATTAGAGAAAACAGTATATTTTATTTTGCGGTTATAGTTCTTCTCTTTCAGAAATAGTTCTTAATACTTTTTAAAGCGGTAAATTATTGAATTGGCGAAGAGGATAATTATTTGAAGCGGTAAAGTTGGGGTGTATTTTTTTGAGGAGCGAAAATTTCAAAGTCCAAGACATTACATTGGTCTAAGTAACGAATAAAGGAAACAGTATACTGTATTTTGTGGTTCTATCGCTAAACGTTTAAAAGCAATGCCTAACGTTATTGAACGGGCTAGAGGAAAGGTTTGAGATTGTGAAAAGTTTTGCGGGCCCAGACATTTACGTCGGTTTAAGTTACATTTTGAGGAAGCAGTATCCAAGTTTTGCTATTCTCTAGGGCTTATAATTTTAGAAGCAATTCGTACCACTTCATAAAAGAGTGATTTTTTTTCTGTTGTTGGGGAGGAGCAAATATTTCGGGCGTTCTGAAAAGAGGGAAACAGTAAGAATCAGGTAGACATCTGATATATATATATATGCGCTAGATTTTTTCTGCTGTAGTATTTAGATATACATTGATGTCATTTCCAAATATAAAACCGCGAAATATTGGTTATTGAAAATAGAAAAGGACACTTTTTTATGGTCAAAAATATTAATATGTACCTCAATGATAAGAATAAGATTTAAATTAATAAAAACCAAAACCGTCGTGCAGCTGTTTAATATCAAGAAATATATCAGGTATCTGTGAGATCCAGTGAGACCATTTGTGCTAAGAAACAGAGTGCGACGAAGAAGAGGTGGACCAAAATACACATGGATATTTCACAATTTCTGAATCAGTACAAGAGCCGTTCAATTTTTCTCAGTATATAAATAAAAATTTGTTACACTCTGCAATAGGTAGTAAACATTTCTGCTTTCGCTTGGAATGCAATTTTTGTCAAAAATAATGTCTAGGTAAATGAAGATTGTAAACATTTGATTTTATCATTTCTTATCTAGTCAGTGAGATAGCATTCCGATTGTACATTGTTTACCTAATGACGTCTGAAGTTATGCACCTTGAAAACAGAAACACTATCTGCATAAAAATATTTACTACAGATCACTGTGGCAGTAGGTCATTGACTTAACTAAAAGGGCTTAAGCACACATCGGTACAAACGACTGTAGACTGCTTAACTGGTCATTTCACCAATATTACAGTGACGCATCGTAACCAAAAATAAAGCGACGATAGATGACACATCATGAAAAATGAACCTTATTTACCCTACTAGGAATTTTCGTCCTTGCCGCCTGGGTGTCACAATTCATTATACGAAAACCTGTCGTTAGGGGGTCTCCTTAATCGCCAGCGTGCTAGGCTGGAAATCGGAGTTTACAGGTTCGAGCGCAAATTGTCTCAGTTTTAATATATATTAACACTAATCACCCTTCCTTGTCTTCGGTAAGCAAGGGAGCACTGACGTGTCTGACAGAATAGCGCTACGTCGGATGCGAAATTAAAGCATGGCGACAGAAACACAGAGCAATATCTTGTGCTCGTTGAAGGTGACGTTGCATGACCTGGACAAGACTTCACTAACAGCTGTGCAATATATCCCCTTTCTACATACTTCAGTTCCTTGTGATCTGGCTATTTAGCCCATTTTGTGCAAAAATTAGTGCTGAGAGAAGAAATGACCACCCAACTAGAAAACGTATCTTGCCCTCCCACTCTGACATCCAGAACTCATTGTCTCGAAGCAGGCCGGATCTGGAACACAACTGAGCCAAAAAATGCAAAAATGTGGGACACACGAATGTATTTTCAATGCATTATAGCATTTCCCAATTCGTTCTCCAGCTCTTTAAAACATTTCTTCAAAAGGAATTGAAAGGTAAATAATTTTCATAATTTTTGCCTCTATTCCCATTATACGCATTCTCAATGGAATTTAGAACATTCGGTGTTACCTAGGGGCGGACAAGAGGCCGTCTTGCCCCCTCCCTAGATTCAGATTTTTTTCTTAGATTGAACTTGGCAGATGCAATCTGTGGTCAGCAGGGAAGATTAATATTTCTCTACTCCATCCACTGCCCTTAAACAACGGGATAGCCAGAAGGAAAATAATTAAGCTATAGTGTGTTTGTTAATCTCTCCCAGGTGTTCCTTTCATGCCCTCTAACAAAGCGATTTGTCCCCTGACCTATTATGAATTCCAGGCCTCTCCTAAGACTAAGGTCGTGCCCCCAAACAAAAAATATTGGTTCCGGGAGGTGACCCACAGGACAGGTGTTGGGACGCATGTGGTAGTCTCCCATGAAGGCCATCCACCGTGTTCTTCAATGTGCACAGGGTATGGCTCTCTCTGTGGAATATCAAGTCACGGCTTAATGTCCCATCCGACAGATGGCAGGTTTTCGAAGTCTATCGGTGCCGCCTACTGACCGAGGCTGGCCCAGCTATACAATAGCAGATATTCTTTTATTAATACCATTTGCACTATTAAAATAACATTTGCTTTCATTTCTCATGAATTAATAAAGACTTTATTGCTTGACTTCCGACAAAATAAATACAATTATAAAAACACACTATATATGGAAAAGGAATTTATTTCCAATATGAAACATGCTGAATAAGAATCTTTAATAGCCTTCCATTTAATATATAAAGAAAAAAGTTAGTTTGGTTGTTTCTTGGTGTGTCTGTCCGTTTTTGCACTCTGCCCCCAGAAGAGCTAGAGGATTCAAACTTTGCATGAAAGTTTCCTTCACCCTGCGGAAGAATATAGGCTATTTTCTAACTCACTGGAGTCAACCGAAAATGGGCTGGGCGGGTTTGAATTTCCCAAAATTCCCATAGATTTAACATTAACGGTTGAATTTTATTCAAAATAGATGCTGCCACCAATAAATTTGAAAAAAGGGATACAATAGACTAAACTAATATCTGATTTCGCATGATTAAACATTAACAGTTGAAAGTTATTCAAAATAACTGTTGCCACCATTAAATTTGAAATAATGAGTTCATCAAACTAATTTGATTCTGATTTCGAGTGATAAACTCATGTTCATTTTGCTAGGTCGACCGTCCGTGGATCTTGTAGCCGTTCTAATTTAGAACGAGCGGAACAAAAGATTCTTTCTTGAAATGAAAGTTTCAAAATCTGGATTCGTATTTGAAGTTATAATCATTAAGTTGAAAAAAATTCGAAAGCTAATAAAAGTACCTACAAATCTAATATATAAAGGAGGAAGTTTGTTTGTTCGTTTATTCAGTCAGCTCCCACAAGAGCTAGAGATAAAAAACTTTGGATGAACCTTCCATTTACTGAGGAGAACACTATAGTATAATAGCAGATTTACCAGGCGTTGCTCGGGTCTGAAACTTTCCAAAAATGCAGAATAGATGGCACTCCCCACGTCGCAAGTTTTCATTTGACATAATTATCATTGCAATAGATATCCTCTGCGGGGTGGCTCCGTCAATTGTGCGGCAGGCTTGTAATCTATAGTTCCCAGGTTACAGTCCTAGTTGGGTGAGCGTTGAGATTTATCTCCATGAAATTTCCCGCCCTGCCCACTGTTAGTAGGTGACACTGATGAACTTGGAAAGGCTGTTGTCCCGTCGGAGGTGACTTTAAGCATTGGTCACCTGTGCAGGAGAGCCATATCCTGTGACTTTAAAGAACACACTGAATGGCCTTGACGAAAGGCTACCATCTAGTGCGTCCCTTCGCACAACTTTTTCTGAGCCTTCGTGGTCCTTGTGACCTGACCATTTAGCCCATTGTGTGAAAAAACTACCGCTCAGAAATAAAACAACCCAATCCCAAACTTTGGTCACTTTTTCCCTTTAGGGCACTAACGAAATGTACACAGTTCGAGGTACACATAAACCTCCTCATACTAGTAGTTTGTAAATTAAAACCGGTAACTCCTCCCTGAACTTAAACTTAAAAAGTGTTGTGCTAGGGTTAAAAAATTTGCTTTTAATACTGAAGCTCTGAAAGACCCAGTTATAGCCAAAGCTTACCATGATAGGATACGTAGTCATTATGACAGTCGTCGTATGCTTACTACTGAAGTTGATGATGAATGGGATCATTTTAAACAGGCTTTTTCGAACACTAACAGTGCTCTTTTAGGAAAAAAGGAGCAGAAGAGACAGAATTATCTGAGTGATAAGGCACTTGAGCTTATTTCCGAAAGAAAGAACTGCAGGAATGTCCTTAATCAATACCCTACTAGTCCTAATAGAAAGTATTACAGAGAACTTAATAAACGTGTAAAAGATCAGTTAGCTGCTGATAAGAATCTTTGGCTTGATGGTTTGGCTGACAAAGCCGAGGAAGCAGTTAGACAGCACAACAGCAGAGAGCTGTACCAGATAGTTAATGTTTTGTGTGCTAGAAAACGGACAGGTATACAGGGATTGAAGGATAAACAAGGTAAGGTTATAGAAGGTGAGGATTCTGTCATGGCTAGGTGGGCTGAGCATTTCAGTGATGTTCTAAACAATGCGGTTAGTTCTATTCCCATTATTTGCAATGATGATAGATGCATTGGTGGCTTTAATGTTGGCCCTATAACACAATCTGAAGTTAGTTTGGCTGTTTCTAAACTTAAACTTCATAAATCCCCAGGGGTAGATGAAATTACTACAGAAATGCTTAGAGCTGGAAATGTTTCGCTTACCACTTGGATGACTGAAATTCTGAATATCTTTTATGATAAAGGCATGGTTCCTAAGGATTTTACCAGAGCTATTGTTATCCCTATTTTCAAAAAAGGTGATCGCAGTTCTTGTGATAACTATAGGGGTATCAGCCTACTCTCTGTTCCAGGTAAAGTTCTTTCCATGATTGTGGTTAATAGAATTAAGAATCTGGTTGACAGTCAATTGCGTGATGAGCAATGTGGATTCAGAAGTGGTAGGGGATTTGTGGATCAAATATTTTCACTTAGGCAGATTCTTGAGAAACGTTTAGAGTTTCAGAAACCTTTGGTTGCTAGCTTTGCTGATTTCAAAAAGGCTTTCGACTCTGTTGATCGTCATAATTTGTGGTTGATTGTGAAATCATATGGTATACCTGACAAGTTAGTTAACATAATGAAAGCTCTCTATAATAACACTGAGTCGTGTGTGAGAGTTGGTAAGGCTTGTAGCAATTGGTTTAGCATTACTTCTGGTGTTCGACAATTGTGAATTTTGTCTCCTTTTCTCTTTAGTTTGGTTATTGATTATGTTATGCGAAATTCACTTCCAGGGAAAGATTTTGGCCTTAAATTGGCTGGAGATACGAAAATTTCTGATTTAGATTATGCTGATGATTTAGCCCTTTTGGCAAATGATGTTGATGAGATGAACTCTTTCATTCGAGCTGTTGATGAGAGTGGTAGTAGAGTAGGTTTGGTTATAAACAGGGAGAAAATGTGATGAAAATTGTGAAAATTGAGAAAATGTGATGAAAATGTGATCAAATGTGATGAAAAAGTGATGAAAATTGGTCAGGCAGGCTGTGATTCAGTTAATCTGAATGGTTGCAGTCTTGAGCAGGTGTCACAGTTTAATTTTCTTGGGAGCTATGTAACAGATAATGGTGATGTGCGGCATGAGATTAACAGACGAATAGGGATTGCTGCCGGGACTTTTAAGAATCTATGGAGAGTGTGGAGAAATAGGCGTATACACCTAAAGACTAAAATTAGGCTGTATAATAGTTTGGTTCTTTCTAGGTTTAGTTATGGTAGTGAAACGTGGACACTTTGTAAACAAGATAACAGGAAACTAGATGCTTTTGATTCCAGATGCTTACGCAGTATCTTGGGCATTAGGTGGTTCAACTTTGTAACTAATGATGAGGTTAGGCAAAGGAGTGTGCAACCTCCTTTAAGCAGCATATTGTGCAGAGAGAGACTCCGTTGGTTTGGCCACGTTGCCCGTATGAATAATTATAGATTGGCGAATAGGGTTATGAACAGTGTGCCTAAAGGCCTCAGAAAGAAGGGGAGACGTAGGATGCGGTGGGCAGACAATGTCAAACAGGACCTTGTTAGAATTGGTGTGCAGTGGCCAGATGCAATAGATGTAGCTCAGGATAGACTTGCTTGGAGAACTAAATTGCACGGTCTGGTTGGACGTCCGTAGCCCATGGCTGTTTGAGGAGGAGGAGGAGGAGGAGGAGGAGGAGGAGGAGGAGGAGGAGGAGGAGGAGGAGGAGGAGGAGGATGAACTCCTCGCTCAGATAATCGAACTTTACAAATCACTTCTTACCCACCATAGTTACTCGGATGCAATTTGCCAGGCATGTGTAACTTTATAGCAAAAGAAAATTAGCTATGGTCTGAAGTGCATAAAAAATGAAAAGGTATTAAGCAAATATTAATATTATATAAAATTAGTTATTACTAAACAAAATACTTAAAACATCTAGTAATTATTTGTATATATTTTTATTAACTTTTGCATATTTTTCAAATGAAATTGATGATTTTAACTTCTGATACTAATTTTGGTTTGAAGCTTTCATTTAAACAAAGAATCTCGTGTTCTGCTCCTGCCAAATTAGAACAACTTCAAAATCGAAGGACGCTCGCGTTCTAAACTCAGAAAACTGAACAATGAGTTTATTACGGAATATTAGCCAATCGGATTTATCCTTTTTTTTAAATTTATTGACGGCAACATTTATTTTGAATAAATTCAACCGTTAATGGCAAGTCTATTAAAATTTTGAGAAATTCCAACCTGCCACACCAATTTGGGTTCACCACAGGAGATTCGGATATAGCCCATATTCTGGCCCTCGGTGAACACAAACAAACAAACTTTCTTCTTTCTATATTAGATGTATTTAAATACAATTCAGTTTCTGTATTGCAAAAGAGTAGGCAAAATTTTCCTTTTCTCTAATATATACCTAATATATATTCCGCCAATTTCACCGAAGGATTTATCTCATGTTGATAGTTCATTTTCAAATAGTATTTTCTGTACATATATGAATATCGGTAAAATTAAAATAAATCATTTTGATGAATTCTTATGTTTCCCAATATTTAATTACTTAATAATAATATAGTTTCGATCATTAAAACTCATTTCGTAAATTTCTGTAACAGTCTAGAAAAAATATCCCACATGTAGAGAGGGGATGCGAAAATATGAGGAAAATTTCTGTGTTCGATTAAGAAACTTTTCCTTTGCTTTAGTAGACTTTAAAAATTTCTTAATAAATGGATAATATATAGTATATATAAATATGAGATTTGTTACTCCATTCTCATAGCTAAATATTGTATCAAATTTTCTGAATTCAAAAAAATTGTCCAAACCTAAAAGAGATGTTTTGATTTGTATCCACTGAGTTTTCCGCTCTTTATTGTAATTTGCAGTGTTCGGTTCAATTTAAATTAGCGCTTAAACAATACAACATAATGACGTACAATGCTGTGTAATCCAAATTTTATAAGCGGAAACAGTATGCAGGAAAGGAAAAGATTCAAAACTTAATCTAGAATAGAAACGTTTTCGGTTGGGTTCTTTTACCTCGGAGCGGCATTTTTTTGCCCACAATGGGCTAAATTACCAGGTCATAAGGACCCCGAAGGATCAGAGAAGGATGGGTAAGGGTACCCATTGGAAAAGCTGTTGGGAGACAGATGGTAGCCTCCCATCAGGGCCATCCAGTGTGTTCTTTAACGTGCACATGCAATGGCTCTTCCATATATGGTGCGATGGCTGTACATGCCATATAAAGTACGATGGACTTTTGAAGTTCCCATACTAACCGTGGGCAGGGCAGGGAGTTTGTGTAGCTAATCTCAACGTTGACACAGCTGGGAATAGATATGCGCCGTATACTATCGTATACCTTGAAAATGTGTGTTACAGTATTTGATATATATATATAAATTGAGAAGTAATTGTGAACTCGTTTCTAGGGGAAAATATCATGGGACATTTTGGAATATAGCATAATTTTATGTTATTACGAAGGATATATGAGTTTCCTGTTCCAGTAAAAAGATACATATACTGGATTTTAACTAAAGTCAATAGTATTTATATTTAAGATACCTCTACACCACATTTTCAATCGTATATTTTATCTCATAAAGTCGTATTAAACAGATATGATATTAAGTGTGAGAGAAAATTTTGAGCACGTAAAAAATGGGTACGTTATATGTTGTATTAAGCCAGGATATATAAATAACAATTGGGGGGAGGGGAAGCTGTCCTAGAGAAAGTAGAGACCAATATTGGGCAAAAGCACCCTTTAGTAGTGATAGGCAAGATCCAGCGAGGCACCAAGTCCCACTCTCATCTTACCCTTTTTTGCATATCCGGTTCGGTGCTTCTATTGTAGAAAGTTTTCCTCAAATAAATCTTGAATTCAGAAGTTGTGCCCGAGGCAATGACCAATACTTACATCAATGATGACTAATCGCAAAGACAAAAGGTGACCAATACCGGATATATGGAACAATATATTTGCATCCACACACAAAGACTACAGAAAAAGAATTTTTAGAAGCAATTACACTACTTTCGTTTTGCATTTAACCTTATTTCCATATTCCACAATCTTTACCGTTCGTAAATTCGCAGCTCTGTAAAACTTTTCACCTACGATTGGTTAAACTACTGATTATACTAACGGATTACTGAGATTTTGACATTATTGACATATGGGATAAGCTGTAATTTTACTGCAAGTTCCATTGAGGAGCAAAGTCCAACACTCAACTTACCCCCTTCCATATAACCGGTATTGTCCTCTTGTATTGTAGTGACTTTGTGCCAAATGACTCTTTTATTCTAACTTTATGCCCGAGGCACTGACCACTACTCCCATCAATGATGTCACGACAAAAGGTGAACAATAGCGAAATTTCTGTCCACCTATTGACCTATGATTCGTTAAGCTACTGACTAAACACTTGGATTACTGACGTCACGATACCGGCCATTGAATTCTGAGATTTCGGATTCTTGTCGAAGTTAGTCGCTTAATTTCATGTTTAAGATTAGAGACTGAATTGATTGTACACCGAAATTTCCAGTTTAAGAGGAGAGCCTTAGAATATTTTAGTACTGCGATACTTCTTGTAATCATGGAATTAATCAACGTCTCCATTTATATAATTTTGGCGATAATCTTGTTTGTTTTCTCTCGACGATTCGAGAGAAGTAAGAAGATTTTTAAGGGTAAGTTTTAAAGAATTTTTTTCTGTTTTCATAAAAATCTGTTTTCTAAGAGACAGGCGTAAAGCTTGGACAATACTCTTAAATAGCAAAGAAGACAATAATTTCTTTTAAGCTAATATTTTATGCAAGATAAGTATCTTGAAGTTCAGCAGTAAGAGTCGCCACTTCAAGGTATTAGAGGGAATTTGAAATGACGGATTTTGCTGCTAATTTAGATTTTTGGCTCCTATTCTGAAAACGTAATTGATGGTTTTAGGAAATGACAACTAAGCTAGTGTTTAAAATACAAAACATAAAATCCAGGGTTTGATATTGACCATTTTCATTACATCATTTTTTCCAGGAAACGGAGTTGCAAGGATTGCAATAAACAACTTTCTAATCATTCCTGCCACTGGAAACCTTATTTTTTCGCACCACTTGTTAAATACAAAACGAAAGTAGTGTAATGCTTCTAAAATTTCTTTTTCTGTAGTCTTTGTGTATGGATACAAATATAAGAAAATGAATCAATTCGTTTCGACAAAAGGAAGAAAAAGAATTCTTTTTCTACACTAAGGACGAGAAACGATATTTTATAATGCTCTTTACCAATAAAGTGGGATAGAAAGAATTACAGCAAAATGTAGAAATATGAAACTCTAAATTTGAAAAGTAATTTGCAAACTTAAAATTTAAAGTTAATTTTCACCACACCCCATAAGTCTACTGAAATAATTTTGCTGTAAATCGAGTTTAAATAATATCGATTACTGTCCTTAATTTATCTTCAGTTACTTTTTCTGTTAAATGCATGGTTTAAAAATTATTTATATTTTAATATCCGGTTCGGAATTATAAATTTTTACTGATATAATAATTAATTTTTTTATTCACATGTCATTGATATTTTTTATTATTTTGCTGGGATATTTTACTTCTATCCAATAAAATTAAATTTCTGTATTTTTTATTGCTGTCCTCCAAATTTCATTACTTCCATTACTTTTCTGTTCTATTCAACAGTTGTTTCTCTTTCTCATGATTTCATCATCCATTTCAACACCTTTTCCAGTATCACCTACGCCCAAATATTTTTGGAAGTTATTCGATAGCTCATATGGCTCATGATCTCTTTGTGCTATCAAGTTTTAGTGTCTGAGCTGTGCGGGAGATAACTTACTAACTCCGTTTTCTTTTCTGTGAGAAAATTATTCCTCAGAAGTAAAAAACCCAACCGATTTACAAGCCTTATCCTGTATAGATATACCCTATTCAGACCATAGTCAAGTTGAACTTAATACTGCTTGAAATAAAACTAACATAATAAAGTATTTCTTTGGAACAGCGGTAGAGCTCCCTAACTGCTCTGTCAGTTAATCACTAGAAATACCAAATATCACATCAGTTTTCCTAACTCGTTCTTATTGCATTGGTTTACCACTAAAATGCCTTTTTTCTGCACAAAACTGGATAAATGGCTAGGTCACAAAGACACCACAGTCTGTTGGGGAAGGAGATCCAATAGACTGCTGCTACGAGACAAATGGACGTCTTTCTTTAAGACAAAATAGCGTGTTTTTTAACGCGACAAATTATGCTCTCCTACACACGGGGTACTATTTAATATACCATTCGCCGGATCTTTTTCACAGAGGCACAATGAAGGTTACGGAAATAATTCTCAATGTAGCTGACTGAAGCATCGATTCGCTTTAGTTTTATTTTGTATTATGTAGGGCGAATATGGGGTGATATATATATATTTTTTCAATTTATTTATTTGTTTGATTTTTGTCACTGAAATATTTATCTGCAGAATTTTACATAAATGGCTCATACACTTCGACCACATTTCTCTTCAACCTGTGTCTAAAGTCCTGTTTAAGGAAGTCCATGACCTATGAGGTGTCACACATTTTAATTTGAGATATAACTCCGTTAAGGTACACCTCCGCGAAAATCCGCCACTTTTTCTGGTGATAAGGGAGATGAAATTCGAAACAATTTACGATATTCCTCATATGAGCTTTTACTTAACACAACTCGTAATTCTAGGCGCTGCTTTTCATTATTTCCTTATTTAGAGGGAGAAGAAGAGATCTCGAATTTTTATTAACCTGTTCCCATGGCCGAGTGGTTAACGCGCTTGGCTACTGATCTAAGGGACCTGGGTTCGAGCCCCGGGTAAGGCATGATTGTGCGTGTTGTTTTTCTGCTCAGGTCTTGCCATCCTCTCAGACCTGCTACTTTGGCATATAAACTGACAGGCTCCTGTCAGACCTCTGTGGCAAGCAGCTGCTTGAGGGAGTATTAATTTATTTTATTTAACATACCTCACCTGTAAAACCTTGCATTTGACTCATACCTAGTTATTTTCGGCCATTTCATTCCGTCGTTATAGCGGAATAATTGTTTCCTTTTTGGCCTTTTCTTAGAGGGCAAGAAACAGGGAGTAAATGCCCCATGTCAGAAACTTTCATTCGACGCATGATTTGTTTATCTTCGGCCCTTCAATCCTTAAAAAGTGGGAAAAATTATTTTAATTTTTTCCACTTTTTAAGGAAGAAGAAAGCACGGAGGGTCAATTGGGTATGGACTATTACATTCCTGCGACACAAGCTTTCATTTAACGCATAGATTTTTACTTTTGGCACTCGCGTTCTCAAGATATAGTAGAACACTCGTTTTCACATTTCTGTCTTTTTTAACGGGAAAGAAAGCGAGGGTGGTGAATTCATTATAATCTCTGACACTCCATGCATAATAATGTTACATTTTGCACATGAAAATATAAGTCATGAAGTTTGTCAGTCGCGTTTGAAAGATATGGTAGAACAACTGTTTTGATAAATCCACAAACAGATAAACACAAGCGAAAAGCAATAGGAAGATTGGCAAACATCCATGCAGCATGTTAAAAAATTAATTACAAAAATGCATAAATAGAAAATGTAATATGTGTTTTACAGTCTTGCACATTCTGGGAAATAAACAAAACCTTAATTATAAACGAAAATAAATATATGTTAATTTTAACAATATATAAAATATAATATATATAGCAAAAATCTCCTCATATTTGGTATCCTGAGTAAAAACACAATATGTATTCATGAAAAAATTAATTTTACTGACTGCAAAATATTTTCCTCCATAAAATGTTACCAAAAAATCGAGTTTTGAGGAGAGATATATATATATACTCAGAATTGGAAGAATACGAAAATAGTTGTGTCAAGTAAACCTGATGATCGCTCTGAATGGTAGTAGGATTATGTTCGTCTTACTTTCTACAGTTTTCTATAAAAAATAGTAAATTAGTATTATTTTTTTTTACTCTCTGAACGATGAAGAAAGAAAATCATGTAATCGAAATGGATGTGGGAATTTTAATCCTACATAATTAGTACTTGGTACGAAATAGCATTAAAAAGTAATTAATAAATTACTATTATAAAATGAGTATAATTTATATTATTCAGCAGATAGAAATATTTAAAAATTAATTTTCTAATTTTCAAATTTAAACTTTTTTTCGCTGTTTTTTGTTCTGAGAATGGAGAAACTGTTCTAAATTATCAAAGTGCTCAGACACTTTCATGTTGTGTTCTACACTTCTCGTTTTTGAGAAATATTTATGTAATATAGTTCTTGAAATGTACAGAGTATTGGTCGTCAATTTAAGAATTTACCAGCAGTGCTGCTGGAGCCTTTATGATTTTACGCCCGTAGAAATTCTGTGAGGTTCGCGAGACTCAGCAGAAAGATAACAGAAACCATCCAGAACTTACCCAGGGCTTGAACCCAGGTCTTTCCAATCAGTATCCAAGAGTTCTATTCACTCGACCACGAGATTACCGAAGGTTATAATAAAAAATTTACCAAACCTATAATTTTAAACATTTGTGAAATTTTATTTGTTTTCACAAATTTTTAAAGAGTATTTAAGATGAGCTAAAGTGCAGAGCATGCTGTGAAATATTTCAACTTCAATTTTAAACCAATATTGTTTAGAATCGAGATTTGGATGAAATTGTTTGAGATTGTGGCATTTTTCTGTAAATAGGACATTCCATAAAATTTCCATTAATTTTAACTTCAATTTTTTTCTAAGAGGTGAGCTAAAGGAGCACCAAATAAAAGAAATGTGGTTGAAGAAAATATTAACGGTAAGTTATGAAATGACCCTTAATCTTAAATAAAATAAAGAGAACAGAATTATTTTAATATCAACGGTTAACATTACAAATAAAATCGTGGTTATTGTAACTAAATTGATTGGTGGAGATGGTTGCTAAAGTAGGTAGAAAAAATATCCTTTTTAATAATTAGTTTTAAATTTAATAATTATTAATAATTAAAAAAACACTTTAACCTTCTAGTTTGAAAAAAATAAATAAACATATTTTTGAATATGATAACGAAAATTTTCTCAAAATTCGGAAAACAACACATTGAAGGGAATAAAATCAATGATTACTTCTACTTGTATTTCTTCATAAAAGGTTCTAAATATGTCTTGTGAATCGTGATTCACTGCACAGCAAAGCATCATTGAGTCATATTCCGCATCATCTCTTGTTTAAAATTATTTTCCTTATTCAGAGAACTTACATTTCTGCTGAAGGTTCTCCTTCATAGACATTGCCCAATTCCTGTTCTAATCTTGTCCATTGAGGGTTTCCTTTAAGGCTTATTTTAGCCTTAAAAGCCTTTAGGCTGTAGCAAATTTTTTTATTTCTTTGGTGATGTAACTAAACACTCTAGTATTGTTTTATAATATATTTTTTGAGTCATTCAAAGTAGGAATAAAAAGGTGAAAATATTTTAAATGTTACAAAAAAAGTTGAAAATGAATAACTTTTGGAAAAGGAATGAATATTAAACGTATTTGTTTTAAAATGCGAATCATAGACGAATAAAGATTTACTTGTTATATAAATGTTTGTCTATAGAGAAAAGAACAACAAGTATGATGCTCAATTTGGCGAACAACATACATACATACATACTAACATACAAAATCTTAATTCAGCCATGGGCTACGAATGTCCAACCATAATGTGTAATTTTCATTTCCAGACGTGTCTCTTTTGAGCTACAGCTGCTGCATTTCGCCACTCTAGGCCAATTCTAGTAAGGTCTTGTTTGACATTTGCTGCCCATCGCATCGCACGTCTCCCACTTTTTCTGATACTGTTAGGTACACTGTTCATAATCCTTTTTGCCAATATGCAGCTATACATACGAGCAACATGGCCAAACCAACGCAGTCTCTCTCTGCACAATACGCTGTTCAAAGGTGGTTGATGACTCCTTCTTCTAACCTCGTCATTACTTACAAAGTCAAACGACATAATGCCCAAGATATTGCAGAAAAATGTAGAATCACGGGCATCAAGTTTCTTGTTATCCTGCTTACAAAGGGTTCATCTTTGGCTACCATAACTAACATGAGAAAGAAAATAATCTATTATACTGCCTAATTTTAGTCTTTAGGCTAATACGCCTATTTATCCATACTCTCATATAGATTCTTAAAAGTCCCAGCGGCAATTCCTATTCTTCTATTTATCTCACTCCGCACGTCAGCAGTATCTATTAGCTCCCACGATAATTAAACTCAGACACTTGCTTAATAGTACAGCCATTCAAAGCAACTGAAGCACTCTCTGCCTGACCAATTTTCATCACTAGTTTTTTTCTCTGTTTGTCACCAAACCTACTCTATTACCAGTCTCATCAACAGCCCTAATGAACAGATTCATCTCATCAACATCAGTAGCCAACAGGACCAAATCATCTGCATAATCTAAATAAGAAATTTTGAAACCTCTGGACCATTTAAGACCAAAATATCAATAACTAAACTAAAGAGTAAAGAAGACAAAATGCACACTTGTCTAACTCCACTAGCAATGCTAAACCAATCGAGCAAGACGTACCAACTCTCAAACACGACTCAGTGTTTTTATAGAGAGCTCTCATTAAACTAATTTACTTATCAGGTATTCCATATGATCTAACAATTAACCACAGATTATGTCGATGAACAGAGTCAAAAGCCTTTTTGAAATCTGTAACCTTTATAACATTTATAACCATAGGTTTCTAAAATTCTAAACATTTCTCAAGAATCAGTCTAAGTGAAAATATTTGATCAATACATCCCCTACCACTTCTGAATCCACACTGATCATCACGCAATTGTCCATTCACAAAATTCTTAATTCAATTAAGTATAATCATGCAAATAACTTTACCTGGAACAGAAAGTAAACTAATTCCCATATAATTATCACAAGAACTACGATCATATTTTTTAAAAATTGGGACAATGATAGCTCTAATAAAATCCTTAGGAACAACACCTTTACCATAAAAAATATTCAAAATTTCAGTCAGCCATGTCACAAAACAAATGTCCCCAGCTCTAAGAATTTCAGTGGTGATTTCGTCCACCCCTGGGGATTTATGCAGTTTTAATTTAGAGATAATGAGATATAGGGTCATCATAAAAGCCAGTAATGCATCTATCCTCATTAAAAAAAGTGAGAGTAGAAATAATCACATTATTTAGAACATCTCTTAAATGTTCAGCCTACATAGCCATCACAGAATCCTCAATTTTAATCACCTTGCCATATTTATCCCTCAGTCCCTGTGTACCTGTCTGTTTCTTCCTACATAAAACATTAACAATCTGGTATAACCCCCTGCTGTTGTACTGTCTAACTGCTTCCTCTGCTTTGTCAGCCAAGATATCAAGTCAAAGATTCTCATTAGCTGTTAACTGATATTTTATGTGTTCATTTAGCTCGTTGTAATGCCTTATGTTAGGACTAGTAGGGTGTTGATTCATATTAATGTTGCACTTCCTTCTTTCGGAAATAAGATTCATAGCCTAATCACTCAAATAATTTTGTTTCCCCTGTTCCCTTTTACCCAAAAAAGTACTGTTGGCTTCAAGAAAAGCCTGTTGAGACTGATCTCATTCTTTATCAACTTCAGCAATAAGCAAACCATGATTGTCATAATGACTAAGTAGCCTATCATGGTATGCTTTGGCTCTATCTGAATCGTTCAGACCTTCAGTGTTGAAGGTGATTTTCTTAATCTTAGCATAAAATTTCTTAAGCTTCAGATGCAAGACATTTTTGACCAGGTAATGATCAGACCCAATTTCAGCCTTCTGTATGATCATCTGACCAGGTAATCGTCAAACCAATTTCGGCTCACTTTATGATCATTCCTAACTGAACTTCATTTAACTGAGAGTGGACAACAGCAGGGGGTTGTAGCAGATTGTTAATTTTTTTATGGGAAGAAACAGACAGGTACACAGGGATTGAGGGATAAATATGGCAAGGTGGTTCAAGGTGAGGATTCTGTGATGGCTAGGTGGGCTGAGCATTTCAGTTAAAATGAATTTATTTAGGAATGAAGCTTACTACATTCCTAACTGAACTAGCCCATTTGCTGTTAATTAAAATATAATTATTTTTTTGCGGATAATATAATTGTGTAAGAATTTTGTCAACTATACAAAAAGCGGTTAATTGCAATAGATTTTTTTAAAACTTCAACCGTTAATTTATATTTACCTAGTTTTTTTTTTGTAAAAATTTAGATTCAAAGGGAACTTTGAATGTGGCTTTCATTTCACAGAACACAGGAAATGCCAGCTACTTTCTAATTACCTACCTATTGCTTTTCGTTTGGTATTTATTGGGTTGTCGGATTGTTGATTTGTAAAAATACTTGTTACATCATATCTTTCAAATGCGATGGAGAAACTTAATGATTTAGGTGTCAAATGAAAGTTTATGAGGCGTGGCGTGTCATATAGGCTATCAGAAATTGACCCCCCCCCAAGTTTACTTCGGACCTAAAAAAGGGAAAATCGGAAAACTATTCTTCCGCTCTATTCCAGAATGCGGGTGCCGAAAGTAACAATCTATATGTCACCGGCAAAGTTTGAAATCCGGCATTCTATAGAATGCCTAGGCATTGTATATAATGCCTAAAACTAGCCGGCAATGTATGAAACGATTCATATTTCACACATTTCCTAGGCATTCTATAGAATGCCAAAAGGCAAATCGGCAAAGTATAAAATACTCCCGGCAGTGATGTTTAATGTCGCAATGCGAGTCACGTGACTCTCGACGCTCGCTTCAAACAGAGAGCCAGAGCACTCAGTCCAATTCGAACTGATCAGTAAATGTTCCCCTGTGTCTCCTATAGGCTCAGCCTGATTGCCAGATCCGCCAGTCCCTAGTTTCCGTAAAAAAGAGCGCCGTAGTTGGTCGCCTCATTAAGCCCTTACCTTCTTCACGGCAATCCAAGAAAATGCCTTCTGTTGTGACATCTGGAAAACAAAGAGCATTACGCCTTTTTTCTTTCTTCTTCGACGACTTCCCACATATCTTTTTCTCTGAAAATAATAAATATGTAAAGTATAATTATATTAAGTGCTCTTTATCAATCACAGTAACTAATACAATAAAATAATTAAACATTACTAAATGAATTCTTATTAAAAAAAAAACGGGCCCCCAAGCTTTCATTTGATACATAGTTTGTTACAATCCACACTCGTGTTCAGGAGATATAATATAGAACAATCGTTTTTATATTTGTCTCCGTTCTAGGAGGAGGAACTGCGCGTCAGAAGCATTCGTTTGATGTATATGTTACCGGCAATGTATGAAAAGCCGGCATTCTATAGAATACCCGGCGTTTTTAGGAAATGTATGAAATATGAGAATTATCACATACTTTCCCTAGGCATTAATGCATTTAAATAATTAACGGTTACTACTATTAATACGGAACACAAAACAATCAGACCGAATAAAGACAAAACAATTTCAGTCATAATTATGGTTAAACGTAGTAGAAAGTGACCGAAAACAAGCCGTTTGAACAACACTAAACAGAAAGTAAAATATTTTGATTATAACGCATAAAACATAAAATCGAATCAAAATAAAAGGTGAGAAAATGAGTTAAAATTGAAGTTAAAATTAATGGAAATTTTATGGAATGTCTTATTTACAGAAAAATGCCACAATCTCAAACAATTTCATCCAAATCTCGATTCTAAACAATATTGGTTTAAAATTGAAGTTGAAATATTTCACAGCATGCTCTGCACTTTAGCTCATCTTAAATACTCTTTAAAAATTTGTGAAAACAAATAAAATTTCACAAATGTTTAAAATTATAGGTTTGGTAAATTTTTTATTATAACCTTCGGTAATCTCGTGGTCGAGTGAATAGCACTCTTGGATACTGATTGGAAAGACCTGGGTTCAAGCCCTGGGTAAGTTCTGGATGGTTTCTGTTATCTTTCTGCTAAGTCTCGCGAACCTCACAGAATTTCTACGGGCGTAAAATCATAAAGGCTCCAGCAGCACTGCTCGTAAATTCTTAAATTGACGACCAATACTCTGTACATTTCAAGAACTATATTACATAAATATTTCTCAAAAACGAGAAGTGTAGAACACAACATGAAAGTGTCTGAGCACTTTGATAATTTAGAACAGTTTCTCCATTCTCAGAACAAAAAACAGCGAAAAAAAGTTTAAATTTGAAAATTAGAAAATTAATTTTTAAATATTTCTATCTGCTGAATAATATAAATTATACTATTTCGTACCAAGTACTAATTATGTAGGATTAAAATTCCCACATCCATTTCGATTACATGATTTTCTTTCTTCATCGTTCAGAGAGTAAAAAAAAATAATACTAATTTACTATTTTTTATAGAAAACTGTAGAAAGTAAGACGAACATAATCCTACTACCATTTTAGGTACGTTGCACAACATAAAGTTTAAATCCAGCCCTGAGTAGAAAAAGGCATTTTTTACAAAAAGTAAACAACATATCAATTTATCCCCTTTTGATTCAGAGCGATCATCAGGTTTACTTGAAACAACTATTTTCGTATTCTTCCAATTCTGAGTATATATATATATCTCTCCTCAAAACTCGATTTTTTTGGTAACATTTTATGGAGGAAAATATTTTGCAGTCAGTAAAATTAATTTTTTCATGAATACATATTGTGTTTTTACTCAGGATACCAAATATGAGGAGATTTTTGCTATATATATTATATTTTATATATTGTTAAAATTAACATATATTTATTTTCGTTTATAATTAAGGTTTTGTTTATTTCCCAGAATGTGCAAGACTGTAAAACACATATTACATTTTCTATTTATGCATTTTTGTAATTAATTTTTTAACATGCTGCATGGATGTTTGCCAATCTTCCTATTGCTTTTCGCTTGTGTTTATCTGTTTGTGGATTTATCAAAACAGTTGTTCTACCATATCTTTCAAACGCGACTGACAAACTTCATGACTTATATTTTCATGTGCAAAATGTAACATTATTATGCATGGAGTGTCAGAGATTATAATGAATTCACCACCCTCGCTTTCTTTCCCGTTAAAAAAGACAGAAATGTGAAAACGAGTGTTCTACTATATCTTGAGAACGCGAGTGCCAAAAGTAAAAATCTATGCGTTAAATGAAAGCTTGTGTCGCAGGAATGTAATAGTCCATACCCAATTGACCCTCCGTGCTTTCTTCTTCCTTAAAAAGTGGCAAAAATTAAAATAATTTTTCCCACTTTTTAAGGATTGAAGGGCCGAGGATAAACAAATCATGCGTCGAATGAAAGTTTCTGACATGGGGCATTTACTCCCTGTTTCTTGCCCTCTAAGAAAAGGCCAAAAAGGAAACAATTATTCCGCTATAACGACGGAATGAAATGGCCGAAAATAACTAGGTATGAGTCAAATGCAAGGTTTTACAGGTGAGGTATGTTAAATAAAATAAATTAATACTCCCTCAAGCAGCTGCTTGCCACAGAGGTCTGACAGGAGCCTGTCAGTTTATATGCCAAAGTAGCAGGTCTGAGAGGATGGCAAGACCTGAGCAGAAAAACAACACGCACAATCATGCCTTACCCGGGGCTCGAACCCAGGTCCCTTAGATCAGTAGCCAAGCGCGTTAACCACTCGGCCATGGGAACAGGTTAATAAAAATTCGAGATCTCTTCTTCTCCCTCTAAATAAGGAAATAATGAAAAGCAGCGCCTAGAATTACGAGTTGTGTTAAGTAAAAGCTCATATGAGGAATATCGTAAATTGTTTCGAATTTCATCTCCCTTATCACCAGAAAAAGTGGCGGATTTTCGCGGAGGTGTACCTTAACGGAGTTATATCTCAAATTAAAATGTGTGACACCTCATAGGTCATGGACTTCCTTAAACAGGACTTTAGACACAGGTTGAAGAGAAATGTGGTCGAAGTGTATGAGCCATTTATGTAAAATTCTGCAGATAAATATTTCAGTGACAAAAATCAAACAAATAAATAAATTGAAAAAATATATATATATCACCCCATATTCGCCCTACATAATACAAAATAAAACTAAAGCGAATCGATGCTTCAGTCAGCTACATTGAGAATTATTTCCGCTAACCTTCATTGTGCCTCTGTGAAAAAGATCCGGCGAATGGTATATTAAATAGTACCCCGTGTGTAGGAGAGCATAATTTGTCGCGTTAAAAAACACGCTATTTTGTCTTAAAGGAAGACGTCCATTTGTCTCGTAGCAGCAGTCTATTGGATCTCCTTCCCCAACAGACTGTGGTGTCTTTGTGACCTAGCCATTTATCCAGTTTTGTGCAGAAAAAAGGCATTTTAGTGGTAAACCAATGCAATAAGAACGAGTTAGGAAAACTGATGTGATATTTGGTATTTCTAGTGATTAACTGACAGAGCAGTTAGGGACCTCTACCGCTGTTCCAAAGAAATACTTTATTATGTTAGTTTTATTTCAAGCAGTATTAAGTTCAACTTGACTATGGTCTGAATAGGGTATATCTATACAGGATAAGGCTTGTGAATCGGTTGGGTTTTTTACTTCTGAGGAATAATTTTCTCACAGAAAAGAAAACGGAGTTAGTAAGTTATCTCCCGCACAGCTCAGACACTAAAACTTGATAGCACAAAGAGATCATGAGCCATATGAGCTATCGAATAACTTCCAAAAATATTTGGGCGTAGGTGATACTGGAAAAGGTGTTGAAATGGATGATGAAATCATGAGAAAGAGAAACAACTGTTGAATAGAACAGAAAAGTAATGGAAGTAATGAAATTTGGAGGACAGCAATAAAAAATACAGAAATTTAATTTTATTGGATAGAAGTAAAATATCCCAGCAAAATAATAAAAAATATCAATGACATGTGAATAAAAAAATTAATTATTATATCAGTAAAAATTTATAATTCCGAACCGGATATTAAAATATAAATAATTTTTAAACCATGCATTTAACAGAAAAAGTAACTGAAGATAAATTAAGGACAGTAATCGATATTATTTAAACTCGATTTACAGCAAAATTATTTCAGTAGACTTATGGGGTGTGGTGAAAATTAACTTTAAATTTTAAGTTTGCAAATTACTTTTCAAATTTAGAGTTTCATATTTCTACATTTTGCTGTAATTCTTTCTATCCCACTTTATTGGTAAAGAGCATTATGAAATATCGTTTCTCGTCATTAGTGTAGAAAAAGAATTCTTTTTCTTCCTTTTGTCGAAACGAATTGATTCATTTTCTTATATTTGTATCCATACACAAAGACTACAGAAAAAGAAATTTTAGAAGCATTACACTACTTTCGTTTTGTATTTAACAAGTGGTGCGAAAAAATAAGGTTTCCAGTGGCAGGAATGATTAGAAAGTTGTTTATTGCAATCCTTGCAACTCCGTTTCCTGGAAAAAATGATGTAATGAAAATGGTCAATATCAAACCCTGGATTTTATGTTTTGTATTTTAAACACTAGCTTAGTTGTCATTTCCTAAAACCATCAATTACGTTTTCAGAATAGGAGCCAAAAATCTAAATTAGCAGCAAAATCCGTCATTTCAAATTCCCTCTAATATCTTGAAGTGGCGACTCTTACTGCTGAACTTCAAGTATCTTGCATAAAATATTAGCTTAAAAGAAATTATTGTCTTCTTTGCTATTTAAGAGTATTGTCCAAGCTTTACGCCTGTCTCTTAGAAAACAGATTTTTATGAAAACAGAAAAAAATTCTTTAAAACTTACCCTTAAAAATCTTCTTACTTCTCTCGAATCGTCGAGAGAAAACAAACATGATTATCGCCAAAATTATATAAATGGAGACGTTGATTAATTCCATGATTACAAGAAGTATCGCAGTACTAAAATATTCTAAGGCTCTCCTCTTAAACTGGAAATTTCGGTGTACAATCAATTCAGTCTCTAATCTTAAACATGAAATTAAGCGACTAACTTCGACAAGAATCCGAAATCTCAGAATTCAATGGCCGGTATCGTGACGTCAGTAATCCAAGTGTTTAGTCAGTAGCTTAACGAATCATAGGTCAATAGGTGGACAGAAATTTCGCTATTGTTCACCTTTTGTCGTGACATCATTGATGGGAGTAGTGGTCAGTGCCTCGGGCATAAAGTTAGAATAAAAGAGTCATTTGGCACAAAGTCACTACAATACAAGAGGACAATACCGGTTATATGGAAGGGGGTAAGTTGAGTGTTGGACTTTGCTCCTCAATGGAACTTGCAGTAAAATTACAGCTTATCCCATATGTCAATAATGTCAAAATCTCAGTAATCCGTTAGTATAATCAGTAGTTTAACCAATCGTAGGTGAAAAGTTTTACAGAGCTGCGAATTTACGAACGGTAAAGATTGTGGAATATGGAAATAAGGTTAAATGCAAAACGAAAGTAGTGTAATTGCTTCTAAAAATTCTTTTTCTGTAGTCTTTGTGTGTGGATGCAAATATATTGTTCCATATATCCGGTATTGGTCACCTTTTGTCTTTGCGATTAGTCATCATTGATGTAAGTATTGGTCATTGCCTCGGGCACAACTTCTGAATTCAAGATTTATTTGAGGAAAACTTTCTACAATAGAAGCACCGAACCGGATATGCAAAAAAGGGTAAGATGAGAGTGGGACTTGGTGCCTCGCTGGATCTTGCCTATCACTACTAAAGGGTGCTTTTGCCCAATATTGGTCTCTACTTTCTCTAGGACAGCTTCCCCTCCCCCCAATTTTTATTTATATATCCTGGCTTAATACAACATATAACGTACCCATTTTTTACGTGCTCAAAATTTTCTCTCACACTTAATATCATATCTGTTTAATACGACTTTATGAGATAAAATATACGATTGAAAATGTGGTGTAGAAGTATCTTAAATATAAATACTATTGACTTTAGTTAAATTCCAGTATATGTATCTTTTTACTGGAACAGGAAACTCATATATCCTTCGTAATAACATAAAATTATGCTATATTCCAAAATGTCCCATGATATTTTCCCCTAGAAACGAGTTCACAATTACTTCTCAATTTATATATATATATCAAATACTGTAACACACATTTTCAAGGTATACGATAGTATACGGCGCATATCTATTCCCAGCTGTGTCAACGTTGAGATTAGCTACACAAACTCCTTGCCCTGCCCACGGTTAGTATGGGAACTTCAAAAGTCCATCGTACTTTATATGGCATGTACAGCCATCGCACCATATATGGAAGAGCCATTGCATGTGCACGTTAAAGAACACACTGGATGGCCCTGATGGGAGGCTACCATCTGTCTCCCAACAGCTTTTCCAATGGGTACCCTTACCCATCCTTCTCTGATCCTTCGGGGTCCTTATGACCTGGTAATTTAACCCATTGTGGGCAAAAAAATGCCGCTCCGAGGTAAAAGAACCCAACCGAAAACGTTTCTATTCTAGATTAAGTTTTGAATCTTTTCCTTTCCTGCATACTGTTTCCGCTTTTAAAATTTGGATTACACAGCATTGTACGTCATTATGTTGTATTGTTTAAGCGCTAATTTAAATTGAACCGAACACTGCAAATTACAATAAAGAGCGGAAAACTCAGTGGATACAAATCAAAACATCTCTTTTAGGTTTGGACAATTTTTTTGAATTCAGAAAATTTGATACAATATTTAGCTATGAGAATGGAGTAACAAATCTCATATTTATATATACTATATATTATCCATTTATTAAGAAATTTTTAAAGTCTACTAAAGCAAAGGAAAAGTTTCTTAATCGAACACAGAAATTTTCCTCATATTTTCGCATCCCCTCTCTACATGTGGGATATTTTTTCTAGACTGTTACAGAAATTTATGAAATGAGTTTTAATGATCGAAACTATATTATTATTAAGTAATTAAATATTGGGAAACATAAGAATTCATCAAAATGATTTATTTTAATTTTACCGATATTCATATATGTACAGAAAATACTATTTGAAAATGAACTATCAACATGAGATAAATCCTTCGGTGAAATTGGCGGAATATATATTAGGTATATATTAGAGAAAGGGAAAATTTTGCCTACTCTTTTGCAATACAGAAACTGAATTGTATTTAAATACATCTAATATAGAAAGAAGAAAGTTTGTTTGTTTGTGTGTCTGTCTGCTTTTGCACTCGGCTCCCAGAAAACCTAGAGACTTCAAACTTTGCATGAACGTTCCCTTCACCGAGGGCCAGAATATGGGCTATATCCGAATCTCCTGTGGTGAACCCAAATTGGTGTGGCAGGTTGGAATTTCTCAAAATTTTAATAGACTTGCCATTAACGGTTGAAATTTATTCAAAATAAATGTTGCCGTCAATAAATTTAAAAAAAAGGATAAATCCGATTGGCTAATATTCCGTAATAAACTCATTGTTCAGTTTTCTGAGTTTAGAACGCGAGCGTCCTTCGATTTTGAAGTTGTTCTAATTTGGCAGGAGCAGAACACGAGATTCTTTGTTTAAATGAAAGCTTCAAACCAAAATTAGTATCAGAAGTTAAAATCATCAATTTCATTTGAAAAATATGCAAAAGTTAATAAAAATATTTACAAATAATTACTAGATGTTTTAAGTATTTTGTTTAGTAATAACTAATTTTATATAATATTAATATTTGCTTAATACCTTTTCATTTTTTATGCACTTCAGACCATAGCTAATTTTCTTTTGCTATAAAGTTACACATGCCTGGCAAATTGCATCCGAGTAACTATGGTGGGTAAGAAGTGATTTGTAAAGTTCGATTATCTGAGCGAGGAGTTCATCATCATCATCATCATCATCATCATCATCATCATCATCATCATCATCATCATCATCATCATCATCATCATCATCATCATCATCATCATCATCATCATCATCAAACAGCCATGGGCTACGGACGTCCAACCAGACCGTGCAATTTAGTTCTCCAAGCAAGTCTATCCTGAGCTACATCTACTGCATCTGGCCACTGCACACCAATTCTAACAAGGTCCTGTTTGACATTGTCTGCCCACCGCATCCTACGTCTCCCCTTCTTTCTGAGGCCTTTAGGCACACTGTTCATAACCCTATTCGCCAATCTATAATTATTCATACGGGCAACACGGCCAAACCAACGGAGTCTCTCTGCACAATATGCTGCTTAAAGGAGGTTGCACACTCCTTTGCCTAACCTCATCATTAGTTACAAAGTTGAACCACCTAATGCCCAAGATACTGCGTAAGCATCTGGAATCAAAAGCATCTAGTTTCCTCTTATCTTGTTTACAAAGTGTCCACGTTTCACTACCATAACTAACCCTAGAAAGAACCAAACTATTATACAGCCTAATTTTAGTCTTTAGGTGTATACGCCTATTTCTCCACACTCTCCATAGATTCTTAAAAGTCCCGGCAGCAATCCCTATTCGTCTGTTAATCTCATGCCGCACATCACCATTATCTGTTACAAAGCTCCCAAGAAAATTAAACTGTGACACCTGCTCAAGACTGCAACCATTCAGATTAACTGAATCACAGCCTGCCTGACCAATTTTCATCACTTTAGTTTTCTCCCTGTTTATAACCAAACCTACTCTACTACCACTCTCATCAACATCTCGAATGAAAGAGTTCATCTCATCAACATCATTTGCCAAAAGGGCTAAATCATCAGCATAATCTAAATCAGAAATATTCGTATCTCCAGCCAATTTAAGGCCAAAATCTTTCCCTGGAAGTGAATTTCGCATAACATAATCAATAACCAAACTAAAGAGAAAAGGAGACAAAATGCACCCTTGTCGAACACCAGAAGTAATGCTAAACCAATTGCTACAAGCCTTACCAACTCTCACACACGACTCAGTGTTATTATAGAGAGCTTTCATTATGTTAACTAACTTGTCAGGTATACCATATGATTTCACAATCAACCACAAATTATGACGATCAACAGAGTCGAAAGCCTTTTTGAAATCAACAAAGCTAGCAACCAAAGGTTTCTGAAACTCTAAACATTTCTCAAGAATCTGCCTAAGTGAAAATATTTGATCCACACATCCCCTACCACTTCTGAATCCACATTGCTCATCACGCAATTGACTGTCAACCAGATTCTTAATTCTATTAACCACAATCATGGAAAGAACTTTACCTGGAACAGAGAGTAGGCTGATACCCCTATAGTTATCACAAGAACTGCGATCACCTTTTTTGAAAATAGGGATAACAATAGCTCTGGTAAAATCCTTAGGAACCATGCCTTTATCATAAAAGATATTCAGAATTTCAGTCATCCAAGTGGTAACCGAAACATTTCCAGCTCTAAGCATTTCTGTAGTAATTTCATCTACCCCTGGGGATTTATGAAGTTTAAGTTTAGAAACAGCCAAAATAACTTCAGTTTGTGTTATAGGGCCAACATTAAAGCCACCAATGCATCTATCATCATTGCAAACAATGGGAATAGAACTAACCGCATTGTTTAGAACATCACTGAAATGCTCAGCCCACCTAGCCATGACAGAATCCTCACCTTCTATAACCTTACCTTGTTTATCCTTCAATCCCTGTATACCTGTCCGTTTTCTAGCACACAAAACATTAACTATCTGGTACAGCTCTCTGCTGTTGTGCTGTCTAACTGCTTCCTCGGCTTTGTCAGCCAAACCATCAAGCCAAAGATTCTTATCAGCAGCTAACTGATCTTTTACACGTTTATTAAGTTCTCTGTAATGCTTTCTATTAGGACTAGTAGGGTATTGATTAAGGACATTCCTGCAGTTCTTTCTTTCGGAAATAAGCTCAAGTGCCTTATCACTCAGATAATTATTCTGTCTCTTCTGCTCCTTTTTTCCTAAAAGAGCACTGTTAGTGTTCAAAAAAGCCTGTTTAAAATGATCTCATTCATCCTCAACTTCAGTAGTAAGCATACCACGACTGTCATAATGACTAAGTAACCTATCATGGTAAGCTTTGGCTATAACTGGGTCTTTCAGAGCTTCAGTATTAAAAGCAAATTTTTTAACCCTAGCACAACACTTTTTAAGTTTAAGTTTAGGGAGGAGTTACCGGTTTTAATTTACAAACTACTAGCATGAGGAGGTTTATGTGTACCTCGAACTGTGTATATTTCGTTAGTGCCCTAAAGGGAAAAAGTGACCAAAGGGTGGAATTGGGTTGTTTTATTTCTGAGCGGTAGTTTTTTCACATAATAGGCTAAATGGTCAGGTCACAAGGACCACGAAGGCTCAGAAAAAGTTGTGCGAAGGGACCCACTAGATGGTAGCCTTTCGTCAAGGTCATTCAGTGTGTTCTGTAAAGTCACAGGATATGGCTCTCCTGCACAGGTGACCAATGCTTAAAGTCACCTCTGACGGGACAACAGCCTTTCCAAGTTCATCAGTGTCACCTACTAACAGTGGGCAGGGCGGGAAATTTCATGGAGATAAATCTCAACGCTCACCCAACTAGGACTGTAACCTGGGAACTATAGATTACAAGCCTGCCGCACAATTGACGGAGCCACCCCGCAGAGGATATCTATTGTAATGATAATTATGTCAAATGAAAACTTGCGACGTGGGGAGTGCCATCTATTCTGCATTTTTGGAAAGTTTCAGACCCGA
This sequence comes from Ryuthela nishihirai, assembly GCA_038380435.1. Lineage (NCBI taxonomy): Eukaryota > Metazoa > Arthropoda > Arachnida > Araneae > Heptathelidae > Ryuthela > Ryuthela nishihirai. The sequence goes on from JAWZYU010000120.1 coordinate 388,177, forward strand.
GCAACGCCGGGTAAATCTGCTATTATGCTATAGTGTTCTCCTCAGTAAATGGAAGGTTCATCCAAAGTTTTTTATCTCTAGCTCTTGTGGGAGCTGACTGAATAAACGAACAAACAAACTTCCTCCTTTATATATTAGATTTGTAGGTACTTTTATTAGCTTTCGTATATTTTTCAACTTAATGATTATAACTTCAAATACGAATCCAGATTTTGAAACTTTCATTTCAAGAAAGAATCTTTTGTTCCGCTCGTTCTAAATTAGAACGGCTACAAGATCCACGGACGGTCGACCTAGCAAAATGAACATTATGCTAGGTCGACCGTCCGTGGATCACGCGAAATCAAAATCAAATTAGTTTGATGAACTCATTATTTCAAATTTAATGGTGGCAACAATTATTTTGAATAACTTTCAACTGTTAATGTTTAATCATGCGAAATCAGATATTAGTTTAGTCTATTGTATCCCTTTTTTCAAATTTATTGGTGGCAGCATCTATTTTGAATAAAATTCAACCGTTAATGTTAAATCTATGGGAATTTTGGGAAATTCAAACCCGCCCAGCCCATTTTCGGTTGACTCCAGTGAGTTAGAAAATAGCCTATATTCTTTCGCAGGGTGAAGGAAACTTTCATGCAAAGTTTGAATCCTCTAGCTCTTCTGGGAGCAGAGTGCAAAAACGGACAGACACACAAAGAAACAACCAAACTAACTTTTTTCTTTATATATTAAATGGAAGGCTATTAAAGATTCTTATTCAGCATGTTTCATATTGGAAATAAATTCTTTTTCCGTATATAGTGTGTTTTTATAATTGTATTTATTTTGTCGGAAGTCAAGCAATAAAGTCTTTATTAATGCATGAGAAATGAAAGCAAATGTTATTCTAATACTGCAAATGGTATTAATCAAAGGATATCTGCTATTGTATAGCTGGGCCAGCCTCGGTCAGTAGGCGGCACCGATGGACTTCGAAAACCTGCCATCTGTCGGATGGGACATTAAGCCGTGACTTGCTATTCCACAGAGAGAGCCATACCCTGTGCACATTGAAGAACACGGTGGATGGCCTTCATGGGAGACTACCACATGCGTCCCAACACCTGTCCTGTGGGTCACCTCCCGGAACCAATATTTTTTGTTTGGGGGCACGACCTTAGTCTTAGGAGAGGCCTGGAATTCATAATAGGTCAGGGAACAAATCGCTTTGTTAGAGGGCATGAAAGGAACACCTGGGAGAGATTAACAAACACACTATAGCTTAATTATTTTCCTTCTGGCTATCCCGTTGTTTAAGGGCAGTGGGTGGAGTAGAGAAATATTAATCTTCCCTGCTGACCACAGATTGCATCTGCCAAGTTCAAGCTAAGAAAGAAATCTGAATCTAGGGAGGGGGCAAGACGGCCTCTTGTTCCCCCCTAGGTAACACCGAATGTTCTAAATTACATTGAGAATGCGTATAATGGGAATAGAGGCAAAAATTATGAAAATTATTTACCTTTCAATTCCTTTTGAAGAAATATTTTAAAGAGCTGGAGAACGAATTGGGAAATGCTATAATGCATTGAAAATACATTCGTGTGTCCCACATTTTTGCATTTTTTGGCTCAGTTGTGTTCCAGATCCGGCCTGCTTCGAGACAATGAGTTCTGGATGTCAGAGTGGGAGGGCAAGATACGTTTTCTAGTTGGGTGGTCATTTCTTCTCTCAGCACTAATTTTTGCACAAAATGGGCTAAATAGCCAGATCACAAGGAACTGAAGTATGTAGAAAGGGGATATATTGCACAGATGTTAGTGAAGTCTTGTCCAGGTCATGCAACGTCACCTTCAACGAGCACAAGATATTGCTCTGTGTTTCTGTCGCCATGCTTTAATTTCGCATCAGACGTAGCGCTATTCTGTCAGGCACGTCAGTGCTCCCTTGCTTACCGAAGACAAGGAAGGGTGATTAGTGTTAATATATATTAAAACTGAGACAATTGGCGCTCGAACCTGTAAACTCCGATTTCCAGCCTAGCACGCTGGCGATTAAGGAGACCCCCTAACGACAGGTTTTCGTATAATGAATTGTGACACCCAGGCGGCAAGGACGAAAATTCCTAGTAGGGTAAATAAGGTTCATTTTTCATGATGTGTCATCTATCGTCGCTTTATTTTTGGTTACGATGCGTCACTGTAATATTGGTGAAATGACCAGTTAAGCAGTCTACAGTCGTTTGTACCGATGTGTGCTTAAGCCCTTTTAGTTAAGTCAATGACCTACTGCCACAGTGATCTGTAGTAAATATTTTTATGCAGATAGTGTTTCTGTTTTCAAGGTGCATAACTTCAGACGTCATTAGGTAAACAATGTACAATCGGAATGCTATCTCACTGACTAGATAAGAAATGATAAAATCAAATGTTTACAATCTTCATTTACCTAGACATTATTTTTGACAAAAATTGCATTCCAAGCGAAAGCAGAAATGTTTACTACCTATTGCAGAGTGTAACAAATTTTTATTTATATACTGAGAAAAATTGAACGGCTCTTGCACTGATTCAGAAATTGTGAAATATCCATGTGTATTTTGGTCCACCTCTTCTTCGTCGCACTCTGTTTCTTAGCACAAATGGTCTCACTGGATCTCACAGATACCTGATATATTTCTTGATATTAAACAGCTGCACGACGGTTTTGGTTTTTATTAATTTAATTATTATTCTTTTCATTGAGGTACATATTAATAATTTTGGCCATAAAAAAGTGTCCTTTTCTATTTTCAATAACCAATATTTCGCGGTTTTATATTTGGAAATGACATCAAAGTATATCTAAATACTACAGCAGAAAAAATCTAGCACATGTATATATATATCAGATGTCTACCTGATTCTTACTGTTTCCCTCTTTTCAGAACGCCCGAAATATTTGCTCCTCCCCAACAACCGAAAAAAAATCACTCTTTTATGAAGTGGTACGAATTGCTTCTAAAATTATAAGCCCTAGAGAATAGCAAAACTTGGATACTGCTTCCTCAAAATGTAACTTAAACCGACGTAAATGTCTGGGCCCGCAAAACTTTTCACAATCTCAAACCTTTCCTCTAGCCCGTTCAATAACGTTAGGCATTGCTTTTAAACGTTTAGCGATAGAACCACAAAATTCAGTATACTGTTTTCTTTATTCGTTACTTAGACCAATGTAATGTCTTGGACTTTGAAATTTTCGCTCCTCAAAAAAATACACCCCAACTTTACCGCTTCAAATAATTATCCTCTTCGCCAATTAAATAATTTACCGCTTTAAAAAGTATTAAGAACTATTTCTGAAAGAGAAGAACTATAACCGCAAAATAAAATATACTGTTTTCTCTAATCCTAGCTTAGAACAATGTAATTGTCTGGACCATAAAATTTTCCCTCCCACAAAAAAATACTCTCTCAACCCTTTGAAAAGTGATAGAATCTGCTTCTAAATCAGAATAGGTACCACCACTAAACTTAGAATAGTTCGTCCTCTAATAATAAAGCAGATCAACATTAGGATTTGGGCCAATAACATTTTCATCCCCTCAAAAAATTATTTCCCTTCTTAAATACCGTTCATAACTACTTATAAATGTTAAGTGACAGAACAGCCAAACTCAGTTTACTGTTTTCCCTAATCCCTACTTAAATCAATCTAATAGTTCGGACGACCAAAATTTTCTCTTCCCCCCAAAAAATAGTTCCGTAACTAAGCCTTTTAAAATCTGACAGGAGCAACTTCTAAGCGACAAGAGCTTGAACTGCCACCCGGAGTATACTGTTTCCTCTACTCATGATTTAGACTATCGTAAATGTTTGGACCCAAAAATTACCTTCACGTCAAATAGTGGTAGGAGCCGTTAAACGAAAATACCCAGAAACTCCCACTTTGTATACAGTTTCGTCTAATCCTAACTTAATCGACATTACCGTTAGGATATCAAAAAGTTTTTTTTCCGAAATAAATTAACCCAACCCCACCACGGATTAAAAAAATAGTAGCTCCTTCTTCTAAATGTTAAGAACTAGCAGAGCAAAATTCTGTTCTTCTAATCGTAACTAATAGGAATGTAACGGCTTCGTTGCTTAATTATTTAACCTTTATAATTATTATTTACGCTTTTCTTTCTGTAGCTCAGGACAGATATGCTTGGGGAACTAAATTGCACGGTCTTTTTGGATATCCGCAACCCATGGCTCTTTGAGGATGATTATGATGGTCGGTAGCTTAACCAATCATAGGTCAAAAGGGGGACAGAGCTACGAACTCAGAAAACTTCGATATTGGTCACTTTTGTCATGACATCATTCATGTGAGTAGTGCTCAGTGCCTCTGTTCTTACTTGTGAATTCGATTCATTTGGGGAAAAGTTACTGCAATAGGTGGGGGACAGAACCGGATGTTTCGAAAGGGTAAGATGAAGATAGGACTTTGTACCCCACTGGATCTTGGCTGTGAAACCTGAACGGTGCTTTGGTTCAATCTTCGATCCTTACTTTGACTGCTTCCCTCAATAATATTTTCGTATATCCTCGACTGATACAACATATAATTTACCCGTTTTTATACGTGCTGAAAGTTTTATTTGCACACAGTATCTATCATACCAGTTTAATACGAATTTGTGAGCTAAAGTTTAAAATTGAAAATATGGGTTAGCAACCTTAAATACAAATTAATTGACAAAATATAATCCCATATATATATGTTTTATTACTGGAGCAGGGAACTGACACATCCTTTGAAAAAAAATGTAATCAATACCGCATAAGAAAAACATATAAAATTGTAGTTACACAGTGGTATACATTTCGTTACGTATCGTAAAACTTAACAGCTCACTGAGACATCCGAGTCTGGCTTACTCAAAGCTCCAATCAAAAAACAGGAATATTTGTAAGATGTGATAAAGAGTGATGAAGGGTTGCGAGAATAAAATAATTGTTGCAATGCAGTTAATCTTTAAAATTTTATATTTTTTTTCCATAATTCAGCATATTGAAGAAATTGTTCAACTAGAGCGAAAACGTTTTTCCTTATATTTAAATTTGAATAATTTAGAACATTAAAGATTGTAAATTTGTTAATGCCAAGTGATTCTAATTCTTTAAAAAAAGTTTCACGTGCCAAAGCATATTTTGGGCCGTTTAATGTTACATGATTAATAGTTTCCAGAACATCATAAAGAGCGCAATTTGGAGTCGCAATCTTATTAATTGAATATAAGTAGTGATTAAGTGTGGTTTTTATTAATAATGATATAGGTAAATCAAAATTGCAGGAAATTGAATGTTAGAAGAAAGGCCATACCTAAAATTATTATTTAAATTACCATTAATTCTAAAATGATGGCTTTAATGTTGGCCCTATAACACAATCTGAAGTTATTTTGGCTGTTTCTAAACTTAAACTACATAAATCCCCAGGGGTAGATGAAATTACTACGGAAGTGCTTAGAACTGGGAATGTTTTGGTTACCACGTGGATGACTGAAATTCTGAATAACTTTTATGATAAAGACATGGTTCCTAAGTATTTTACCAGAGCTATTGTTATCCCTATTTTCAAAAAAGGTGATCGCAGTTCTTGTGATAACTATAGGGGTATCAGCCTACTCTCTGTTCCAGGTAAAGTTCTTTCCATTATTGTGCTTAATAGAATTAAGAATCTGGTTGACAGTCAATTGCGTGATGAGCAATGTGGATTCAGAAGTGGTAGGGGATGTGTGGATCAAATATTTTCACTTAGGCAGATTCTTGAGAAATGTTTAGAGTTTCAGAAACCTTTGGTTGCTACCTTTGCTGATTTCAAAAAGGCTTTCGACTCTGTTGATCGTCATAATTTGTGGTCGATTGTGAGATCATATGGTATACCTGACAAGTTAGTTAACATAATGAAAGCTCTCTATAATAACAAGCCGTCCCGTGGCCGAGTGGTTAGCGCGCTTGGCTACTGATCTACGGGACCTGGGTTCGAGCCCCGGTTAAGGCATGGATGTTCGTGTTGTTTTCTGCTGAGGTCCTGCCATCCTCTCAGATCTTCTACTGTGGCATATAAACTGACAGGCTCCTGTCAAACCTCTGTGGCAAGCAGCTGCTTGAGGGGGTATTTATTTTTTTTTTTTTCTATAATAACACTCAGTCGTGTGTGAGAGTTGGTAAGGCTTGTAGCAATTTGGTTTAGCATTACTTCTGGTGTTCAACAAGGGGGCATTTTGTCTCCTTTTCTCTTTAGTTTGGTTATTGATTATGTTATGCAAAATTCACTTCAAAGGAAAAATTTTGGCCTTAAATGGGCTGGAGATACTACAATTTCTGATTTAGATTATGCTGATGATTTAGCCCTTTTGGAAATTGGTGTTGATGAGATGAACTCTTTCCTTCGAGCTGTTGATGAAACTGGTAGTAGAGTAGATTTGGTTATAAACAGAGAGAAAACGAAAGTGATGAAAATTGGTCAGGCAGGCTGTGATTCAGTTAATTTGAATGGTTGCAGTCTTGAGCAGGTGTCACAGTTTAATTATCTTGGGAGCTATGTAACAGATAATGGTGATGTGCGGCATGAGATTAACAGACGATTAGGGATTGCTGCCGGGACTTTTAAGAATCTATGGAGAGTGTGGAGAAATAGGCGTATACACCTAAAGACTAAAATTAGACTGTATAATAGTTTGGTTCTTTCTAGGGTTAGTTATGGTAGTGAAATATGGACACTTTTTAAACAAGATAACAGGAAACTAGATGCTTTTCATTCCAGATGCTTACGCAGTATCAAACCACTCTCCGTTGGTTTGGCCATGTTGCCCGTATGAATAATTATAGATTGTCGAATAGCGTTAGCGTATGAATATGGCGAAGAATTGATATAATTTGAGGGTTTTTTTTTTATATTTTCGGAACTTTGCGTACCGGGAACACATTACAGTGTAAAAGCAACCATTGGCAAGGTCTATGCGATTAAAAAATACACACGGACTGTATTCCGTATGTCCTTCTCTAAACCATCATTCTGCTGCTCGAAAAAATATCAGGTGAATCAAGTTTAATAATATTCATAAAGTGTGTGTGGTTCGTTTATAAATTCTTTCAGGTAAGTAACTTTGTAGTGAATAATTAATTTACAGTAGAGGTAATCTAATTTTCCACTTTTTAGCATGACAGTTATGAAATTACAACTGAGAGCTTTACTATACAGCACATTATTCTGATTATGGGATATAAATTTTATAGTTAAACGCTATTTGTCACTGTCGACCACTAACGACCCCTTTCATTTCGGCTCGGATTTTCTAAACCTCGCTCAGTAGAACTAATGGTTGTCCGAGGAAAAAAAATTCTTTGCTTAATTTTTGATTTCTTCATTTTGCTATTTGTCGTTACACTATGCGTAGAAATATTTCTATATCGTAAATGATCAAACGGCAGTTTTTATATGCACAGGCTTTCAGATCTATTTGCCCATTATCGTGGACGAACTTTGAAACCAACGTTCGATATTCGCAACAGATATATCGAGCTGATAGGGTGACGTAACGACAACAAGAAATGTCAACTTGGCATTAAAAATATAATTTACCCACTACACGGAAACGCATTGTTCAGAGCTAACAAGAAGGTAATGCACAGTACAGCGAAATGTGTAAGAGGAGCCTTAGATTAAACCACAGGTTTTTCCTTTGGGAACACAGGAAAAAGCGTTCTTTACCCCTAAGGACAAAGTTGCCTATGACATACGTAAGAGATTCACACCCAGCCTCCATCTAGGAATTTTTAGTTGGACACCACAGGGAAACGCGTACTGTGAAAGCCACCTGTCTGGATAGCCTTCAACAAAAAAGAGCGAAAATAAATATGCTTAAACAAGCAATTCCGTTCATTGGTTTAAGATAAGTTAAAGTTAATTTATTTTAATAACATGAAAAATAATTTACTTATTAAAATTTTATTTAAATATTTCAGAATATTATAAAAATATTTACCGAAATTAAAAAAAGAAATAACTACCAGTTAATATTTTAGGATTAGAATTGTTTTAATTTATACACTTTGCCTATGAAATATCTTATAGAAATTATGGTGGCAACACTTGGATATACCAGAGATGACGTCACGTCCGTGTTTTCGCGATACAGCGAAATGTGTAATAGAAGCCTTAGATTTAACCACAGGGTTGTCCTTTGGGAAAACAGGAAAAAGCGTTCTTTACCCCTAAGGACAAAATTGCCTATGACATACGTAAGAGATTCACACCTAGCCTCGATCTACGAATTTCTCGTTGGATACCATAGGGAAACCCGTTCTGTGAAAGCCACCTAGTTACCGCCTGTCTGGACAGCCTTCAACAAAAAGAGCGAAAATAAATATGCCTAAACAAGCAATTCCGTTCATTGGTTTAAGATAATTTAAAGTTAATTTATTTTAATAACATTCAAAATAATTTACTTATTAAGATTTTATTTAAATATTTCAGAATATTATAAAAATATTTACCGAAATTAAAAAAAGAAATAACTACCAGTTAATATTTTAGGATTAGAATTGTTTTAATTTATACACTTTGCTTATGAAATATCTTATAGAAATTATGGTGGCAACACTTGGATATACCAGAGATGACGTCACGTCCGTGTTTTCGCGATACAGCGAAATGTGTAATAGAAGCCTTAGATTTAACCACAGGGTTATCCTTTGGGAAAACAGGAAAAAGCGTTCTTTACCCCTAAGGACAAAATTGCCTATGACATACGTAAGAGATTCACACCTAGCCTCGATCTACGAATTTCTCGTTGGACACCATAGGGAAACCCGTTCTGTGAAAGCCACCTAGTTACCGCCTGTCTGGACAGCCTTCAACAAAAAGAGCGAAAATAAATATGCCTAAACAAGCAATTCCGTTCATTGGTTTAAGATAATTTAAAGTTAATTTATTTTAATAACATTCAAAATAATTTACTTATTAAGATTTTATTTAAATATTTCAGAATATTATAAAAATATTTACCGAAATTAAAAAAGAAATAACTACCAGTTGATATTTTAGGATTAGAAGTGTTTTGATTTGTACACTTTGGTTTTGATAGATCTTATAGAAATTATGGTGGCAACACTTGGACATACCAGAGATGACGTCACGTCCGTGTTTTCGCGATATCATTTGTAATTCTAATTTACCTGCTGAAATAATAATTCCACTTTCTCACTGGCATATCACTGAAGATTATTTTTAACCATTCCAGCTTCCGCAACCATTTAAATAGTAAAACAATATTTTTTAAAGAGATATTTAAAAAATATTTGATTATGATCTTTAATTTATCATCAGTGACATTTTTCAATTAAATGCATATTTTAGAGCTTCCAAGTAATGTTTCTCACTGACATAACAAGGAAATTCTGTAGCCGTTCGGTCGGGTACCTGAAAAGCATAGGAAATGAATAATCTCCGTATTACGAGCCAAAATAATGTGGTCGACACCGACAAATAGCGGTTAACTATCAATTTTATATCCCATAATCAGAATAATGAGCTGCATACTATTTGTCGGTTCGATACCGACCGAAATTTCATAGTTCTTAGGCTAAAAGGTGTAGAATTAGATTACCTCTACTCTAAACTAATTATTCACTACAAAGTTACTTACCTGAAAGAAAATATAAAAGAACCGCAAACACTTTCTCAACCGGCACGGACCTTGCCTATGGCTGCTTCTTATACTCGAATCTGTTCGCGATAGGCAAAGCTCTGATAACTACAAACCCTCAAAAGAGGATGACTTCTTCGCCATATTTTAATAGCTAATGGGCAAATGGAACAGCGAGAAAAGCGTCGGACGATTTCAATAAGAGGCGAATGACATCCGACAATGACGATTGAGAATGCATTGTTTGCAGAATCGAAAGGAAGTGACATTTCCATTGTTTCGTATTCCCAACAGAGGGGTTTGTTTACTCTTCCGCACTTAGGTTTTTCGATACCTTCTATACCAAATTTACTCAAAATTTTTCCTTTAATCTAGTACCTCTTTCAAAAGTTATTTGGATTCACCGTGAATATCTTAAATATCTGTTTTCGGGGAGGAAAGACAATAAACATCACCAAGGCGTGGGTCTGCTTCTCAGCAGACACGCTAGTGATGCTCTTCTAGGATAAGAGTGCATTAATGAAAGGTTGTTTACAGCAAAATTACAGACAAGCGTTAAGGACTTCAATCTTATCTATTGTTATGCCTCCAATGATAATACCGATGAGGATGAGAAAAAATATTTTACTGACTTTTGAAGAAATGAGATATTACCCTTGTTCTAGGTGACATCAATGCCAATGTTAAACTCGATGGCTTCAGAATAACTAACACTTATTACAAACACCGCGACCTACACAAGTACACGTGGGTTTCACCTCATGGGCTGCACAAGAACGTTATAGATTATATATTAGTTAACAGCAAATGGACTACTTCTGTTAGAAAGACCAGGTCATATTGGGAAGCTGAAATTGGATCTGACCATTATCTTGTTAAAAGTGTTTTGCGATTTAAACTTAAGAAGTGTTATGCTAAGGTTCAAAAATTTTCCTTTGATTATGAAGCTCTGAAAAACCTAATTATATCATGATAGGTTACTTACTCATCATGACAGTCGTGGTTTGCTTGCTACTCAAGTTCAGGAAAAATGCAACCACTTAAAATAGACTTTTTTGGAAACTAACTGTACTCTTTTACAAAACATGAAACAGAGGACACATAATTATCTGAGTGACAAGGCACTAGAGTTTATTTTAGAAAGAAAGACCTACAGGAATGTCCTGAATCAATACTAATCCTAATAGAAAACATTATAGAGAGCTTAATAATCATGTAAAGAATCAGTTAGCTGCTGATAATAATCTTTGGCTGAAAAAGCCGAAGAAGCAGTTGGGCAGCACAACAGCACAGAGCTGTACCAGGCAATTCTGCGACACAAATAACTTGTAAAGTAATTACAAAGGCCTAAAGGTAAAATTTTACGCTCCACCGACGAAACTATCTATTCTCCTACCGAAATTTCAAATGTGTCATCAATAATTATTATTTACCACAGTGATAAGAAATTCAGCTACAGATTGTATGACTTCCTCAGAATAAAAACTATAACGTGTGAATATAAATTAAAAGGTAAATTTCTAGAAGAATACAGCGGTTATATAAGGGTTACAAATGATATCGCGAAAACACGCACGTGACGTCAGCAGTGATCTTTCCGGGTGTTGCCACCCTAATTTCTATAATACACAATCTTTGAAATCCAAAGTGTAGAAATCAAAACACTTGTAATCCAAAGAGTGAAAAATCAAAAATAGATAGTTATCCTTATTCCAAATTGAACTAATTTATAAAATATATTATTAAAGTTTCCTAAAAGGACATATTCTGCCTGTATTAAAAAATTCTATGTGATGTCCACGGCGCAATAGCTATCTGTGCTTTTCACTGTGCTGGTCAAGACAGCGGTTTCTTTCTTTAGGCGTGTAATACGCATTTGCATGCTCTATCCATTGGCGTAGGAAGACGGTATGGCGCCCTTACCATCTCTTAGCATAGGTCCCTAGAGTAACTGCGGAGAACGGCGGTAGCCATGCTCCTACTCAGAAAGCTGCGTCAGTTGCAATATATCCGAAAATTTACTGTTAATACTGCTCAATAAAAGCGCAATTCTTTCGTGTACCAAAAGATTCTTATTCACGACGTAAAAGTGAATGAACTCGTTTCATTTAATTAGCATACGTACTATTTCTACAATTATTGCGAAATACAATCTGTTTTTCTATGGAAGACCAATAATTTTTTTGTAGTTATCAAAAACATTTTTTTAGGTTTTGCGTTCACTTTTCTTTTTAAACACAGTTATTTAACCCAACTTAAGATTAGTGAACTAATTACATATGGAATAAGCTACGCAGCATCTTTTTCATAAAATAGAAATTTATTGTAGAATTATATCCAATGCACTAAAAGTAACAAGGACAAAAATAACTTATAAACTTATTTATATGTTGTGCTACTGAAGAAAAATCTAAGGTTTCATTTTTGTAAGTACCTCTGAAACGAAGGGGAAAATGTTAAACCCGCCTACATTTTTCGGATCGATTTAGCTTTCAGGTACTGATTCAGCGCAACTTTCAAAGAGAATTTCCACAGGAGAAAGTTCAAAATACTCTTTCTTGCAATATATATGAAATAACATGATTTATATAAACTTAATTATGTGACTAAAAATTTAATTTTCTAACATATCAAGGAAAAAACTTCGTACATCAAATAGAATGTTAAATCACCCCCAAACGCATAATATTTCAAAGTTGTATCATTGTTTAAACAAAATTTTCTAATGTTGAAAGTGGATATTTAAATAGTTTTCATTATGATCTTTAATTTATCATCACGTGTGTACATTAAATGCATATTTTTGGGAAGTTACAGAACTTCCAACTTACGTTACAGCTTACAACTGGCATAACCTGGAAGTTTATTGTTATATATTTCAGCTTCCTCAACTATTTAATTAGTAAACCAATATTTTGAGAAAACAATTTTTAAATAGTTTTTATTACGATCTTTAATTTACCTTCAGTCAGATTTCCCATTAAATACATGTACAAATTATAGCTTCCAACTTTTGTTCTAACTGGCATAATGGGGCGGGGGTGGCTCAGTCGGTATAGCGCGCCAGGCTCGAGTTCCAGCTGGGTCAGCGTTGAGATTTATCTCCGCAAAATTCCCCGCTCTGCCCACGGTCAGTAGGGGACACCGATGTGCTTGGAAAGGCCACCGTCCGTCGGATGGAACGTTAAACCGTGGCCCCGTGTGTGGGAGAGTCATACCCTGTGCACGTTAAACAAACGCTGGATGGCCTTGACGGGAGGCTACCATCTGTCTCCCAACAGCTGTTCCAGTGGGACCTCTCCCCCAACCTTCTCTGAGCCTTCGGGTTCATGTGACCTGGCCATTTAGCCCATGGTGTGCACAAAAGTGCCGCTCAGAGGTAAAACAAACCAAAACAAACCAAATCACTTGCAAAACATGGAAGATTTTTAAATATTCCAGCTTTCGCATCTATTTCAATACTAACATGATTTCTAAATACATTTCATTAGGATCCTTAAGTTACCTTCAGTCAGATTTTAACATTTTAAAATCAATCACAAAGCATTAAAAAAAATTTAAAAATATACCGAGTGCGTAGCGCGCTTCGCTAGTGATCCAATGGAACTGGGTTCCAGCCCCTGGTAAGGCATGGATGTGCATGTTGTTTTTCTGCTGAGGTCCTGCCATCCTCTCAGATCTTCTACTATGACATATAAACTGACAGGCTCCTGTCAGACCTCTGTGGCTAGCAGCTGCTTGAGGGGGTATATATATTTTATTATTTATTTATATAAATCTATGAAATACTATCATGAAGGTAATCCTTTAGCACTATTCCACGCCATATTAATAACTGATTCCGTGCTTTAAGAATTATTCCGTTGTTGATAATGCGAGTAACTTAATAAGGCAGGTAAGAAAGAATTGGTATGTCAACGGCCATACCAAGCTGAAAACACCGGTACTCGTCTGATCCCCGAAATTAAGCACCTTTGCGCGCGGTCAGTACTTGGGAGGGTGAACACCGCGTGCAGTTGACAATTTTTTTTTCCCAAGCGCTGTACTCCTAGAATATTAGCCAAAGTCATTCTACGTCGGTCTACGGGTTCCATTCCATTTTTAGTAAATAAATAAAGGAGATTTTGCCTTGCTTACAAAACCTGCAACGGTTCTACGTATCTGGAACAAAGATTATATATGTAAGGTACGAATTTTAGACCATCGTCAGAGTATACTGGTAACACTCGACACGTTCGAAATACCAATTTCAGCTTCTCCGCCTCTCAAGAGTTCGGTTGTTTTACCTGGGAGCGGCACTATTTTTCACACCAGGGGCTAATTGACCAGGTCTCAAGGACCCCGAAGGTTAGGGAGAGGGACCCACTGAAACAGTTGTTCAGTAGACAGATGGTAGCCTCCCGTCAAGACCATCCAGTGTCTTTAACGTGCACAGAGTATGGCTCTTCCCACACACGGAGCCACGGCTTAACGTCCCATCTGACGGACGGCGGCCTTTCCAAGCCTATCGGTCTCCCCTTCTGCCCATGATCAGGGCTGACAGTTTTTCGCAGATAGGTGTCAACGCTGACCCAGCTGGGACTCGAACCTCGGAACTGCAGATTACGAGCCTGGTGCGCTACGTACTGAGCGCAATCAACGGCATACAGCGTGTTTAACATGTACAGGGTATGGATGTCTCCCACACACGGATCCTCATACGAGCTTCCATTTCAAAGGAAATTCGTAATTCTTTGCTGTCCGAACATGTAGTAACTAGTAAATTTCTTCTATTTTGAGGGGAAAGCAAACGAAGGTTATTAGTTTTATGGACAGCGGCATTACCTACTTAACGAGTTTTCATGTGACATGGAACTTGTTGCTTTCGGGCCTCACGTTTCTAAGATTTAACATAAGCTGGGCCGTATGTAGAAGAAGAAATAAACTTTTTTTTTGGGGGGGGGGAGCATTTATTTCCTGCATAGGTCAACCATGAGTTAACTTCACAGCGACTTTGCAAACCTGTTGGTGTTCCTTTTTTCATTCGCAGAACAATGGGATTAAATCTTAACTTTCCCCGAACTGTGACTCGATCCTCAAAATTTCAGATTCGCAGCGTGGACGCCTGACGACTTGACCATTGCTTCTTCCATCTGTACTCCTTCTGACCGCATATGTTTCCAGATTGTATTTAGAAATGCGGCAGACCTTATCCTATAAAACATGATATCATGTCCGTGATGATTAAATTTCCATAAATTGGGTGTCTCCACGGTGTCACAATTGTTAGTAAAACCTGTAAAGTTTTATAATTAAATTACTAAATCGTAGTTATTTGAGCTCAAACGAAACAGTGCAATGGTATGTAATTTCCAGCTTTAATAATACATTGCAATCGCATTTTATAAATATTAATATTATTGGAATTTTACATTATTACTATTGATCATTACTCAATAGGTCGATTCCTGTGTACGTTAAAATTACTTAACGTGGTCTAATAAACTATAATACGGAAAAGAAGAAATCCATTGAGACTAAAGTTAAAGCGAACACGTTGTTGCTATCGTTACTAAGGGCTCTCGCGTTATGTTCTAAACACGCACCTGCCACTGCAAAATATTTGACCAATCGTAGAAAAGATAGAGCAAAAACCGTTGCGAACGCGGTAACAAGGAAATATTTCATTAGAAGTACATTAACACCACTTCCAGGAATTTCGTTCGTTTGGCACTGAACGTGGTACGTATGAGAAAGTACATAACTTGAGACACGCTTTTCAAACCTATATTACTATGAGGTGTTTAACGTAAATTAATCAAAACTTTGAGTCTAGTGGGAATCGACCCTGGGAATTGCATATTTCTTTCCTGTAGCAATACCTAACGTTCCACCCCCTTCACTTTAATGACTGACACTATGTCTTTTGGTGGTATTCGTAATAGCAAGACGGAAGACCGCTTAATATACGAAAGCAAATATCGTTATGTCACGATGACGTATAATATATACGTAACTGCGGATCTCAACGCTGTCACAGGTGCTAATCTAACCAGAAAAAAACTGCACACGAAGAGAAACCAATATTAGTTATTCATTCCTTATCGCAAAGAAACTGCGAGCGCTGGGGTAGGGATGGGTAAGTTAGTAGCGCTCCCGGCTCGTAATCTGCAGTTCCCAGGTTAGAGTCCCCGCTGGGTCAGCGTTGAGATTTATCTCCGCGAAACTGCTCGCCCTGCTAACGGTCAGCAGCGGACACCGATAAGCTTGGAAAGGCCGCCGTCCGTCGGATGGGACCTTAAGCCGTGTCCCCGTGTGCGGGAAAGCCATACCCTGTGCACGTTAAAGAACTCGTTGCATGGCTTTGACGCGAAACTACCAGCTGTGTCCCGACAGCTGTTCCAGTGAGGCTCCTATCCCAACCTTCTCTTAGCCTTCGGGGTCCTCGTGACCTGACCGTTTAGTCCATTGTCTACAAATAAAATGCCGATCACAGGTAAAACAATCAATTCTGAGCTCTATATGATCATCATCATCATCCTCAAGCAGCCATGGGCTACGGAGGTCCAACCAGACCATGCAGTTTAATTCTCCAAGCATATCTGTCCTGAGCTACATCTGCTGCATCCGGCCACTGTACACCAATTCTAACAAGGTCCTGTTTGACATTGTCTGCCCACCGCATCCTAGGTCTTCTCCTCCTTCTGAGGCCTCCAGGCACACTGTTCATAACCCTATTCGCCAATCTATAATCATCCATACGGGCAACATGGCGAAACCAGCGGAGTCTCTCTCTGCACAATATGCTGCTTAAAGGAGGTTGCAGACTCCTTTGCCTAACCTCATCATTAGTTACAATGTTAAACCACCTAATACCTAAGATACTGCGTAAGCATCTAGAATCAAAAGCATCTAGTTTCCTGTTATCTTGCTTACACAGCGTCCAAGTTTCACTACCATAACTAATCCTAGAATGAACCAAACTATTATACAGTCTAATTTTAGTCTTTAGGTGTATACGCCTATTTCTCCACAATCTCCATAGATTCTTAAAAGTCCCGGCAGCAATACCTATTCGTCTGTTAATCTCATGCCGCACATCACCAGTATCAGTTACGCAGCTCCCAAGGTAATTAAACTGTGACACCTGCTCAAGACTGCAACCATTCAGATTAACTGAATCACAACCTGCCTGACAAATTTTCATCACTTTAGTTTTCTCTCTGTTTATAACCAAACCTCATCAACCTGCTGCAAAGTCTCATCAACAGCTCGAATGAAAGAGTTCATCTCATCAACATCATTTACCAAAAGGGCTAAATCATCAGCATAATCTAAATAAGAAATTTTCGTATCTCCAGCCCATTTAAGGCCAAAATCTTTCCCTTGAAGTGAATTTCGCATAACATAATGAACAACCAAACTAAAGAGAAAAGGAGACAAAATGCACCCTTGTCGAACACCAGAAGTAATGCTAAACCAATTGCTACAAGCCTTACCAACTCTCACACATGACTCAGTGTTATTATAGAGAGCTTTCATTATGTTAACTAACTTGTCTGGTATACCATATGATCTCACAATCAACCACAAATTATGACGATCAACAGAGTCGAAAGCCTTTTTGAAATCAACTAAACTAGCAACCAAAGGTTTCTGAAACTCTAAACATTTCTCCAGAATCTGCCTCAGTGAAAATATCTGATCTACACATCCCCTACCAGTTCTAAATCCACATTGCTCATCACGCAATTGCCTGTCAACCAGATTCTTAATTCTATTAAGCACAATCATGGAAAGAACTTTACCTGGAACAGAGAGTAGGCTGATACCCCTATAGTTATCACAAGAACTGCGATCACCTTTTTTGAAAATAGGGATAATAATAGCTCTGGTAAAATCTTTAGGAACCATGCCTTTATCATAAAAGTTATTCAAAATTTCAGTCATCCAAATGGTAACAGAAACATTCCCAGCTCTAAGCATTTCCGTAGTAGTTTCATCCACCCCTGGGGATTTATGAAGTTTAAGTTTAGAAATAGCCAAACTAACTTCAGATTGTGTTATAGGGCCAACATTAAAGCCAACAATGCATCTATCATCATTGCAAACAATGGGAGTAGAACCAACCACATTGTTTAGAACATCACTGAAATGCTCAGCCCAGCTCCCATGACAGAATCCCCTTCTATAACCTTGCCTTGTTTATCCTTCAATCCCTGTATACCTGTTCGTTTTCTACCACAGAAAACATTAACTATCTGGTACAGCTCTCTGCTGTTGTGCTGTCTAACTGCTTCCTCAGCTTTGTCAGCAAGGCCATCAAGCCAAAGATTCTTATCAGTAGCAAACTGATCCTTTACACGTTTATTAAGTTCTTTGTAATGCTTTCTATTAGGACTAGTAGGGTACTGATTAAGGACATTCCTGCAGTTCCTTCTTTCTGAAATAAGCTCAAGTGCCTTATAACTTCAATAATTCTGCCTCCTCTGCTCCTTTTTCCCTAAAAGAGTACTGTTAGTTTCCAAAAAAGCCTGTTTAAAATGGCCCCATTCTTCCTCAACTTCAGTATTAGGCAAACCATGACTGTCATAATGACTAAGTAACCGATCATGGTAAGCATTAGCTATAACTGGGTCTTTCAGAGCTTCAGTATTAAAGGTAAATTTTTTAACCCTAGCACAACACTTTTTAACTTTAAGTTGCAAGACACTTTTAACAAGGTAATGGACAGATCCAATTTCAGCTCCCGTATATGCCCTGGTATTTCTAACAGAACTAGCCCATTTGCTGTTAATTAATATATAATAAATCATATTCTTATGCAGCCCATCAGGTGAAACCCATGTGTATTTATGTATGTCGCGGTGTTTGTACAGTTTAGTTTACTTACCTGTAGGAGACGTTGCCCATTGCCATTGCAGCTACTAACACCAAAAGGGCCTATTACTCCTCCCCAAAGGTCAGAGTCAGTACCAACTTTGGCATTGAAGTCACCAAGAACAAGGGTAATATCTTCTTTCTTGACAGAATTCAAAATATCCTGAAGTTGTTCATAAAACCTATCCTTCTCATCCTCATCGGCATCCTCAGTGGGGGCATAACAGCAGATAACATTCAAGTCTTTAACGCTTGTCTGAAATTTTGCTGTAAGAAACCTTTCATTAATGCACTCATATCCTAGAAGAGCATTGCTAGCGTGTCTGCTGAGAAGCAGACCCACGCTTTGGTGATGATTATTGTCGTCCCTCCCTGAAAAGAGAAATTTAAGATTATTTTTAAGAATCTGACCTTTATCTGTCCATCTGGTCTCTTGCAAGCCGAGAATATCTAAATTATAACTGTGGAATTCTTGTGTGAGGACATCAAGAGAAAAAGCTCTGTGCAGAGTCCTCACATTCCAACTTCCTATGGAGAGAAAATGGTTAGTGGGATGTTTAAAGAAACTATGTTTATTGAGAGAGTGAATGCCGACAATATCAAACAGTCCCCTAATCGCAGACATGGCGCAAAGACCTGTTCCTCCTCCGCTAAAGGCTGAAATCACCGATGCTGGTAGGAACTTCAGGCACCACCTTTTCAAGTGGACTTTTTCAAGAACCATATGGCCTGCCTGAGACACATTACTCCAGTTTAGGCTTGACGATGCCAAACTAGCTAAGTAAGGTTCAGATACCTGCGATGGCCTCTGATTAAGATTATCCACCAGCTGATATGAGGTATCCCATGCCTCTGTTCACTTAGAGCTGGCAACCCAGAAGCAAACAGAAAACACAGCGGCAGACTCTCCCTCAACAGAGGCCCACCAGTGCAGCAAGTCCAGGATCCAAAATCAAGCTCAAATCCATAAACAAGTCCGGTCTAGTAGGTGTAAATGGTCAGCACCAGGACCCTGTGAAGTTGACCACTCCTCAGCAGGGTTGAAAAAAAAGATAAAAGTGGCCATAGATGACCAGATCAGTAGGTCATACTGAACTGGCAGCCCTCCCCTTCTTCCCTTCCAAAAGAGAATATCTCTTTTGAAAGGTACTAACGGCCTGCACCACGAGAAGGCGGGGTCGGACATTAGGTGCTAGACCTGGCCGGTTCTGTGCATCATCACTGGGGATTGGTACACAGCTCTCCTTCCAGTTTACGCCTAGCTACCATTTACAAGCCAAATGATACCAAATGCGTATTACTGAATGAAATTCCAGTCAGTTATTATTCGAATTTATTCTCTTAACATTTAAAAGCATCCACCTAACAAAGATCTTTAACATTATTCATATTCATCACAACGCAGTCCTCTTATTAGATTCTCTAAAAATTGTTTCAGGATGTTTCTCAAGAATAAAATAATTCATTTATACTACAGAAAAGGAATGATCTAATTAAATACACCTAATTCTGTTTTAAATTTTTACACGGTAAATAGGTTCCCGAAAAACCGGGTAAAAAAAATTCTAAAACAAAACACACTGTATATGAAAAAATAAAATATGAAAATAGAATTGATTCCAGACGTGAAAAACAAACATACCCCCTCAAGCAGCTTCTTGCTACAGAGATCTGACAGGAACCTGTCGGTTTATATGCCATAGTAGAAGGTCTGTGAGGATGGCAGGACCTCAGCAGAAAAACGGCACATACATCCATGCCTTCTAAGGGACTCGAACCCAGGTCCCTTAGACGTGAAAACCGAATACAAATGAGTTGTTTTCAAACAAGTCATATCAAAATATTTAAGTCTTTAGTTCATTTTTATTAATTTTAACACATTTTTTAATTTATAAACTTAGAAGTGTTACTTTAATTATCTTTATAACTTTAAACACGACATGAGAGACCAAGACTAACGTATATTGAAGATAAAAATGAGGGGAATTCCTGGAATTCAATGTTGCCACTTTTTGCGAATGCTGTAGGTTTCGTACAGTTTTTCGATCAAATACAAAATAAAATGCAGAAGATTTCTCGTTTAGTAAATTGTTAGTGTATTTTTTATTTTGGGGATTTTAGTGCACAAAATGAGTATTTATACCACTTCTTGACGTATGTCAAAATTATAACTTGAGGAATTCAAGAAATGAAGGTTATTTGTAGTTTACTGTTAGGCTGATGTAAAGAATAGTTTCGTGACTTTAAACCGTTACTTGTATTGCATATAATTTTGTATTTTAATTTTCCTCTTAGACGTGCATATGTATTATGCTAGGCACGGACTTTACAATTTGTTTCCTTTCTCCTCAGTGTTGTTTCCATTGCTATGTGCATGTAAAGACTTTAAGGAGACTTAAAATATTCTGCTGATAATTTTTTATATTAACTATTATGAAATTACTACGGAAATTTTTCAACGTAAGTAATTTTTTTTAAAATTAAAACCCACCGGTTTGATTTTAAAGAAAATAAATATATAAAGAATACTTAAATGTTTTTGGTTTTTATCTTATTCCTGTTGCCTAAAACCATAAAACTACATCGAAAAATGTGACCATAAAAGCGGCATCTTGGTTCTTCCAGAAAATTTTTTTTAATAGAAATATTTTTTCAGAATTATATTCTAATGGGGATTTTTAAAAAGGCGCCGTGTGAACCGTGTTACATCAAAATATATCGTGTAAATAGGGAATTTAAATTTTTTTTTCTGATCTATGTTAAATCAAAAACGTGTAAAAAAAATTAATATACTTGATTGAGATTCAAATTTGTCACTAATTAACCTAAACTGAGTGCATTGTTGCTACCGTAAGTAAGCACCTCAGTGGAAAAGCAACACACATCAATGCCTTACTCTAGGTTCGAACCCAGTTCCCTTACATTGTTAACCACTCGGCCACCGAACGCTAGTAACCGTTATGCTTGAAATACGCATTTCCGTCTGGTGGCAAAGAGTAACTTTGTTGTTTACTGTTCTGCTTGAATTACGCTTCTTCATGTAGTGTCGAAGAGCAACTTATTAGTATGTTCTTAGGGTTTAAAATCAGGACATGGCACCTGAAATTAGCACATATTAGAATGTAAATATGGAGGAAGATGTTATGCGAAAAAAAAAGACATTTTAAAAATTCTCTGAAAATACTGCTGGATGAAAGGAGGATTTAATACGGCATGAAGACGTTGTCGATTAATTTACTTTTCCTTATCGGATTCCTTTTCATACTGTCACGATAACCATTTAATATTTATTTAGTTTGAACTTCTAGAAGAGTGAGTGGGAACTTTTTTTATGTTAACTCAGTGATGTAATGATAAAGTTTCCTAAGGTGTTGTTGTAATGCAAGTATACATTTTCGTGTGCATATTTTTTTCAGGAAATTATCGTGCTCGACACGATTTTGTGGCCAGTCATATCTGTTTATCGTCTTAATCCAAATTCCGTCCGGCTTTGAAATCGGGTTGGGTTGTTTTACCTCTGAGCGGCACTTTTTTGCATACCATGGGCTAAATGACCAGATCACATGGACCCCGAAGGCTCAGAGAAGGTTGGGGGAGGGGACCCACTGGAAGAGCTGTTGGGAGACAGATGGTAGCCTCCCGTCAAGGCCATCCAGCGTGTTCTTTAACGTGCACAGGGTATGGCTCTCCCGCACACGGGGCCACCGCTTAACGTCCCATCCGACGGACGGCGGCCTTTCCAAGCCCATCGGTGTCCCCTACTGACCGTGGGCAGGGCGGGGAATTTTGCTGAGATAAATCTCAACACTGACCCACCCGGGACTCGAACCTGGGAACTACAGATTACGAGCCTGGCGCGCTACCCACTGCCCCCGCCCTGCTTTGGAATCGGAAACTTGTTGGTACACCTCGGTGTCTAAAATTTTCCGCTCACATAATTAGGAGTTAATGTAATGCTGTCGCTGGTCTAATCGAAAGATTCGTTTTGCTTTTAGGTTTTTCTTTTTCCAGGTCTGTCGATAAATGCCCTATTGCTCTCAAAACTGGAATCAGCAGCATTTCCAGAAAAGGTAAATGAAAAACTTTAAATGCTGAATACGAAATCTTTTATATAACGTTTCGAAAGGATAACAGTCACGTTTTTATCCCGCAGTATGAAACATTACGATATGTGTCTCACAAAAAAGAACATGACGACTTTTGTTCTCGACGACCACCCAAACGACATATACGATATCATTTAAATTTCCTCTTCCTACCTCCATGACTGAAATACGGCTTATTTTTAAAACCTTGAATAATATCATCGATTCCCTAGAACAAAACGTGAAAAGTGCTCTCTACATACGTTTCACTTCAACAACAGATTTCATTAACTGTATTCTGATTAAAAATAGTCGTAATAATCTGTTGGTGACGTCTGACAATAAAGTTACTGTTTTAACTGTTGTCTGACTTCGGAGTAGTGATACTTCTCGATACTCGCAAAAACGTTCCCTCTGTTTAAGCTCCCTTTCTCATCATCTCTGCTATCTGTGTGACCGGCAATTACTGAATATTTTAGAAACGAAGATCGTCGAACATATTTAGCACTGGGGATCTCCATCAAATAACCAAATATAGCCGAACGCGACAGAGTTACGCATTCGAAGTACGAAAAACTTCCCTCACTAGACTCTCTGAAATAAAAAGATATCCTACCTATAGCATATAGGAGCTATGTATCGCCATAAAAAAGTAACATATATCGGCATAAAAAATTAAAAAATAAATAAAATTACGAGTTACAATAACATTCTTAAATGTGCCCGCCTTAATAATGAATTGTATAAAACACAGAGATGACGTCATCAACGCGGTTTCGTCTGCTTCCAGAGATAAATCCTATGGTATGCATGTATCGAAAAAGCATTTCTAATGTGTCATGAACGCCATACAAGAAAAATATATATCGAAAGAAACATTCATATTCCAATATTCATCTCAATACATTTTTTCTCCTGAGGTCAATCGCAACACGTAGGTCAATGATCACAAAATCGGAAACATTTCCTTAATACCTCTGTAGCAAAATAACAGACTCACCTCAAGAACTTACAATATCATTTGCATTTGACATCTGTAACACCTACACAAGATATCTCTAATCTTGATTATAAATCTCGTTAAAATTACCCCACCAATCACTCTAAATCGAAATATTTATTGACATAGTCTACCTTTACCATAAAGAGCATTTTTTTTAAACATTTGAAACACTAGAATCTCACCCGAAATATATTTAATAAAAAATTGTTTATACCCCCTACCCCCTTCCACTGTGGATGGTAGTAGTGTAAGACAAACCATCCCGTGGATTTCTCATCACACAGAAAAAATAGCTTGGAATACGAAACTTCCAACTTTTCACTACGGCTTCGCAATGTTTCGTCTGTACCTCTACGTACCTTACACAAGCATTTTCAATTATCTCTAGAAAATTATTTATTACGTAACAGGTACATCGAAATATTTCACTTTGCAGATATTCGTTCCACTAAAGTAGCAATATTATGATTAACAAAAGCATTTGTAAAACTTGAATATGCATCTAATATACAAAATGTACTGGCAACACGAGGAAAGAGTACTGCTGACGTGTTCTCGGTGTTTTACCTACTTTATTTCTAACCCTTATTCACGTGCCGCACTAATTTTAGTGAATTCACTTATATCCGATGCCGCCATTTTTTTTCTCACCAATCTATTTTTAACTTCGAATTTTATAGGACATAACTAACGTTATTTCCCGCCGTCCATGACCGAATGGTTAGCACGATTGGCTACTGATCTAATGGACCTCTGTTCGAGCATCAGGTAAGGCACAGATGTCTGCGTTCTCTTTCTGCTGAGGTCCCTTCATCCTTAGCATTCCTACTCTGGCGTATTATACTGCCACGCTCATATCAGACCTCTGTGTCAAGCAGCTGCTTGAGTTGGTTTTTATTTATTGCATTATTCCGAACCATAAAATAATGCTAAAAATAACGGCGATTACGTATGCATGAATGGATTTCCACTGCTTAATAACCACCCACCAATATTTATTTTTGCTTTCTGGAAGTCTGCTCGTGTTGCCAACTATTTCATATTTCACTACAAGAATACCTTTTTAATTCATACCTCGGTCAAAGGTACAGTAAAATAAGTTATTATTTATGTTAACTTTTGAAACAATAGCAAAGGCTCCATAGTAAAATACTACACTGCACCAAAGAAACATTCTGTTCTCCTCAAACCTATTTCCCAACACCGAAATTTTAAATGTGTCGTAACTAATTATTATTTTCAAAACAAGAAATTCAGCTACAGATTGTCGCACATTAAAAAAAATGAGATCACTTCCTGTTTTTAAATATAAAACTGTTTTTATAATATTCTGAAATATTTAAATAAAATCTCAATAAGTAAATTATTTTCAATGTTATTAAAATAAATTAACTTTAACTTATCTTAAACCAATGAAAGGAATTGCTTGTTTAGGCATATTTATTTTCGCTCTTTTTGTTGAAGGCTGTCCAGACAGGCGGTATCTAGGTGGCTTTCACGGTACGCGTTTCTCTATGGTGTCCAACGAGAAATTCGTAGATCGAGGCTCGGTCTGAATCTCTTACGTATGTCATAGGCAACTTTGTCCTTATGGGTAAAGAACGCTTTTTCCTGTTTTCCCAAAGGACAACCCTGTGGTTAAATCTAAGGCTTCTATTACACATTTCGCTGTATCGCGAAAACACGGACGTGACGTCATCTCTGGTATATCGAAGTGTTGCCACCATAATTTCTATAAGATATTTCATAACCAAAGTGTATAAATTAAAACACTTGTAATCCTAATATATTAACTGGTAGTTATTTCTTTTTTTAATTTTGGTAAATATTTTTATAATATTCTGAAATATTTAAATAAAATCTCAACAAGTAAATTATTTTGAATGTTATTAAAATAAATTAACTTTAACTTATCTGAAACCAATGAAAGAAATTGCTTGTTTAGGCATATTTATTTTCGCTCTTTTTGTTGAAGGCTATCCAGACAGGTGGCTTTCACAGTACCCGTTTGCCTGTGGTGTCCAACTAGAAATTCCTAGATCGAGGCTATCTGTGAATCTCTTACGTATATCATAGGCGACTTTGTCCTTAGGGGTAAAGAACGCTTTTTCCTGTGTTCACAAAGGACAACCCTGTGGTTTAATCTAAGGCTTCTATTACACATTTCGCTGTACTGTATATTACCTTCTTCTTAGCTCTGAACAATACGTGTCCGTGTAGTGGGTAAATTATATTTTTATCGCGAAGTTGACATTTCTTGAGTTCGTTACGTCACCCTATCAGCTCGATATATCTGTTGCGAATATCAAAGGTTGGCTTCAAAGTTCGTCCACGATAATGGGCAAATAGATCTGAAAGCCTGTACATAAAAAAACTGCCGTTTGATCATTTACGATATAGAAATATTTCTACGCATACTGTAACGACAAGGCAAAATGAAGAAATCAAAAATTAAGCAAAGAATTTTTTTTCCTCGGACAACCATTATTTCTACAAAATCCGAGTCGAAATGAAAGGGGTCGTTAGTGTTCGATAGCGACAAATAGCATTTAATATAAAATTTATATTCCATAATCAGAATAATGTGCTGTATAGTAGTTCTCGGTTGAAATTTTATAACTCTCACGCTAAAAAGTGGAGAATTAGATTACCTCTACTGTAAATTAATTATTCACTACAAAGTTACTTACCTGAAGGAATTTATAAACGAACCACAAACACTTTATGAATATTATTAAACTTGATTCACCTGATATTTTTTCGAGCAGCAGAATGGTGGTTTAGAGAAGGACATACGGAATACAGTCCGTGTGTGTTTTTTAATCCCATAGACCTTGCCAATGGTTGCTTATTACAGTGTAATATGTTCCGGGTACGCAAAGCTCCGAAAATCTCAAAAAAAAACTCAAATTATATCAATTCTTCGCCATATCCATACGCTAACGCGCAAACGTAGCAGCAACATAGTCGCTTGATATAAACTCATAAACTGACGTTATAATTTATTTTCCTTGCAATAATAGGGTAATGACGTCTGACAGAGTGACGTTGAAGAAAGCACTGTTTGCTCACTCACAGGAAGTGAATTTTGATGTTTCGTATTGCGAACACAGGTGTTTGTTTACTCTTCCGCATTTGTATTTTTCAACATCTTGTTTACGAAAATTACTATGAATTGTGGAAGAGAAATAAAACGCATTTCTTTAAACATAGTGCCTGTTTCAAGCGTTTTTCGGATTCACGGTGAGTATTATTTCTTCAGGATATTTAATACTTATACCTACAATTAATAATCCTCACTTTATATCAATGAGGTGAGGTAAGATAAGCTATGACGCTTATTCCTAGTTTCTTCCCGACAAATCGATACGTACAACAAAATATATGTTGGAAAGGTATATAACATACTAAATTATGAATAATTACGGTTAATGTTGAAAAAGGTAACCTTGCTCATAACATTGTGACGTTTTGAGCATTTCAATTATTCATAATTTCAGGCTGTTATTTAATTCGGTAAAAGTTTCACAGGCGATTGAAAGATTTAAGGTCCTAATGAGTGTAAAACGAAATTTCTTCCCTCCCTCGCTTGAGGGGTTCTTTTATGTATGAGCGGCAGTTTTTCGCACATATAGGACAAAATGGCCACTCCACCACAAGGACTCCATGCAGTCGGCAGTTTTTCGCACATATAGGACAAAATGGCCACTCCACCACAAGGACTCCATGCAGTCGGCGAAGGAACCCACTGCACCACATCTGTTAACAGAGAGATGACAACCTCAGGTCATGGCCATCTAGCGTCTTATTTAATAGGTGCAGGGTATATTTCTCCTACACACAGGGTCCATGGCTTTACCTCACAACCGACGGCCTTTATAGAAACAATCGGTGTTCGGCTTGCTAACCGATATAAGGATGGGGTGTTTTAATAAATCAAAACTTTGGGTATAGTGGGACTCGACCCTGGGAAACACATATTCCTATCTTGCGGCAATACCTAACCGTCCATCCCCTTCACTTTAATGATAGCACTGCCGATCGTATGTCTTTTAGTGGCATTTTTAATAGCAATGCGGAAGAGCGCTTAGTACGAAAGCCGATACTGTTACTACGCGACGACGTATATATTTATACGTAACTGTGTGTCTGGACGCTGTCACAGGTGCTACTCGAACCAGAAAAAAAATGCACATCAAGATAAACCATAGCAGTTATTAGTTCCTTAACGGAAAGAAACTCTGCGGAGGCGTGGTGGCTCAGTTGAAAACTGAGCCAGGCGCCACGCGCTCAGTTTGAAAAAACAGCAAGGCTCGTAATCTGCAGTTCTCAGGTTCGAGTTCATCTCTGCAAAACTGCTCGCCCTGCTAACGGTCAGCAGGGGAAACCGATAATCTTGGAAAGGCCGCCGTCCGTCGGATGGGATCTTAAGCCGTATGCGGGAAAGCCATACCCTGTGCACGTTAAAGAACACGTTGCATGATTTTGACGGGAGGCTATCATGTCTCCCAACAGCTGTTCCAGTGAGGCACCTCCCCCAACCTTCTCTGAGCCTTCGGTGTCCTCGTGACACGGCCGTTTAGCCCATTGTGTACAAAACAAATTGGCGATCACAGGTAAAACAACCAACTCTGAGCGCTATATGATATCATATGCATTTTATTCTATGCAATTCCACTCAGATATTGAAATTGACTCTGTTTACATTTAGAAGCATCCAGCATACAAAGATGTTTATTCGTATGCTATTTATTCTCTATAATTTGTTTCAGGATGTTACTCAACTTTTAATAATAAATAAATAAATACCCTCTCAAGCAGCTGCTTACAACAGAGGTCTGACAGGAGCCTGTCAGTTTATATGCCATAGCAGGTCTGAGAGGATGGCACGCCCTCAGTAGAAAAACGACACAAAACAGCCATGCCTTACCCGGGACTCGAACCCAGGTCTCTTAGATCAGTAGCCAAGCGCGGTAACCACTCAACTTTAAAAAAAAATAAATCCTTCTTAATAAACAATAGGAATAATCTAATTCAATGCACCCAATTCTGTTTCGAATTCTGACACGGTAGATAGGTTCCCGAGAAAACCGTGTAAAAAAATAAACCTTTAAAAAAAAATACAGTGCATATGAAAAAATAGATATGAAAATCTTTAAGTATTCATTTGATTTTTATTAATTTAAACACATTTTTTATTACATAAGTGTGACTTATCTCGTATAAAAGTGGAAGTTAAAATAGAGTGGTGACAAAGAAAAATGGCGGCATGAGAAATAAGTCAATTCCTAAAATTAGTTTTTCATGGGAATACGGGTTAATAATAAAGTAGGAAAAACACCGAGATGACGTCAGCAGTACTGTTTCGTTTGTGTTGCCAGCAGAATTTGTATAATATATTACACTCAGTAAAAGTTTTAGAAATGCTTTTCTTAATCATAATAATGTTGCTATTTTTGGTCTATTTTTATGTTATGTTTCGATCATCTCAGGTACGTGAGATGCATTTTTATTTTTCTAGAGAGAATAAAAATGGTTATTTAATGTTTCGGAGAAGTATAGACGAAACATTGTGAAGCCGTAGTAAAAGTTGGAAGTTGTCTACTTTCAGTTTCGCATTGCAAGCTTTTTTGAGTTGTCCGTTTGGATGTTTTTTCTCACCCTCGTACGATCCACGGAGGAAGTAACCATTCTGTTGTTTAATATATTTTGGGTGAGATTTTAGTCATGTACTGCAATGTGGAACGGCTTTACGTAGGCAGCAACCATTTATACGTTTACGAACCGTTAAAGCTTTGGAACTTATTTATTGAGAGATGAAATAAACAGTTGCAATTATCTTTCTATAAATAGGAATTGACTACGAAATATTTGTGTTGACACGAAATAGGGTCTTCCTAATTGTAGCTATGGAAATGGCGTTTTTTGAACTACGTTATTTGCGTTTTTAGATTTAAGAACGATAGGATAATTTTACAAATGCCAAGATGGAAAATAATTATCCGGTGCAATACACTAATTATTTTATTAAGAGTAAAACCCATGGCCGAGTGGTTAGCATGCTTGGCTACTGATCTAAGGGACCCGGGTTCGAGCCCCGGGTAAGGCATGGCTGTTTGTGTCGTTTTTCTGGTGAGGTCCTGCCATCCTCACAGACCTTCTACTACGGCATATAAACTGACAGGCTCCTGTCAGACCTCTGTGGCAAGCAGCTGCTTGAGGGGGTATTTATTTTTATTTTATTAAAACTGAAATCTAAACGTGATTTGAAGTGTCATGTCAACTTTGCGTTTAACATATTTTTTTTTCGCGTGTTAAATATTCAGTCATCATTTATGTAAACGGCAACCAACGTTTTCATATTCGATATTTCACGTATGTCGTACAGGTGTGAGAGATATCTAATGCAAATGATATCGAATAAGATATTTGGCTACTAAGCTATTATGGCAATGTCACCTTTAATTTTGTCCATCAGATAGGTTTTGTGAGTGACCTCAGGAGAAAATATGTTTTGGAAAATGTATTGAATTGAATAATAAACTGTGATTTCACAATATAGTTTCGTTGTATGGCTTTCACGAGACACTGGAAATGCTTTTCCTCTTCACGTTGCTGACGTCATCTCTGTGTTTTCTCCAATTTATTATTAAGGCGCACACATATTTCAATTTGCTTATTTATGGCAGCCTTCCCGTGGCCTTAGTGGTTAGTGCGCTTGGCTACTGATCTAACAGACCTGGGTTCGAGTCCCGGGTAAGGCATGGTTGTGTGTGTGTTGTTTTTCTGCTGAGGTCCTGCCATCCTCTCAGATCTTCTACTATGGCATATAAACTGACAGGCTCCTGTCAGACCTCTGTGGCAAGCAGCTGCTTGAGGGGGTATTTAAAAATTTTATTTATTTTTATTTATGACAATACGTAGCTCTTACACGGTACACGTTGGATCTTTTTTATTTTAACGAGTCTAGGCAGGGAAAGCTTTCGTTATTCGATTATCTTTGGTTATTTCATGGCGATCCCCACTGCTACGTTATGTTCGATAATATTCGTTCCTATAATATTCACCAATTGACTTCGCCCAGGTACGATAAATGGTGAGAAAGGAAGCTTAAAGAGAGAGAACTTTGTTGCGGATATGGAGAGGTGTCACTTCCTTCGAAGAGTCGGAAAACTATTAAATCAACAATGTTATTGTCAGATGTCAGCAAAGAATAATTACGATTACTTTCAAACAGTATACAGTTAATGAAATCTGTTGAAGTCAAACGTACGTAGTAGCGTCAACATTTTTCACGTTTTCTTCTAGGGAATCGAAGATTAGTTGTTGTTAGAAAAATAAGCCGTCTTTTAAGTTACGGAGGTAGGAAGATGATATTTTAATGATATCGTATATGTACGGTGACCATACGTCGTTTATTTAAGAGGACAGTCCTTTATTTCACTGCTCTGTCCTTTAGATTTATTTTTTTTCTAAAATGGCGATTTTTTCCCTTTTTTTCATGAATTAAAATAGTAAATTGAATATTGGCGCGCAGTAGATGGGTTGAAATTTTTAAATATTTCACCGATTAACAGGAATCTTTTAATAACATTTTAAAAAAACGTTGAATTTAGCTTATGTATCCCTTGATTTAATGTCCTCACTGAACGAGTATTTTGATTAGCGAAAATGAAAAATCGGAACATTTATAGCATGCATTTATACCAAATGCAATACTCATATGAACTGTGTACAGTTTTATGAAATTTTAAAAGAAAAACATGATTTATTAACCCTTCCAGTGTCCAGAACGTATATATCCGTTTTTAGTACAATAAAAGAAAACGATTTAAAAAAAATAAAAATTTCCATTTTAAATTTTGTTAATAAATATCTTTTAAAAATATATAATTTAAGCTTGATACATAATATTTTCTTTTTTTATGTGATGCATATTTTATTAAACTAGGACATAAATAATTTGTTAAAGCCATCTGTTTGCCATTTCTTACAAGTTATATAAGGTATTGCCAATTTGTTAACATTACTCTGATAAAGGAAAACGATTTAAAAACAAAAAAAATGCCATTTTAAATTTTGTTAACATATATCTTATAAAAAATATGTAATTTAAGCTTGAAAAATAATATTTTATTTCTTTATTTGAACCATATTTTATAAAACTATGACATAAATAATTTGTTAAAGCATATCTGTTTGCCATCTGTCAATCCCGGTTCTTGGCGAAACAAACTGGGCTATCCAAAAATATTCCATCGTTAATTAGAAATATTTCATATTTATTAACATACAACTCTACGAGGAATCCTAATGTCATCCGCAGCATATTTTCGACGCCTGCAATCGAAATCAACGAAATTTGTGCGTGGTGGGTGGCAACGTGCATGGCGCTAATGAAAAAAGAAAAGGCGATGCAGAAAGCAGACAAAAGGAAAAGGCGATGAGGAATGGAAAAGGTGGCGGGATAGAGTAGCAGGAAAACCGGAAACGAAACACATGCAGTGGAAAAGGACAAAGTGGGTTCACTTTCTTTTTAATGGTTGCCCTAATAAGGCTATTTGCCATCCCATGGCCGAGTGGTTAGCGCGCTGGGCTACTGATCTAAGGGACCTGGGTTCGAGCCCGGGTAAGGCATGGCTGTTGTGTCGTTTTTCTGCTGAGGTCCTGCCATCCTCTCAGACCTTCTACTATGGCATATAAACTGATAGGGTCCTGTCAGACCTCTGTGGCAAGCAGCTGCTTGAAGGGGTATTTATTTATTTATTTTATTATGTCATAGAAAATAATACTTCATTTCAGAAGTTCTCTTACCCATTCATCTTCATTAATCCATAGAACATTACTCAATTAATCATTCACTTTAAAAACATACAATTTACAACAAATTCAAATTTTTTTTGTAGATCTCTCTAAACTGATTCATTCTACAACTACATTCTTAAAACAGTAATTAGACTAAGACATAGTGAAGATATTATCTCACTCACACAATACCCGTGATTTCTACCACTTCAGACAACCATTGACTAAAGTAAATTTCTTTACATTTACTCAAATAGTGGTTGAATTTCATATCAACTTCATTCCATAAACAGTTTTTCGTATATATCACTACCACATCAAGCAGCTCCAAAACAACAGAACACTCAATGCTATATTATATTACTACCATTACTATACAACTTTGCTACGTCTGTAATTTCGAGCAAACTAGAATGAAAACATTCTTTCAATGACTCGTATCCGATTTCTACAAAATATTCTCACTGAATCCATTACATTCATATCGTACTCTTGTAACTTTCAATCAAAAATGAACCATAAAACTTTTAAACTTCTCTCAGTTATCTAGAACTAACTAATCCACTCAATTAAAGGTAACGTTGCAATAAGTTGCAATCATACTCCATTTCTGCCTCGAAAATTATAGTTTTTTTTTTCTTTTTCAGTTAAATTGCATTTTTTATCACACACAAGTTAACTATGCTGTGTATGTCCATGCTTGCCTGCAATATTCATTAAAATTTATTTTTTCTACAGTTTTCTCTTCCTGTGTGAACAGAGCAATCGTTATTACTAAGTAACACTCTTAAAAAATATCAGTGTGCATGAATTTATCTAATATCTGTTACCATTCACACTTAATGACCCATTTCTACCAGTATTTTGTGCATTACACTACTGGATTCCAGTATTTTGTGCATTACACTACTGGATTCCAGAATGTTCAGAACAAAACAAACAAGATCAGTACCGAAATTCTGACATTTGGAAACACTACATCAGTTATTCAAAATATGGTTCACAAATCTTCACTCATTACCAATGAGACCTTATTATCTAATTTATATCTTTCTATTTCTTATATCTCCTAAAACTTTTCTCTTTCACTATGTATACATACAGCACCACGACTCATGAAGTGGTGTTTTCAAATTTAGCTTAAAAGAATTTAGATTTCACTAAGGAAATATTTGGTTCAAATATATCCATAACTTCACCAATGTGATGTCCACTACAAACAATAATTCCCACCACCATCTTTTCCCTTTTACATTTCCCTAACAGTATTCTTCATACGTCACAGGGTCGTATCTGAGACACAAATACTCATGTAAAAAGAAAACGAAACAGTTTGGTTTCGTATAAATGTCAAGTGTGAGTATCATTCCCGAATGCACGCAACAAAAATTACTACTGATTGAAACTGCAACAATTTTATATTTACATGTAGGTGAGTCGTTGTGCACAGAGGTAACTTCAATCCAAAGAAAGATACATCATTCAAAACTTATAGATTCTATTAAGTGTTTTAGTATTCCAAAATTTCAATGCTTTGTAGTGTGAAAACCCAAAGAATAATATGAGGTGTACTAATCAATGTATTACCATTCAGTACATATTTTTTTTTCTCATTATACATGTTACATTCTACTAAACAACATGTGATCCTACTCGGATGGATTGCAAGAACTATAAACATTTATAAAATAACGAATTAAAAAGAAAAACACTAGTCTCGGATAAATGTGAACAGTGCACGACCAATGACTACATTACCACACAAGTAGCATTTCTGCTTCGTAACAGACATGTCATATATTTCCAGAATGGTTTAGAAGACACCCGAAATAATTTCCCTTCTCATATCCTTTCCACTATTCTCAAATCCTCCCACTCCCATTACATTCCATTTCCAACTGCACGAACGCGCGCACACACACGCACACATATATATA
This sequence comes from Ryuthela nishihirai, assembly GCA_038380435.1. Taxonomy (NCBI): domain Eukaryota; kingdom Metazoa; phylum Arthropoda; class Arachnida; order Araneae; family Heptathelidae; genus Ryuthela; species Ryuthela nishihirai. Next base: position 422,524 of record JAWZYU010000120.1, read on the forward strand.
TATGCATGTTGCTCTTTGTGAATAGTTTTCTGTATTTCAAAAATGTAGTTTCATAGAGAACATAACATAAACCAGGAGAAAAATTACGGTTCTAATTTATCTACTACACTTATAAGAGTAATGTAGGCATGAGAAAACCGTTCACCACGTATGTTAATGACATTTTATTTAACGCTGTACATATCTTAAAATACGACCCTGAATTAATAGATTCGAAGCGTATCTGTCATGGTGTGTATTTAGAAAAATTTTATATATCATTTTGTTATTTAGTACTTATATAGAGTGATTGTAATTGGTGGTATGTCGAATTGCAGGAGTGTGCAGTACGCACTGTTTTCAGAAAAGTAACCTTTTGTTTTTGGAACACAGGCCCCCTTTTTCTTATTCCAATAGAACTACCACATATAAAAATATCAAGCTTTTCATTTAAATTATTCAACAATAATAACACACTGGGAAAAATTTATAAAGTAGTCTAAGAAACACAAATTACAGGTGAGAAACGAACACAACCGAAATTGCATGTTGCAGCTCACTGAGAGGTCCGATTGAGAAGTTTGAGACGTCGCGGAAAAGCCGCTTTCCTTCCATCATTCTGTTGTGGAAACTAAACTTTACGTGTAACTTTTGTACGGAAGCTCTAAAACGAATTCACAGCAATGTCTGATACAGCTGCAGAGACCAGTGTTCCAGCTGCGGTTTCACCTAAAAAGAGGGGCAAGGCAACTGCCGGAAAACCGAAAAAATCGAAGATTGCCGCTTCTCATCCTAAGGTGTCAGAGATGGTGACTTCGGCGATCACTGCACTGAAGGAAAGAGGTGGATCGTCGTTGCAGGCTATCAAAAAATACATTGCCTCTCACTACAAGGTAGACATCGAACGTCTAGCTCCCTTTATCAAGAAATATCTCAAGACAGCAGTAGCCAGTGAGCAACTCGTTCAGACCAAAGGTAAAAGTGCAACTGGTTCCTTTAAGCTGAGTGCTACTGGTCAGAAGACGAAAGAAAAACCAGTAAAAACCAAAAGTAACTAAGAAAGAAGGAAGAGCAAAAAAACCCTCCAGTGTTGCGAAAAAAAGCCCAAAAAAACCGGTGAGAAGAAGAAAACGCCTGCAGAGAAGAAACCTTCCGCTGCCAAGAAAAGCAAACCTGCTAAGAGTCCAAAGAAACCCAAGGTGACCAAACCGAAAGCACCTAAATCTAAAAAAAGCCCTGCTACGAAGAAAACTGTTCCACAGAAAACTGGTAAGTAGTGAACTATAAAATAAGACATCAATAAAAAAAAAGGCTCTTTTAAGAGCCACATATTGTGTAGAAAGGATGCCCTACCGTACAAAAAAATTATCGTGAAATCACAATTTTTATATTCTACACGTAGGAAAAATAACCATCATAAGTATCTTACTGGAAAAGGAAATATTCACCACTGGAAACATTTAGTAACCAAACATTAAGCTTACTTAATTTCATTACAATTTTATTACACGTAAATTTCGTCACTGATTTTAAATCCTAATAAAATGTACGAAAAAACATCGCTAAAACTTTATTAATTATAATAAATTATAAATTAATGAACAATCGGTAGCTTTCCATAGGTTGAAAGAACCGTATTGTGACAATTTATAAGAAGCGATATGTAATAGTTTTATGAAAAGATTTTTTTATCACAGTGTAGTGTACCAATTAAGAACGTAGTTTAACACACTGAATACGTTCCTATAACGAAACTAACTATTATTCTTGGCAGTGATATGTGCGGTTGGAGAAAATATTTAAATAGCCTACTTGGTTTACCTTTAGGAGTTCACGTATAAAATGATAAATTTGCGAATACAAATACGATGGGTAATCCTTTAGACACTATTTATTAGCCCTGAAAAGGGCTTTTTGGTTTCTTTTTTTTGCTTTATTTTTCTCTAGAGTCCAAATCCGTACAGGGTGCGTCCTTGTCGTTTCAGAGCATACACAACATCCATGGCTGTCACCGTCTTCCTCTTTGCATGCTCAGTATAGGTGACTGCATCTCTGATGACGTTTTCAAGAAATACTTTCAGAACACTCGTGTTTCTTCGTAGATGAGACCAGAAATTCTCTTCACACCACCTCGCCTAGCCAAACGCCGGACAGCAGGCTTCGTGATACCTTGGATATTATCACGTAAAACATTTCTGTGCCGTTTAGCACCACCTTTTCATAAACCATTGACGCCTTTTCCTCTGCCAGACATAACGTTCACTACTGAGATAAAAGTGATTTGAATTTAATTGAATAACTCTCCTTCAAAGTAAAACTGATGTGATTGATTGATTTGCAAATCTTCAAATGAATATTCTTGGTACCAGGAATCCACCCGGTAGCAAACTCATTCAGCACACATTTAATGATAAGAATTTATATTACTTTTTTTTATAGTATATTAAACATATGAATTTTGTTGATATATGATAACAATAATTTATAGCATTTTGCTTTTTTTTTAGAATTTTCAGGTTCCAATATGCTTTTAAAATTATAATTCCTAATATTAAGTTTACTTAAAGCCTTAAAGTATATTTCTCTCTCTTTAACAAATTTTTTACATTTGAAAATTAAATGTTCCAAATTTTCGTATTCCTTACATTCGTCACATGCCGGGGAATCTTTTTTTTCTCATTCTGTATAAACTTGCTTTTGTATTGGCAGAATTTGTTTTAATTTTAATAATAATGTTAATTTCTTTTTTATTGAATCCAAAATTATTAAATTTATTAATAATAGGTGAAACAAAATATCTGTGGGTATTATTTGCATTTGTGTTATACCAACTAAGTGTTTCTTGTGTTATTTTAATTTTATTTTGTTTTATGAAAAGATATATAAAGAAAGGTGTGTTAAAGTTAGGTGTTATGTTTATTGCTGTTTTTGCTTTTCTATCCACTATTTCATTATATTTTATTCCTACATGGCGAGGGATCCATTGTATATATGTAATATTCCTGTTTATTAGATGGTTTTTTGTTATAGTGAGTATATCATTTATAAATATTTTAAAGTTACTTTTTGTGTTATCATTATATAATGTTTCTATTGATGATTTGCTATCAGTGAATATTACTATTTTTTTATTCTTAAATTTTAGTGCCCAGTTTAGGGCAAATATGATTGCAGAAATTTCAGCAGTTAAAATAGGGTGAGGTTTATTGAATTTAAAAAGATATTCAAAATTTTCCTGTGGGCATATAAAAGCTCCCGCAAGTTTGGTTATATCTTCTGTTTAAATATGAATAAAATCTTTATAATTGTTTTCTATATGTATATTTGAAAGTACTTTAAGAGTGTTGTTATCATTTGTTTTCTTGGTTGAATATTATCTATATTTGTGTTTAAAATTGGAAATGTAGAGGTCCAACTTGGTATTTGTATGTTAACTCCACTTGTTTTTTCTAAGATTAATTTTTTGATGTTATTTTTACATGGTAGGATATATAATGAATATCTTGAAAGTTATTTATTATTTTGTCATTAATTGGATGTATTTTGTTTTTTGAGGAAATTCTGTATATTAAGTTCTCCAATAAATATATTTTTTTATTTTTATAGGTGGAATAGCTGTTTCTGCATAAATATTTAACCCATTTGTGTGTTGATGTAATCCTATACAGTATTTTATTATTTTTAATTGTATATTTTCTAATATTTTTATCTTTGTATTTGATATATTATTAATTAGTTCAATTCCATATAAACATTTTGGGAATATAACTGCATTGTATAGTTGTAATAAATATTTATTTGCACATCCCCAGTTGGAACTGCCCAAATAACTGAGAAAATTGTATAATTTATTTGCTTTATTTTTTGTTGTTTCTACAGGGTGATTCAAAACTTATCGTTCAAATTTCGTGGGGAGGTAGGGAATACGTCAAGACACCGATTTCACATAGGAAAGTATATCCGCAAATGTACGCATGCGTATGTAGAGGGCGCTGTGTGTATCCAACCAGTGTACAGCCGCCCGACCACTCCCGACCTGATTTATCGCCCATGGATTTCTTTTTGTGGGGGGGGGGGGGGGGGGGCATGAAATACCATGTGTACGAAACCCCCGTCGACAGTGAAATGGACCTTGTTGCACGAATAGTGGCCGCCGCAGGCATTGTCCGTGATATGCCAGGCGTTTTTGAAAATGTTCGGCGGTCAATGCAACGGCGCTGTGAATACTGTGTCCACGTAAATGGTCGCAATTTTGAGCACCTACTGTGAACCTGAACTTTACCTTGTTGGAATAAAAGTCACATTCGTTACCACTTAACTGTACTGTTTCCTTGTGTTCACTTTACTTGTCCATTTTGTTCATGTAGATGACGTTTGCGGACATACTTTCCTATGTGAAATCGGTTTCCTGACGTATTCCCTACCTCCCCACGAAATTTGAACGATAAGTTTTGAATCACCCTGTATATATTTATTCCATGAAAGTTTTGAATCAATTTGAAGTCCCAAAACTTAAAATTGTCAACAATTTTCATTATTTTGTTTTTTAGATTTATTTTAAAGTCATTAGGTAATTTTTTATTCTTATGAATGTAAGTTAAAATGGTTTTCTCTGTTGATATTGAAAGGTTCCAATTTTCACAGTAATTTATTATATTGTTAACTAATTTTTGGATTGATTTTGTATATTTTCTGGATTTTTGACAGAAGTCCAGAAGATCAAGTCATTAGAACTGATGTTTCTCGGAACACTGTTTTTCGGGAAAGTTGTTGCACCTTTCGATCGGACCACCGAAAAAAACTTTCAAGTCAAAAAACCGTGATTGGTTGGTTTCGGTGGACACTCTCAGGTACAGTGAACAACACTGAATTTTCACGTACGAATTGAAAATTGCATTACCTAGTTACTCAAAAAATAATATAAAAAACTATTCATGTATTCTACCATGTATTAATACTCATTTGGGTAATTTTCGGAAATGACTAACAGACCATTACGAGAAAAACGCAGTGCTGACGTGGTTGCCAGAAACGCCACTAATTTACAATATATTAATGAACGTTTTTCGTTTTAGTCACAAATAAAATCATTAAAATTGAATTCGATATAACCAATCAATACGTTATCACTCACCTCGCCATAAAAAAAATCACGTTTTTCCTTTTATATGAAATTTATTTTATTCAAAAATTTATTTCTAAGCAGAATTTATAAACTTAATATAGGAACACCTGCCTATAAACCATTGCATTTTAAAACGAATTAAAAAAAACTTCCAAATGAGCAACATGTCTAAGAAAATAACTGATAGATCAGACTTTATCAAACCAGAAAATATTACAAAAAATTAATGTTTAATAAATTACCAGTAGTTCTTTAACTTTCCCAAATCTTGAAAAAGAATTCTAATTTTACCATGTATTAGAAACTTATGGAACAGCAACTAACTGTTAGACTTTGAATAAAATATTTCTTTCTGTTCTTGCTAAATTACTGGCTTTTGCTGTTAGTTTTGGAAAGACCGCCGTCCTTGGGATGGAACATTAAGTGGTGAGCCGTACCCTGCGTACTTTAAAGAACACGCTGGATAGCCTTGACGGGAGGCTACCTTCTATATCCCAATGGCTGTTCCATTGGGTCCCCTCCTCGAACGGTATCTGGGTCTTCTAGGTCCTTGTCACCTAACTATTTAACCGATGGTGTGCAAGAAAGTGCCGCTCAGAGGTGAAACAACCCAACTGTTAGCTTTTTTCGAAATTCAAAACTCGAATTTTAAATGCATTTCGGAAAACCTCGAGAAGGACCGCCCAGTATTATTTAACGTTGAATTAATACCGTAAGACCGAATTTAACCTACTGAATATCAAACCTCTCAAAATTTCAAAATAAATTATTGACAATGAATAATTTAAATATAAAAAATAATTTTAAAAGTCATAGTGTAATATCCAATCTTCAGAGTTTGTTTTATTTCATAATCAACTACTTTCTATTCAGAATCCTGTTGAAAACATTTTATAATATATCTCATAGTTTGAATGCTAAATCATTGACTTAACCTACTGCCTTTTCATAAATACGTCTTCACGGGGTTTTTTTATAAACTTCCGCCTTCGGTAAAAGTGATATCCACTCTTTGCTTCATTAAAATTTAATCCCCCCCCCCTTTGCGCGATCTTCACACGTTTATTCCCGTTTCCTATTTGAATTATAAACTCTGTTAATTACCTCACTGTGACTAAGCATTCACTATATAACGTCTGTTATCGCAATATATGGTTTTCAAATCAGGTATACGTCTGAAAGTACCAAATCTATCTTTTTTACTCCGCAACCTCTTATTATTGTTCTTCGCGTCTCCGGAAATACGAGAATTTCCAACAAATATATCGCATAAAGCTTATTACGATAAGCGGAAATACATGACATTGTTTCGTCAAAGTAGCAATGTAGGTGTAATATTATTGAAAATATGAACATGCTTTAGGTCTAAGATGCAGTTGATATGAGAGAGATTTCTTATTAGATTTGAATTTCATGATATGTAGATCTGATGTGAATTATTTCCTGTATTAGACGGTGAAATTATTAATCAAGTCTAGATATTTGGTGAGAAAAAATTTCCATGTTGGAATAATGTTTAAATCTGATAATGTAAAGTGACAGTTTCGCAGAAAGGAAGCGGAAATTATCGTAAGTTCTGAGTTATGTAGCTCACTTGAATATAGTTTATTGTTGATTCTTATTTTAATTTCCTTTGCTGTTAAGATTTTTAAAAATAATTCAATCTGTGTAATTTATCCAGTTTTCTTTTGAGCTGTGTTTTTTAAATTTCGAATTGAGGTTTGGAGAAAAACTATTTAAGAATAGCAGGATTGGTTTCTTTTTTTTAAGTATGATGTACTTTTTTATCTAGTTTTTCGTGTAGGTATGTTGTGTGTACATATAGGGTAATTGATATTTCTAGTGTTGAGGTGTATTTGGTGTAAATGTTCGAGTTAACATGATTTCGTGTGATGAGTAGTGTACAGTAGTGTAGTTTAAAATGTATTGTAAAGAATTGGAGATTTTTTTTAATTTATTACGTAGTAATATGTTGGCAACTTTTTGTTATTTTTCAAGGTGTTGTGATATTTATGTGATTTGTGATTTGGATGGGTTGTTGGCGTGAATATCGATGTTGGCGTGAATATCGACTTTGTGATTAGCAAGTAGTAGCAGCCAGTGGTAATCTGTGCCCAAACAAAAGGTAGCAAAGAAATCATTAGGTGAAAGATACGAAATGGAACTTAAAAAGTGTCATAAAATGTGTGTTTAAAAGTGTCCCCCCCCCCACCCCCGATCCTTTATTTCGAATTTCCTGGCCTGGCATTTTGTAATTAGGGAGTAATAGTTGGGAATGTTAATCTGTTTCCTAAGGGTAGGAAAGAAATCATAAGGTGGAAGAAACCAAATGAAACTTCGAAAGTGTCATATCTCTCTGTCTCCCCCCCCCCCCCTCCTCTGTTTTATTTAAAATTTTTTTTCAAATTTCTTAGCCAGGCATTTTTTTAATTACGAAGCAATAGCAAGCAATGGTAATCTGTGTCCTACCAAAAGTTAGGAGGGAAATCATGGGCTTGAAGAAACCAAATGCGACTTCGAAACTACCTTTTCACCCCCACTCCCAACTCGATATTTAAATGTGAAAAAAAATCGTTGAAATATCTGATTTCCTCAATACGTTTTTTTTTTAAATATGTGCCTCTCACTCTGCCTTTCATGTAGCACAAGAGAGCAATTGTCCAGTGTGAAATGGAGTAAAGGGTGTAACGTGGCGTCCCCGTGAGATGGGACGTGAGCAGGAGGAATACTCGGCGCAGAGACCTCCGGCGGCAGAGGTAAGTATCGCGAGGAAGTAGCACTTTAAGAAAAGAAATGAATGCCACCTTGCCCAGGTTCCTAAACGTACCCAAGTTCTCTATGTGTAATCAGTTTAAATGTGTCTTCCACATACCTAGGAACCTTTAACCCCCCCCCCCCCCCAAAAAAAAAAAAAAATTCTTTTTTCTGCACGTCCCACATTGAGAAGCCCTAGCGTAAATAATAACGGATCAAGCAGCTGCTTGCCACAGAGGTCTGACTCCATCTGTGCTTAACCTTCGGGTCAAACCCAGGTCTCTTAGAACTGTCGCCAAGGCCACTGCCCTGCGACAGGTGTGTGAATTGGATAGCCAAATGAATTTTGCAATTTGTTTCGACAGTTTGTTTCTGCAAGTAGAAGTGCATTTTTTTTCTCAGGCAGTGCACCACATTAAGTTGTCCATCATCAAACTATTTCAAAAACATGATATTGTACTAACACTATCTTATAAATACTTCCTATCTGTATCTCACTCGTAGGTGCACTAACCAGAATTTTATATTCCTCATCAGGGCTCTAAAGGAAATGAAATCAGATTATTATTAGTATTTTTGAACCTATGAGAGATACTTCTCAGTAATTATTAAATACTACAGAGATCTATTTCTCTCTTAAGTTCTACATCCCCAAAAATTGCATGAAACACATCTTTTCCACCACTACTACATCCCTCGATATTTCACAGATAGAAAACCTCTCCTTAAAATACACGACCTATACAATGGTAATACAAAAAAAAACTCCCCTACCGAATTGTGTATTCGGTGACCTAATTTTTCAATGTATAGAATGTAAAAATTCCTACTTTTTTTTCTCTTTTTTTTAACTTAGCCCACAATATTATATACTAAACACCTAAGTAATATTACAGTAATTTCCTAATGGCGTTGTAGTCTGTTCTGTATTTAAATGAAACTGTTGTAAAAGTATTTCACATCGGTATGCTACTGAGATGTATAAATAAAATCATATGTTCGAAGTTCTATTTCTTATTTTTTTATTTCTCAGACAAAACAATAATTTGACAACCTCTGTCTCTCATGTCAATGACAATAACTCTGTGTCTCATGTCAAAATATTAACTTTTTATTAAAATAATGCATTTATTTAAATTTTACATGCGACTGGGACTTTGGTCAACAAGCATTTTCTATCAGAAGAAAACTCCTACTAGGAGTGTTCATTCTACCACACACGGCTAACAGAGAGGTACGCATAAACAGCGGTACGATCCGTCCGGAGTTTTTAAAAGGGGATTGCAACCAGAACACAAGAATATTCAATTTGGAGATTTCAAGAGCGAGTTCTCAGATTTTTAATTTCCAAACAAGGATTTGTTCCAATAGCTGTAGAGAAAATGCCGCCTCAACCTTCAGGAAAAGCTGTGAAAAAAGCAGGAAAGGCGCAAAAAGCCGTTCGTGGTGGCGATAAGAAGAAACGCGAGAAGAAGAGGAAAGAGAGTTTCAGTATCTACATATACAAAGTTCTAAATCTCTGAATAGTTCTCTGATCCACACATCCCCTACCACTACTGAATCCACATTGCTCATCAGGCAATTTACTGTGAACCAGATTTTTAATTCTATTAAGCACAATCATGGAAAGAACTTTAACTGGAACAGAGAGTATGCTGATACCCCTATAGTTATCACAAGAACTGCGATGACCCTTTTTGAAAATAGGGATAACAATAGCTCTGGTAATATCCTTAGGAACCATGCCTTTATCATAAAAGATATTCAGAATTTCAGTCATCCAAGTGGTAACCGGAGCATTTCTGTAGTGATTTCATCTACCCCTGGGGATTTATGAAGTTTAAGTTTAGAAATAGCCAAAATAACTTCAGATCGTCTTATAGGGCCAACATTAAAGCCAATGCATCTATCATCATTACAAACTATAGGAGTAGAACTAACCGCACTGTTTGAACATCACTGAAATGCTCAGCCCACCTAGCCATGACAGAATCCTCACCTTCTATAACCTTACCATGTTTATCCTTCAATCCTTGTATGCCTGTCCGTTTTCCACGACACAAAACGTTAACTATCTGGTACAGCTCTCTGCTGTTGTGCTGTCTAACTGCTTCCTCGGCTTTCTCAGCCAATCCATCAAGCCAAAGTTTCATATCAGCAGCTAACTGATCTTTTACAAGTTTATTAAGTTCTCTGTACTGCTTTCTATTAGGACTAGTAGGGTGTTGATTACGAACATTCCTCCAGTTCTTTCTTCCCGAAATAAGCTCAAGTGCCTTATCACTCAGATAATTCTGTCTCTTCTGCTCCTTTTTTCCTAAAAGAGTACTGTTAGTGTCCAAAAAAGCCTGTTTAAAACGATCCCATTCTTCCTCAACTTCAGTAATAAGCATAACATGACTGTCATAATGACTAAGTAACCTATCATGGTAAGCTTTGGCTATAACTGGGTCTTTCAGAGCTTCAGTATTAAAAGCAAATTTTTTAACCTTAGCACAACACTTTTTAAGTTTAAGTTGCAAGACACTTTTAACAAGATAATGGTCAGATCCAATTCCTGCTCCCTTATATGACCTGGTATTCCTAAAAGAACTAGCCCATTTGCTGTTAATTAATATATAATCATTCATATTTTTATGCAGCCCATCGGGTGAAACCCATGTGTACTTATGTAGGTGTTTGTAATAAGTGTTAGTTATTCTGAATCCATTGAGTTTACTTACCTGTAGGAGACGTTGCCCATTGCCATTGCAGCTACCAATACCAAAAGGGCCTATTACTCCTGTCCACAGGTCAGAGTCAGTACCAACTTTGACATTGAAGTCACCTAGAACAAGGGTAATATCTTCTTTCTTGACAGAATTCAAAATATCCCGAAGTTGTACGTAAAACCTATCCTTCTCATCGGCATCCTCAGTGGGGTCATAAGAGCAGATAACATTCAAGTCTTTAACGCTTGTCTGAAATTTTGCTGTAAGAAACGTTTCATTAATGCACTCGTATCCTAGAAGAGCATCACTTGCGTGTCTTCTGAGAAGCAGACCCGAGCTTTGGTGATGCTTATTGTCGTCCCTCCCTGAAAAGAGAAATTTAATATTATTTTTAAGAATCTGACCTTTATCTGTCCATCTGGTCTCTTGCAAGCCGAGAATATCTAAATTATAATGGTGGAATTCTTGTGTAAGAACATCGAGAGGAAGAGCTCTGTGCAGAGTCCTCACATTCCAACTACCTATGGAGAGAAAATTGTTAATGGGATGTTTAAAGAAACTATGTTATTGAGACAGGGAACGCAGACAATATCAAACAGCCCCCTAATCGCAGACATGGGGCAAAGAACAGTTCCCCCACCCCTAAAGGCTGAAGCCATCTACACTGGAAGACTTCCTCCAATGTAGAATTTGACGATTCCAATAGAAGAAAAGAGTTCAGGTGCCTGCGATGACCTCTGCTCAGGATTATCCACCAGCTGATAAACATATCCTGTGAATCTATTCACTTGGGGCTGTCAACCCACAAACAAACAGAAAACAGCGGAAGATTTTCCCTCCACAGAAGCCCACCAGTGCCGCAAAATCAGAATCCATAATCAAGCTCAGAGCCATATATCTGTCCAGTCCAGTGGGTTTATATGGTCAGCACCAGGACCCTGTGTGGTTGACCACTCCTCAGCAGGGTAGAAAAAAAAAGAGAAGTAGCCATAGTTGTCCAGATCAGTAGGCCACACTAATCTGGCAGCCCTCCCTTTCCGTTTTCTTCCATAAGAGAGTATCTGTTTTGAAAGGTACTAATGGTCTGCACCTCGAGAAGGCGGGTCGGACATTAGGTGCTAGGCATGGCCGGTTCTATGCTTTGCTATTTTAGGTATATATTTGTATTATATTTCGATCATCTCAGGTCATCATCATCATCATCATCCTCAAGCAGCCATGGGCTACGGAGGTCCAACCAGACCGTGCAATTTAGTTCTCCAAGAAAATCTATCCTGAGCTACACCTACTGCATCTGGCCACTGCACACCAATTCTAACAAGGTCCTGTTTGACATTGTCTGACCACCGCATCCTAGGTCTCCCCCTCCTTCTGAGGCCTTTAGGCACACTGTTCATAACCCTATTCGCCAATCTATAATTATTCATACGGGCAACATGGCCAAACCAACGGAGTCTCTCTCTGCACAATATGCTGCTTAAAGGAGGTTGCAAACTCCTTTGCCTAATCTCATCATTAGTTACAAAGTTGAACCACCTAATGCCCAAGATACTGCGTAAGCATCTGGAATCAAAAGCATCTAGTTTCCTGTTATCTTGTTTACAAAGTGTCCAAGTTTCACTACCATAACTAACCCTAGAAAGAACCAAACTATTATACAGTCTAATTTTAGTCTTTAGGTGTTTACGCCTATTTCTCCACACTCTCCATAGGTTCTTAAAAGTCCCAGCAGCAATCCCTATTCGTCTGTTAATCTCATGCCGCACATCACCATTATCTGTTACATAGCTCCCAAGATAATTAAACTGTGACACCTGCTCAAGAGTGCAACCATTCAGATTAACTGAATCACAGCCTGCCTGACCAATTTTCATCACTTTAGTTTTCTCTCTGTTTAAAACTGAACCTTCTCTACTACCAGTCTCATCAACAGCTCGAATGAAAGAGTTCATCTCATCAACATCATTTGCCAAAAGGGCTAAATCATCAGCATAATCTAAATCAGAAATTTTCGTATCTCCAGCCCATTTAAGGCTAAAAACTTTCCCTTGAAGTGAATTTCGCATAACATAATCAATAACCAAGCTAAAGAGAAAAGGAGACAAAATGCACCCTTGTCGAACACCAGACGTAATGCTAAAAAAATTGCTACAAGCCTTACCAACTCTCACACATGACTCAGAGTGTTATTATAGAGAGCTTTCATTATGTTAACTAACTTGTCTGGTATACCATATGATTTCACAATCAACCACAAATTATGACGATCAACAGAGTCGAAAGCCTTTTTGAAATCAACAAAGCTAGCAACCAAAGGTTTCTGAAACTCTAAATATTTCTCAAGAATCTGCCTAAGTGAAAATATCTGATCTACACATCCCCTACCACTTCTGAATCCACATTGCTCATCACGCAATTGCCTGTCAACCAGATTCTTAATTCTATTAAGCACAATCATGGAAAGAACTTTACCTGGAACAGAGAGTAGGTTGATACCCCTATAGTTATCACAAGAACTGCGATCACCTTTTTTGAAAATAGGGATAACAATAGCTCTGGTAAAATCCTTAGGAACCATGCCTTTATCATAAAAGAGATTCAGAATTTCAGTCATCCAAGTGGTAACCGAAACATTCCCAGCTCTAAGCATTTCCGTAGTAATTTCATCTACCCCTGGGGATTTATGACGTCTAAGTTTAGAAACAGCCAAAAGAACTTCAGATTGTGTTATAGGGACAACATTAAAGCCACCAATGCATCTATCATCATTGCAAACAATGGGAGTAGAACTAACTACATTGTTTAGAACATCACTGAAATGCTCAGCCCACCTAGCCATGACAGAATCCTCCCCTTCTATAACCTTACCTTGTTTATCCTTCAATCCTTGTATGCCTGTCCGTTTTCTACCACACAAAACATTAACTATCTGGTACAGCTCTCTGCTGTTGTGCTGTCTAACTGCTTCCTCGGCTTTGTCGGCCAAATCATCAAGCCAAAGATTCTTATCAGCAGCTAACTGATCCTTTACAAGTTTATTAAGGTCTCTGTAATGCTTTCTATTAGGACTAGTAGGGTATTGATTAAGGGCATTCCTGCAGTTCTTTCTTTCCGAAATAAGCTCAAGTGCCTTATCACTCAGATAATTATGCCTCTTCTGCTCCTTTTTTCCTAAAAGAGTACTGTTAGTGTTCAAAAACGCCTGTTTAAAATGATCCCATTCTTCCTCAACTTCAATAGTAAGCAAACCATGACTGTCATAACGACTAAGTAACCTATCATAGTAAGCTTTGGCTATAACTGGATCTTTCAGAGCTTCAGTATTAAAAGTAAATTTTTTAACCCTAGCACAACACTTTTTAAGTTTAAGTTGGAAGACACTTTTAACAAGGTAATGGTCAGATCCAATTTCAGCTCCCCTATATGCCCTGGTATTCCTAACAGAACTAGCCCATTTGCTGTTAATTAATATGTAATCAATCATATTCTTATGCAGCCCATCAGGTGAAACCCACGTGTACTTATGTATGTCGCGGTGTTTGTAATAAGTGTTAGTTATTCTGAAAACATTGAGTTTACTTACCTGTAGGAGACGTTGCCCATTGCCATTGTAGCTACCAATACCAAAAGGGCGTATTACTCCTCCCCAAAGGTCAGAGTCAGTACCAACTTTGGCATTGAAGTCACCAAGAACAAGGGTAATATCTCCTTTCTTGACAGAATTCAAAATATCCTGAAGTTGTCTGTAAAACCTATCCTTCTCATCCTCATCGGCATCCTCAGTGGGGGCATAACAGCAGATAACATTCAAGTCTTTAATGCTTGTCTGAAATTTTGCTGTAAGAAACCTTTCATTAATGCACTCATATCCTAGAAGAGCATCACTAGCGTGTCTGCTGAGAAGCAGACCCACGCCTTGGTGATGCTTATTGTCGTCCCTCCCTGAAAAGGGAAATTTAAGATTATTTTTAAGAATCTGACCTTTATCTGTCCATCTGGTCTCTTGCAAGCCAAGAATATCTAAATTATAACGGTGGAATTCTTGTGTGAGGACATCAAGAGAAAAAGCTCTGTGCAGACTCCTCACATTCCAACTACCTATGGAGAGAAAATGGTTAGTGCGATGTTTAAAGAAAATATGTTAATTGAGAGAGGGAATGCCGACAATATCAAACAGCCCCCTAATCGCAGACATGGGGCAAAGACCCGTTCCCCAACTACTAAAGGCCGAAGCCATCTACACTGGAAGACTTCCTCCAATGTAGAATTTGACGATGCCAATAGATGCAAAGAGTTCAGGTGCCTGCGATGACTTCTGCTCAGGATTATCCACCAGCTGATAAACATATCCTGTGAATCAATTCACTTGGGGCTGTCAACCCACAAACAAACAGAAAACACAGCGGAAGATTTTCCCTCCACAGAAGCCCACCAGTGCAGCAAAATCAGGATCCATAATCAAGCTCAGAGCCATATATCTGTCCAGTCCAGTAGGTTTATATGGTCAGCACCAGGACCTGTGTGGTTGACCACTCCTCAGCAGGGTAGAAAAAAAGAAAAGTAGCCATAGTTGTCCAGATCAGTAGGCCACACTAATCTGGCAGCCCTCCCCTTCCGTTCACTTCCACAAGAGAGTATCTCTTTTGAAAGTTACTAACGGTCCGCACCACGAGAAGGCGGGGTCGGACATTAGGTGCTAGGCCTGGCCGGTTCTATGCATCATCACAGGGGATTGGTGCATAGCTCTCCTTCCAGTGACTACCTAGCTACAATTCACCAAAAAACCCAACACACAGCCCAACACGCAGCACACTATTTGCGTAGTGAGGAAACCCCCGAAGCAATGGAGAGTCAGGACGCGAGTGCGCCACCCACCCAGGAGCCGTCCCCAACGACGCGACCTCTCCTGGCCAGGTTCGTAAATTTAGTAAACCCTTATGAAGAAGATAGTAGTCGCACGGCTGCAGCGTTTTTCGAACAAATAGAGGGAGTAGGGAAGATCGCACGATGGGAGCCGAGCGAGATGGCAATCATTGCCCGCTTGAAGCTGCGAGGAGCCGCTGCGGAATTCGTTAACCAATCCCCGGAATTAAGGAACGAAGAGGATTTTGACATTTTCAAAAGGGCGGTGTTGGAATGGTTCGATAGTGAGGCGCCATTACCACCTGCCTGCATGAATTCACAAGCTGTCAGCAAGCGGCGAACGAGAGTGTCCGGGAGTATGCTGCCCGCATTCGGACTCGGGCCTATCAGTTTTTGGGAACAGCAGGGAGAAACACAGACAGCGAGGATCAGGGAATCGGCGATCAGATGCGCCTTGCCCAGTTTTTGGCAGGCCTGGCCCCGCGGCTCAAGCGGTTCGTACTGTCTCATAACCCCCGCACCTTTGAGGAGGCTTTAGCGAAAGCTACACTGGAGGAGAGCAATGAGCGTGCCTCCGGGCGACCGCCAGCCATACGAGCACTCGACGAGGAAACCCCTGCTAGAAACACAGAGTCGAACCCTCTGCCCCAGCTACAGGATCTGTTGGCAGCCTTTCTGCTGTGCCAGATCCAGGCAGATTTAGTACGTTTGGGGGAGTGCCTCCACCAGATTGAGGGACAGCGAGAGAGGAGCCATACCAGTCAGCCCCAGCAACAGCAGCACCCCTGGGCGGATCGCCGGGGTGTCACGTGCTTTGCGTGCGGTGGAGTGGGCCATTATGCCCATTAGTGTGCGTCGCCCCCGACCCTACGCCCACGTGACCCGCAATACCAAACAGGACGAAACCGGCAGCAAAATCGAGACCGAGCAACCCCACGGAGGACCCGCTGGACGAGAGAGAATGGATTCCCTTTTACCCCCCCCCCTCAGCAACTCGAGAACAGGGTAGAGAAGAGTTGCGGCAAGCCAACTACCATACGGCTCCTTTAAACTAGAATGGGAGGGAAGCCCCGGATGCACTTCCCAGAGTCCAACCGAAGCATCAGCCGTCCACATTGCCCCGTGCTATACTATGCAGTGATGAAAATTCACCCATTGTGTCCGGCCACATGGAGGACACGGAGGTGTCGGCCCTCGTCGATACCGGCGCCACTGTGTCCGTCATGAATAGCCAGTGTTTTCAGCACTTGAGAAGCCGAATCCTGCACAAAACGGTCCCCCCCCAACATAATTTGAAAACTGTAGATGGCCACCCCCTTCCAGTGATAGGCAGATATATGGTGACCCTCACATTTGATGGGATTAGTTTTGAGCACCCCATAGTAGCCCTTGACATAGACACTCCACGGTACGACATGATAATGGGACACGATATCCTCAAGAAGCACCGATTCATCATAGATTGTCATTCAGGCACATTGCAAAGGAAAAAGGACGAGGAATTGAAACATAGGAGCACCCCCCTCACACTGCCCGCTTACCCTGCCCAGGAGCAACCTTCACCCCCCTCCCTTACACCCACGTACATTGGGCGCATCGTGCAGAAGCTCTGCGTCCCTCCTCGAGCCGAGCGCATAGCCCTCGTCGAATGTTCTGCCCCCCAGCTCTGAGGATGCACGATCTTAGCTCAGCCACATGAGCGGCTGAAAATAGGTTCAGTGCGCGTGGCCCGCTCAGTGAACCGTGTGGACGGTAGCGGCCGACTCAACATCCGGGTCGCCAATACCTCCAATGTCCCTTTCTGGCTGAATAAAAACATGCGCATCACCACGTTGGAAGCCCTCGACACCGAACAAATAGAACCCCCTAGCATCCCCCGGAAGACGAGAAAATCGCCCCTGTCCCTGGAGGATTTCCAGCTGGACAATCTTGGGCCTCGAGAGAAGAGTAAACTGGGGAAATTGTTGATGAAAAATAGAGATGTTTTTGCGAGAGATATCAGCGAATTGACCGGCACAGATGCCGTGTACCATGAAATCCACCTCACAGATGACCACCCCGTGAGGCAGCGGGCATACAGGGTGCCATTCGCGCTGCAGGGCGAATTAGACCGACAAGTGGATGAGTTGTTAGAGCGAGGAATAATAAGAGAAAGCGCCTCTCCTTTTGCATCCCCCATCGTCTTAGTGAAGAAAAAAGACTCCACATGCAGATTCTGCGTTGACTACAGGGCACTAAATGCGAAAACAGTCCCAGATTCGTACCCTCTCCCCCTCATAAACGAAATTATCGACCAACTAGCTCACGCCAAATATTTTAGCTCGCTGGATATGGTATCCGGTTATTGGCAGGTTCCCGTACACCCACGTGACGTGGAGAAGACTGCGTTCATCAGCAGGAAAGGGTTATTTGAATTTAACTACTTACCATTTGGACTGAAGAACAGTCCCGCTACTTTCCAACATTTACTGGACCATGTATTAATGGGAATGCGACAAGAGCAAGTTCTCGTCTACCTCGACGACATAATGGTGGCCTCTCAGACATTTGAACAACACACAGAACGGTTACAGAGGGTATTTGACCGCCTACGGGCCTACAATTTAAAGTTGAAGCCAGCGAAGTGCCAATTCATGAAGGAATCCCTCACTTACTTGGGACATTTGATTTCCGCAGAAGGGGTCCAGCCAGACCCGCGGAACGTCCAGGCCATTGAAGAATTTCCTCGCCCCCGTAGTGTCGGGAACGTTCGAGCCTTTCTAGGCCTAACCGGCTACTACCGGCGCTTTATCGATCGCTACGCTGATCTTACAGCCCCCTTGGTCCATTTAGTGAAGAAGGACACCCCTTTTAGATGGTCTGCAGAAGCAGAGGAAGCATTCGAAGTACTGAAGAGGAAATTAATGACCGAGCCCCTTTTCCTGTACCCCGACTTTGGACGGAAGTTTTTCCTGTCGACCAATGCGTCGGATATTGCGGTAGCCAGCGTACTCGAGCAGGAGACGGATGACGGTTTCCATCATCCGGTAGCTTACGCCAGTCTGAAATTGAAGCCCCCGGAAACACGCTACTCAACGATTGAGTAGGAAGCTCTTGCAATCCGTTTCGCTATTACCCATTTCAAGCAGTACCTGTATGGGCGGTGATTTACGGTTGTGTCCGACCATGCCCCCCTCACATATTTACTGAAGCTCAAGGACCCCCTCCAGTAGACGGGCCAAGTGGAATCTGACGCTGCAGGACTACGATTTTGACATCATTTATTGGCCTGGGAAACACAATGTCCCCGCCGATACCCTGTCCCGTCACACAGACAGTCGAGAGAAATCCTCCGTCCCAGAGCCCCTTTGGCGATTTAGCCCGTCTGAGAGACCTACAGCTGGAGGACCCCACCTTTAGGAACACCATCGAAATTTTAGAGAGTAGGACTTACGATTCACCCGCCAGTGCCGCCGAACCCTTTTACTTGAAGGAAGGTATCCTATACCATTTGGCCCCCCAACTAGCCATAGCCCCCGCATGGAAGCAACGGAGCAGCTAGCGATCCCCGTCAGTCTGCGAGGGCAGATATTAGAATTGTGCCACGACAACCCCTGCTCAGGCCACTTGGGAGAGTACAAAACCTTGCAAAGGGTAAGGTCTGAGTATTACTGGCCCGGCATGTACGCCGATATTCGCAATTACGTCCAGACTTGTACATCTTGTCTGCAATGGAGAGGCTACGTCGAGAAGAAGAAGGGAAACCTAGTTCGAGCCCCACTCACAAGCCGCCCCTTTCAGCGCATAGGCATGGATATTTTAGGCCCTCTCCCCATCACTCAGCGAGGAAATAAGTACATCTTAGTCATTATGGACTATTTCACCAAATGGCCAGAGGTCTACGCGCTGGCCGATCAGTCAGCACAGTCGATTGCTAGAGCCTTTGTAGAAGATTTTATTCCCAAACATGGAATTCCCATTACTGTCATCAGTGATAATGGGCGCGACTTTACCGGTCGCGTGATGACTGAGGTGTTTAACCGATTAGGCATTACCAAACAAAACACTAGTTTCTATTACCCGAGCTCCAACGGCCTCGTGGAGAAATTCAACCAGTCCATAGCATCCATTTTATCTCATCTGGTGGCCGACAAAAATTATGTGTGGGATTTGTTTTGATGGCTTATCGGAGTGCCACCCATGAAACCGCCTATTTTCTACTATATGGCCAAGACGTGGCCCTACCTTACCAGATGTGGCAGACGAAGGAGCCCCCAACCTACGCCAATACTGAGAGCTATGGCGAACAGTTAGCCAACAAATTGAATGAAGCGTATGAGCTGGTGAAGGCGAATCTTGAAACAGCAGCTACGAGTCAGGAGGAGCAGAGGAAAAAAATGGCCATGGATAAAGGTATTCGGCCTGGTGACCTAGTGTTTTTATATAGCCCACGGGTCCTTCGCAGGAATACCAGGAAGTTGTCGAAAATGTCCACCGGGCCATGGCGAGTGCTGCAATGCCTCACCGAAGTGAATTATAAAATTGCCTTAGTCGCCAACCCTCACAAAGTGGAGACAGTACATGTCGATCGCCTCACCAAACTGCGGAAGCGACGCCCGTACCTGATAGGTGGGCCCTCCATCCCAGAAGACCCCACACCAAAACCCCCGACACCCCCATCGCGACCCATCATTGAGCCAGAATCTGAGGACGATGACTGGGAATCGAACCCCCGCGTCACACGGAATCACGTTGCAGGTCGCCCGGCGCCAGGCACGCCAGCGCGCCCTATCACCACAGCGAGCTCCCAGCCGCCGCCACACGCTAACGACGCCAGTCAGCCACACAGGTACGACCTTCGACCACGTGCGCCAGACGGAAGAGTCGCGCCAGCCCCAGCCACTGCTGCTGACATGCCCCCGCACACCGTGGCTTGCTATAACGTTAACACATCCGGTGGATCAGCACCCCCTCCGCCTTTGCCTCAGCGGCTGCTCCGCAGCAGACGACACTTGAAATCACGGAATGCTGGGATACATGACGAACCCGAGGAAGTGAGCCCCGCCTCATGGGCTAATGTTGTCGTGAAGGGACGCCTTCACGATGCATCGCCCCAGGACAGCAGAAATCCCCTCCCCTGGTCCGTCACTGCTCAACAGTCTTCATCAGTACACTAGCGCACTCACTCACCCCCCCCCCCCCGGCTATCAAGCGCAGCGAAGGAGTGGAATCTGAGTCATAGAACGCTCACGCGAGAAATCGAGAGAATTTCTTCCGTGCGCGGTGGCCGAGCCGGCCGCAAGCGGAGATGGTGACGTTTTGGGCAGACTCTGGCAGGACTGCAGGTTCGACGCACATCCCCCCCCGTGAGTCGGAGAAGGAAGCGTGCCGGGAGGTGACGTCATGTCATGCCGCTCGTCTTATCCTCCCAGGGCCCGGGAGATGCTACGAGAGCGATGACATCGACGTACCGGCATCTCACAACCCCCCCCCCCACACACACACACACACACACGTTCAATCAATCAATCAGCCGGAAGAAACACCGCAGCTATTAGAATAGTGTAGACCTAGTGCAAAGCCCTCCATTTGAATAGTACAGATTTGAGATTCGATGAATAATTATAAATGATTTTGCTATTAGAGATTTCAGTTTTTGAGAAGTGTCTTGATTATCAATTATGGAATGACCGAGAAGTGATTTTGTTGCTATTTAATAATCTATCGAGAAATAATTATAGTTGGTCATTGTAAGAGTAAGAGTTAGATGATTTTGTTATTGTAAGAGTAACCGTTAGATGATTTTGTCATTGTAAGAGTAACAGTTAGACGATTTTCTCAGTATAAAGTGAGTTTTTTTTTTGGGAAGTGTCTTGATTATCAATTATGGAATGACCGAGAAGTGATTTTGTTGCTATTTAATGAATTTACCGAGAAATAATTATAGTTGGTCATTGTAAGAGTAACAGTTAGATGATTTTGTTATTGTAAGAGTAACAGTTAGATGATTTTGTTAGTATAAAGTGAGTTTTTTTTTTTGACAACTGTCTTGATTATCAATTATGGAATGACCGAGAAGTAATTTTGTCGCTATTTAATGAAATTATCGAGAAATAATTATAGAGGATTATTGTAAAAGTAACTTAGTAAAATGAGGTTGTCATTATTGGACAAGTTTGCTGAGAAGTGACTGCTATAGTATTATTGTAGAACGACGTAGTAAAATGATTTTGTTACTGTAGAGTGAACCCATTGAGAAATGATTTTTGCTTTTATTGTTGGAATTGTTAAAGAGAGATGAACTAACTTCAGGAAGTTCTTGCTAAAGCGTTGTGACACAAGATGGTCTTGTGAATTTTCAGGGTACCCAGATAAGCAAATTGAAGGTTTAACTGTCGCAGTTATAGACAGAGAGTAGGGATAGGATAAATTGTGGGAAAAGAATCAGTTTAGACTAGCGTCTTAGGAATTATTGGAATTTGTAGAAAGGAATTATTTGTGAAACTATTAGGAAGAAATGGTTGACATGTGAGTTTAAGAATTAATTGAGTTGTAACTTAAGTTTCTGTGACGAGTAAATTGATTATAGAAGGATTAAACGGAATATAATCAGTGTGATTTGATTAGGAGTGTAATTTGTGCCCTAAGCTTTTGAAGTACTATGTAACAGTGCTAAGTTTCTGTGATGAGTGAATTGATTATAGAAGGACTAAACAAAATATAATCAGTGTGATTCCCCCTCGGTGTGAGCGCCTGTACGTGGTGAGGGGGACCACCCTGTGAAGGTTCCCGCTGGCTCGGTTACCTTTGCAGGGTCATAAACGCTCGCCCGTGTGTTTGCCGTGCACGGAGACCCGTGTCCCTGGAAAGGAGGATCCTGGCAGTTGCTCAGGGGTCCCCGTCTTCTCTCCCCAGCTCATGACTGGTGGGGTCCCCTTTGGCCATATTGCCATTGGGGAGCCTGTCTGTCGCGGGGCTGGGCAGCGACTTCCGGTGCCGCTGCTATACACTGCTTTGGCCTCTGCTTCAGGTAAACGGGAGGTCCTGGGGTGGCCCCCTCAGGATCAATCGGCTGGTGGGCTGGTCCTGCTAGGATCAACTATGCAGATCGGTGAGTAACCTTGTCCACCGATCGGACAACGGTTTGCGAGTTTCCCCACACATTTACTAATTTTGCAGTTTTCTTTCTTTTGTGTGGCCAGCTCTTGCCTCACACTTTATTGCTTTGTTGCTTCTTTTCTTTTGTGGGAACTCCGACGAGTTTCCCACCACTTATCTTTTTCTTTTCTTTTTGTTTTGTTGTGCGGGCTTGGCTCACTGCCTGTATGGGTATGGTGCCCGGGCAGCCCTGGCGCCCGACTGGGCGTCCCCTTGTTGGACTCCATGGTGGGTGGGGACAATGGACACTGAATTTTCTAAAACAAACATGAGTTCCACAACTCAAAATTCATCGGTCAATGCCGCCAAGAGGGCTCGCCATGAACCCCCAACTTCTTTGTCTTTGCCTTCGTCTTCGTGTGTGTCTCCATCTCCGAAGTTCCTGATCATCAACTCTACAGGTGATCAGGTTCTTGGAGACATGTCCCCTTTTTTTTATAAATAAGGGTATTCTAGGTCTTGCGGGAGAGCCGAAATCTGGTGACTTGCAGGTGGAGACTGTGTGCTCCAAGCATTCGGAGCTTCTATTAAAGGTTACAGCGATTGGTGGAGTGGCTGTCGAAGTCACTCCACACAAGACACTCAATTCCTCCCGGGGTGTGATCTCCGAGTGGGGCCTCCTCAAGGTTTCTGAGAAGGAAATCCTCTCAGAGTTTTCGGCCCAGGGAGTGATTGCAGTCCACCGGGTTTCTTCACGCCGTAATGGAAAGTTAGAGCCCAGCCGGGTACTTATTCTAACTTTCAACACACCACGCCTGCCTACTTCCATCAAGGCAGGATACTTACACTGCGAGGTGCGGCCATTTATCCCCAATCCTCTGCGTTGCTTTCAATGCCAGAGGTTTGGCCATGCCCGCACCGCATGCCGGGGCAAGCCCACCTGTGCTCGTTGTGGCAGTCAGGATCACCTTGAACCTGACTAAACAGCAGAAAAGGCATGCTGTGTAAATTGCTGTGGTGAACATCCGGCGTACTCCCGCGACTGTCCGAAGTGGCTGGAGGAGAAAGAGGTACAGCGCCTGAAGACCCTCCACAACATCAGCTATCCAGAGGCGAGAAAGCTCGCTGCACCGCCTGCCCCACCTGGCAAGGTCTCCTATGCCGGTGCGGTGGTCGGAAAGCCTGTCGTTAAGATGGCTTCCGTGGTGGTGCAGACCGACATCAGCGTTCCACCAACTGAATCTTTCTCGCCTGCTGCGAAGTACCTCTTGACGCAGGCGAAGCCGACGTCGGTGTCAATCTCGACATCGACACCGGTTTCTATTCCTGTGTCTGTACCTTCCACTTCCACCTCCGGAAGACAAAATCCAAGGGGCCCCGGCCGGGGCCCAAAGAGAAAATTTTACCTCCTCGTTCGGCGGTCTCTGATCCATGTTGCTCGGACGACTCCGAGGACATGGACACCGACAGCCCCATTTTTACAAAACCGTCGCTGGCGACGGTTAAAATAAATCGAAAGTCGTCCGCCAATTCTTCAAATACCTGAGATGGCCACACTCCTTCAATGCCACTGTCGTGGATTCCAGAGGAATATTGACGACATCAAGGTCCTCCTAAGAGCACACGAACCCCTCTGCGTGTGCCTTCAGGAGACATACTTGCAGACAGACAACAATCCCACTATCCGGCACTTTTCTCTCGTTCGCCACGACCGGGATGGAGATGGTCCAGCCCACGGAGGTGTTGCCATCCTCGTGAGCAACCATTCTCCATTCCAGGTCATTCCCCTTACCACGAACTTAGAGGCGGTATCCATCCGCCTCTTTGTGGGATTTTCGTTGACTGTCTGTTCTGTCTATCTCCCACCCAGATGCATCGTTTTCCGGGACGACCTTGATGACCTAGTCTCGCAGCTGCCGTCCCCCTTCCTCTTCATGGGGGACTTCAACGGACACAGTCCACTTTGGGGCAGTGCTGACCCCAACGGGAGGGGCCGGGTCCTGGAGCAGTGACTCCTGGATCCTTCTCTCTCCCTGTTGAACACCGGTGTCAGTACTTACTTTCATTCCCCAACCCGCTCTTTCACTGCCATTGACCTCACCATCTGCTCCTCCTCGATCCTTCCACTCTTTACATGGGAGGTCGAGGACAATCCATATGGAAGCGATCACCTCCCCATGGTGTGCGCCATCTCTCGTGGGGGGCCTTGCAGCCCTTCGCGTGTCTCCCGGTGGAGGCTTGATCGGGCTGACTGGAGTGGCTTCGAGCTCTTGTCTGAGCTTCATGAACACTCTATCAGCCAGGAGCCCATCAATGTCGCAGTGGCGGAGTTGACGGACTGCATCGTCCATGCAGCTGCCTCTACTATTCCTCAGACCTCGACTCGGTTTCCACGGTTCCCAAAACCGTGGTGGAATCCCGACTGCACCGCAGCTAGTAAGGCTCAGAACAAGGCTTGGGGGGTGTTTCGGAGATATCCGACGTCCCCCAACCTCGAAGCATTCAAACGCGCCAGGGCGAAAGCCCGTTTCGTCCGGCGCCAGAGCCAGAAGGAATCTTTGATGAAATATGCATCTTCTATCACCCGCACGACCAGTTCTAAGGTTGTGTGGGATAAGGTCCGGAAGATGGGTGGGAAGTACGTGTCCCACTCATTATCGATCCTGGAGCACAATGGACAGGCAATTGCTGATCCTCGTGCAATTGCCGACACTCTGGGGGAGTCATTCTCCTCCATCTCCTCATCTTCCTTGTACTCCCCCGAGTTTCTGGCCCAGAAGAGCAGGGCCGAACGCTCTCCGCTGTCCTTCCATTCGAATGGCCTGGAGTCTTGCAACAGGCCATTCACAGTGGAGGAGCTTCGCCTTGCTCTGCACACTTCTCGTGCATCTGCTGTGGGCCCAGATAATGTCCATTATGCCATGCTCCAACATCTCTCACCATCGAGTAAGGATCGACTGCTCCGACTCTTCAACCGTATTTTCATTGAGGAGCAGTTTCTGGACTCCTGGCGGGAGTGTGATGCCCCATCGTTCACTTTTGCTTTACCTTAACCAGTTTTGTTTAATTTACGTTATATTTATCATTTTGGGGATTTTTATTTCCTTTTCGGCATCACAGCACTCGTTTTCAAGTTTCTAGCAGTTGCGTACGCGCAACTCCGAACTTCCGACCGTAACCGTTAAAGCGCGTGCCAAGGACACACCCCCTCTTGCGTCATAGCTTGCGTCCTTCGTCATTGTATGCAAATGTCTTTCCCGGCATGCGCCGGCCCATTGTCAAAACCGTGACCTGCGAGTCACTGAGAGCACTAGAGCACTTGAGAGAAGCACTAGAGCACTTGAGAGCAGAGTTGTAGAGAGAGCAGAGAGATGTAGTAAGGTGCGTAGCACCGTGCGTGTAGCACAAGAGATGTTTTTTTATTGATGTCTTGGTGAGTTAATTATTTTGGAAATAAATCTATTTTGTTTTGTTATAAACTTTTGAGTCTATAGTTTTTTATCTTGAGCAACGCTAATTTAGGATCTTTTTTATATTAACTCTTATTTTGTTAAGAATCATTTTTGACTCTTACTTATGAACGCTCGCTGGCATTTGAACCCTAAATCAACTTATTCTACATTTTGGCAATTTGTTAATTATTGCCTGGCGCCCGTCTAAGCTATCCGGAGCATAAAACTTAAAGTATTTTGCATTGTTTGGAGCGTTACAGAGTCACATAAAAGAAGTGGCGCAGCGAACAGGGACACGACAGTATTTAAAGATAGTATATATATTTGTGGATAAATTTTGTATGATTGTCAAAGATAGTAATTTTTTGAGCTCAATAGTTGTATGTACTAGTTGTAGATTTAACGGCAGCTTAAGCCGAAAATTTTTGTTGAGCAAGTAGCTTAACATTTTTTGTGTATTATTCAAAGGTACTGAAGTTTCAGCGTAGATATTGCTGAATATTTAAGATATTTGTCGTATGTAATGATTAGAAGTGTCGGGACACACAAGTACGTAGGACGATAAGAAAAATTTTTTTATAAGCAAATTTATATTTTTGTAAAGCTTAGTTATAGCTTTAGTATTGTTGTATAGCAGTACCTTTGAGCGCTGCTCAAGATAAAAAAAAGGTTTTCAAAATTTCCAAAATTCAAAATTTCGGCAGACCGCTAAACATGTCTGCTAACAATATGGCCGATTCCGCCATAATGACTCCCGACATAGAAAGAGTAAAGGGTAAATTGCAAGAGGTAATTATGGAAGCAGAAGTGCTAATGAATCTGCTTGATGATAATCGGGAGAAAAGGGGAACAACAACAACCCCTAAATTTGCTGACAATGCTACGTCAGTTCACCAACGAAGAAACTTTGAACGTAAGGTTCCATTTTCTGTTCCGCCAGAAGCAAGCGATAGAACAGAGTATTTTAAACCGCCACAACGATCCTTATGTTAATTGGCCTTTACCTGAGATAAGGTTCGACGGTTCGAAACATCCGTCATCGTGGACATTTGTCAAGTCCATGGAGGAGCACTTCCGTTTACATGAAGTGCCAAGCAACAAAAAAGTTGTTTTAGCAGTATCTTGCCTAATTGGATGCGCTAAGCAATGGTGGAATAACGTAGGATGTCGTCATGGCATAGAACTTTGGGAAGAATTTAAAAACGAAATCATGGACATATATCCGGCTTATAATGATTTTACAGAACTAGCTACAGAGTTGTTTTCACGAAGACAAAGGGAAAGAGATGACATAGAAAAATTCATATGGGGTACAGTAGAATTATACCAGCTGTACGATGCTGATGCCGCTGAAATTGATATTGTAAATTGCATATTGTCTCAATTACTTTTTCCTATCCGAGAATTCCTAGAAATACGAAACGTGAATTCCGTTTCAGAGTTAGTCAAATTGGCTCGGCAATACACTGCAAGAAGAGAATCTGCAGCAAATACACATAACCAACAATGGATGCCATTCCCGCCAAAGCAGCGATATCAGGTTGAGTCGCGTAGAATGACTCCCGCACGACCGGAATTTACACGGTCCCGACAATTTGCGCCGAACGCGCCTAGAACTATAGAATATGAACGAAGTAGAGACTTTTTGCCACGTCAAGCTTCGAACCATAACACTAGACCTAAAACTTTGGTTAAACAAAAGAGAGAAACTATCACTTGTAACTTTTGTGGCCGACTAGGACATATTGAGAAATACTGTTACCAAAGGAATGAAAATTCGGGAAACTTTCATCGGGATCTTTGAAGCGAGAGGCCAAGGTTCCTCAACAAAAGCCCTCTCAGGAGTTATGCCTTGCCACTATGGCTTTACCTTTTGTTACTGATTGCCACGAAGTAACTAAAATAACAGATCGAAACGATACAGAAGTCGATCTTCCATTTGCTAAGGAACAAGTTTTCGATGGTACTAATGACGAATGTCAATTGACAGTGCAGCCGCGGTCCCGTGGACTTTTTGACTTACCTTGTCCAGAACAGATTATTTCAGAAGCACCTATAAAATGTCCCGTTAGTGCAAATAATGAGTGTTTAAATAACGAAGTTTGTGAAGTAGAAGAATCGTATGAGGAAGCCGTTTTTGAAAAGGTTTTTAAAGTAGAAGTTTTAAAAGAAAGTAATAATAATGAAAATAATTTTGAGTCTGATTTAAGTGAAGAAAAAACCAACCAAGAAGTTGTGCCGACCGCAAGTATTCCTGACAAGTCTGGAGGTCCTCAACTATTAAAGCGTCATTTGGAGGCGGACACCAATAAGCCTAAAAAGTACGAGAAAAGTTTCTTCAAAAATCCGCACGGAGCAACGAAAAGCCGACGAAACGACCAGAGCCTGCAGAGCGACAACCGGCAGCGAAGCAGCGAACATCGGGAAGATGACGTCACGAGAGAGATCTACAGCGACGACTTGACTTGAACGAGATCTTCAGTAACAACTTTACGTGAAGCCACCCAACGACGGTGGAAGGAGGAAACGGACTAGATGATTTATCGCCACGGAGTGCCAACAATGAAATTTAAGTATATTTTTCTTTCACTTGGCACTTGATTGAGTTATAAAATGTTTTTTTTTCTGGAATACATGAAGACGAAGAAGACGCCTTATTGTGAATTATATAGTTAGCGATGTTTAATTTCTTGTTGAAACTTTAGAGTTCGATATTTACTTTTGAAAAGTGAAATTTTTGTAGTTCGAGTTTATACTTGTGTGAATAGAATTTTTTTTTGCATTCTTGTTCATCGAGGTTCTAGTTATTGTATTTACGTGAGTTAAAATGTATTTTTGTAGATTTTTTTCAGCTGACTGATAGCTGAAAATTTTGTAAGTCGATATTGGAAAGTTTAGAAATTGTAAAATGTTTCTGGATATGAATGAGAAGAGTGAAAGAGAATTAGTGATTTAAGAATTTGTATTGTAAAATAACGTGCATTCCAAAGTGAATTTATGTAAAAAAAAAAAGGAGATTCATGTAAAAGTTATTGGATGAAATGTTATCATCGTATATTATAAATTATTTACACTCTTTTTTCTTTATTCTTAGATACGATTTATGTATATGTGTTTAAATCTGTTCAGTGTCATCAGTGATATTTATGTGTCAATGATACGTAATTTTTGGGGATGACATTGACAGTATTTATTGGTATATATAGATGATGACCATGATGATGACTGCAGAATTTTGTTTTTTTTGTGTGTACCTTTTTAGAGCTGTCCCCAAATGGCCTAGTCTGATAACAGAGTTGTTATCAGCATAACTCCTTTGGGAGGGGGACGTTAGCTCTGAAGGGGGAGGTAACTAATGATTTTTTTATTTCAGCTAGATCGCGATTTCTGTGAATAGGAGAAGAATTAGCGGATGATTACAATCCCGCTTGTTTGTAAATTTTGAATTTTCTTAGCTTTGCGTATTTGAATGTAATTAGGAGGAGATAACGGTGTTCGAATACCCGTTTTTTTTATGTGATTTAGGAGAAGATTTAGCTTTCACGAATTTTTTATTGTGGTTAGGGGAAAAGCGGAAGTTATTACCCCGCTAACAACAAATGTAATGAATCACTTTTTCTTTTCATCTTTTTAACATTTATTAGACTTAGAAAGTTAGGAGTTGATTAACCTGTTTTTCTGTACAGTTCAAGATATGCCAATTTCGAGTTTGTATCAGAATGTGATACTAGTTAGACCGATGATGCTAGTATACAGTTAACTGTCACAGCCACTGGTATGTATTGACACTAGG
Organism: Ryuthela nishihirai; assembly: GCA_038380435.1. NCBI lineage: Eukaryota > Metazoa > Arthropoda > Arachnida > Araneae > Heptathelidae > Ryuthela > Ryuthela nishihirai. The sequence continues at coordinate 452,278 of JAWZYU010000120.1, forward strand.
TTAGCTGTTAAATACATATTTTTGTTAGGAGGAAAAGGGAGGAGGTACCTTTGGTTGTGCTGGAAAATTGTGTCAAAGTAAGAATAGTTCATCATATCAAAATTTGCGCTAGCATACTTTTACTTATTTATGTTCAGCCATGTGTAAATGACGTAAGATGTGTCCTTTATTCAAAATTGCTCGTCAAAATTTGTTAGGTCAAACATTTTGACTCCCTTTGGAAGGGGGAGTTGTGATGCCCCATCGTTCACTTTTGCTTTACCTTAACCAGTTTTGTTTAATTTACGTTATATTTATCATTTTGGGGATTTTTATTTCCTTTTCGGCATCACAGCACTCGTTTTCAAGTTTCTAGGAGTTGCGTACGCGCAACTCCGAACTTCCGACCGTAACCGTTAAAGCGCGTGCCATTGTATGCAAATGTCATGTATGTACTTCGTCATTGTATGCAAATGTTTTTCCCGGCATGCGCCGGCCCATTGTCAAAACCGTGACCTGCGAGTCACTGAGAGCACTAGAGCACTTGAGAGAAGCACTAGAGCACTTGAGAGCAGAGTTGTAGAGAGAGCAGAGAGATGTAGTAAGGTGCGTAGCACCGTGCGTGTAGCACAAGAGATGTTTTTTTATTGATGTCTTGGTGAGTTAATTATTTTGGAAATAAATCTATTTTGTTTTGTTATAAACTTTTGAGTCTATAGTTTTTTATCTTGAGCAACGCTAATTTAGGATCTTTTTTATATTAACTCTTATTTTGTTAAGAATCATTTTTGACTCTTACTTATGAACGCTCGCTGGCATTTGAACCCTAAATCAACTTATTCTACATTTTGGCAATTTGTTAATTATTGCCTGGCGCCCGTCTAAGCTATCCGGAGCATAAAACTTAAAGTATTTTGCATTGTTTGGAGCGTTACAGGAGGCCATCGTCTTGGCCTTCCCTAAGCCAGGAAAAGATCCCAAGATTCCTTCGAATTATCGTCCAATTGCGTTGACGAGCAGCGTCTGCAAGGTGTTGGAAAGGATGGTAAATACCAGGCTGGTCTGGTATTTGGAGCATCACGGCCTTCTTTCCAACACCCAGTGTGGCTTTCGCAGGCACCGGTCTACTGTAGACCACCTGATCCGCCTCGAATCGGCGATCAGGAATTCTTTTTAACGTCGAGAGCACCTGGTGTCCATTTTCTTCGACATCGGAAAAGCGTACGACACGGCATGGAGATTCGGCATTATTCGTGACCTTCACAGCTTCGGCTTGCGAGGTCACATGCCGATCTTCATTGCAAACTTTTTATCTTCTCGTATTTTTCGAGTTCGTGTCGGCAACACTCTGTCGCGGCCTTTCCCCCAAGAACAGGGGTGCCACAAGGCTGCGTCAGTGTTACACTTTTCACTGTCAAGATATATTCCATTACACGGCAACTTCCTCCGACTGAAGGCATTGCCCTTTATGTTGATCACTTTAGATTCTTTTGCTCATCGTCCAGCATGAGGGTCATTGAACGACAACTGCAAACTGCCCTGAACAATCTCTCGGTTTGGGCGACGGCCAATGGGTTCCGGTTCTCCCCACAGAAGACCGCTTGTGTGCACTTTTGCCGCAAACGTAATGTTCATCTGGACCCCGAGCTGCGGCTCGGGGTAACATCATTCCAGTTGTGGCGGAGACCGAGTTTCTCGGTCTCATCTTCGACCGGAAATTGACATTTTTACCTCATATTCGACATCTCAGGTCCAAGTGAACGTGGGCATTGAGCATCATCAAGGTCCTCTCCTCCCTCTCTTGGGGGCAGACCGATGTTCATTGCTCCGCCTCTACCGTGCACTTGTCCAGTCGAAACTGGACTACGGATCCCAGGTGTATGACTCCGCCTGGGATTCGGTGGTGAAGGTGCTGGTCCCCCTCCATCATCAGGCCCTCCGTGTGTGCACAGGGGCCTTCCGCACTTCACCTGTCCACAGTCTCTACGTTGAGACCGATGAACCATCTTTATCTATTCGCCGTCAGCAGTTGTCCCTGCAGTATGCAGCAAAATTGCGATCCTTGCCAGGCCATCCCACTTGGGACTGCGTTTTCAGTCCCAGGTGGGAAACGTTATACCAGAATCGGCCGACTGCCACTCTTCCTTTCGGTTTGCATGTCCGAGGTTACCTCCGAGACATCAACACCAGTCTCGATAGCATCGCACAGTCGACAGCTGAGCCACTTCCACCTTGGCTCGCTGTTTCCCCTTCCTGCGATTTTTCCCTGTGCAGGACGGGGAAGGCCTTTACACCCGACTGTGTGTACCGGCAACTCTTTGCCAGCCATTGTGCTGCACACCTGGACTTCTTGCCTGTCTTCACAGATGGCTCGAAGTCCGGCACTTCTGTGGAATCAGCCATGGTCTGCTGTGATGTAATCATTGCAGACCAGATCCCACAGCAGTGTTCCATCTTCACTGCTGAGTTGCATGCTATCAGCATTGCCTTGAACCACATAGCAGCTAAGCATCATCGTCGGTGTGTGCTTTACACCGACTCGCTTAGTTCGCCACAGGCTTTGATCTCAGTGAGGCATCGGCCTCACCCTGTTCTGTCCAAGATCCGCCAGCAGCTCCATCGTCTGGCAACCACCACCACGATTTTCTTCTGTTGAGTGCCTGGTCATGTCGGAATCAGGGGCAATGATTTGGCAGATTCTGCTGCCAGGTCAGCCATGCCCCTGTCCGACTCTCCGTTGCCGGTTCCCTATCTGGATTTCCGGCAGCGTTTTTCCACCGAGCTCCGGGTACAGTGGCAGAGATCTTGGTCAGAACAGCTTACCAACAAGCTCTTTGAGATCAAACCTATCGTCAAACCATGGCAATCTTGTTACCGCAGGAATCGTAAGGAGGAAGTTGTCCTTGCTCGGCTCCGCTTAGGTCACTCGTTTTTAACCCACTCTTTTCTACTTAAGGTGGACGCAGTACCTAAGTGCGAGTTTTGTGACACCGTTTTAACTGTGAAACATATTTTAATTCGGTGTCCAGCTTTTAACCTTGAACGTAAATTGTATTTTACTTTCCACAATTTTATGACTGAGCCTCTTACTCTCGGCCATCTTTTATCTGATAAATCGTTTTTAACTCCTGTTTTCGACTTTTTACGTTTTACTGGTTATTTTACAGGTCTCTGATTTTTACTATATTTTCTAGTTTTACTCTTGTTTGCAATTTTACCTAGGTCCTATACACCCATTTTTATTGTTAACTTCTACTCTTGTTGTTTCTTTTTACACTTTTTACTTATCGATTTTGTGTCGTTTCGTTTGTGTTCTTTTTAACTTTGGTTGTGGGTTTCATGTCTTTTACCCTTTTTATCGTTTGTTTGGCGCAATATAGCCTTAGTTGCTATTGCGCCAATAAACCCCAAACAACCAACCAACCAACCAATCAGTGTGATTCGATTAGAAGTGTGATTTGTACCCTAAGATTTTGAAGTTCTATGTAACAGTGAGTCACGTGGCGGTAAGCACGAAGACAGACTGTGTGTTTGTAAACTGAGTACAGGTGGAAACCCAGATTGGTGACCCTTTTCCCTGTTTTTCACTGTTTCATGTGCCGTGGAGCCTCCTGCAAACCGACGCCACCAGAGCGGTCCAGGCGGACCCGAACTGTGAATCGTTGAACTTTTTGTGATCATGTGGAATGTGTGACCTTTTGGACATTTGGTGCAACATATGACAACTGGACTCATGGGAAAAAAAAGGGAAGATTCCAGATCGTGATGGGTTCCAGATCTTCAACACTTCCAATGTATATATTGCCATCTTCAGCTCAGTCAGAGACCTTTTCCCTGCCCCGCCTGTCCTCCTCTCTCCCTAAAGGGGGATAGGTGTGTCATGCCCACAGGAATTGATCCTGCGGACATGACTTGGGCTAAAAGGTCCTTGGACGTGTCTTCTCAAAGTAAGAACAAAGACCTTGGTTAGTCATCTCGTTCCACGAACTTGCCCGTTAAACCAGATGACACCAGTGACTACCATCGCCCCAGGAGTAAGAACTTCCGGACCCAGAGTTCGGGCTCGGCATCAAAGGGGCCGAGTAGGTGGAGCGATGTTCATCCCAAGCATCCAATGTCCAATAGCAAGCGCCCGCATCAGCCTCCCATGCTGACCACCGCTAGAGGTCGTGGTGGGAAGTGGCGGCAAGGTTGAACTGCGGGAGAGAAGGGTTTGTGTTGTCCTCATGTTTCTGGTCCTGTTAAGTCGTCTTCTTTTTGGCCGGGAGTCGGCTCGTCGTAGTGAGTTCTCGTGTGACTGGTAGTGAAGAGCCGTTGCCCAGTTCGCAGTGGTCGAACTGTTTAACTTCCTTTTTCTGACCGAACTTAGGCGATGGGCTCCCAATCGACAGTGCTGGACTTCGCATCAAAGGCTCCTGCAGCGGCCACATATGATAGATAGGGTCACCCTCATTTATAGATCTGGATTTCCCATACTAACGTGTTATTACTTGTCTGCTACCGCCACCGTGCTCCGGGAAACAACCTACGTAATATGACTTTAGAGCTGGTAGCTCAAACCCAATGAACAGACTTTGCCAAAACGATTTCTTGGCGTCTCTTTGTAAAGGCGGAAATCGCCTGAACGTCGAGTAAGAACAGCTGTATCCCGACGAAGGGAACCCATGGTACTGGAGATTAGTTTAGTAATGTTATAGTAAATAAATTGTGTATACATTGTAAAACCTGATTCCTCTCCGTTTCTCAAGATTGAGTGACGTTTATGAGTTATTGCGGAGAAGGTCCCCTTCTCGGTAGTCAACACATCGCAGCATGGCCAAAGCAGTAGGAAGGAGTCAATCATTAATGGCGGACTGCCCTCATACGAAAGGGGGGTTCACGTCATTAGGTCATCACATGCTGTCCACTTAAACTGGTTATAATTTATAGCACGGCGTATTTTTTCAACGCTTATATACGATTCCATCATTCCCACAGCGTGTGTCACTGGAATGGAAGATGTTTGGCTTCCTTTATGCAAAAGGACAGCTTTGAAGCTGAATTTTGACGAATCTATAAATAGACGCCATTCCTTAGGGTCGTGCGTTTTTCCAATTTCTACCATCAGCCCTGAAATATCTAAACAGACACACAAACCATCTTAAACCACGTAATAAGCAGATAAAGCTAAGCTTTTCTTTCTGAACAGAGACCCCCTCAGTGTGAGCACCTGTACGCGGTGAGAGGGACCACCCTGTGAAGGTTCCGCTGGCTCGGAGACCTTCGCAGGGTCTTTAACGCTCGCCCGCGTGTTTGCCGTGCGCGGAGACCCGTGTCCCGGGAAAGGAGGATCCTGGTAGTTGCTCGGAGGTCCCCGTCTTCTCTCCTCAGCTCATGACTGGCATGGTCCCCATTGGCCGTCTTGCCACTGGGGAGCCTGTCTGTCGCGGGGGCTAGGCAGCGGATTCCGGGGTCTCTGCTATACACTGCTTTGGCCTCTGCTTCCGGTAAACAGGAGCTCCTGGGGTGGCCCCCCCAGGAGCAATCGGCTGGTGGGCAGGTCCTGCTAGGGTCAACCGTGCAGAGCGGTGAGTAACCTTGCCCACGGTCCGGGTACAGGTTTACAAGATTCCTCACAACTTATTTTCCTTTTGTCGTTATCTTTTCTTTGTGAGGCCAGGTTGGACATTCACAATTTTGTTATTTTAAGCTTTGTTTCATTTGTGTAGAACGTTTTTGTTCTGCACAATTCTCTTTTTATTTACTTTCTATTTATTTGTGAGGGCTTGGCTCACTGTCTGTGTGGGTATAGTGCCTGCGTAGCCCTGGCGCCCGACTGGGCGTAACCACACAAAAACAAACATGCGAGTAGATGAAGAAATTAATGCGATCAATGCCGCCAAGAGGGCTCACCATGAGCCCCCATCTTCCTCATTGTCTCCGTTATCTCTGCCGTCGTCTTCTGTGTCTGTGTCGTCGTTCCCGAAGTTCCTGATCATCCACTCCACGGGTGATCAGGTGCTTGGGGACATGTCCCCTTTTTTTGTTAACAAAGGTTTACAAGGTGTTGCGGGAGAGCCGAAGTCCGTCAAGCGCTTACGATCTTGCGACTTGCAGGTTGAGACCGCTTGCGACTTGCAGGTTGAGACCGCTTGTTGCAGGTTGAGACCGCTGAACTACTCCTGAAAGTAAAAGATATAGGTGGGGTGGCTGTCGAAGTCACTCCCCATAAAACTTTGAATTCCTCTCGGGGTGTGATCACCGAGTGGGGCCTCCTCAAAGTCACTGAGGAGGAGATCCTCTCAGAGCTCACACCTCAAGGAGTAACAGCGGTCCATCGGGTTTCGACACGCCGTGATGGGAAATTGATTGTCACCTTTAATTTAATTTAATTTAATTTTTTTTTTTAATTTAATTTAATTTGCTGATTGTGACCTTTAATTCGCCACGCCTGCCTTCTTACATCAAGGCAGGTTACTTACATTGTGAGGTTCGGCCGAATATCCCAAACCCTCTGCGCTGTTTTCAGTGTCAGATATACGGTCATGCCCGCACAGCATGCAGGGGCAAGCCCACCTGTGCTCGCTGTGGCAGTAAGGATCATCTCGATCCTGACTGCACAGCAGAAAAGGCATGCTGTGTGAACTGCAATGGCGAACATCCGGCGTACTCCCGCGACTGTCCGAAGTGGAAGGAAGAAAAGGAGGTGCAACGCTTGAAAGTAGTTAACAACATCTCTTACGCTGAGGCGAGAAAGCTTGCTGCACAGCCCGCCCCACCTGGCAAGGTTTCCTACCAGTGCAGTCATTGGAAAGCCCATCGTTCCAATGACTTCGGTTGCGGTGCAGACTGACATCAGTGTACCACCTACTGAGTCTTTCTCACCAGCTGCCAAGTACCTCCTCACGCAGGCGAAACCCAGGGTGGTGTCGACTTCGACATCAACCCCGGTTTCCATTCCTGCAGCTCAGCCTTCCACCTCCACCGGAAGGCCTCCTCCTTCCCGACCTCAGGCAGCAAGACCTTCCAAACCTAAGGGGCCCCCACCGGGGCCTAAAAAGAAACTAATCACTGCACCTCAAAGGGCGGTCACCGATCCATGCCCCTCGGACGATTCCAAGGACATGGACACCGACCGCCCCCTATTCACTAAACTGTCCTCTGCGGCGGTTAAGTTGAATACAAACACGTCGTCCGCCCACTCTTCTAAGTCCTGAGATGGCCACACTCCTACAATGTAATTGTCGTGGTTTCCAGAGGAATCTTGACGACATCAAGGCCCTCCTTCAGGCGCACCAGCCCATCTGTGTGTGCCTGCAGGAGACATACTTGCAGCCAGTCACAGATCCCACGATCCGGCACTTTTCACTAGTTCGCCATCCTCGTGAGCAGCCATTCTCCATTCCAGGTCGTACCCCTCACCACCAACTTGGAGGCGGTAGCCGTCCGTCTCTTCGTGGGATTCTCGCTGACTGTGTGCTCTGTATATCTTCCACCTGGGAGCATCGTCTTCCATGAAGACCTTGATGATCTCGTCTCGCAGCTGCCGTCCCCCTTCCTCATTATGGGGGACCTCAACGGCCACAGTCCACTTTGTGACAGTGCTGACACCAACGGGAGGGGTGGGGTCCTAGAGCAGTGGCTCCTGGATCCTTCTCTCTCCCTGTTGAACACCGGTGTCAGTACTTACTTTCACTCCCCAACCCGCTCTTTCACTGCCATTGACCTTACCATCTGTTCCTCCTCGATCCTTCCACTCTTTACATGGGAGGTCGAGGACAACCCTTACGGAAGCGATCACCTCCCCGTGGTGTGCACCATCTCGCGTGGGGGGCCTTGCAGCCCTTCACGTGTCTCGCGGTGGAGGTTCGATCGCGCTGACTGGGGTGGTTTCGAGCTGCTCTCAGAGCTCGATGACCACTCTGTCAGCCAGGAGCCAATCAATGTGGCAGTAGCAGAGATAACGGACTGTATCGTAGATGCAGCTGCATCAACAATTCCTCAAACTTCTACACGGTTTCCTCGCTTTCTGAAACCGTGGTGAAATCCAGATTGCACCGCAGCTCGTAAGGCTCAGAACAAGGCTTGGGGGGTGTTTCGGAGATATCCGACAACCCCCAACCTCGAAAATTTTAAACGCGCCAGTGCGAAAGCTCGTTTCGTCCGACGCCAGAGCCAGAAGGAATCTTGGATCAAATATACATCTTCTATCACCCGCACGAGTAGTTCTAAGGTCGTGTGGGATAAAGTCCGGAAGATGAGTGGGAACTACAGGTCTCACTCGTTATCGATCCTGGAGCACAATGGACAGGCAATTGCTGATCCCAAAGCAATTGCCGACACTCTGCGGGAGTCATTCTCTTCCATCTCTTTATCTTCCTCTTACTCCCCTGAGTTTCTGGCCCAGAAAGGCAGGGCAGAGCGCTCTCCGCTGTCTTTCCACTCAAATGGCCTGGAGCCTTACAACAGGCCATTCACAGCGGAGGAGCTTCGCCTTGCTCTGCACTCTTCTCGTGCCTCTGCTATAGGGCCGGACAATGTCCATTATGCCATGCTCCAACATCTTTCACCATCGAGTAAGGATCGGCTGCTCCATCTCTTCAATCGCATTTTTCTCGAGGAGCAGTTTCCGGACTCCTGGCGGGAGGCCATCGTCTTGGCCTTCCCCAAGCCAGGCAAAGATCCCAAGATTCCGTCCAATTAACGTCCCATCGCATTGACGAGCTGCGTGTGCAAGGTGTTGGAAAGAATGGTAAATGCCAGACTCATCTGGTATTTAGAACATCACAACCTTCTTTCAAACACCCAGTGTGGCTTTCGCACGCAACGGTCAACACTTGACCATCTGATACACCTCGAATCGGCTATCAGAAATTCATTTTTAAGAACAGAGCACCTGGTGTCAATTTTCTTCGACATCGAAAAAGCGTACGACACGGCTTGGAGATTCTGCATTCTTCGTGACCTCCACAGCTTCGGCTTGAGAGGTCACATGCCGATCTTCATCTCCAACTTCTTATCGACACGCTCTTTTCGTGTCAGTGTTGGTAACACTCTGTCGCGGCCGTACCCCCAAGAACAGGGGGTGCCACAAGGCTGCGTTCTGAGTGTTACGCTTTTCGCTGTCAAGATTAATTCTATAACTAGACAACTTCCTCCATCAGTAGGCAATGCCCTCTATGTTGATGACTTTAGCATCGTTTGCTCATCGTCCAGCATGAGGGTCATTGAAAGACAACTGCAAATTACCCTGAACAATCTTTCGGTTTGGGCGACGGCAAACAGGTTTCGGTTCTCCCCACAGAAGACCGCTTGTGTGCACTTTTGCCACAAGCGTAATCTTCACCTGGATCCTGAGCTGCGGCTCGGGGGTAACATCATTCCAGTTGTGGTGGAGACCAAGTTTCTCGGTCTCATATTCGATCGGAAATTGACCTTTTTACCACACATACGTCATCTCAGGTCCAAGTGCACGTGGACATTGAACATCGTCAAGGTCCTCTCCTCCCTCTCTTGGGGGGCGGACCGATGTTCTTTGCTCCGCCTACCGTGCACTTGTCCGATCGAAACTGGACTACGGATCCCAGGTGTACGACTCGGCCCGGGATTCGGTGGTGAAGGTGCTGGACCCCCTCCATCATCAGGCCCTAAGGGTTTGCATGGGAGCCTTCCACACTTCACCGGTCCAGAGTCTTTACGTTGAGACCGACGAACCATCTTTATCTCTTCGCCGTCAGCAGTTGTCCCTACAATATGCTTCTAAATTGCGATCCCTGTCTGGCCATCCCACTTGGAACTGCGTTTTCCGTCCGAAGTGGGAAATACTTTATAATAATCGGCCGACTGCCATTCGTCCTTTTGGTTTGCGAGTCCGAGGCTACCTCAGAGACATCAACACCAGTCTCGATAGCGTTGCACAGTCGACAGCTGAGCCACTTCCACCATGGCTCGCTGTTTCCCCTTCCTGTGATTTTTCCTTGTGCAGGACAGGGAAGGCCTTTACACCCGACTGTGTGTACCGGCAACTCTTTGCCAGCCATCGTGCTGAGTACCCGGACTTCTTGCCTGTCTTCACAGATGGCTCGAAGTCCGGCATATCGGTGGGATCGGCCATGGTCTGCTGTGATGTAATCATTGCAGACCAGATCCCACTGCAGTGTTCCATCTTCACTGCAGAGTTGCAAGCTATCAGCCTCGCCTTGGACCACGTGGCGACTAAGCATCTTCATCGGTGTGTGCTTTACACCGACTCGCTTAGCTCGCTATAGGCTTTGATCTCGGTGAGGCATCGGCCTCACCCTGTTCTTACTAAGATCCGCCAGCAGCTACATCGTCTGGCAGCCACCACCACCATCCATTTCTGTTGGGTGCCCGGTCACGTCGGAATCAGGGGTAATGATTTGGCAGATTCTGCTGCCAGGTCAGCCACGCCCTGTCCGAATCTCCATTGCCGGTTCCCTATCTGGATTTCCGGCAACGTTTTACCACCGAGCTACGGGCACAGTGGCAGAGATCTTGGTCGGAACAGCTTACAAACAAGCTCTTTGAGATCAAACCTATCATCAAACCATGGCAGTCTTGTTACCGCAGGAATCGCAAGGAGGAAGTTGTACTTGCTCGGCTCCGCTTAGGTCACTCGTATATTACTCATTCGTTTCTTCTTCGGGCGGACGACGTAGCTAAGTGCGAGTTTTGTGACACCATTTTAACAATCAAACATATTTTAATTGAATGTCCATGTTTTAACCTAGAACGTCGTTTGTATTTTAATTTTCACAATTTTACGTCCGAGCCACTTACACTCGGACATCTTTTATCTGATAGTACCATTTTATCTCCAATTTTTGCCTTTTTACAGTATACAGGATATTTTACCAGATTATAATTTTACTCATTTGTAATTTTTTCACCTTCTGCCTAGGTCATTTACACCTGGGCTAGTTTTATCCTTTGTCTCTACTGTATTTATTTTTCTACACATTTGTTGTCTTACACCTTACTTTTTATTTCTGTTATATATATATATCTTGTTGGTTTTAATTTTACCTTTTCCAGCATTTGTTTTTTAATTTTGGTTGAGGAGTATTTGTTTTTTAGCATATTTTTACCTTGTTTGGCGCATTATAGCCTGAGTAGCTCATGCGCCATAAATCTCCAAACAACCAACCAATCTGAACAGAGAAGCTCTGGTACTCTTGTCCAGAAGATTCCACTCTTAAAGTTTAGAACCTAAAACCTCAGTTTGCTGCTTGGAAAGTCCTAGATCTCGAACAAGATCATTTAGTTCAGTTTTCTGAATCAGATGAGGCTCGTCTAACTTTTTAGGGGTGTATGTAGGATCAGGATCTGTATGTACCACAAAGTCTTCCTCTGATGAATGTGAATCCATCTCCTCCCAGTTGGTTGAGTTGTTAGTAAAGGAATATCTTCTCCATGCGGAACTGACCTTATGGCTGAAGGCACATTTGGATATTGTGTTTTACTTTTGTTCTTTTTTGAAAAGCCCGATACTTTTATAAAAAATAAATAAATAAATACCTCCTCAAGCAGCTGCTTGCCACAGAGGTCTGGACAGGAGCCTGTCAGGTTATACTTTTACTGAAACAAAAATAGGAATCATGCAAGTGACTACTTGGCTCACGCCAAATCATTGGAACTGCAATGGGCATGGATTTCATCTTACCTTTCAGCCATTCACTCAGGCCAACAAAGCACAAAATACAACACACATGTGGAGCCAATGTTTTGTCCTAATCACCAACATGACATCCAAAATACAAGTTATATGCTTTCTTCACAATCTTTGTCAAAGACCGACTTTAGGGTTCTAAAATACAATTTCCACACACATAACAAAACTTATCTGCCACATTAACAAATTCGCGACGCTGTCTTTGTGCCATTTATACGCCAAAATTCACTCTTCAACGTACAGCACGTGTTCCTCCTACAATGAAAACACGAATGGCGTCTGATGTTAGATTACTCTTACATGTTTTCTCCCGGTTGACAATCAGTGTTGCCAACCACAAAAATAAAATATCTATTATCCTCCCAGTTGCCTGGAGGTGTTGGTATAGGAATATCTTAATACGAGTCAAAATGACCAATAACATAAAAACGTAACGTATTAGCCATTTTAAGGCCAGATCTGAAATCAGCATCTGAAAAATAGTTAAAGGCAGCTTACAAATGTTTACGTTACAAAAACTTTATAAACCAGTGTTATTAATTGCCTGAACGCAATCAACTAGAAATTGTATGAGGATATGACCTACTGATAAAAGAAACTAAATTTTTGTGAATTATTTAATTATAGTCTTATTTTAATCATTACTTCAGCATTAGTTTACACATCGTATCGAGAATATTAGATGTTTTAAATTCAACATATTACCAACATATTACCATACCTTTATGGTCATTTCATGTTGTTTTAGCATTTTGTTTGCCTATTTTCTTATTGCTTTTCGCTCGTCATGCATGTCTTTTTGTTTGTCGATTATTTGACAAGACACAAACCGACAAATGATGTCACTTTGTGTGTTTATCAACGCAGTTGTTCCATCAAAAGTAGCATATTGTGTGTTAAATGAAAGCTTGGGACGTCGGAAGCATTACTGAATTTTTCCCATGAAAAAGGGGGAAATGTGAAAATCGTCCTTTGATCTTCCGAATAATGAGCATCCACAATTAGGTTTTCAAATGAAAGTTTATCTTGTGAGGACTGTCGTAATACCGTAGCCATATGCCTGCGATACGGTTTCATCATTTTTGTCTACATCTTCCAACTGGTGCCATTTCGAAATGGATTGCCGCCTTTTGCCGTTTCCCCTCTCTCGATTCTTTGTTTCACCCATCTGACCTACTTCCGTGAAAAACACAGGAGTTGCGTTCTGTGAGACTTATGGAAAATTCCATAGCAACGCCCCTCTTCTCTATTCTCATCTGCATACATATGCTGCTCTTGCCACGTGCACTTCAGGTCACGCCCATCAATACGGAGATCAAGAGACCATCGGAGATGTCCTGTTGGCAAGTGTCTCACCAATGAGAAAACGGTAAAGTTCACAGATCACTGGCAAAAAATTCATCACTTCAATTCAATCACTTCAAAAAATTTTGCCAGTGAACAAAAAAGTTCACTGACAAAAAATTCATCCTACAAAATATTCTGGACTACCCCTCCAACTCACTGAGAGTGCCTATCTGACAGCTGCTTTTTGCATTTCTTAAAAAAATTGGAAAGTATCAGGATATCTAAAAAAAAGTGCTCAATACTTTTACATTGTTTCGTTCGCTGTGACTTTATAATATGACACGGGAATAGGGGGTTTCTATAGACCCAACTTTCCTGGAGCGAGTTAGGTAATTAAAAACAATATTCTTAAAAACAGATTTACAATCATAGATTCCGAAAGAAAGGTTTCTACTAGAGCGGAACCCAATATTCCTACCAAAAAAGAAAACCTTACAAAAAGTAGATCATTACAAAGGTGCTCTAATTGGCCTAGTTCGCGGAGAAGAGGTGTGCTTAGTTAACTGTTTCAATAGAGTAAACTTGTAATCCCGCAGTATTCCGTTATGGAATGAGTAAATTCTCCTTACGCAACTGCGTAAGGAGAATTTACTCATTCCATAACGGAAACTGCTGACAAGTATATACACGTGACACGCTGACAAGTATATACAAGTTATAGACACTGCTGACAAGTGGTTGTAGTTATAATACGCCATAGAGATAAATTTTAAAAAGGGTTTCGTCGATAGGTTATACAACAGTCATAACATATTTTTAAGCTCTTGATCTTTTATTTTACTCCTCTGTTATACGATTTTTTTTGTAACCTTTTCTTTTTCCTCTTTTCGTGCTATTTAATTTTTACCGTGTCAAAACTTTAATTTCTCTAGATGTATTAAATTATTTGTTTTTTAAAGGGAGTAGAACGACGGTTCAGAGGAACATGAGCTGAATAAATGTCATTAACAACCCACGGGTTTGTGTCTCTGCAAAAATTTCCTGTCATTACTCTGGTTATATAGTAAATAATTAAATGCAGCAAGCTTCCTTTAGACACAAACTCAATAAGATCTACTCTAGGACATTTTTCACTCTATCTTTTTTCCTGGAGCAGAATTTTGTTTTTCCTTTTGCAAAAGTTCCCTTCGATACTTTGCTTTTCAAATGTCTTTTTGTTTTCCAGAAAATAAATTTTATACATTCAGTTTAAATTTTTCACAGTTATAGAATTTCATAAACCTCAAAACATTTTGGATTTAAGAATCATACCTTGAAAACGCATATATGCATGAAATCAAACTGTGAGCTGAAATTATATTTAAATAATAGTTTATCCTTTGTGTTTAAATAAGAGTTCATTCCAAGACCCGAGTCTAGAATCAAAAAATGAGGGAGAGGACGGAAACTAAGTCGAGCCGGAAAAGGGCGGGAGAAGGGGAAAGAGACTGGATTTCCATTGGAGTTGGTTGTTTTTTAAAAGTTCCATAAAAATGCATCATATATATATAAATGTTTAATTAATTTTCCTTCTGTTACCTTTACTCTCACTCTCATAAAGGACGGGCCGTCGTCCCCTTTCCCGAGATCCGGCCCTGGTTATACCATTCACAGTTCACATTTATTTTGATGACGTCGGAGATGAGGTATCCCAAGGATAAAGAAATAAAATCAAATTTAAAAGTAATATTAAATAAAAACATAATGTTTAATTTTAGGAAAAATTATTAGCATGCAAAAATATTATGGGATCGTAAACCCTGTTCAGAAATGATAATTTTTTATTGATTTTTAATAAAATATAGCTAGTAGAAATACACGGCGTAACTGGAAAGTGTATTTCTACTAACTACACTTTATAACAGTGTTGGGTAGAATATACGGAGTGCTTTCAAAATGTTCTTGACAGGTGTCTCTATATTTTCACTGGATTCTGCGCAGTTCATGAGCTACGACTTGTTTGAAAGTTTGTCTAAACTTGTCATTGCATGTTAGAATGAAATGCCGTATCATCATGTCTCTCTTCGCTAGTGGCTGTTAAACGTCGTCTGCGAAATCTGTGCATTGTTGCTCTTGGAGTCTCCTACTACAGACTGCGAAAAGTTTTCACAAGAGGCAGCTTAGGAACGAAGTAAAAAATTCATGCCGATCCCGTAACATTGCCATATGAACATGCATGATCCACATATACTTGTGATAACAAGTATATGTGGATCATGCATGTTCATATGGCAATGTTACGGGATGGATGCAAAAAATTCGGAGAAACGTGGAAAAACTTCGAAGACTTGCCTCGGGCAGGACCACCGAAGGAGGCAGGGAACGAGAGAAATATCACTTCTCTTCGTGACTCATTATTAAAACCCCACACCGTTGAAACCATCACCGTTCAGTTAATACGTTTAGATGCAAGTGGAAAGTTTCGCAGTGTGGAAATAATTATTCATTAAGATTTAAAGTTCCGAAAATCTGATCAAATGGATACCACACAAACTAACAGAACAGCAAAAAGGGCTAGAGTCGACTGATGCAAGGAGATGCTCACAATGTTTGAACTTAGTGTCCCCAAATGGTTAACAGATATTGTCACAGGTGATGAGACATAGTTTTATTACAACTCCTAGAAAGATCAACAGCAACGTTTGGGTTGAGGAATATGATCCACGTATCCAAATCCTTCGACAAGACTTTCGTTCAAGGAAGGGGATGTTCACAATTGTTTCCACTTCGTAAGAGCACCTTAGGTGAAAATATGACTGTAAATGGCGAATACCTTACCAATATCAGTTTCTCCAAAATGGTTAAGGAGTTGAAGAAGAGGCATCCAACAAGAGGTGTGTCAAGTGTTCTCCTTCTTCATAACAATCCCTTTTCACAAAACTTGGCAAGTTACAGCCTATCTGGAGCAAAAAGAAATTTAAAAAACTACCCCATCCGATATACCATCCGATATATTTATTATATCATGCAGTTTTTGGTTGTTTCCAAAAATTAAAAGGAACTTGGTGGGAAGCCATTTTCAAGGGTGGAGCACCTTGCAAAAATGCATTCATTCAGAGTGCAGAGTGTTTCCCAACAGGAGTACCACCAAGCGTTCCAGAATTGGCGTAGACGTCTGCAATTTTGCATAGATGCCGGAGGAAAGTACTTTGAAGGACAGTAAAAGTTTTGCTCAGCGCTAGAGGGCGTAATTATAGTTTTAGTGAGATTAGGAACGTGCATATCGTAATGTTTCATCAATACCTATCGAACACGAATAGAATTTTCAATTTATCTTTATAAACAAAAAAGTTTGATGTTTGCAGACAGACAGACAAAAAGCGAAACTAGTATATTCAGTCGGTTGCTAATGAGCATCTGAATTAATCTAATGTAATCATAATGCTCATATTGTTCATTCAAAAGTATATTAGGAAAGCGACCAATCATAGAATTCCCTCTCCAGTTGTTTTCGGTAATACTACAACAGACTCTTGATTATCCTGGGAGGGATTAACCGTGAGATTAAAAATAATAGTATCGAAAAATAATATGGGTACAAGAAAGCTACCGCAAATATTATAAATAAAGGAGCTTCATGAATCCTGTTAGATTTGATTTCCTTCGCATAAGAGGTAAATGTCTATCTATATCGTGTAAAACGATTCTTAGCATTTGTAATATGAAAGTTTGAGTTTCAATATTTATATATTTTTAGAGCTATGTATTTCCTGATTTCTTCTATACAGTTTGTCTGTCAAATGTTTCAGAGTTTGAGACATTATTCAGTCTTTTATGAGTATAGATCACCGATAATTCTTATCTGTATTAATCTTCGATCTCCATTTAGTACACCCTTTTCGTATAAATGAAAGCATGTTTTGCATTCCTTTCGTGAAACACTTGCTGGTATTTCCAAAGTTTTGAATGTAACTACCACTTCGTGTAATTCCAAATTATTCGCGAATGCTTCTACTGTTTCCGTATATAAATAGACCATTCCATTATGGCCATGTAGTGTAGGGACAGTCCTGTTATTGCCTCTGAGATTATGTACATTTCTTTGGGGTTATAGCTCAGGGTTCATTATCGCATATAAGCAGAAACTCGAAGCACAATAAATATATTACCTGAAAACCTCCCAACAGTCCAAGAAAGTGCAAAGTTCAACAATCATAGGGCCAAATCAAATCCTAGATGAAAGAAATAATGAAGCGCCTCTGATTCACTGAAAAGCAAACTAAACTCTGATTCATTCAAATAAAAATAGCCAAAACTTCGCTAAAACTAAATTTCAAGCAAGAAATGTTACACAACATTCAAAATAACCGTCAAAATACATGTCCAAATAACGGTCTAGAACACAAGTTGTTAGTTTTCATTATATTTTGCATATTTGACAACACTTTTCATATATATATATAACAATCGTTTCTCGTACAATGGAGTTGATGATACTATCCTGCGCTCAGACGATTTACGAAGCTCGTTACACAAGAGATCATGAATCATCGTTTTTTGAATTAGATTGCAAGAACCCATTGGGCCTGTAGTAGAATGTCGACCAAATGTATTTTGTTTCGAGAGTATTCCAAGAGAAATTACAAGTTTTTTTAATAATAATTACTTTGTTCTAGAACTGAACTGGTAGGCAAATATACAGTGAAAGCCAAATAATTATGTCTTTCGTGTTTGATTTCAATAATAAACAAATCTGAAGTTACGTGACTGGTAAAATGAGACAAAAACATTAATTCATGGTCTCAATCTTTATTATTTGAAACATATTTATTACTTAATGATTCGCCGGTTGCACTCATATGTTGAAAATCTAAAAATCTAAAATCACATGAATGATCGCAATGGGTCTCATAGACTCATGATATGTTTCTTAACGTTAAATACGTGTATATCGGACTTTTTTATTAATCTTTTTTTTACTAATTTGAAACACATTATTATCATTGTTATAAATATTAATCTATTTTAGGCCAAAACTAATAGTTCTGCTCTTTTATTCAACAACTGATATTTCACAGTTTTATACTTGTGAATGATCCCAAACATTTCTAAATACCAGATAAGTAAAGAATCTGTTACATATATCCTTTCTGTTTCTAACCGTTTTCTGTTTTTTCTGTTTCAAGTCACCCGAAAAAAGTGTAGAATAAAATAAAATAAATAATAAATAATAATATCCCCCATCCAAAAAATAGCTCTCCCCTTTCTAAACAGTGATAGGAACTTTGAAATGGTAAGAGTTAAAACCATCAAATTCAGTCAGTATACATCTTCCTCTACTCACGACTTAGTGCACATAACGGTTAGGGCTCTTAACCGTTTTTCCTCCCCTACAAATTCATCCCAAAACATAAACAAAAAAGGTTTAAAGAACTGCTTCTAAAATGGTATGAGATTGGACCCCAAATTCAGTACACAGTTTCAAACTGCAACATAAAATAGCAAAAGAGTTTGGCTCTCAATATTTAGTTCCCTCTCAGAAAAAAGATTCCTGGACTTTCCTTTAATTTTTTTTTCTTTAGACAAAATAAGAGGGACTTTTCTTATTTTGTCCTCTTAAAATTTATTTTTTTCTGAAATTTCCTCTTCAAAGGTTATAGATTACTGAATTCGGTATACAACTTCCCCTCCTAGTTTGTTAAAGAAACGTCGGGTTTTAACCCCCTTTTCCATCTTTCTTACCTTTCCAAAGAAAAGCTACTCCCTCCACACAAACACAAGCAAATACTGGATAATTTCTCCTAAACTATAAAAGGAAAATTTCCGAATTTGGTACACAGTTTCCTCATTTCCTCGCTTTAAGAAATGTGACGTTTTCACCATTCCTCCAAACATTTCCAGGCAAAAAAGGGCCTTCTACATAAAAGGCCCTTCTACATAAAACACGAAAAATATTTTTTCCTAAACGTTAAGAGCTGTGGTCACTGAATTGAAATACAGCTTCCTCTCGTCATAGCTCTAATCAAAGTAAGGATTTGTACCCTCTTCCCACCCAGCCGGAAAAAGGAGGATTTACGTTACACTATTACTCAGCCTAATGATTTATATTTGAAATTCGAGCCTAGAGAAAAATAATTCCTTTATCTCTTAATGCCAAAGGTTTTATTTCCGTTACACCTCACTGTGGTAAGGCAAAAATCATTGCACTGGTATACACCACTGAAATTTCGAATTTCCAGCTTGAATAGCTCGTTTACAATATTTGGAAAAAGATTTGTAATTATACGACTTCCATCGTTAGGAGGCAGTACAAAGATTTTTCGGCCTTTAGCATTTACTACCAGTGAAAATTCGAGATCTTTACTACTCCACTTTAGAGTTATTTTACTACTACATAATGTACTACACAGCGAATTTTTCATTATATCTCAAAACGAATAATTGTCCCCCCCCCCCCTCCAGGAGTAAGAAGGCAAATTATTGTTTCAATGCAATTGTCCTGTTAAGTAACAAATTGGCGGATCTAAGCGAAATTGCCCTTCCACGATACAGTAAAAGAGTGAACTCAATAGTACTGACAAGGAATGGGTCCCAGTTAGAGTCGTAAAAAATTGAAAATAAAAATCAACGGGACTGAAAGAACATTACATAATCTTCTAATAATAGTTCCAAAAATTAAGAAAAAAATAATCTATTCAACAAGTTTAAGTGAGGTCGCATCATTGGTCTATGTGAAGCAGAATGGTCTATGCAATGAATGCAGCTAATTTCCAACGTGAAGGACGAACAGTTCCCTGCCGGAAGCAATAGACATGGGAAGGCGTTTAAGGTCATCGTTTAGGATCATGTCGTCATCGAGTGAACTATGAATCGCCAGATTAACCAGATTTCTGTCCCACTGATATCCAGACCAGAAAGCGACTCCCCGACAGATATCCAATGACAGAACTACAGATGAGGCACCACGGTATCTGTCAGTACCTTTCATCGATGCCTTCAGGAGGCTGGTATGCAAGGGAGGCATCCTCTCCTATACATATCGATCACACTAAACTAAAGGATGCCAGATGGCAGCGGTGCAACGAAAAACGTGAGTGCTCGACGGATGGAGAGATATCACCTTCAGTGATGAATTCAAAATCAAATTGGGCATTTTTTAAAAATCCACGATCCTCCTACGTAAGAGGCTTTTATTTTGTACGTAGCATGTTGCTAGTGGTCAACATCTTAGAAGAATCGTTTTGAAAAATATAGATAAACTGAAAAACAAATAAATGATGAACGAAAACTTTATGGGAATTAAAATATGAAAGCTATTATCTAAAACTACTTTATAATTTTTTTTAATTGAAATTATCTTTCGTTCAATCCGTAGTAATCCCATCTTTTACTGAGCAGTAGTATATTACAGATATATCTTTACGATATGTCTAAAGTTAAAGAAAAATTGATTTTATTCGAAATGCATCAATTATACTTTCCTACATTCCTTAATGAATATACGATGATATCATCACTATGGATTCATATAACAGATAGTTTTCCTTTCTTCATTCAAGTTTCACTAATTTACACTTTAAAGTTTCATTTTTATGGGTTGTACGTCAAATGATTCCGTTTATGTTCACTAATTAAGACTTTCCGTAAAATAGCAATTGTTTGATTTTGATTCTGTAGAAAAGCAAATAAAATTATATCCGAAATATGTTTCAAATATTTCGAAATAATATGTTCAAATGTGATCGTTTTAGTTGTAACATAAGGACTAAATTTATATATTATAATTTCATACAAAACTAGTGGTTTAAATAGAGGTATTCGACATTTCCTGTTACTTTGAAGGGTGAAATTTTGATCAACCAGTCTAAAATTACAAATGCAAATTTTATTAACAGAAGAAAACCCGGTAAGGAGAAATAACGAAAAACTACAGTGATGAGCATACCCCGTTTACCAAAGGCCATCTGGAGAGTCGTTGAGCAAATGGAGGGAAACATGCATAAATTTTTAAAAATTGAATTTGGCTAATGTTTAATTGATTTCCATTTATTTTTAAAGTACATAATATGAAATAATTTATTTATTGCGGCGAAACTGTATTTAAATTTTAATGATTACTTTAAATTGGTTAGCAAATTTTTAAAAAAATCAGCAGCCGCCAGTCGAATTATAAGAAGTGAAGTTTGTTTTGAACATCAATCCTTCTGTTGCTGTAGTGACCAGGCCTAGTGTTATATAAAAATCTTTGGTTTAGAGCGAGAATTGTGGTTAGAGTGGAAATCGGAGCGTTAACTGAATCAGTGCTATGTTCAAGATCGTTATAGCAGATTCTCTATGGAGATGCTTTCCCAAAGTAACGAAATTTGTTACCTACGATTAACATATTTTTAGATTCTGTAGCGATGTAAATAATATCACGTCCGACACAGATTTCAAACATTTCGAAATCTTCTGCTAATATGTATGGAGATCGTTTTAAATGTCACGCAAAAAATTATTGCGTTTTATTATGTTTATTTTGCTATTTAAGTAATAATGCAGCTGATAAACATGATTTTATAAATATATTTTGCAATGTCAAATGAATAATAATGAAAGGAAAATTTAATTAAGTAAGTTAAATTGCACTCTATTGTACCCGCCAGTTCATGCCACAATCGCAAACATGGCGAACTTGGCAGTGTTGATAGACGAGATGGAAGTTACTGGCATGAAGATGGTCCAGGTCTGGCACATTTTCTGGATCTGGGCCAGATTATGAAACATTCTTCTTGAAGAAGGGATGGAGAGCTTATTGCCTTTTCCGGAGCATATTCTCGTGGAACATTTTTTTAACATTTTTTACCCCTCGAGATTGGGTAATTCTGTTCGGTGTAGTGATGTAGTCAAAATCTGCGTCATTTTCGCTCAAGAGATCCACGCGTCAAAACTACTCACTAGAACACGAAGCATTGGCAGAAATAGAGCACACAGCGGAGTAAACAGACTGACAAACACCACTCAAACTGTGGAAAGCACAGTATGGCGGACTAGCACTCAGTGGACGAGAGTGTACAGTACGTACAGTTAACTTCAGCACTCTAATGAATTTGAACATATATGTTTTAAATATAAAAATGTTTTTGAGATACATCTACAGAACAGCGCTATAACGAATCAACGCCGTACAGGGTAGTGCTAAAAGACTCTCTCCTGTGCAACATCTCTGTCAGATGTGGGATGACAGTTTTCAAAGGGAAGTAAGTTTTCAATTTTCCAATTTCCAGCATCTGACAATGTACATTCGAAAATGGAGGATTTTGGAAAATGCAACTGATAAATGCCACAAGAAATAGTTTTTTAATTCCTATGAAACAAAAAAGAATTTCTCATTTTTTCTATAAAACGAAAATGTTAATTTTTCCACCTTTTGGTGCTATGGGGGCAAATCGGCCAGTACAAAACCATTGATCGTCCTTCTTTACCTCCAAAATTTCAAAGTTCTAGCATTGTAGTGATCGGTGGTAAGGCAACGATGCACTTTCTTCTCCTTATCAATGAAATCGAATGTAATTATTTATTATGCTGAACTGAACCGCGCCAAATGTGGTGCACACGGATGGCGAACGATTAACCACTCTATAGTAGAGGACGATCAAGTAGTCCCTTGATTAGATTCACCATTGCTTAGATGAAAAAAGAAATAACTTGTTAGTTGGATTGTTACATTCTTACCGACGTATGCCTTAGACTTGATGCGGCAAGTGATGTATATAGATATGTCCAACAATTCACGCATTAGTGTCGTATAGAGATGACACAATTTATTCACATTTATATACAATCACGTGCTAGGGATGCGCTTCACTCCACAGGCTTTTGCTGCTGCAAACAATTTTGCAATGAGGTGGAACCGCACTTTGCAGATTCTCGTTTAGCGATCTCAAACTCGGCGAAACGATATCCAACCCTTGCCTACAATGTAGTTCACACAGAACTCACTTTAGTTCCACGGAACTGTACTTGGTTCACCAAAAACCATATCTTGTTTTTCACATAGAACCAAACTATCTCCTTAATGGTGAAAAGAAATAGTTTGGCTTCGAAGTGCGTAAGCCGTAAAATTAGTAAATTTGATGTGTGCGATAAATTTGTTAAGCAGGCTGAATAGTTGTTAAGTTTTATTTTTTGTAGTGTGCTATTAGTAACATTTATCGGTGCGAAGGCACATGAATAGAGTAAAAGTGTAAAATGTAAAAAGAATATTCTAAGAGTTTGATGCATATTTTATTAGGCCAAGTAGCCATTTGCATATCTCAGTGTGAGGCGCCATTATTTGTTCGAGAGAAAAAAAATAATGTTAGTCTCTTATGCAGCGGAAAAGTTGCTTGATGATTCTTAAAATTCCTGCCTTAAAGAGTTGTATGAAGATAACAAATACTAAGAAACCACACAAACAACAATGTAATATGATAATTGAATTTTTAAAGGGAAAAACATTCTGCGCTATATAATATCGGAAGATAATCCAGATTGTATGTTGGCTTGGATTGAGTTGTTTTACCTCTGAGCGACACTTTTTTCTACACAATGGGCTAAATAGCCAGATCATGAGTACCCCGAGGGTTCATAGCATGTTGAAGGGAGAGGACCACTGGACAGCTGTTGGGAGAGAAATGGCTGCCTCCCATCAAGGCCATCTAGGGTGTTCTTTACCGTGCTCAGGGTCTGGCTCTCCTGCAACCGGAGCCACGGCAGCCTTTCCACGACCATCGTTGTCACTACTCCCCCGAGGGAGAGCAGGGCATGAAGTTTTGGGAAGATTATTGTTTTGGCTTCACATGCAAACAGATTTTGGAAAATGAAATATTTTAAAAAGTCAAACAGATTAAAGCGAGAACAATAACCATTATGCTAAACATAATAATGTGTAGGAGCATTTTTAGGTATTGACGTAATTATTTTAATTCCCTGTAATCTCTCTGAAGGCTATAAATTCAGCCATGAGTTATGAAATCTTGCACATGATCAATTTGGTTTGTGTGTAGTGTTAGCAATTCACGTCGTCATCACAATTTATTTTTTAAAAATTACTAATTCCAACAAAATTGAAACTTGTCCTTTTCCAATTTCGGTTACTTCAAAATCATTGAATTGAACTAATTTTTCATAAAATTATTTTCATCGGGTGTTAATTTATCCATAACTGCCAAGTTTTGAATATTACATAAATAACCGACAAGAAACTCTTCACATGAAAAAATTATATACATTTCAATTCATCAATATTTCTCACCACCTGCATTATAAAGAAAATAATTATAAAATCAATTACTTCGTTTAACCAAAAAAAAACAACTCTGCGCGAAATCGAATTATTCTAGGAAGCATCTATGGTGCATTTGTTTCTAAAATAATAAATAAATACCCCTCAAGCAGCTGCTTGCCACAAAAGTCTGACAGAGACTCGCAATTTACATACCATACTAGAAGGTCTGTGAGATTGGCTGGACCTCAGCAAAAAAACAACACGGACATCCATGCCTTACCTTTTTAGGCTGGAACCCAGGTCCCTCTGATCAGCAGCCAAGCGCTAACATCGAATGAATAAAATAATTAGCATTCATTATGGCATGGATGACACATATGTTTTAGTTCGCATGCAAAAAAATGATGAGGAAAATGTGTAAAATGATTAGAGGCGTGCCGAACTGACATGACGTAATATTCCGTAGAAAATGATATCAACAAATTATTAATATGCAATATTGTATTACGTAAGCACATTAATTGGGTGGAAGTGAAGTGGGTGGATACGACAAATGTGTGGATGCGGCAATTGCGAAAAAGATTGGAAGGGTACGAAAATTGGGTGGATACGACAATTGGATGGAAAAAAGGAAACGATGGGAAAATTTTGGATTGCTAACATTATTTCTGAAATATCTCCTTAGAGCAAACAAATTCACTTCTCGGAAGTCTCTGCACCAAGCACTTCATAAAACGAAATTTTTTAGATATTAACATAATCGCTACCTATTTCTTTAATCCGACATTGAATACAGCGAAATTTTTTAACAATTCTATTCCTTCTGACCGAAACAATACTACTTTATGCTAACGCACTGTAATATATGAGTGTCATTCTCTTTAATCCATTTTTCAACAAAGGGTTTGCATCTAACGTATTGAATCCGACTTTGCACTACGGCGGATTTTTATGAAGTCAGTTCCTCGTAAACATAGGAAAGCGAAAGATGAAAGAAATGCACAACTGGAAACAAAGCTACATAGTATAATCTGCTTTTTCGGTAATACGACCTTCAATAAAACGAAATTTTAAAAAATCCTTTCCTTCTAAAAGAAACAATCGGAAATCAATCGAATCTATCCCAGGAAATCAAAACAGCTGAGAATGACAATTTTTCTCGCTAATCCGACTTACGTTCTACTACTAGAACTACAAGAAACTACAAGAAAAAATGCAAGTTAACTACAAGAAAAAATGCATAATTCTACTCTAAATGCATAATTCTTCTCGATAATGTGACGAAATGAAACGAATATTTAAAAGATACTTTATTTCTGAAAGAAACAATCTGAAATCCATCAAATGTATTACAAGAAATCAAAACAACCGCTATTGTCTAATTAATAAATTTCTATTCCATTCTGTACGTTCTAGATCATGCATAAACATCTAAAAAAATGCTCAATACTTTTACTTTGTTTTGGTAATCACGTTTTGAAAAAAAGTCAAATTTTTCCCACATGGCCGTCTTCTAACCCTCAACTAGAAGATAAGCTGCCCTTCAAGGGCATTCATCCTCTTTATCAATATGACACGGGAATAGGGGGTTGCTATAGACTCAACGTTCCTGGAGCGAGTTAGGTAATTAAAAATAATTAGGTCATGCATTCTCAAATAAAAGGAACGACTACAGGAAACGAAAATGTATAAGGCTACTAGTATTCTCAATAATTCGGCCAAAAATGAAACGAATGTTAAGAAAATCTTTTATTTCCAAAAGAAAGAATCGGAAACAAATCAGTTGTATTACAGGAAATCAAAACAGACTATATTATTCTTGCTAATCTGACTTTCGATACAACGGAATTTTGCATTTCTGTTCCATTCTGTTCGTTCCATGTAAAACGATCTTGAAAAGAAAATACGCTCTACAGAAAATGAAACTATATAAGGCTATTAGTATTCTCATTAAGCCAGCATTAAATAAAAGCATATTTTGGAGGTTCTTTTAATCTGACAGACACAGTCGGAAATAGAAAAGCATGTACAAGCGAACGGTAATAGTTACGAATATATTTATCTGTTTCTTCTAAACGGTCAAAAGAAAACAATCTGCATAAGAATGTGTTCTCACTAATCCTACATTGAATAAAAGGAAAGATCCTCTCTAAACTAATTAATCGAATATCAAAGGAATGTCTTTGAACACTTAGGTTCAGCAAGCATCAAATGAAATAAATTAAAACTACAAGTGCTCTCACTACTACGTCATTCAATAAAATCATCTTTTATTTTTGTTTTCTTCTTACGAACGAAACAAACAGCCAACGAAAGGTAAAACAGCCGATATTTACATGTATTTCAGCTAATCCGTGATTAATGATGCATTTGTATCTATTCTCTATAATACGACTTTGATTAAAACATATTAACTGGATATTGTTAATCGAAGGAACCCAGGAAAGAATAAGTTCAGGGCCACATCACCATTTATTCTATCTGGTCGAATATTCATTTAAGCTCTTACATCTACTCTCTCTATTCTGATATTTGAATACATTGAATATGTTTGGAAACTCCTTTGAATGAACTATCTGAAATGAAAGTTTAAACAGTACATGAACGATAATTTTTATTCTCTTTGAACTGAATTTGATTGAAACGAATTTTATTTACCGCGGCAAATTATCTGAACGATATTACACTTATTTTACCCTTATTCTATTTTTAAAAAATTTTGAATCTGTTATTTCTATTCAGATATCTCATTGGAATCGATATTTTTAAAGCATATTTTATGATTGGAGCACTCAGAAATCGTATCAAAGCATCACAAGATAGCCGGTGTTTAAACTTGTTCATTCTACTAATTTTTTTTTTGTTTAAACGATTCTTTTATTATCTAGTCCTTTTAATCGAAACAACCTGAAAGAAAATCGCATTAAAGAAACCAAATTGCAAAGTTCAGTATTCTGCAACGTTTCTCAGAGGAGAACAACAAGAGGTAAAAACACGAACTCGGCGAGAGAAAATGCTTTTTTACGACCCCTCACTGAAATAAATATTGTAAGTTATGATTTACTATTTTAATATCAGTGTAATGTTAATTATTTTATTTTAACTGATTTTTCCAGTGGCTTTAAAATTGTGGAATATTCAGTACGTTGAATTAATATGTGACATGTAACAACTGTTGCTTTTGCCTGCATGTTGGTTGCTGGAAGTCCTTTCGCGATTTAGCGCCAAATATAACGTTTAAGTAAGAGCAGAAAAACATTTCTCTATGATTGTTCTCGCGAGAAGTTGGGTTGGGTTGTTTTACCTCTGAGCGGCACTTTTTTTCACACCATGGGCTAAATGGCCAGGTCACATGGACCCCGAAGGCTCAGAGAAGGTTGGGAGAGGGGACCCACTGGAACAGCTGTTGGGAGACAGGATGGTAGCCTCCCGTCAAGGCCATCCAGCATGTTCTTTAACGTGCACAGCGTATGGCTCTCCCGCACACAGGGACACGGCTTAACGTCCCATCTGACGGACGGCGGCCTTTCCAAGCTCATCGGTGTCCCCTACTGACCGTGGGCAGGGCGGGGAATTTTTCGGAGATAAATCTCAACGCTAAACCAGCTAGGACTCGAGCCTGGGAACTATAGATTACGAGTCTGGCGCGCTACCGACTGAACCACCCCCGCCCCCTCGCGAGAAGTAAAAGCTAAATTCATTCGCGTAAACGTTTACCAGTTCGCGAGCAAATTATTCAATGCAAAATATTCAATATTCAATATTCAATTATATTTGATATTCAAATATTCAATATTCAATTGAATATTTGAATATCAAATATTCAATATTCAAAGCAAAATATTCAATGCAGTGCTCGATAATGACGAGTTATGACTACGTGACCCTAACTAAGCCAACAATTCATTGAAACTGATTGTTTTGTAATTCCAATCCTTCTGAACTACAGAATAGGAAATCAAATGGTAGTATAGATGATTAAATAAAACCGGAAAATCTGACATTTATATATTTTCTCTGTAACCTGACATGCAATAAAACGTTTTTAAGCATTCGAACTTTTATTTCTGAAAGGCAGATATAGAAGAAAAACTGCATACTGATTTATAGATAAAAATATATATTTTATTGTGCTGCTTTCTTGCAGTGTATTCGCTTGATTTCTTGTTCTGAAGCAAATATTTTTTTATTGAAAGTCGGATTAATGAGACTGCTGATAGAGGTACGGTTTGATTTCCTGTTTGTATTATTTAGATTTCCTCTCATTTCATTAAGAATAAATACACATCGAAAATAATCCTTTGTACGGAGCTGTTGGATTAGAAAGAACAGATGCAAATGCTTTATTGAAAGTTAAATTAGAGAGAATGGAAATAAATTTTTCTGGCAGTTCATCTTTTTTAGTTTCCTGTTACGTCGCTTAGAAAGAACAGATTTAGAAGGAAAATAATTCCTTGTACTGAAATATCAATTTCGAAAGACTGCATTTAACGTATAGAAATAAGAGTTTATATAGGCTCTTTAGGTCTCTTTAAATGCATTCCTTTGATTTCCCATAGTTTCATTCGAAGAAAAAGACTCATAAAATGTTGGTTTTAATGAAAGTCGGACTGTACTATTTGTTGCAGATGTTATGCAACCACGGCAATCCCCGGTTCCGTCGTTAAGACACTACCAAATTAATGGAAAGCCGTGACTAACTAGAGTCGGGGGCAAGAATGCGCCATATAGACGCACCTCATCCCGACCTCACATGGCAGCAGTCCTATAGAAGGAAAGCTGACCACCGGAAGAAACCTGAAATATAATCTGTTCCCCGGTTAGTCATGAACAAGGATGTGTAGATCCAAGTTCGCTCGGCTTCCGGGGTGGAGACTCTTAGTAAGGCCCAGACTTTAAGAAGGGCTCGTGCCTACTAGGCGGGCTCAAACCGTTCGGCAGAGCCCGTGAACTGCTCCACAGAGCTTCTTGAGAGTGAGGTCTTAGACACCGTCACCATCCAACCGTCACATCCAACCGGTCGGCGATGTCCTCGACATCGGTTGGTATTGGCTCTGTCCAACCGGGGACCCAATCCGGTCGGCAAAGCCTTCGACCGGGTTGCTGGGCCCGAAGCCCCCCCTCCACGTCAAGGTGGTCCCCTATCGGGGGGGGGGGGGAATGAAAGTCGGATTAGAGAGAATTCTGATTGTTCCTATGAAGGTTATTCATCGCCCTGCCACGGTCAGTAGGAGACACCGCTGGGCTTGGAAAAGACCGCCGTCTGTCGGATGGGACGTTAAGCCGTGCCCCCGTGTGTAGGAGAGCTATACCCTGTGCACGTTAAAGAACACTCTGGATGGCCTTGACGGGAGGCTACCATCTGTCTCCTATCAGCTGTTCCAGTGGGACCCCTCCCACAACCTTCTCTGAGCCTTCGGGGTCCTTGTGACCTGACCATTTAGCCCATGATGTGCAAAAAGTGCCGCTCAGAGGAAAAACAACCCTACCCAACCCTATGAAGGTTGGGCTACCTTATTGCTTTTATACGAATAGGCTTCGAATATTCCTTTAATTCCGTTTTATTTTTCATTTGAAAGGAGAAAGAATTGAAATATAAAAACTAGTCCTGAATAAATTATGATATCAATAATATATATATATGTATTGGCTGTTGCAATTTCCTGCGTGAGATCTGTTGATTTGAGATTTAATTTAATTTTTCATGATCACTATAATTTGTGGTTTTCACTCTGTTATGGGAATCTGTAACATAACTCTTCACTAATCTCACATGTGAATACTTTCTCGAGTGGAAGTAATGGATTATTAGTGCTCAGAATTTTGCTTCTTTTTTCATTCATTTCAAGATTTTATAAACTTTATACGACAAGAAATAGCAAATGCAATGTGAAACATGTATGTCTTTTCGTTGTTGTATTAAATTATAATGATAATGAGTATTAAATAAAAATTTACTGGGGAGCTAACAGTCCTGAACACACCGTAGTTTTCGCATGTTTATCTTGTTCTAAAAAATTGAAGCCAACAAATCACTAAATACGTAAAACTTCTATCGTTCACGGAAAAGTATCTTTTAATCAGATTTCAAACTTTATTTCCTGTTATAAATTACCTGAACACAATCAACTATAAATTGTATGACGATATGACATACTGATAAATTAAGAAAAACTGATTTTTCTAAAATTATGATTATTTTATTAAATATGTATCTCCATACATACAAAATCCTCTTGAAGCCATGGATTATAGAGGCCCTACCAGACAGTGTAATTTTCCTCTCCAGACATGTCTCTTCTGAGCTACAGCAGCTGTACTTGGCCACTGTACATCAATTCTAGCAAGGTTCTCTTTGACATTATCTGCCCATCACATTCTAAGTGTCCCCCTTTTTCTGCAACCCTTACGCACACTGTTCATCATCCTGTTTGCCAATCTGCAGCTGCGAATAAGGACAATATGACCAAACAAACGCAGTCTCTCGCTTCTCAATATGCTGCTCAAAGGAGGTTGATAACTCCTTCTAAGCTCATCACTATTTATAAAATCAAACCACTAATGCCTAAGATAATGCGCAAACATCTAGAATCAAAGGCATCAAGTTTCTTGTTATCCTGCTTACAAAGGGTCCATGTTTCGCTACCATAACTAACCTTAGAAAGAACCAAACTCTTATACAGCCTAATTTTTGTCTTTAGGTTTACATGTCTATTTCTCCACACTCTCCGTAGATTCTTGAATGTCCCAGCAACAATCCATAATCTTCTATTTTTCTCATGCCACACATAACCAGTATTTATTACGTAGCTCCCAAGAAAATTAAACTGACACACTTTCTCATAAGTACAGTCATTCAAAAGCAACTGAAACAGCATCTGCCTGACCAATTTTCATCATTTTAGTTTTTTCTCTCTTTATCATAAACCTACTAACTCTCATCAACAGCCCTAATGAACGAATTCATCTCATCAACATCAGTAGCCAACAGAGCCAAATCATCTGCATAATCTAAATCAGAAATTTTTAAATCTCTGGACCATTTAAGGCCAAAATCATTCCCTTGCAAAGAATTTTGCATTACCTAATCAATAATCAAACTAAAGAGAAAAGGAGACAAAACGCACCCTTGTTTAACTCCACTAGCACTATTAAACCAATCGCTGCAAGACGTACCAACTCTCATACACGACTCAGTGTTATTATAGAGAGCTCATTACACTAACTAATTTATCAGGTATTCCATATGATCTAACAATCAACCACAAATTATGTCGATCAACAGAGTCAAAAGCCTTTTTGAAATGTACAAAGCTAGCAACCACAGGTTTCTGAAACTCTAACATTTCCTAAGAATCTGCGTAAGTGAATATATTTGATCACTACATCCCCTACAACTTCTGAATCCCCACTGTTCATCACGCAGTTGTCCATCAACCAAATTCTTAATTCTATTAAGCAAAAACCTTTACCTGGAACAGAGAGTATTGTGTTATCTCTGTAGTTATCGCAAGAACTGCGATCACTTTTTTAAAAATAGGGATAGCAATAACTCTAGTAAAATTTTTAGGAAAAACACGTTTATCATAAAAATATTCAAAATTTCTGTCGGCCATTTTTCAACGCAAGTGTTCCCAGTTCTAAACATTTCAGTGGTGTTTCCATCGACCCCAGGAGATTTATTCAGTTTTATTTTAGAGAGAGCCGAAACAACTTCTGAATATGATACAAGGCCAACATTAAAGCCATAAAACCATCATTAAATGAATAAACTGCTGCAAGCATTAACTGAGGATAGATGGAATAATGCATTTATCCTGATTAAAAACAATGGAAGTAGAAATAATCACATTGTTTAGAACATCTTTGAAATGCTAAGCTCACCTTGTCATCAGAGAATCCTCTTCACTCACTTAACCATGTTTCTCCCTCAGTCCCTGTGTATCAGTGTACGTATCCTCTTTCTTCTGACACAAAACATTAACAATCTGGTAACATCCCCTGCTATTTTGCTGTCTAACAGCTTCCTCTGCTTTATCAGCCGAGTTATCAAGCCAAAGATTCTTATCAGCTGTTAATTGTTCTTTTACACGTTTATTAAAGCTTGTTATAATGTTGTCTGTTACGACTAGTAGGGTGTTGATTCATATTAATCCTTCACTTCCTTCCTTCAAAAACAAGTTCCTGGCCTTATCATTCAAATAATTTTGTTTCATCTGTTCCCTTTTATCTAAAAGAGTACTGTTAGTTTTAAGAAAATCCTGATCCCATTTATTATAAAGTTCAGCAGTAAGCAAACTACGATTTTCATAATGACCACATAGCTATCATGGTATGCTTTAGCTATAACTGGATCATTCAGACCTTCAGTGTTAAAGATAATTTTCTTAACCTTAGCAAAACATTTCTTAAACTTCAGTTGCAAGACACTTTTTACCAGGTAATGGTCAGACCCAATTCTCGCTCCCCTGTATTGTCTGGTATTCCTAATCAAAATAGTCCGTTGGTGAATCCCACGTATATTTATAAATGTCCCGGTGTTTGTAGTATGTATTAGTTGTTCAGAAACCATTATGTTTACTTACCTGTAGGGGACGTTCTCCATTGCCATTGAAACTATCAATGCCAAAGGGACCTAAAATTCCTGCCCATAGGTCAGAGTTAGTACCAACCTTAGCAATATCTCCTTTCCTTAGAGAATTCAAAATATCATGTATCTGCCTGTAAAATATTCTTTTCATTCTCATCAGAGACCTTCGTGAGGGCGTAACAACAGATGACATTCGTCTTTAATTTTTGTTCTAAATTTTGCTTTATAAATTTTTTCATTAATGCAGTCATATCCTGGATATGACTGCATTATATTATACCGCCAGTGATGTTCTAGTGAAGAACATCACTGGCGTATCTCTGCTAAGAAGCAAACCGATAAGCCTAGAATATATAGGTGTCCTCACGCTGGAATTCCTGCGTGAGAACATCAAGAGAATAATCTCAACGTAACGTCCTCACGTTCCATATACTTGCCGAAAGAAAACGATTAGTAGGATTTTAAAAGGAAACTAGGTTTATTGAGAAACGTAGGACCAACAATATCAAAAAGCCCCCTGATCGCGGGCATGGGACAAAGACCTGTTCCTTCACCGCTACAGGCTGAACTCATCCATGCTACTAGGAACTTCAAGCACCACCATTTAAAGTGGACCTTTTCAAGAGCCATAAGGCTTACCTGAGACACATTACTCCGGTTTAGGATTAGAGATGCCTAACTAGCTAAGTGAGGGTTCAGGTAGCTGCGATGGCTTATGATCAGGATTATCCACCAGCTGATATAAGGTATCTCGTGCCTCTGTTCACTTCGGGCTGGCAACCCACAAGCAAACAGAAAACACAGCGGCAGATTCTCTCTCAACAGATGCCCAAAACTGCAGCAAGTCCAGAAGTCATAATCAATCTCAAAGCCGTAAACCAGTCCAGTCTCGTAGGCATAAAAGGTCATCACCGCGACACTGCGAAGTTCAACACTCCTCAACAGGGCAGAAAGAAAGAAAAAAGTTGTCGCAGATGATCAGATCAGTAGGGCACACCGGTCTGAGAGGCCTCCACTTCTGTTCCCTTCGAAAAAAGAATATCTCTTTTGAAAGGTATTAACGGTATGCACCAAGGGAAGGCGGGATCGGACAATGTGCCAGACCCGGAAGGTTTTATGCGTCATCACTGGGGATTGCTACATAGTTATCCTTCCCGTTTGTGCCGAACATTTACTGACCAGAAGCGTTAGTGGAGAAAATTTGCAATACAGGCTAATTTGTGATCCGAACCTGGTAACATCAGAATAACATAGGGAGGATAGTATCGGTAGCTGTAGTGATGATAATCCAATATTCGGTACTGAAAGCTGTGAAAATATCTTTGATGAAAATATGATTTTCTTAAACCTTGGACGTATCATTAAGATACATCCGTGGTATATTATAACTTTCGTCTGGGAATAATTCTCATTGGTGATTGAACGAAAGTCAAATAATTCTATTAAATTAATATATATATTTTGTGGTAGTTTAACTCTGAAAATTCCAATTAATGGATATTTCAGAAACGGAACAGTTATACAATTAAAAAAAAATTAAATACCCCCTCAAGCAGCTGCTTGCCACAGAGGTCTGACAGGAGCCTGTCAGTTTATATGCCACAGTAGGAGATCTGAGAGGATGGCAGGACCTCACAGGTAACTTTCATTTAATGCGGGAGATGAGTTCCGGGAAGACCATCGTTAAACGAATTTCCGTGTAAAACGAGGGGATTTTTTTTTGTTTGTATTTTCGCCTATCTTATTGATCTTTTTTCCTTTTCTTAGTTTCATAATGGATGGTTTATTTCAACAAAAATAATTATAATTCTCAATATTTATTTAAAGATTACATATATGCATAAATATATATATATAAGTTTGTGATCGATTAATTAATTTTACAGTTTATTTCTTAATATGGAGCGAAACTAGCTGATTTGCATTGCTTGCCTCTGTTTTGTGCGTAATGTTTATTTCTAGCATTCCATTAACTGGTCACAACATCGTCTTGTGCCATCCAGTCACGAAATATCAATATCGTGCTCCTTCAAATCCATGCGTTTTTTGTGCAGTGAAAGAGCTTCATCCAAATATTTAAACGCCAACACTATTTCTGTTTCAGATTCTTGTTGTTCTTCAAAAGCATCGTTGGATTCTAAATCCTGAAGTTCATCGTTAGTGAGTGGCTCACTGTAGAGTTTAATAACTTCGTCCATCTTTCAAAGTTACGCTTTCGTATCCTGCTCCACTTTGATATTTCGCTGATGTTGATTAAAAAATCTAACTTAAATTCTTGTAAATAAACTATTTAGATGGATAAATCCAAGCATGCTTTATCTGAATTATGCAGTAGTGATTTGGAGAACTAAATTGCACAGTGTGATTGGACCTCCGCAGCCCATGACTGCTTGATGATGATCGTGTTGTTGTTGATGGTGATGATGATTAATAAATTAAAACTTTGCAGTACTCTAGTAAGTACGAATTAAAGTTCCATTTAGGAATATCCGAAGTAATTTTCAATAAAATGAACCAAGAAATGCAAGGAAAGAGAAAAAGTGCGTGAAGTGCCATGAAACGAGTGGTAAAAATGGATGATAAATGCAATCTATGTGATAAGGATAATGCAACTTATAATGTTATTGCTTCTGGCAATAGTATGATTCAAATGTACACCACGTGAGAGGTATCTATTTCAGTTCGTTACAGGAGCTGTTCTCCCCTTTGAGAATGTCAGTAACCAGTACAGAATCGAAA
This sequence comes from Ryuthela nishihirai, assembly GCA_038380435.1. Classification (NCBI taxonomy): domain Eukaryota; kingdom Metazoa; phylum Arthropoda; class Arachnida; order Araneae; family Heptathelidae; genus Ryuthela; species Ryuthela nishihirai. The sequence goes on from JAWZYU010000120.1 coordinate 487,771, forward strand.
CAAAATCATAAACATATAGTATACACTGAGATGCCAATTTGTTAGGTACACCACTCCTCGAACATATAAGGTTCATTCAACCAGTAACGGCGGTGGGCCGTATAAATAAGAGAGACCAGCTTTTTGAGTATCATTTAGAGTTGGATTCAATTTTCGGAAACAGGAAGGTGCCATCCAGTGGTGAGCGCGTCGCTAATACAACGTAAAGGGGCGGGGTAGAACGCAGTGCAGGGAGCTTTCCCAGTGAAAGTATCGGCTTACAAAACATTTTCAAGGAGAACTAGAGCAGGCCCTTCCAATTTTAAGTACCGAATTTTAACTTCCTCAGCCGACAATACTGGAAACATTTATCCTGTTGAGATGAATTGCCGTGTCCACACTTATGCGCTTTCATCTTCAACTTCACTTTCAACTTTAAATTCCGCTTTTCAACACCGAGTAGCCTAGCGCATGCCTTAGATGGAATGCGCTGGACGCATGCCTTCAACTGTCTACACCGGTGCGTGAAATAGATTTCAATTTGTCACCACTGTAGGCGTGAAGTTGCAATGGACGTAACTGATGTTGCTATGTTAGCGGGTATAAAGTGCTGCAATTTCAGTGCTGAAAAAAGCGAGAAAAACACGTGAAAAATATCGGCGATCGATATGGATGAAAGATTACTTTAAAACACGGAATTTTAGAATTAAATGAAAACGTTCCTTTTAAGAACTTTGCGCGAATGTCTAGAAAAAACTTCTACATGCTTTTGGGAATGATGGGGCCGAGATGAAAAAAAAAATGCTCGTTTCAGAGAAGCAATACCAGCTGAAGTGAAATTAGCGATCACACTTAGATATTTGGCTACCGGTGATTCATTCATGTCTCTGATGAATATTTGAACCTATATTCTGATGAATTATTTAATATTTTTTATTTGTTTAAATTAATTTAATAAACTATATCTCTGATGAATTATTTAATTTATAATCTTCAATAAAGGCCAATATTTGTTCTGACGACATGGTGAACAAAAAACACAAGCTCAATAATTAGAAAAACAGAACGAAACCTTCCAGACAAACTACGAAGCTGCACGGAATGCTGAACAAAAATCTGCTACTGGTGGAAGTACGTGCACTACTGCGTGCATCACTGAAAACGGCACGTTTCAACTGATTTGAGGCATGCCTTTGCGCATGCGTCACGTGCTTTAGACGCATGCGTCTAGCGCACGCAAAACGCACAACTCTGGACATAGCCATATAAACTCTACCCCATTACAACTTCCCAGCCAGTCAAGCTTGTGAGAGGGCGGTTCAGAATCGCCGTCATTATTGGGGCCGCCGCTAGATAGCCATCCTCTCTGACACTTGCGCTAAGAGGCAAGTCGCCCATTGGAAACCGGCGGACAAAGGAGCAAGAGGTAAGAAGAGATCTCGAATAAAAGGGTAGTTCACATAGAGATTTTGAAGTGGAAAGGTTGAGTGCAAAGTTGTTGAGCGGTACAAGACACCACTACCGGCTATGTCAACACCATCTAGACAGGAAGGTCATATCACTCATTTTTGTCGTCATCAGTGACTTAATTGCCACACAAAATAGAATGAGGAGCAGCTGGTCATTTGCTAATAAAACTAATCGGAAGCTCTATCTGTCCAAGTGGATAAAGTCCCATTTTCTTTATTGGGTATGCTAAATGTATAAAACGACAAAAGCAAAATTCGTATTTTGTTGTTTCTTAAAATTGAAGCAGTTTGCAGCTCGATAATTTAGTGCCTAACTTAGACCCCCAGAAGAGCCTGTTAGCCCGTGTCTAGTGAACTATCCACTCTTGTAGTGAACAACCCGAGAACTATTCAGAATTTTCACCCCTTCAGCTGCACCTGGACAGTGTTTCAAAGTGCACGTTAGTGTTCAAGTCAAAACCGATTCCTTGTCAGTGAGCAACCCTGCCGAAAGTGATATAGTCGGTGAGGGCCCATTTTGAAATCTACCATATCTTGTTTACCATCTTTAACTGGAGAATTAATATAATATTGTAAGATGACAGTTTGATTAACACTTAGAATTAAGAGAGCTTACAAGCTTACAAGTCAACTAGAGATATTTTCAGCTTAGTCAGTAGTTGCTTTATGAGCATTTATTTTAGAGTGTTTCTATTAGCAATACCTGTTATTAGTAACAGTGTATTTTTATGTTTTCTCTTCGTCTTTAACAAATAATCAATCGCAAACTAGGGTGACAACTGTGAAACATTACAAATTTGACCATAGTTGGTATTCAATTATTACCAGTATTCAGGGGTTTAATCCCTTTGTTTTGAATGGTTAATAAATTCGGTTGCATTATGTTTAAACCCATTGCTAAACTTGCTTAGTAATTCTAAAGCATATTCCATTTACTTACCCAGCGAAAGAGTGTTTGCAGAGCTAAGTGGCTGCTGTCTAAAATTAGGATTGGAGAGGCCATTAGTTTGACACTGCATTGCCACTTACCACTGTGAGCATCAGAAACTCTAATGTTTTGAAGAGGAGGAGAGCCTTGAGGGAAAAGAAAGGTTAGGCAGATGTCTCTATTATTTCTGCGAGACAGTCAAATAGTCCGCTTTTGCTACTCTCACCAGTTAGCTAATATGCTCGTGGCTCAGTGACTGCCGTTCAATTAGAAATTAGTTTCCCAATCATATAACCTTTAGTATATAGCCTTAGTACCACTTTTTATCAAATTATTTTATCATTGGTGCCCAGGTTAACTTGTGCGATGTAATTGTAGTCGGGAGGGGAGGAGCTTCAGCCACAGTCTCCACAGTTACCTATTTTCAGCAGGTCCTATATGGTAACCACAAATTCTTAAAGCTGCATATAGAATAAACAGAATACAAATCCATCGTCAATCGCATTCCGGCCAACAGAATGTCCCTATCCTAATCTATGGAGTGTACACCGCAATAGCATGAGAAATCCACAAATGATCTTTTATGAAGTCTAGAAAGGAAACAGATTAATATGATTTATCGCAGAATATATATAAAATTCTGAAGGAATAGTTGAAGCTGAAGATATTTGCAACCATTTAGTAGGATATAAGTTATTAGATTACAGGGGGTCTTTTACACAATAAAAAAATGCGTCACACTCCATTACGAGAATGGAAAGCCATATTCTGCCACACAGACACCATTTCTTTTATTTGTGCAGTGATTGGGTTCCTCTGAGCGTAGGCACAACGACAGCTACAATTTTGTTTCCCAACCTCTTGATCACAGAGAAAATATCTCCATTTCAAACTCAGTATTGCATTCACGCCTTAGCTTCATATAGTGATGTGGAGACAATTACATGTCGATTTGTCTCCATTTGAAACACAGAAATGCTTGCATTAACTGGGAGTGAAGTGGACCTCATCTGTTTCAAAGAATGCCATCAGGCCATAGCATCGCACTAAGAACTGTGGCTTCAAGGGAACACGTTTCTCCTTATCTGAATAGAGTGTGCTTGCTGAAATCTGTTCTGGAACATTCGAAAGGGATTCTGGACACCTTTAGGTTAAGGTGACGACTGTCATAATGAACACTTCAGACTCCTCTTCCATTCCCCTGAGACTTCTCGTTATAGCCTGGTGGATTTCTATTACACTAGAGATTGAACTAATGGTCTGCCAGTCCGTGGTCGTCACAGGTGCAGCATCATTCCTAATCAAATCTTGACGTGTGCATGGTTCACGACGAACCACGTCATTTTCAAGGAAAACTAAGCATTGCTGCAGTCGGTACAGTATAGCTTCATCAATTCAATTATCTACTTGGTTGTCAAGTGTGAGGAAACGAATCATGGTTTTTTTTCTTACTTCTCTTGTCACATAGACATGTAAAAAGATGTTCTTAGCTTCCTAGGGTTCACTGTTAGGATCTTCGAATCCTTATTCATCTGTGGTAAATTTTCTGTGCAAGTATAATTTTTTCTGACCTTCTAATACTGAGATTTTCAGTGGCAAAATTTCTATGTTATGACCCTATGTATTATACATAGGTATAATATATAGTTGAATTCAGAAACTTTACTAGAGTTTCTCTGCAAGAACAAACATAAAAATATTCTAAATTGAATGCAATTTACAACCATTTGAATTTATTTATTTCTAATTTTCTGCTTCAATTCCTACGTCCCTTACCTAGATCTTCTATCAGAGTTATGGTGGTGTCTCATACAACATAGAAAGGTTATACAACATAGAAAGGTTCTCATACAACATAGAAAGGAACCACGGCTCTAGTGGTTGGGAACCACTAGAGCCGTGGTTCCTAACGCTTTTTGTTCAGTAACCCCTTTCAACCAAAAAAAAAAATATATTACTATCCCCCAGGGTAATAATGACTGAAAAAAGCTCCAAATTAAAAATTACGTTATGAAACTTTACTACTCATAATTAGGAAACCTCTAAACTTTCGGGTCTAAATATAAAAACTCTAATTATAAAACAATTTATCTGTAACACTTCGTATTAAATTTCTTTATTGCACAAATATTGTTGAATGTATCATATTTAATATCAATCACTTCTAATGAAATAAGTTACAACTTGTAAAATGTTTAACATAATATAATAATCAAATATAAACTTAATTTCGATGTTCAACTTTTTTATTCGAACAAAGGTTCGTTGTGCAGACTTTTGTGATAGTCTCTGATAGTTTCGAATCGCTGCAGAAACAGAACTCAATATGCTAGTTGTCACAGAGAAAATTATATTTGAAACATAACTGTACAATTCTTTACTGCTTAAGGCGCCATTACAGAATTTTTTAAGGCGAAACCAATGGACCATGGTCGCGACCACCAAATGGGAACCACTGCACTAGGACATTTCACTTGGCATTGAAATTACGTACAATATCGACTTCACTAGATAGGACTATCACTATACCAGACAGGGAAATAGTTACGTAATTTTTTAGTAGATTTTAACCGATATTAAACACTACGAATTTTTAGACATCGCATTTCTACTAAGAACCATTTAGTTTAAAAATAGACAAGATGGATTAGCAAGCACAATAGGGCAATTAATCAGCAAAAGTGAAATTTAAATATGAAGCTCGAAAACAATTGTATAAGAGCAAAATATAGAGTTACTCATTGGCAGGAGATTATATACGGGGCAGTTTTGGGGGTTCAAACCTCCTCTGTCAGAAATTTACAGATATGCTTTTAAAAAAACATTTTCATTTTTCAGCATGCGAAAATTTCAAATGCATCGCTCACTTTTCTGCAATTAATCGTCGCCTGGTAAAACCTCCCCCGTTTAAAATTCCTGGTTACCCTTCTGTTTAGATGTAACACTGTTCACGGTAAAAGAAATTAGGTGTTTAATGCACTGAAAAAAATTTAATTGATATTTTTCAACCTACCTTTTTAACCTACTTTTTTGAACCTACCTTTTTAACTGTACTACATGTGTTTCAGTTGATACTCCTTTATTCTACACTATTTGCATTCGTAGTGTAGTTAACACCACTGAAGTATAAATCAGTGGACCTCTGTATGCTGAAGGTTCTCAATACTCTTCTCTTATATGTATCTGTGACTAATTTTCTTCTAACGGTACGACTAAAGTTAACAAGGAAATCAATATTAACGTCGTTTTATCGTAACGTAAAGAATTATTGAATTTGCAGTGAAAGGTATTAGGATTTATTTCACAGTATTCTTCGTAATAGGAGAAAGACAAGAAATGTAAAGGGCTTAAATATTCCAATGCTAAGAAAGAATCGCAGATGAAAATCCCTGTACTGGATTTTCATCTGGGATTTGAGTACAGAGATGTTTGATTCTCCGTTACTCAAACAAATTCAATTCCAACAAAAGTTACGATTGCCAAATAAAGCTAACTTGATTCTTCGAAAGCAGAAAGTCAAATGCTAACATTTTGGTGCTCTTTATAATTTAAATATTACTATCCAAGGACTTGACTGTACTGTAAGGTGGGGTATGTCTCAGTCTGTAGCATGACAGGCTCGAACTCTGTAGTTTCCAATTTCTAGTCCAAACTGTGCCAGAATAGGAATATCTGTCTACTAACACCCCCCCCCCCTTCCCGTGCACTGAAATATTTTCTGAGTAGACGGTCTTTATAATTTGTGAATTTAAAGATTTCAGTATGCGCAACTTGCCTCAGTGAGAAAGGGGACAACTTTGGCATTGGAAATAGATAGAGAGATAGATAGACATTTATTCCCGTTTATAGACAAGTTATACATTTCATATATACATTTCATATATTCTCACACGGTCTTACACAATGGTGCATGGTACAGGAAAATATACAGTGTATACAGCATAATTGATTTTTTTATGCCAACAGTAAAAAACATTAGTAATTCAAATATCATATATACAAAGATTACTATAATACCAATTTTCTGATCCTTATATAAAAATTGTGTCTTGTAGCAACAGAGTTTCAAGAAGAAGAAAAAAAAAACAATAATCATCATAATTAACGAGAACTGAAGAAAAGAAAAAGTTCATAGAAAGTGATAATACTTTTGAAATAAAATTAAATTTAATTACGTATAGCTAAAATTGACTTTTTTCCTTTAAAAATCGTGTACACAGAAGTAACAAATGCGAGCATTCGTACACAGCTGTCCAACTGCAGATAATTCTAGATATATTGTACGATCAGGTGACCCATTATCGTCTTGTAAGGTGAATATTTCTCTCATTGAATTCGGATAAGATGTAATATAGGGGTCATAAGAACCCCACATCCTTATGACTCGTATGCGAGACGTTTAGAAAACAAAAACAGAACTGTCAGGACGCATAATATATGTACTATGTGCAATGTCCATCTTTGCCTCACTACCAAAAGAAATTGCTTCGCAGAATATCATAATTAGCACATCATTTTGTATAGTAATTTTTTTTCATAATTTTGTATTATTTTAGTTAACATTTTGTTCTAATAAACCAATAAATAAAAGACATTGCATAATAAGCCTAACTATAATTTGTGTTACCTTTATAGTCCATTGGGAAAAATATTTCCCATAAAATTCCAAAAAAACTACACATTGTTATGTAGTTTTCTTATGATTTTTATTTATTTTACGTCTAAACAAACTAAAATAAACAGTTACATACTAATATTTACTCTTAGAAACCTTATGGTCCTGAAAGGGTTAGAAAGGTGACCATTACTATTATATGTGGATTTAAAAGAGTGACATTCACTAAAGCTTCTCGAAATTAACTTTCGTTGTCTTTTTAATTTCGATTTATCAATTAATAAGACCAGGGTCTTGGGATATCGATAGTGTAAAAATATCCGTACGCTGGATATAACCGAAACTTTCTCTATCAGTATAAATTTCGTATGTAAAGTATCCGTAGGATGCTTTCTAGAAACTGATATAAATACAGAGTTATTAAGTATTAAACCGAACAATACTATTAATAATTTCTTCGCACTATAATCGAAAATGAAGTAAACAGCATATTGAATTACAATAGATTTAACATTATGCTTCTTTGATTACATGCATTAATTACACTGGGCAACAAATTTTCATAAACGTTATGCCTTTCAGATAAAAGTATCAATTTCTTAAAGATTTCAAGGTGCTGAAAACTCATATGGCAATGAAAATGCAAAAGTGGCTCATATAACATGTATCGGTAAAACTCCGCTTCTACTTCCGACGTCGCTTGTACAGCTGCTCAGGATCATCTCTGGCGATCATCTAACAGTAGTCAGCCAACATTGAAGGGGATCAGTTTCCCTGGTATCGTTTCTCTATCGTTGCAATGTCCTGGTGAAAACGTTCACCGTGCCGCAGTGGTCGGGGAAGAAATCTAAGTGGGAATGGAGAAAGTGGATATTTAAGGAGATATTGCAGCCAAAAGTGTGACACAGAGACGACATGTCTTACCCAGTTTCTTGTACTTGTCTGCCCTGACATTTCCAAGGAATTTAGTTGACAGCAGACGAAACGCTTCCTAAGCCTTTTTCTCGTCACCCTGAAGCATGCTGTCGGACATCTGGTCTCTGAACAGCTCGCGGATCTGAGGATCCACAAAATTTCCCTCTTTAATTTTCGCTTCGGTGAGTCGCGGGAATTTGTTAGCCAAGTCCTCGAAAGCTGATGCAGTCCGGTCCATGGCTTTTACGAAGTTTTTCATCACACCGAGTTTTATATGTAGGAACGGTAGAAAGTTCATGTTGGCTGTCCCATTCACATAAGAAATAGCAGTACTTCGTATATCTCAGCTGCAGACTCATCAACAGAGCCACTACCTTCAAGTCACAACAGAGATGCCAGCCATACTTGCTGTATTGAAGACAGTTCCACAGCTGTTTTAGATTGTTGTAGATTTCTCTCATGTTCAGCGTGTCCGACCAGAACGGATGGAAGTCGATTTCCATTATGCAGCAATACCGCCTTGAGACTCAATTTCGAGAAGTCTATGCATAATCGCCATTCTTAAGGGTCATGTTTGATTCCGAGGGCATTCATCAAGCTATCTACATCGGAGCAGAACACAAGTTTACCTTCTTTTCTGAAGTAAACGAAGTCATTCGAACATTTTCTTTGAGAGGATTCCGTTCTTTAACTAGATTTACCTGATGTTTTTAGGGTGGCTGACTGCTTGGTTACACTTGAAGGGGATAAAAATTACAGCCCGTGGTCGATATTTGCGTACTAACGTTTTCTTTTATCTCACAAGACTAGGTATGTTATACTCATATTGTTTTGCGGTAAGCAATGCGGAGGTAACTGCAATCCGACGAACTCGGTTCACTTTGTCATCGTATTCACACGGTAATTGCGATGACCGAAAAGCGACAGCTCATTTGCTTGCACTTAAATTTTGATTTCCTTCCAATAATAGGGTAATGACGTCAACACTGAGATTTCGGAATGCAATGTTTCCTCAGTCGCAGGAAGTGAGACTCCAACAGTGTGTCCTATTCACAACAGAGGTATCTCTGTTTACTTTTCCCACCTGTCTCCATTTTCTCTATTTTGTGTACGCATAAACTTTGTCGAATAGAAATCAAACGCATTTCTTTTAATGTAGGATCTCTTGCAAACGTCTTTCTTAATAACGGTGAGTATTACTTTTTCAGGATGTTAAATATTACACCTGCTATTGTGCAGAACGCATGATTCATATGTCATTATTTACTTTTAATGATGGGGTAAGAAAACGTAAAGATGTATCAGCTACGACACTGATTACTAGTTTATCCCTAACATATTAGCATGCAGATAAAAATATCGCGGTTCTATGATACTAAATTCCATTGTCCATTACGTTTTACGATCTGAACGGCATGAACATGTAAATAAAAAGCTATTACTTGTAAGGTCTTCACACCAGAAACATGTCATTTTCGCGATGTATCTGCTACCACACTGTCACTATGTAGTGGAAACAGGTTTTATTTGTATGTTTTATCGGGTAAAGCGATAGTTATTTCTGGTGTTTCATATGCATTTTCCCCAAAGCAAACCTAACGTCACCCTATTACAAAAAAAATAATAATAAATAAATCGCTTGCAATATTCTTCAATGAAATTCTATCTTGGAACTTTTCCCACAGTTCGGAGGGGCAACCTGAGTCATCGACACACATCGCAATATTTCAGACCGTTCCAGCGTTTGCAATCCTCCCCTCCTCCTCTGTCACTATGCGACGCCGATGGCCTTGGAAAACCCGCCCTACGGGACATTTAGCCGTGCCGCCGTGCGAAAGAACCTTCAGGTTAAAGCACGCGCTGGGATGGGCTTACTGGACTCTCCCATCTGTCTAAGTTTTCCTGTGCGTACCCTTATCGAAAAATGGACTTAGCTATCGGGGTCAAGTGATTTATCAGTTTGGCCCGAGATGTGGCAAGAAATGGCCTCTCGGACACTGAAACAGCAAAGGAAACGAAAAAGAAATTACTCTGTGACGGTAAATAAGTCTAGTCTCTTCTGACAGATTGCAGAAGTAGGATAAATACAAATATTTTTATTGTATTTATTGCTTCTGTGTGTTATGTTTAATTGCACGCTATAATGTTGAAAACTAAAAAGGAAATATAAATTCTTAACAACCATAAAAAAAATTAAAACCAATCAGTAGCTATTTAAAAAAAAAGGTTGGATTTATATAAATTATATATTTTTTTTAAAAAATAATCTCGTTAAGGAATTTTTTTAGCTCCATTCTAGCTCTTTACTACTTTAAGAACTGTTCTGTTATTGATAATGTAAGTTGCTTTATAAGGCAGGTAAGAAAAAATCAGCAAGTGAACGGCCATACCAAGCTAAAAACATCGGTTCTCGTCCGATCCCCAACGGTCAGTAGTGGGGAGGGTGACCACCAGGAAACACCGCGTGAACAGTTGGCTCTTTTCTTTTTTTCTACGCCCTGTATTCGTAACATATTGATCTAAGTAGGTTGTCGGGTTCGAATCCATTTTTAGTCAATAAAGAAAGGAGAATTGAAGCGTTCTGACAAGAGTTTTGGTTACAACACCTGCAACGTTTCTAGGTAGGTTCGAGAATGGACTCCTGGCAGGTAGAACGTAAAATAAAAGTATTTGTCTCGGGGCTGCAGATATGATTATTATTCTTTGGACCACTGTTTCAGAAAATCAGAAACTTCAGAAATCAAAGACATAATATTTTTAAATATTCAACAGATATACATATAAAAGTCCCTCTCTTCCTACATTACCGTTTCTATCCCTATATTTATTTGTAAATATCCCTTACTAACAACTGATTTAAACACGATATTTACCGAATATGGTAAGATTAGCGTTAACAGTGGGAATATAAGGAAAGAATAACATCAGTATATTTCATCTGAAGGTTTGCCACTGGAACTGCTGTAATGAGACACTCAAAAGATAACAATATAAATATCTGAAACAAAATCTATCAATACATATAACGTACGAATTTTAGACCATAATAAACGATAGTTATTTCCGGTGTTCCATTTGCATTTTCCCCAACGCATTAACCAGTATACTGGCGACACTCGAAACTTTCGAAATGGCAACTCAGTTTAGCCTCCCGTCAAGGGCATTCAGCGTGTTGTTTAACGTGTACTGCTGACGTCATATCGGTGTTTTAGCCAGTTTATTACTAACCCTTATTCATAGGCCACACTAATGCAAGAATTTTAGTGTTTTGACTTATTTCTGATGCCGCCATTTTTTTTTCTCACCAATCAATTTTTAACTTCGAATTTTATATGGGATAAGTAACATTATTTCCCGCCGTCCGTGGCCGAGTGATTAGCACGCTTGGCTACTGATCTATTGGACATGTGTTCGAACAGCAGGTAAGGCAAAGATGTCTGTATTATCTTTCTGCTGATGTCCCTTCATCCTCAGCAGTCCCTCTCTGGCGTATTAAACTGCTATTCTCCTGTGATACCTCTGTGGCAAGCAGCTGCTTGAGTGGGCTTTTATTTGTTACGTTATTTCGAAACATAAAAAAATTCTAAAAATAAGGTCGATTACGTACACAGGAATGGATTTCTACAGTTTGACTGCCTTCCCAACCAACCAATATTTATTTTTGCTTTCCCTAAGTCCGATCGTGTTCCCAACTATTTCATAATTCACTACAAGAATACCTTTTTAATTGATACTTTGGTCAAATATAGAGTATAATAAGTTACTAATTAGGCTAACTTGTAAAGCAATCGCAAAGGCTGAAGGGTAAAATTCTACATTGCACCGACGAAATATTCTGTTCTCGTCCTGAAACATGTTTCTGTCTCCGACCACCGTAATTTCAAATGTGTCGTAACTAATAAGAAATCCAGCAAAATATTGTCGCAGATGAAAAAAATTGAGATTTCTTCCTCACAATAAAATACTATAACGTGTGGCTATAAATAAAAAGTGAAATCACTCAAATTACCAGAAGAATAGAGAGGATAGATAAGGATTACAAACGATATCGCGAAAACACGCACGTGGCATCAACAGTGCTCTTTCCAGTTGTTGCCACCATAATTTCTATAATACTTAATCTTCCAAAACCAAAGTGTATAAATCAAAATACTTGTGATCCAAAAATATACGAAGTATATGTATACAGGGTGATAAACCAAAAAATAGATAGAGCAAACCAAAATATTATTATCGTTTTTTGAAATTCAACTTAGTTACAAAATATATCATTAAAGAGCATTTGAAACATGTGATTTCGAAGTTTCCTAAACCAGCATATTCTGTTTCTATCAGAAAATGCTACGTGGTGGCCACGGCGCAAATCGCGATCTGTGCATTTAAGTGTGCTGGTCCAGAGTGTGGTTTGTTGTTAGGAGTGTAATACGCGCGTTTTCCTGTTGTATCCATGGTTGTATCCACCGGCGTCTTGGTACTTTTTTCCTTATCGTGTAATACGCGTTTCTCTGTGGTGGTCAAGGGCACTTTGCTACATTGTCGCTACACGTGCAATCTACGCTTCCATGTTGTATACACCAGCAGGCAACTTTCTGGTTTGTTCTTGATCACATAGTACTAACATCACCTCGATGTAACGAGCCTGGACAATGCAGAAACTGAAAATTTAATTTTCGAAAAATATATAGCATTCTAATTATATCTATATTTCCAAAAAAATGAACTGGTAGTTATTTTTTTTAATTTCGTAAATATTTTTGTAATATTCTAAAATATTTAAATAAAATCTTAATAAGTAAATTATTTCGACTGTTTCTAAAATAAATTATTTTAACTTTAACTTGTATCTTAAACCAATCAAAATTATATCTTAAACCAAAGAAAGTAATCGCTTACATAGGCATATTTCAAGGTGTTGCCATCGTAAAACAATGAATTGCTTATTTAGGCATTGCTTATTTTTTAAATCATTTTAACTTATATCTTAAACCAATGAAAGCAATATTCTATATATTCATATTTCCAGGTGTTTCCATCTTAACCAATGGATTGGTTATTAAGGCATTGCTTATTTTTAAATTATATTAACTTATATCTTAAACCAATGAATGCAAGCGCTTAATTAGCCAAATTTCCAGGTGTTGCCACCATAATTTCTATGATTTTCAATCTCTCAAAACGAAAGTGTATAAATTAAAACACTTGTAATACAAAAATATTAACTAGCAGTTTATTTTTTTTAAGTTTGTAAATATTTTTATAATATTCTAAAATAAAATCTTAATAAGTAAATTATTTTGACTGTTTTTAAAACAAATTATTTGAACTTTAACTTATATCTTAAACCAATGAAAGCAATTACTTATATAGGCATATTTCCAGGTGTTGCCATCATAGTTTCTATAATTCTCAATCTTTCAAAAATCGAAGTGTATAAATCAAAACACTGCTAATCCAAAAGTATTAACTGTTTTTTTTTTAACTTGGTAAATATTTTTTATAATATTCGAAAATATCTCAATAAAATCTTAATATGTAAATGATTTTGACTAATTTCAAAATAATTATTTTAACTTCAACTTATCGTAAACCAGTGAAAGCAATTGCTTATTTCGGTATATTTAATTTCCCTCTTTTTGTTGAAGGCTATCCCGACAGGTAGTATCTAGGTGGCTTTCATAGTACGCGTTTCCGTGTAGTGTCCAACGACAACTTCTTAGGTCGTGGGTAAGCGTAAATTTCTTATGTTTGCCATAGGCAACTTTGTCCTTTGTTAGGCGTGAAGAACGCGTTTTCCTGTGTTGCCAAGGAACAACCCTGTGGTTTATTCTAAGGCTTCTATTACTGTCCACTGATTATTTTCTTCTTAACCCCGGACAATGCGTTTTCGTGTAGTGTCTAAATCATAATTTTTTCGCCAAGTTGACATTTCTTGATGGTCGTTACGTCACCTTATATATATTTTACGAATATGAGACGTTGGTTTCGAACTTTGTCACGCTAATGGGTCAAATAGATGTCAAAGGCTGTACATAAAAAATGCCGTTTGCTTGAACACATCGATTTATAAACCAATCAGTACGAGCATTCAAAAAATTAATTGAACTGTTTCAACAACACTTTAAATATAACTTGTTCCCTGGCTTTGGTTCACCGAACGTGTATTACAACACTGAACAATCAATTTTTAACAGTAATATTTGAATTGCAATATTCAACACTTTTCCATTCTCAGAAAACAGAATAAAAAAAGAACTTCCAATTGATTTTAATAATCAGTTACTAGTGTTATTTCAAATGATAAAAATAATAAAATAAATGAAACCCTTAAACAATCTCCTTCAGACAGTGCTCAGATAAGTAAAAGACATATTTTGTGACTGAGGCTAGAACAAGATTCAAACATGCATGAATTATCCGTGAAACTATGTAAATAACCCAGGACCCTTTTCTAATGCCTTTCCACTTAATTTCCTGGAAAATGTGCTTTACCTTTCTGAGCACTGTGTGAAAGAGGTTGTTTACGGGTTTCATTTATTATGTTATAAGAACAGTAATATGAAAGCAATCATTTACGATATACAAATATTTGTACACATACTGAAACGACAAATAGCAAAATGAAGAAATCAAGAAGTTAAGCAAAAAAAATTTTTTTCCCTTATAACCATTATTTCTACTGAGCGTCCTTCCAATATTCCAGCCAAAATGAAGGGGTCGATAATGGCCGACAGCGACAAATAGCGGTTAACTATAAAATTTATATCCCTTAATCACAATAATATGCTACATAGTAGCTGTAAGTTCAAAGCGATCGAAATTTCATAGCTACTTAGTTAGTTAGAAATTACAAAGTTACTTAGCTGAGGGAAATTATAAGCGAGCTACAAACAATTTATGAATATTATTTAACTTGATTCACCTGATACTTTTCGAGCATCAGAATGGTGGGTTCAGAAGGATATAAGGAATACAGGCCGTGGGTATTTTTCAATCGCACAGATCTTACCTATGGCTGCTTATTACACTGAAATCGGTTCGAGGTACGCAAAGCTCTGAAAACTAGAAACCCTCAAAATCTGATCACTTCTTCGCCATATTCACACGCTAACGCGGCAAACGGAACAACAAGAACGGCGCTTGGTGACAACTTATCAACTAATGACGTCTGACAGTGACGTTGAACAATGCACTGTTTGTTCACTCGCAGGAAGTAATTTTTACGGTGTTTCGTAATCCCAACAGAGGTGTCAGATTTCATACGAAAATTACTTTAAATTATGGAAGAGAAATAAGACGCATTTCTTTTAAAGTGATACCTTTTTCGAACATTTTTCGGATTCACGGTGAGTATTATTTCTCAAAGATATTAAATAATTAGACCTACAAATAATAATACTCATTTACTTCATATCAATGAGGTGGGGTAAGAAAACGAACATTGGTATGATGCTTATTTCTAGTTTCTTCCCAACAAATCGACACGTACATCAAATTATCTCTGTTCCAAACACACTGAATTGATACACAACATTGATAAGGATTTTAGAATTTGGGGGCTTATAAGCCGCTATTGGTTTAATGTCCCCCAAATTAGTCTGTTGAATGACCACAATAGTGGCTTCAATACTCCTTAAGTCAGGGGTAGGCAGGCAATATTGAGGAATTCGTTTTTTGATAACGATTGCCGTGCCTCCCTCTCTGTTGTGTTCTCTATCATTCCGATAGATATTATAATTCAGGATTTTGATGCTATCACTGGATCTGAGATGTGTTTCACAGAGAAGAGCAGCATCAATTTTCTGAGAATATAAAAGGCTTTGAATTCTAATAAGTCGCTTTTAAGAGCATTGTAGTTACAAGCAACAATACGAGGGTTACTCGAAGAGGAGGAGGACTTATCCATATAAAAATGCAACAAAATCAAAGGCTTGAATGCCTACTGAGATTCTTTCAGTCCAATCCTTAGCCATCTTAAATTTAAGACAAAAGTGTTTGACATGAACAATATATAACTCAAATTAATTTTCCTGAAGAATTCCAGGATACCTTTAACTTCCTCAGCAAAGTCAAACGATTCTTCCTCATTACCTTTGCTCTTTTTAGTTGGTTCATTAACTGTGACCCTCGCTTTGTCTGATGAAGGCTTAGTAACTGGTGGAGCAGTATTGGATTTTCCTGGAATTGTTTCAGGAAGTCTGGTAGCTTGTGCGTGGGCCTGATTGGGTTGTACATATTGGGGTACCTCATTTTTACTCTTCTTGGGTTTTTCCAAAGGTACTCCTCTATTGGGAAGTTTCGGAAAGAACTCACAGCCTGTGTAATTGGCCGTGTGATCTTTTTCGCAGTTAGCACAGGTCGGTGGACCATCCTTCTGTGTCCTGGCACACGTGGTAGTAAGATGGTTGCCAGCGCATTTCACACACACTACGGGTGTTGAAGCGGTTACCCTGAGTGTGCTCATAACGCCGGCATTTGTGTCATTGTGTTGATCCTTTCCTCCTCTGAAAGGACTCAACAATTATCTTTAGATGGAAAAGATCAGTAAGGTTGAAGATTTGTTATTACATGCTTCTGTGACGCAAAAGTCACCTTGCCAGAAACATAACAAAAGTTATCTGCCCTGTTTAAGCACTTAAAAGGTGTCATTGTTGACGTTGGGCCAAGATGTCATTCAACAGTTAGTGACAACCTGGTCCTTCGTAGAAACAGAGCTTCATTATGCATAAATTTGAGAGGATTAATTGGTCTAAAATTTAACTACAAGATTTTAATTTAGAATAGCAAAAGATAGGTTTGTGTACTTACAACTACTTGGCGATGTCAATTGAGTTGTCAATTGTGTCACTTGAAGTGCCCACTAGAATGCCAATTGGGTTATCAATTGTTCCAATGGCAGTGGGAATTGGGATCTCGATTGTGTCAATTACAATTCAATTGGGGTGTTAATTGACTTTTTAATTACAGTGTAAATTACGGTTGCAATCGGATTGTGAATTGCAGTGTCAATTAGGTTGTCAAATGGGTTGTCGATTGTGTCAATTGGGTTGTTCATTTCAGTGTCAACTACAATTTCAATTAGGTTGTGAATTGCAGTCTCAATTGGGTTGTCATTGTGTCAATTACAGTCTCATTTGGGTTGTCGATATTGCCAATTGGATCCTCAACTGTGCCAATTGGGTTGTGAATTGTTGTACCGTGATTGTTGCGCATTGTTGTGTCCGTGATGGCACCGTCAATTCTGGTAATTTTACGTCTCAGTTGTCTTGTCAATTGGGTCCTCAACTGTGTCAATTGGGTTGTGCATGTTGTAGGTGATGGTAGCTCCAATTGTGTCAATTGCAGTTTCAATGGTGTTGTCAATTGTATCAATTGAGACCTCAACTGTGTCAATTGGGTCACCTGAGATCGACTTTCGAAGGTGCAGGTTGTCAACAATTGCAGGAATCGACGGGCCAGTTATGTGACATTCGTTATGTGACATCCAATAATGGCAATTTACAGTCTCAGTTGGGTTGTCAAAGGGTGTTACTTGCAGTTTCAATTGGTTTGTGCATTGTTGTACCGTGATGGTACCGCCAATTGTGTCATTTTAAGTCTCAATTGGGTTGTCAATTGGGTCCTCAACTGTGTCAAATGCAGTATCATTTGAGTTTCGCATTGTTGTGTCCGTGATGGCACCGTCAATTCTGGTAATTTTACGTCTCAGTTGTCTTGTCAATTGGGTCCTCAACTGTGTCAATTGGGTTGTACATGTTGTAGGTGATGGTAGCTCCAATTGTGTCAATTACAGTTTCAATGGTGTTGTCAATTGTATCAATTGAGACCTCAACTGTGTCAATTGGGTCATCTGAGATCGACTTTCGAAGGTGCAGGTTGTCAACAATTGCAGGAATCGACGGGCCAGTTATGTGACATTCGTCAATATCATCTCTCTAGAATCGAAACACTAAATTGCGTGGGTCATACCAAGGTCACCTTGATACACCAGGTTTAAATCGCCGTTGACCAAACGGAAGTAAGAAGGGAGAGAAATCAAATATTCCTAAAGGTTTAGGTAATTTAATTTGCCTGAAATTTAAATGAAATCTACCAATTATAAAAAACCGTGTAAAATAAATTAATTTATTCACTTGTAATATATTAAAATATTTATGAATATTTTAAAACAAATTACCGTATTTTTGAAATATTATTAGTTGAATTTAAAGGAATAAAAAATAATAACAAAATTTATATTCTGTAAAATTAATTCTTTTGTCATTACACTGTCGAGGCCTTGTATAACATTGTTACGACAGATGAACGCACTGCAGTGACTTCATGACAAATCGTGACATGAAATCTCGCATTTACTTGTACGTGAGAATTATACAACACACGAATTTGAATCTAGAACCGACCTGAAAAATAGAATAACAGAATTTCAGTGTGCTGGAGTTGTGCAGATCAAAAAGGAGGTTTAAATAGTCTGAGTCAATGCACAATAAATCACAAACAAGAAATATAATTATGTGGTGTGTGCGCGGGTGGTTGTTTTATTTTACTAGTATGATAAATCTAGTGAGCTAATCAAAGACAAAGGATTGTTTCTTCCTGAAGTGAAAGTACTCAAGAGATACTGCAAACAAAATGAAAAGGTAGTAACAAGAACAGACAGAGCTGGTCTTGTATCCTCTGTCGAAAAAGGGTTATTAATTTACGAACGATAGCAGTTAGTTTGTTTATAAGTTATTTCATCCATATTTTTTAATAATTTGCATTGTATTGTAATTTTTATTGTAAATATACTTATTATACTCACACTCAGTGTCATCCATTTAAAATTTGAAACAATATTAAAATCCAGTCTCCCCCCCCCGCTTCTACTAGTTTTTCGCCTCGATTTTGAACCAAACTATTTGCATGTTGAAGTGTAGCTTCGATGGATATACAGGAAGATTTTACCTCTGAGCGGCATTGTTTTTGCACACAATGGGCAAATGACCACTCGACAGATGTTGGGAGACAGATGTTAACCTCACGTCAAGGACATCCAGCGCGTTCTTTAACATTGGGTTGTTTTACCTCTGGGCGAAGATTTTTTTTGCACTCTATTGCATTTTTGCAAATAGCCAGATCACAAGGACTCCGACAGTTCAGAGAAGGTTCTGGGAGGCGACCCACTGGAATAGCTGTTGGGAGACAAATGGTAGCCTCCCGTCAAAGCCATCTATTGTGTTCTTTAAGTTGCACATGGGGCCACGGTTTAACGTCCCATTCGGCGGACAGCTAAATTTTCAAGTCCATCAGTGTCCCCTACTGACCAAGAGCAGGACGGGGAGTTTTACGGATATAAATCTTCAAGCCGATCCAGCTGTGACTCGACTCGGGAAGCTGCACTTTACGAGTCTGGCTGAATATAACGGACATCTTGCCAATCAGTATAGATTTGTATATAAAGTATCCTTTGGATACATTCTAGCGTAGTAATTATAAACGAAAAACTGTTAATTAAGGTCTACAATTCACTAATTAAAATATTGTCACTATAAATTAAACGGTAGAATATAACAAAATTAAATCTCAAGAGATTCAGTTTGATGTATAATTAATTTCTCTCCTTTCTTTCTTTTGTTCAAGTCTGTCCAGTCCCGGTGTATCAAGATAGCCTTCCTCGATCCTGGGAACTGCAGATTACGAGCCTGAAGAAAATGCCAATGACTCACCTGGTGCCACATGTGATTCTAGTCATACATAGCTCGTTACGATCGATAGAAGTCTAACAATTACAATATATCAAGGCCGGATTAGGAGGGGGAGAGGTCCATGATTCCCCCCTTTTGAGAATAGGCATGGTAATAGGCAAACAGAAATTATTATACATGTACATATTTCAAGCAAATTTCAGGAATTTTTTTAAAAAACCGCTTAAACGAAAGAAAAGTGTTACACTGTAATGGAAATCCAATTCCTTTAGCCTCTCCACTTTTTCTGGCCCCCGCCCCCATTATATTTGCTAAATTCTGGTTATCGTATGGAAATAACACAATTAACTAATAGAGATTCGGAATTATTCTCCTTTGTTTACATGTTTTAATTATTTGCCTTATATCCTACCTCATCATTTAGATTTATTACAAAGTTCTCTTTCAAATATTTATACTAATTCAGTTGATCATTATTGTTCCTGTAGACGAGTAATAGAACATAAATAGGGAAAATAGAACAGATCATATGGCAAAAAAAACTTGATTTTGGTAAACATTTTCTTAAAATTAAATTCCTCATCGGAAATAAAAAATTTCTTTGTTACACCCCAATATACATACCCTCCAAAAGTGTATTACTATTAAAAATTATTGTATTCTAACGAGTACTATTTATTTTAACATCAACCGGATATGGCTCTCCTGCACATGGCTTAACGTCCCATCCGATGGACGACGACCTTTTGAAGCCCATCGTTGTCTCCTAATGGCAGTGGACAGGGCGGGGGATTTTGCGGAGATAAATCTAAACGCGATTCGAGCTGGGACTCGAACCTGTGAACTGCAGATTACGAGCCTGGCACGCTACCAACTGAGTCACCCGCCAGCACCCTGGATTTTCCCCATTGAAACAGTGACATTCAGTTTTCATTCTCCAAATTCGGTTTGCAATTCATTTTCTAAAATTTCGAATTCTAAATTAACAATTCCGGAGTCTAAGCTAAGCAAAATGCTATCTCTTCTCCCAAAATCAAAATATAATAGCCGAATCTTCGGCTTTCACGCGGCCTCTTCACTGTATGCTGTATTTGGCGAGATCCATGTGCGACCCATGTGACATGCGGAACTCTTACCGGGGCTTCGTGGAATCAGCACGGGATCAGCTGCATGCTTACAGCGGGAATGAAGGGGATAGTGGAGACCATAAAATAAGAAAGGAACTTCTCTCGTGACCGTCGAAAGGATCGGAAGAGAAGTGGACTGTTGTGCTCTGGGAACCAGCATATTTGAAAGACATTTTAATAAAGTCGGGTCAACGCTCTGGGAGTGTGTAACTAGATATTCTCAGTGAGGCAATGGATGAAGCCTTCATTAAATATGCGTGTAGGTAATGTGAAATGTTGTTCATTAAGCGAAATATTTAATCGAGAGATGCCGAGTTCATGGTTTCATTGAACACTTTAACTACTGTGTGATTATGATCCACTAAAGACATTCGGCTACCAGATCTCTCAAATAAATAAGAGCGATCTCCATAGAGATCTTTAGAAACAGCTCTTGAAAAATGAGTGAAAACTTCATAAGGTTAGTAATATTTTTCCGGTCAATTAATTACCTTAACAAGAGCATTCTCAAATAGTGGGTGCATGACTGCTCTTGGACCCCTTGGATTCGCCCCTGGGTGCAAACGAATATTTATTTTACTTCTTACTTGATTTTAGTCTAATGAAATAAAAAAAAAATCATCAACTATAGAGTTATTTTATTTTCAGGCAAGCAAATGATATCTCAGTACCGAGACAAAACATGTAACCATGGAAACGAATAAGCTTCGTTATTTAGAAAGGTCACCATTACTATTATTATGTGGATTTAAAAGAGTGACATTCACTAAAGCTTCTCAAAATTAACTTTCCTTTTCCTTTTCCTTTCGATTTCTTAATTAATAAGCCCAGGGTCTTAGGCTATTCATATTGTAAAAATAACCGTACGCTGCATATAACCGACACCTTCTCAGTCAGTATAGATTTTGTATATATAGTATCCTTTGGACACATTCTGAAACATTTGATGAACACAAGAACGATAGTGGATTGAAGCGTTCAATTATTTTAATAATTTATTTGCACTATAAATGAAACGAAAGAAAACAACAGTTCGAATTACAAGATATTCAGAATTATGCTCCGTTGATTACATGATTTAATTATTTGCTTTATGTCCTAAGTCATCATTTAGAATTATTATAAAATGTCCTTTCCAATATTTATAATCAATTATGGATTTTATTCTTATAGCAAAAGAGAACAGATCATATGGCAATAGAACTTGATTTTGGAAAACATTTTCTCCGAAATGAAATTCCCCATCTATAATGAAAAAAAATTCTTTATGAAAAACCCAATATACAATACCCACCAAAAATATATTATTATAAAAATTTAGTGTATTCTAATGGAAACTTATTTATTTTAACATGCACAGGATATAGCTCTCCCACACTCAGAGCCGCGGCTCAACCAAAGTAGGTTTAACTTCCCATCAGACAGACGACAACCTTTCGAAAACCACTGGTGTTCATTACTGACCAATGGCAGGGAGGGGAGTTTTGAGGAGATTAATCTCAACGCTAACCAACTGGATACAGAAGTAACAGAAAATCTAAATAAAAAAAATGTAGCAGGATTTATTTTTTCCCTAGAAATCCAACTGGTAGATATTTATTTTTAAAAATTTTGCAATGAATTTTATTATATTCTCAAATATTTTGCCAAAATCGTATTGAATATATTATTTTATTTTAAGTGGTTTTAAATACACATGTGTAAGTTTTAATACATACCTTCAAATATATATATGTAGCTATGAAAAATTAATTCATACCTACATACCATCAAAAAATGCAATTTTAAACAAATTACATCACTTGGATTTTATGAATAATTACTATCTCTCCTTTATTCTCTCTTTTGGTTCAAGTCTGTCCAGTCTGGTGGGGGGCGGGGGTGGCTCAGTCGGTAGCGCGCCAGGCTCGTAATCTGTAGTTCCCAGGTTCGAGTCCCACCTGGGTCAGCGTTGAGATTTATCTCCGCAAAATTCCCCGCCCTGCCCACGGTCAGTAGGGGACACCGATGGGCTTGGAAAGGCCGCCGTCCGTCGGATGGGACGTTAAGCCGTGGCCCCGTGTGCTGGAGAGCCATACCCTGTGCACGTTAAAGAACACGCTGGATGGCCTTGACGGGAGGCTACCAACTGTCTCCCAACAGCTGTTCCAGTGGGTCCCCTCCCCCAACATTCTCTGAGCCTTTGGGGTTCCTGTGACCTGGCCATTTAGCCCATGGTGTGCAAAAAAGTGCCGCTCAGAGGTAAAACAACCCAACCCAACCCAGTCTGGTGTATCAAGGCATACCGCCTTGATACACCAGACTGGGTTGGGTTGGGTTGTTTTACCTCTGAGCGGCACTTTTGCACGCTGGATGCTTGAACCTGGGAACTGCAGATTACGAGCGTGACTCGTTTCCCTCATTTCAGGCCTCACATATTTAGTCACTGTTGGCAAGTAGTTTTTGCTGCTCAAAACTTGCGAGTTGTTCTTCATTTGCTAGATTATCGCACATATGATTTTTTTTTAATAAACGAGTTATACGATACAAAATTCTTTTGATGTAATATCTCAAAGCCTTGACAGTTATTAGCAGAATACTTACTTCATGGGTTAAACATAATAACTGGTCGAACCCGTGAAACCAAAAATAACTGATCGAGACTGCTTCGGATATTTTTAACATATAGTTCTCCCCGAATGTAATCGGAAAGCGTTAGTTTGAGATCTGTGACTCGATTAGAACACGAGTTATAAAACTGCAAATTTAACGGGTTCGACCCAGTTGCTCGGCTAGTAACGGGTTCGATACCTTGCGTGATTGTATTAACGGAACGAATTCCGTTGGTATAACGCTATGTTGGCGAAAAGGAAATCCCATATCACGTAAAAAAACACGCTGGATGACGTTGACGAGGGCTACCTTCTGTATCCCAACAGCTGTTCCACTGGGTCATCTTTTCACAACCGAAACTGAACCCTCTGGATATTCATGACGTGGCGACTTAGCCAATTTGTGCAAAAACTTCCGCTGAGAGAAAAAACAACCAACGTAAAAAACACGCTGGATGACATTGACAGGAGGCTGCCTTCTGTATCCTAACAGCTGTTCTACTGGGTTACCTTCCCGCAATCTAAACTAAGCTTTTCAGGTCTTTATAACCTGGCCATTTAGCCCATTTTCTGCAAAAAACTACCGCTCAGTGATAAAACAACCAACGTAAAAAAGCACCCTGGATGACCTTGACGAGAGGCTACCTTCTGTATTCCAACAGCTGTTCCACTGGGTTACCTTCCCGCAACCTAAACTGAGCCCTCTGGATCTTTACGACCTCTACATTTAGCCCATTTTGGGCAAAAAACTACCGCTCAGAGATAAAACAACCAACGTAAAAAACACGCTAGATGACCTTGACAACCAGCTAAATGACCAGCTGTCTCATACCAGCTGTCTCATACCAGCTATTCCACTGGGTCACCTTCTCATAACCTAAACTGAGCCCTCTGGATCTTTATGACCTGTCCATTTAGCCCATTTTTTGAAAAAACTACAGCACAGAGATAAAAAAACAACCTAAAAAATACACCGGATGACTTTGATGGGAGCCTACCATCGGTTTCCTAACAGCTGTTCCACTGAATCACCTTCACACAACCTAAACTGAGTCCTCTGAATCTTTATGACCTCTAAATTTAGCCCATTTTGAGCAAATAACCACCGCTCAGTGATAAAACAACCAACGTAAAAGCAGGCTGGATGATCTTGACGGGAGGTTTACGATCTGTCTCCTAACAGCTTTTACTTTGGGTCATCTTCCCCTAACCTTCTCTTACCCTTTGGGTTCCTTGTAACCTGGCCATTTAGCCCATTGTGTACAAAGAATTGCCGCTCAGAGATAAAACAACCCAACCAAATACACATCTTCTCTATGGCATATTAAAGTGATCAACGAGCCCCAGGTGAGGCATTGATGTTTGTGTTGTCTCTGCTGAGGTCCCGCCATCCTCACAGACCGACTATGGCGCAGAAACTGACAGGCTCCAGTCAGATCGCTGTGGCAAGCAGGTGATTGAGGGAGAATATTTTAAATTTTATTTATGAAGATATTTTCATTCTTTTCCCTAACATCTAAAGCCTCTTTGAAATGTAAAATAAAATAATCGTTAGAGATTAACTGTTTAGGGTGTGAAATGACTCCTCGACAAGCAGTTATTCCCTGTGTAGTCGGTAAAACAGAAATTTGTTAAAATTATGCTGTTTACGGATATTTTTATATTGTACATTTGTATATAAATCTCTTAACTGAACTTAGAATTAATCAGAACTAGATTTTTTTGCCTTGTGAAGACGTAGTTCAAACTTTGGAGTACCAATTACATTACGGTGCTATAGAAACTGTATTGAAAGTCAATAATTGCTCCCCTATTTGTAAAAAAGGTTTTAATTAATTTCGAAATATTCCATGAACTTTTAACAAAGTCACAATAAATTAGCTTATTACTTGTCATTTTTGAAATAAATAGCTTATAAATAAATTTTAGACAAATTCAAATAATAAAAAAAGACGCATTTTTCTTTTTACATTTTTCGTGATTATTTTGTTCAACAGATGTGAGGACTATATAGATATGACCGGGCCCGAACAGCTGAATAGCAAAAGAAGCGAAAAAGAGGAATAATTACGTATGTGTATAGGACCTCTGTGCGGCACTTTTTTTGCCCACAGTGGGGTAAATGACCAGGTCACAAGGAACCCGAAGGCTCAGAGAAGGTTACTGGAGGGGATCCACTGCAACAGCCGTTGGGAGACAGATGGTAGCCTCCCTTCGAGACCACCCAGCGTGTTGTTTAACGTGCACAGGTGTGTGGCTCTCCCGCACACGGCGACACGGGTTAACGTCCCATCCGACGGACGACTGCCTTTCCAAACCCATCGGTGTCCCCTACTGACCGTGGGCAGGGCGGGGAGTTTTGCGGAGATCGATCTCAGAGCTGAGGATTCTCTATGAGTTCAGTATTTAAATAGTAATGGAAACCGAAACATTTATCTCTCTCTGCCCAAAGAAATGTAGATTATGCGATTCTGTCTTCCTATAAACTTGTTTCTGTTAGGGTTTCAGACTAAATAAACTGATATCGCTGCTGTTAAACATCTGAACTTGCGTTACTAATTAAATACTGCATCAATTGAAAGAGTAAAATAAATACATTTTCTAATGTCTTAAATATTAAGGGTAATTTTTTTCGTGTTTTACAACCAATTATTGTTCATAAATTTTATCCGAATGAGATGATACGGAATACGGCGTCATAACGTAGCGATTTGGGGAGTGTCATTTAGTGTCTGTCACTCTGTCAGCCATAACTCATCGGGAAATCTCCGCACACACTGCAAATGTTCAGAGAATGTTTCAGGTTCTGGTCCGGATCGCAGTGCCAAATTTCAGGTCGAAAGTCCAAAAGGGGGGGCTTGCTAAGAAGCAAATATATTTACCATGCTATTCCTACGGGAAACCAGAATCACTGTCAAATTTATTGTTGTCATTTACTTCTCTCTAACACTGAACGTAAAGAGCTAAAAATAGCATTTAAATCTTCTGCTGCAAATCTGCTTCCGTTGCCAGATTCCCAACGTTTCCGAAGGTATTATTGAAGCGTTCCATTGCAGTTAGGGGCATGATTTTCTAACCAAATATGGGGTCGGGAAGGATGAACCTTTCAGTGAAGTATGTCGGGAATTACAGAATGCCAAAATCTGACGAAATAAATATCTCGATCGTTTCCGACGGGCTCTGAAAGCGCGTGCCGAGTCAGCAAAGGCCTTAGCAACACCGGGAAATTCTTCGTGTTCAAACTGTGATAAAATGTCGTGGGGGGATACTAAATTACCTTTAGTACAGGAAAAAGCAGAATATGAAGATTAAAAGTGACACACGACCTGTCACAATTTGTGTAGAAACGAAGTCACGGGCCAAGAGGGAACCTGATTTTTAAACCAATCGCTGGGGTACAGGGGGGACCCTGTGCAAGAAATTTCGACCGTGCGGACGAATATCACGGGAGCCATAGGGCGGCAAAATCTGTGGTAACGGAAATAAAAATCTCGATAGCTTAAATATAAACTAATCCACGGGCTATGTGAGAGAGCTCGCTGATGTCAACAACGATCCAAACCAACACCGGGAAATTTCTTCCTGTTAAAAACATTTACTTTTACTGCAGCAAAAAAATGGATATACAGATTAAAAGTTACACCCGGGCAGCTCCAGGTACTTTCAGCTAGTAATCTATAAACGAAACACATCTGCCGTCGAAAGCAAAAAGATGAAAACGACTGTTCCTCAAAGGATGGCTAATTGTATCATATTACTCGTGACATGCGGATTCCTCCCAACCCCCTCCCCTAAAAAAAAGAC
This sequence comes from Ryuthela nishihirai, assembly GCA_038380435.1. Classification (NCBI taxonomy): domain Eukaryota; kingdom Metazoa; phylum Arthropoda; class Arachnida; order Araneae; family Heptathelidae; genus Ryuthela; species Ryuthela nishihirai. The sequence continues at coordinate 514,883 of JAWZYU010000120.1, forward strand.
CTCGGTAAATATGTGGATGATTGTTCTACAGAAAAATGGAGCAGAGTATAACCTTCCGTCCCCCAGAATGTTAGTAAGAGTAGAGTCAACAATATTAATAAACTTATTTATATTACATGCATATTCCTAAATTTTTTATGGAAATTGAGCCGTCCACCTGATGGAACGTTAAGTCATAGCATCGTGTGCGGTAGAGCTATACCCTGAACACCTTAAACAACACACTCGATGGTTGGACGGAAGGCTACCATCTTTCTCCCAACATGGGTTCCAGTGTTTCCCCTCCCGCAACCATTTCTGAGCCTTCAGGGTCCTTGTCACCTGGCCATTTACCACATGGTGGGCAAAAAAGTGCCGCTCCGAGGTAAGACTCAATCCTAACTTTCTTTTTATATACACGTGAAACGGAGGGCGAAATGATATATACCCCTTCCTCCTCTTTCTATGTTTTTGTATATGCGGCCCATGTTATAAGTTAGTAACGCGAAGGCCGAATCTACCAAGTTGTAAGTCACACGAAAGCTCATGAAGTGGTTAATGCTGCTGATAAAATGGAAGAAATTGAAAAAATGATTACATCTTCGAACGCAACAGTGCAATTTTGCGAGTTTAGGTGTGGAAAGGAACATCGTCTGAGAAGCATAGAGATATCTCCCCCCACCAACTCCACCCTCCATATTGTACCCTCCGCAGATAGGAATTTTCATCGGGATCGACCATAAAGATTTATATCTGAATAAAAGCTCGTAGTATACCTTAAAACATAAAAGAAGTGAATAAATGGGGTGGGGTTTTCTAATTCGTTACCGCTTCAGTCTCGTAATCTGCAGTTTCTAGTCCCAGCTGGGAAGTGTAGAGATAAAAGCTGCCCACCCGCAGTGGTGTTGGGTTCACTGGCGAGCTTCGAAAGTCCGCCGTGAAAAGTTGAGGCGGTTACGTGTGCTGCACAGCTATACCCTGTGCACGTTAAATAACACGCTGGATGGACTTGGCGGGAGGCCACAGGCTTTTTTGGACACTAACAATACTCTTTTAGGAAAAAAGGAGCAGACGATACTGAATTATCTGAGTGATAAGGCATTTGAGCTTACTTCGGAAAGAAAGAACCGCAGGAATGTCCTTAATCAATACCCTACTAGTCCTAATAGAAAGCATTACAGAGAACTTAATAAACGTGTAAAAGATTAGTTAGCTGCTGATAAGAATCTTTGGCTTGATGGTTTGGCTGACAAAGCCGAGAAAGCAGTTGACAAGCACAACAGCAGAGAGCTGTACCAGATAGTTAATGTTTTGTGTGGTAGAAAACGGACAGGTATACAGGGATTGAAGGATAAACAAGGTAAGGTTATAGAAGGGGAGGATTCTGTCATGGCTAGGTGGCTGGTGGGCTGGAGAACATGGTTAGGTGGGCTGAGCATTGCAGTGATATTCTAAAGAATGCGGTTAGTTCTATTCCCATTGTTTGCAATGATGATAGATGCATTGGTGGCTTTAATTTTGGCCCTATAACACAAACTGAAGTTATTTTGGCTGTTTCTAAACTTAAACTATATAAATATACTATATAAACTATATATATTAAACTACGGAAATGCTTAGAGCTGGGAATGTTTCGGTTACCAGTTGGATGACTGAAATTCTGAATATCTTTTATGATAAAGGCATGGTTCCTAAGGATTTTATCAGAGCTATTGTTATCCCTATTTTCAAAAAAGGTGATCGCAGTTCTTGTGATAACTATAGAGGTGTCAGCCTACTCTCTGCTCCAGGTAAAGTTCTTTCCATGATTGTGCTTAATAGAATTAAAAATGTGGTTGACAGTCAATTGCCTGATGAGCAATGTGGATTCAGAAGTGGTACGGGATGTGTGGATCAGATATTTTCACTTAGGCAGATTCTTGAGAAATGTTTAGAGTTTCAGAAACCTCTGGTTGCTAGCTTTGTTGATTTCAAAAAGACTTTCGACTCTGTTGATCGTCATAATTTGTGGTTGATTGTGATATCATATAATATACCTGACAAGTTAGTTAACATAATGAAAGCTCTCTATAATAACACTGAGTAGTGTGTCAGATTTGGCAAGGCTTGTAGCAATTGGTTTAGCATTACTTGTGGTGTTCGACACGGGTGCATTTTGTCTCCTTTTCTCTTTAGCTTGGTTATTGATTATGTTATGCGAAATTTACTTCAAGGGAAAGATTTTGGCCTGAAATCGACTGGAGATACGAAACTTTCTGATTTAGATTATGCTGATGATTTAGCCCTTTTGGCAAATGATGTTGATGAGATGAACTCTTTCATTCGAGCTGTTGATGAAACTGATAGTAGAGTAGGTTTGGTTATAAACAGAGAGAAAGCTAAAGTGATGAATTGGTCAGGCAGATTGTGATTCAGTTAATCTGAATGGTTGCAGTCTTAAGCAGGTGTCACAGTTTAATTATCTTGGGAGCTATGTAACAGATAATGGTGATGTGCGGCATGAGATTAACAGACGAATAGGGATTGCTGCCGGGACTTTTAAGAATCTATGGAGATTGTGGAGAAATAGGCGTATACACCTAAAGACTAAAATTAGACTGTATAATAGTTTGGTTCTTTCTAGGGTTAGTTATGACAGTGAAACTTGGACAGTTTGTAAACTTGATAATAGGAAACTTGATACATTAGATTCTAGATGCCTACGCAGTATCTTGGGCATTAGGTAGTTCAACTTTGTAACTAATGATGAAGTTAGGCAAAGGAGTTGGCAACCTCCTTTAAGCAGCATATTGTGCAGAGAGAGACTCCGCTGGTTTGGCCATGTTGCCCGTATGAATAATTATAGATTTGCGAATAGGGTTATGAACAGTGTGCCTAAAGGCCTCAGAAAGAATGGGAGACCTAGGATGCGGTGGGCAGACAATGTCAAACAGGACCTTGTTAGAATTGATGTGCAGTGGCCAGATGCAGTGGATGTAGCTCAGAATAGACTTGGTTGGAGAACTAAATTGCACGATCTGGTTGGACCTCCGAAGCCCATGGGTGCTTGAGGTTGATGATGATGATTCACACAGATTTAGTATCAATTGATTAGATGTTAAAATTTCATTTTCCCATTATTCAGCAACGTATTGTTTTAATCCTGAGCAATGCATTTTAGCAATTTCACTGAAATGTACTGCCATGTTCAAATTAACCTAGAATGGTTTGATGCGACCAAAGGAAAACGTGTCACTATTTTTAATAAGTAATTTAACGCTAACAATCATAAATAATTGACATAATAATGCCAGTTAATAGTGATTTATTACCATGAGTCTTTGATATGTGTTTATCAACAAGGAAACGCATAACAGCCATTTCGATATCGCTGTTGTTCTAACAAAATTTTTGTAAGATACATTTAAGTGGTGAAATTTTGAAGATGTCATTACAGCAATTCCGGTGATATAATATGGTCAATATATTATATCAAGTATATCAAGGTATATATAATATATTCCTTGATATAATAAAATGTGAAGACCTTGCCTTACCTTACACTGTTTAGCGTAATCTTAAATTATTCGGTAAACGAAATACAGTCTTTAAATCAATGGTTATGGAGTTGCATTTTGAAATGTAATTCACGCAAGTAATGTTAATGCATGTGGGGGGATGAAATATATAGAAATATCTCGTTATTTTGGTGAAAAGACATATTTTATTTGTGAAACAATGGGTTAAAGTAGAATTTCCTCCCATCTGCAATCCGCATTCCTTCTACTTGTTTTTGTCACCATTTGTTTCTCGCATAATGAATAATTTATATTAAAAAAACATTCTACAAGTCCATTTTCGAACCTATTTATAAAAAAGTTTCAGGTGTCGAAACACAATGTGTGTCAGAAATTATAGTGTAACTAAAAAAGAAATAGAAGCACGGCATGCTGGGTAGAATTACTTTGGGGAATACTCTCTTGAATTATAGGGCGTAGAAAAATAGCTTTCTAACTGCATACGGTGTTCACGCTCTTAAGCACTGACAGCATGATCGAAATTTAACAATCTTTTAGATTATGATGTTCGTAAATATAGGAATATTTTCTGACCTACCTTATAAACCACTGCAGATTTCACCAGACAAACTTCAATATTTTAAATAAATGTAAATAAAATACACAATTTCTAAATTTAACAGTTATAACTTCATTTGGAAATGTCACATTTAAAAAAAATTAATATAGAGGAAAAAAAGTGAATAATTTGGTCGGTCTTTAACAGATTAGAGTTGTAAAAAAAATGTAAGATAGAAAACAAATTAAAACGATGGAAGCATTTGTATTTACTTACCCTGATTGTGTGATGTAATTAAAACATGGTATTCCTCTCAGATGATGGCCTGTCTATCCTTCCGTCCGAAGATAGACGACTTATTTATGTTCACAAAGTTTTTTTTTTTTTTTTTTTGGAGGGGGGGGGGGGTATCTTCGTTATTTAAACGCGTGGTCGACAGTTTATGGTAATGCAATGATGGCCTGAACTTCTCGCTGATAAGTGCCTCGATGACTCAGAGGAGTTTGGAGTAAGGGGACCTACTGGAAAACTGTAAGGAGACAGATGGGACAGTCACTTCTACGCAATCCAGCACTTCTGTAACGTGAACAGTTCCGCACACGGGCTCACGTGTTTAAGTGCCGTACGACGGACGGAGGCCTTTCGTATCTCTGCAGTGTCGCATACTGAAAAAGAGGGATGGTTGCTAAGCTTAAACGGATTGAAATATTGCGTTAAGTATCTATGACGCTGAGAGTTTAAGATTATGAATTTAATTTGGAATATTGCAAGCGAAGTAATTATTTTAGTTTTTAATTGCTGAGGTGTTGAATTTGTATAGCGTACATAATTTTACCCTCTGCGAAGTTTTCTTCAAAGGGATAAGTGTTGATTCGGGAGAGCAGAACACCGGAAAAAACTATTGCTTTACCTGGTAAAACAAAAGAAAAAACATTAACATGTCGTAAATGAAAGCACGAGGCTCCTAGCAATGGTGTATTTTTGTTCATGTTGCTGCCGTCGACAGCGTAAACCGTAACGAAAAGGAATTCAGTACGTTTGGAAGAGTTATTTTGATGTACGTGTTGATTTGTTGGGAAGAAAGTAGGAATAAGCGCCATAGTTATCTACATTTTCTTATGATATTTCACTAATATGTAGTAATTATTAAATATCCTGAAGAAATAATACTCAACGTGAATCCGAAAAACGTTCAAAAGAGGTACTACGTTAAAAGGAATGAGTGTTTTTTCTCTTCCTTAATTTCTGGTAATTTTCGTAAAGAAGGTATCGAAAAATGCAAGTGCGGAAGAGTAAACAAACACCTCTGTTGGGAATACGAAACGCTGTAAAAGTCACTTCCTGCGAGTGAGCAAACAGTGCATTCTCCAACGTCACTGTCAGACGTCATTAGCCTATTATTGCAAGGAAAAAAAAATATAATAGCAGTTTATGAGCTGTCATCAATCGCCTATCTCTCTGTTGCGTTTGCCGCGTTAACGTATGAATATGGCGAAGAACTGATCTGATTTTGAGGGTGTGTAGTTATCAGAGCTTTCCTATAGCGAGCCGATTTCAGTGTAATAAGCAGCCATCGACAAGGTCTGTGCGATTGAAAAATACCCACGGCCTGTATTCCTTATATCCTTCTGTAATCCACCATTCTGCTACTCGAAAAGTATCAGGTGAATCAATTTAAATAATATTCAAAAAGTGTTTGTGGTTCCTTTATAAATTCCTTCAGCTACGTAAGTTTGTAGTGAATAATTAGTTTACGGTACAGGTAATCTAATACTCCACCTTTTTAGCCTGAAATCTGGGTCAGCTTCGAACCGACAACTACTATACAGTACATTATTGTGATTATGGGATATAAATTTTATAGTTAACAGCTAAGTGTTGCTGTCGACCAGTGTCGACCCCTTCATTTCGGCTGGAATTTTGGAAGGCCGCTCAGTAGAACTGATGGTTTTCCGGGGGATAAAATTGTTTCCTTCTGGATTTCTTCATTTTGCTATTTATCGTTTCAGTATGTGTACAAATATTTGTCTATTGTAAATGATTGGTTTCATATTACTTTTCTTATAACTTAATAAATGAAACCCGTAAACAACCTCTTTCACACACTGCTTATTGCTAGAGAAGTAAGGTGGTAACGAAAACATATTTTTTTATAATGATACAGAACAGAGTTTTTGAAAAAATATATTTCGAAAAGGGCTTCTGGTGTTTTCTTTACATCTAGACACATTCGTTTACAATTATATATCCAGACACGATCTGGTAGTGGTCATATAGAAACAAAAATTCTCTACTAAATTATTAGAAATAGTTTACAAATAATTTTACAATGATTGGAAACTTTTGGAAACTTGGAAATATTTCTTGCTGTCTTGCACATTGTTGTATTTTTTACCACCCTATTTATTATAGATTAAAATAATATAAAAAGAAGTATTTCATTTTAATTTTAATAACAACTTTTTCAAAACTCAAACTTCTAGCGAGTACTATTTGGTACTTTGAATCAAATTTGTAAGAAATGATATTACTAAGATTTAAGGTAGATACGTTATCTGACATCTGAAGCTTTTCGGAATATCACTAGTAACTTGGTCTTGTTAATCGAAAATTGGGAGTAAATTTTTGGAAACGTCGTTTCTGGAAGGCTTGTCCTTTGGATTTACTTGTAGAGAGTGGTTAGCGCGATTGTGTCTTGGTGAATGAGTCCTGGTTTCGATTTCAGGTCATGGGGATTAATCGAGGTGTAGAACTTACAAGATGCTGGGATCGTTGTGCAGGAATGTTGTAGCAGTTTCAGAGTTCTTTAAAAATTCTTCAAAAATTGATCATACATCTCCATTACCATTATTAGCTTTCTCAAAAGGTGGACCTTCAATCTTCCCCACGATGACAATAAAAGGATAATACTTTGCTGATTGGGTTGCGAACAAAATGGACAAGTTAGTCACTACTGCGATTGAAACAAATCACAAGTCAATTGACCCTGCAATGGACAGAATTGACAACCCAATTTACAATGCAGTTGACACAACTGAGAACTGAATTTGTACTGCAGTTGACATTTCACATAATAAACAACTGAGCTGATACTTGTAAAATGTACATTCAGCCCTCCGTGTGCCAAAAAAAGCGCCGATCTGAGGTACAGAAACCCAACAGAAATAAAGATGAAAAAAATGTAGTTGACGTTTATGAGTCGTACATGTAGCGAAACTTTCTTAGGACAGGTAGGCTTACTCAGAAAGTAAATAAATTTTTAAAATGCTTATATTTTTATAGGCACGTAAAATAGTAGAAAATAAATTTAAGCATACCGAAGGTGCAGTCACTCGTTCAATTCTTATTAACTTAATAGTAAAACAAGGCGTCGTTTTAAAGAGTCAATATTCTCGGTGCCTTTCCTTCGTTTCAAGTGAATACGTTTTCACTGAGTGGCCACTTCTTTCATATTTTGATTTTAATCTGTAGTTTGTTTGGGAAATATAGGAAGTTAAGAAATTTAATTTATTTATTTACGCAGAAGAAATGAATATTTCATAATATTCGATCAAGAAAGTAACAGTTAATGAAGTATACCAGTACTGCATTATTTAACTGCACGGCATGAACTCAGTGGAAAATCATGTACAGTCACTCGATAAAATATCCGACACTATAGTAGATTACAGAATTCAAAAAAAATATCTGACAACGTTTCTTTTTTTAGAAATTAATAATCTGGCAACGACTTTTTAAGAAATTTGTGGTCTGGCAACCTGTACACGAAGGTTGCCAGATCACTAATTTCTAAAAAAAAATCGTTGTCAGATATTTTTTCTCAATTCTGTAATCAACCATAATGTTCGGATATTTTTTTGAGCGACTGTACAGCAAATACGGATTCCTATTTAATAGGAATAAAAATGCAATCACAATAGTAATACATGAACATGTAAATGGTAGCTAGGTAGTCACTGGAAGGAGAGCTATGCACCAATCCCCTGTGATGATGCATAGAACCAGCCAGGCCTAGCACCTAATGTCCGACCCCGCCTTCTCCTGGTGCAGAACGTTAGCACCTTTCAAAAGAGATACTCTCTTCTGGAAGTGAACGGGAGGGGAGGGCTGCCAGATTAGTGTGGCCTACTGATCTGGACAACTATGGCTACTTTTGTTTTTCATTTCTACCCTGCTGAGGAGTGGTCAACTACACAGGGTCCTGGTGCTGACCATATAAACCCACTGGACTGGACAGATATATGGCTCTGAGCTTGATTATGGATCCTGATTTTGCCGCACTGGTGGGCTTCTGTGGAGGGAAAATCTTCCGCTATGTTTTCTGTTTGTTTGTGGATTGACAGCCCCAAGTGAATAGATGAACAGGATATGTTTATCAGCTGGTGGATAATCCTGAGCAGAGGTCATCGCAGGCACCTGAACTCTTTGCTTCTATTGGCATCGTCAAATTCTACATTGGAGGAAGTCTTCCAGTATAGATGGCTTCAACCTTTAGTGGTGGGGGAACGGGTATTTGCCCCATGTCTGCGATTAGGGGGTTGTTTGATATTGTTGGCATTTCCTATCTCGATAAACATAGTTTTTTTAAACATCCCACTAACTCTCTCCATAGGTAGTTGGAATGTGAGAACTCTGCACACAGCTTTTTCTCTTGATGTCCTCACACAAGAATTCCACCGTTATAATTTAGATATTCTCGGCTTGCAAGAGACCAGATGAACAGACAAAGGTCATATTCTTAAAAATAATCTTAAATTTCTCTTTTCAGGGAGGGATTACAATAAGCATCATCAAGGCGTGGGTCTGCTTCTCAGCAGACACGCTAGTGAAGCTCTTCTAGGATATGAGTGCATTAATGAAAGGTTTCTTATAGCAAAATTTAAGACAAGCGTTAAAGATTTGAATGTTATCTGCTATTATGCCCCCACTGAGGATGCTGATGAGGATGAAAAATAGGTTTTATGGACAACTTCAGGATATTTTGAATTCTGTCAAGAAAGAAGACATTACCCTTGTTCTTGGTGACTTCAATGCCAAAGTTGGTACTCACTCTGACCTTTGGGGAGGAGTAATAGGCCCTATTGGTATTGGTAGCTCCAATGGCCATGGGCAACGTCTACAGGTAAGTAAACTCAATGGATTCAGAATAACTAACAATTATTACAAACACCGCGACATACGTAAGTACACCTGGGTTTCACCCGATGGGCTGCATAAGAATATGATTTATTATATATTAATTAACAGCAAATGGACTAGTTCTGTTAGAAATACCAGGTGTTATAGGGGAGCTGAAATTGGATCTGACCATCACCTTGTTAAAAGTGTCTTGCAACTTAAACTTAAAAAGTGTTGTGCTAGGGTTAAAAAATATACTTTTAATTCTGAAGCTCTGAAAGACCCAGTTATAGCCAAAGCTTACCATGATAGGTTACTTAGTCATTACGACAGTCATGGTATGCTTCCTACTGAAGTTGAGAAAGAATGGGATCATTTTAAACAGGCTTTTTTGGACACTAACAATACTCTTTTAGGAAAAAAGGAGCAGACGATACTGAATTATCTGAGTGATAAGGCATTTGAGCTTACTTCGGAAAGAAAGAACTGCAGGAATGTCCTTAATCAATACCCTACTAGTCCTAATAGAAAGCATTACAGAGAACTTAATAAACGTGTAAAAGATTAGTTAGCTGCTGATAAGAATCTTTGGCTTGATGGTTTGGCTGACAAAGCCGAGAAAGCAGTTGACAGCACAACAGCAGAGAGCTGTACCAGATAGTTAATGTTTTGTGTGGTAGAAAACGGACAGGTATACAGGGATTGAAGGATAAACAAGGTAAGGTTATAGAAGGGGAGGATTCTGTCATGGCTGGGTGGGCTGAGCATTGCAGTGATATTCTAAAGAATGCGGTTAGTTCTATTCCCATTGTTTGCAATGATGATAGATGCATTGGTGGCTTTAATTTTGGCCCTATAACACAATCTGAAGTTATTTTGGCTGTTTCTAAACTTAAACTACATAAATTCCCAGGGGTAGATGAAATTACTACGGAAATGCTTAGGGAATTTTGAAAATTTCCCTAAGCATTTCAAAATGCTTTTGAAATTACTTAGGGAATGTTTCGGTTACCAGTTGGATGACTGAAATTCTGAATATCTTTTATGATAAAGGCATGGTTCCTAAGGATTTTATCAGAGCTATTTTTATCCCTATTTTCAAAAAAGGTGATCGCAGTTCTTGTGATAACTATAGGGGTGTCAGCCTACTCTCTGCTCCAGGTAAAGTTCTTTCCATGATTGTGCTTAATAGAATTAAAAATGTGGTTGACAGTCAATTGCCTGATGAGCAATGTGGATTCAGAAGTGGTACGGGATGTGTGGATCAGATATTTTCACTTAGGCAGATTCTTGAGAAATGTTTAGAGTTTCAGAAACCTCTGGTTGCTAGCTTTGTTGATTTCAAAAAGGCTTTCGACTCTGTTGATCGTCATAATTTGTGGTTGATTCTGATATCATATGGTGTACCTGACAAGTTAGTTAACATAATGAAAGCTCTCTATAATAACACTGAGTCGTGTGTCAGATTTGGCAAGGCTTGTACCAATTGGTTTAGCATTACTTCTGGTGTTCGACAAGGGTGCATTTTGTCTCCTTTTCTCTTTAGCTTGGTTATTGATTATGTTATGCGAAATTTACTTCAAGGGAAAGATTTTGGCCTCAAATCGACTGGAGATTCGAAAAGTTCTGATTTAGATTATGCTGATGATTTAGCCCTTTTGGCAAATGATGTTGATGAGATGAACTCTTTCATTCGAGCTGTTGAAGAAACTGGTAGTAGAGTAGGTTTGGTTATAAAACAGAGAGAAAGCTAAAGTGATGAAAATTGGTCAGGCAGATTGTGATTCAGTTAATCTGAATGGTTGCAGTCTTGAGCAGGTGTCACAGTTTAATTATCTTGGGAGCTATGTAACAGATAATGGTGATGTGCGGCATGAGATTAACAGACGAATAGGGATTGCTGCCGGGACTTTTAAGAATCTATGAAGATTGTGGAGAAATAGGCGTATACACCTAAAGACTAAAATTAGACTGTATAATAGTTTGGTTCTTTCTGGGGTTAGTTATGGCAGTGAAACTTGGATAGTTTGTAAACTTGATAACAGGAAACTAGATACATTAGATGCTCAACTGAATCACCTACTAACGTACAATATAGATTTTTATATTTGTTTCTAACTAGTAAAGTCATTTTATTCTAAACGATAATTTTCAAACTTTAGTTAAATATGCTTTTATTACAACATAACTGTTCTAAGATAAAAAATCATGTAAAGTACTGCATATTCTGAGACTAAATTATCTATCCAGGTCTGATGCTGGTTCTTCCACTGATGCCGACTGCTTTGAAGAGCTACTCACGGCAGTGCGCACTCTAGAGGCGGCAGCCAAAAGACCTTCCACACCTGAGCTTCCTACACAGCCAAAGCGCGTTTGTCTACTCCAACAGGGAGGCATTGAATTAAGGCAAAGGACATCGAAACTTTCCCTCAAGAAGCGTCGTCAGTCCACTGTCGCAGCGGGTATGGGAAATCCCTACGTTCCCGTCGTACCCTCAACTGCAACCAGGTAAATGAAATTTTATTTAATATTGTCCTTAAGGCGTTCAATTGAATCACTTACTAACACACAGTTCAATATAGAGTTTTATATTTGTTTCTGTTTTTCTAACTAGTAAAGTCGTTTTATTCTAAACGATCATTTTCAAACTTTAGTTAAATATTTACTTAGATTTTTGCGCAAGCTAGTAAATGTGCTTTTATTACAACATAACTGTTCAATATAGAGTTTTCTAACTAGTAAAGTCGTTTTATTCTAAATGATAATTTTCAAACTTTAGTTAAATATTAGTTTTTTTTTATCAAGCTAACAATGTTGCCTTTTCATTTTCTGTTCTAAGATAAAAACACGTAAAGTACTGCATATTCTGAGACTGAATTACCTTTCTAGGTCTCACAATGTTCCGGCACCCGCCGATCTCATTAACGCAGGCACCGTGATGGATGCGGCTGTCAAGAGAGTTTCAGCCGGCCATGTTGGCTCCTCCGACGCTCCTGCCTCATCTGACATCATGTCCGTGTTCTCTGCTGGCCCCTCCGTCGCTACTGGGTAAATGAAAGTTTATTTAATGCTGTCCTTAATGTGTTCAACTGAATCACTTACTAACGCACAATATAGAGCTTTATATTTGTTTCTACCCTGTCATTTTATTCTAAATGATAATTTTCAAACTTTAGTTAGTTTTTTGATCAAGCTGTGTGAAGTAAATGTAATTACTGAATCACTTACTAACGTACAGTTCAATATAGAGTTTTATATATGTTTCTACCCTGTAAAGTCATTTTATTCTAAATGATAATTTTCAAACTAGATGTTTCAAACTAGATGTTTTGCTCAATCTAGTAAAGTATGCTTTTATTACAATTGTTCAGTTCAATGTATTTGTTTTCTACCCTGTAAGGCCATTTTACTTTTTTTATTCTAAATGATAATTTTCAAACTTTAGTTAGATTTTTGCTCATGTTAGTAAAGTGTGCTTTTATTACAACTGTTCAGTTCAATATAGATTTTTATATTTGTTTATACCCTGTAAAGTCATTTATTCTAAATGATAATTTTCAAACTTTAGTTAGTTTTTTTTTTGATCAAGTTAGCAAACTGAAGCATGTTACATTTTCATTTTCTGTTCTAAGATAAAAAAATATGTAAAGTACTGCATATTCTGAGATTAAATTATCTATCCAGGTCTGATGCTGACCCTTCCATTAGTGCTGGACCCTCCAGCATTCTGGTCCGTGTCCACGTCTCCTCCGACATAAGGACACCATTCACTGTCGCCGCTGGTACCTACACCGCTACCAGGTAAATGTAATTTTATTTAATGTTGCCCTTAAGACGCTCAACTGAACCACTTACTAACGTTCAATAATAGAGTTTTATATTTGTTTCTGTTTTTCTAACTAGTAAAGTCGTTTTATTCTAAATGATAATTTTCAAACTTTAGTTAGATTTTTGTTCAAGCTAGAAATGTGTGCTTTTATTACAACTGTTCAGTTCAATATAGATTTTTATATTTGTTTCAACCCTGTAAAGTCATTTTTATTCTAAATGATAATTTTCAAACTTTAGTTAAATATTAGATTTTTGATCAAGTTAATAAACTGAAGCATATTGGTTTTTCATTTTCTGTTCTAAGATAAAAAAAACAACATGTAAAGTATTACGTATTCTGAGAATAAATTATCTCTCTAGGTCTGCATTCTCCAACGTTCCTGTCAGTGGATTCTCCAACGTTCCTGTCAGTGCAACCACTTCTGACGTCAGCTCTACAGAGTCCCCCCATTACACTGTATCGCACACTCGGCGGTACAACTCCACAAAATTCAAGACAGAATTCGTCTCTACGAGTGTGCGACTTGGAGGTATGGAGAATGTGGAACCTTATAATTTCCTCCCGGTCCTACACGACCAGCATGAGAAAATGCTGACCGACGTCGTCCCCACAGGGGAGTATAGCCACGTGCGGCTATGTTTACGCTCCCGGGATTTGAAAAACCCCGTCAACTTGGCTCTAATTCGGCGTAATGCCCTGATGGGGGAGAGATTCATGGCTACACTAGACAAAGTAGTGCAGTCGAATGAGTCTCTCGGTCCCGGGAGCGAACTGGAGTTTGACTTCGTTTGTGCCAACCTGGACCGGGTTGGCAGCGGTGGAGGAGGTATCGGGAGATGCGCAGGACCTGAGAAGCGCAGCCTCGTGGATGTCCAGTCTTTCGTCCACAATAAGAAGACTCTCACAAAAATTGTCAATGTGGAACAGATCTGCTTAGCAAGAGCTCTCGTCATCGCACGAGAGCTCTGCTTGAAAAATAAAGGCCTGCCGAACGTTTATGTGCAGATCCGGGACTACCGGTGCACACAGCAGGCAAAATTAGCCCGTCAACTTCACTTGGATGCAGGTATTCCTGAGGGTCCATGTGGACTCACAGAAGTCCGTCTCTTCCAAGCTCACCTGACACAGTTCAGGATTGTGGTTTATTCTGCTGACGATGCCTTGCTACCCATCTTCATTGGTCCCGAAGGCGGAGACAACCTTTATTTATTGTTTAGTGCAGGGCATTATGAGGTGATTACTAAACTGTCGGGGTTTTTGGGCGCTAGGCAATTCTGCCACATTTGCTTAAAGGGGTTTGTAAAAGGGGCACGTTTGCAAGGGAACCTGCAACAGATGCCTGTCAGTCGATGTGCTTCATACAGGGTAGCTGTTGCTTTGCACGGTGTGCTCTGTGTATTTGCGCGGGGCTGAATGCTTTCAGGCGCATCTGCTGAAGGCATGTCAGACACGGCATCGCTGTGTTAAGTGCATCAGCCTTTACGACCCCCTGAAAAAGCACGTTTGCAAGGCTGACACCTTAAAATTCGTCGAGCCCTGCAAAATTGACCCTGTCGGCCAGACTTACCTCTACTTTGACGTAGAGACTGTGCAGTGTGCCGACGGGTTGCTGAAACCGATACTACGTGTGGTCACATACCAAGTGGACGACGAGTGGGTTTACGCCTCATTCCCGGAAACGGACGCCTATATGGACTGGCTTCTAGCCGAAGAACGTCCCGGGGTTCAACGATTCAAGGACGCCACAGTCCTCGCACATAATCTCAAAGGCTTTGACGGCATGTTCATCATTAGTTACCTGTACAGAAAATTTTTAAAACCGGATCTCGTGTTCGATGGATCCAAGATTTTAGGTATCTTTTTACCTGGCCTTAAAATAAGGTTCATCGACACGTTGTCCTTTATTCAGGCTCCTCTTCGATCATTCACGAAGACCTTCAACTTGGAGATGGTGAAAGGCTTTTTCCCCTTTAAATTCGTGAAGGAGGAAAATCTACAGTATGCAGGACCCATCCCTGATCGGCTTTTTTTCCAGCCGGAATACATGGAGCCTGAAACTCTGTCAGCATTCAACGAGTGGTATGCCGCAGCAAGCCTTGAACCCTGGGATTTTCAACCACAGCTCTGTGGCAAAAGTATAGTTTAGGTGCATAGAATTAAGAAATATCGAATTATTCACCAAAATATGAGTTTCAACTCTGTTTTAAACGCCTAAAACATTGCTAAAAGTTATTCTTGTGCTAACAACTTTTCAATTTTCAGTCTGAGTGAAAACCTGATGGTTCATGTCCATCAAGGCGTAATGTAAAATGATATTCTATGCCTTGAAAATATTTTCACTGCATAGAATTATGAAAAAAATCGATTTATATATCAAAATACCTATGTTAGTGCTGTTTTCCGCGCATAAAACATATGTAAAAGCTGGGTAGAGTGTAATAACTCTTGAATTTACAGTCAGATTCTCAACCTAATGCTTTATATTCATCAATTAGTATTATGTAACCAGATTCTTATGGAAGAGTATAGTTTAGGTGCCTAGAATTCCGAAAATATCGAATTATTCACCAAATTATCAGTTTCAACTCTGTTTTTAACGCCTAAAACAGTGCTAAAAGCTATTCCTGTCATAACAACTTTTGTATTTACAGTCTGAGTGAGAATCTGATGGTTTACTTCCATCAACGCGTAATATAAAATGATATTCTATGACATAAAAATATTTTCAATGCATAGAATTTTGAAAAAAAATCCGTTTATGTATCAAAATACAGTACCTATTTTTGCGCTGTTTTCCGCTCATGAAACATAGGTAAAAGCTATGTGTTGTGAAATAACTTTGAATTTACAGTCAGATTCACAATCTAATGTTTTTATATTCATCAACTAGTAAAATATAATGAGAATGTATGGCTAAAGTATAAATTAGGTGCATAGAATTTCCAAAATATCGAATAATTCACCAAAATATCAGTTTAAATGACGTTTTAAACGCTAAAAACAGTGCTAAATGTATTCCTGTGCTAACTACTGTTCAATTTACAGGTCAGAGTGAGAATCTGATAGCTTATCTCCATCAAGGCGTAATATAACATGATATTCTGTGCCTGAAAAGCTACGTGTTGTGAAATAACTTTTGAATTCACAGTCGTCAACTATATATATATTTATATTCGTCAACTAGTATTATATAATGAGCTTCTATAGCTATAGTATACTTTAGGTGCATAGAATTTCGAAAATATCGAATAATTCAGCAAAATATCAGTTTCAAAGCTATTTTAAAAATATGAAACAGTGTTAAAAGCTATTCCTGATCAATTTACAGGCTGAGTGACAACCTGATGGTTTATATCTATCAAGGCGAAATATAAAATATTTTATCTGCATACAATT
Source organism: Ryuthela nishihirai (assembly GCA_038380435.1). NCBI lineage: Eukaryota > Metazoa > Arthropoda > Arachnida > Araneae > Heptathelidae > Ryuthela > Ryuthela nishihirai. The sequence continues at coordinate 531,264 of JAWZYU010000120.1, forward strand.
TAAAAAAAATCGATTTACATATCAAAATACCCATTTTAGTGCTGTTTTCCGCGCATAAAACATATGTAAGTTGTGTAGCTGTCCAGTCAGATTCTCAACCTAATGCTTTATATTCATCAACTAGTATTATGTAATGAGATGTTATGGCTAAAGTATAGATTAGATGCATTGAATTTCTAAAATATCGAATAATTCACAAAAATAGCAGTTTCAATGCTGTTTCAATCGCCTAAAACAGAGCGAAAAGTTATTCCGGTGCTAACAAATTTTCTATTTACAGTCTGAGTACCAATCTGTTGGTTTTTGTCCATTAAGGGGTAATATAACATGATATTCTATCCTTGAAAATATTTTAACTGCATAGAATTTTGAAAAAATTCGATTTATATATCAAAATTGCTATTCTAGCGCTTGTTTCCGCGCTTAAAACATAGGCAAAATCTATGTATTGTGTAATAACTGTTGAACATACAGCAAGATTCTCAACCTAATGCTTTATATTCATCAACTCGTATTATATAATAAAATCTTAAGGCTAAAAAAAGGGTTTAGGTGCCTAGAAATCCGAAAATATCGAATTATTCACCAAATTATGACTTAAAAATATTTTCAATGCATAGAATTTTGAAAAAATCCATTTATGTATCAAAATACAGTACCTATTTTTGCGCTGTTTTCCACGCATGAAACATAGGTAAAAGCTATGTGTTGTGAAATAACTTTGAATTTACAGTCAGATTCACAACTCAATGCTTTATATTTATCGTGTAGTATTATATAATTAGATTTTGTTGTTAAAGTATAGTTCAGGTGCTGAGAATTTGGAAAATATCGAATAACTCACCAAAATATCAGTTTCAATGCTGTTTTTTCGCCTAAAACAGAGCTAGAAGCTATTCCTGTGCTAACAACTTTTCAATTCACAGTCCCAGCGAAAATCTGATGGTTTATTTCCATCAAGGCGTAATATAAAATGATATTCTGTGCCTTAAAAATATTTTCGCTGCATAGAATTTTGAAACAAAATTAATATACGTAACAAAATATCTATTTTAGCGCTGTTTGCAGCGGATAAAGCATAGGTAACTACTTTTGTAATTAAAGTCAGATTCAGAACATAATGTTTTATGTTCATCAACTCGTATTATATAATGAGATTCTTAAGCAAAAGTATAGTTTAGATGCAAAGAATTTCGAAAATATCGAATTATTCACCAAAATATCAGTTTCAACGCTGTTTCAAACACCTAAAACAGAGTTGAACGGTATTCCTGTGCTATCTACTTTTCAATTTACAGTCTGAGTGAAAATATGATGGTTCATTTGAATCAAGGCGTAATGCAAAATGATTCTCTATGCTTTACAATTTTGATAAAAACGTCGAGCTACTTTAGCGGTGTTTTCCACGTAAAAAACATAGGTAACAGCTATATGTAGAGCAATATTTTTGAATTTACAGCCACATTCATCAAGTAGTATAATATTTTTAGATTCTACAGCTAAAGTATAGTTTAGGTGCATAGAATTTCGAAAATATCGAAAATTTCACCAAAATATCAGTTTCAACGCTGTTTAAATCGCATAAAACAGAAATCGCATAAAACAGAGCTGAAAGCTATTCCTGTGCTAAAAACTTTTTAATTTACAATCTGAGTGACAATTCGTTGGTTTATTTCCATCAAGACGTAATAAAAAATGATATTCTATTCATAAAAATATTTCAATTGCCTAGAATTTTCAAAAAACTCCATTTATATGTGAAAATTGCTGTTTTAGCGCTGTTTTCCACGCAATAAACATATGTAAAAGCAACATGGAGTGTAATATTTTTGAATTTACAGTCAGATTCAGAACCTAATGCTCTATATCAATCAACTCGTATTATATAATGAAACTCTACGGCTAAAGTATAGTTTAGGTGCATTTAATTTCGACAATATCAAAAAATTCAGCAAAATATCCGTTTCAAGGCTATTTTATACGTAAAAAACAGTATTAAAAACTATTCCTCTGAAAACTACAATCTGAGTGACAACCTGATGGTTTATATCCATCAAGGCGTAATATAAAATGATATTCTATGCCTCAAAAATGTTTTTACTGTATAGAGTTTTGAATAAAAAACGATTTATATATCAAAATAGCTATTTTAGCGCTGTGTTCCGCTCATAAAACGTAGGTAAAAGCTATGTGGTATGTAATAACTTTTGAATTTACAGTCAGATTCTCAACCTAATGCTTTAATATTCATCAACTCGTATTATAAATGAGATTCTTAGGCAAAAGTATAGTTTAAGTGCATAGAATTTCAAAAGCATCGAATTATTCACCAAAATATCAGTTTGAACTCCGTTTTAATCGCACAAAACAGCGCTAAAAGCTACTCCTGTGATAAGAACTTTTCAATTTACAGTCTGAGTGATAATCTGATGGTTTATTTTAATCAATGCGTAATACAAAATGATATTCTGTGTCTTAAAAATATTTTCACTGCATAGAATTTTGAAAAAAATCTATTTATGTATCAAAATAGCTATTTTGGTGTTGTTCTCTACCCATATAACATAAAAAAAAAAGCTATTCGTGTGTAATAACTTTTGAATTTACAGTAAGATTCACAATCTAATGCTTTATATTCATCAACTCGTATTATATAATAAACTCTTTAGGCTAAGAAATAGTTTAGGTGCATATAATTCCGAAAATATCGAATTATTCACCAAATTATCAGTTTTAACTCAGTTGTTTCAACGCCTAAAACTGTGCTAAAATCTATTCCTGTGATAAGAACTTTTGTATTTTACAGTCTGAGTGAGAATCTGATGGTTTACATCCATCAACGCGTAATATAAAATGATATTCTATGCCTTCAAAATATTTTCAATGCATAGAATTTTGAAAAAAAATCCATTTATGTATCAAAATACCTATTTTAGCGCTGTTTTCCGCGCATGAACCATAGCTAAAAGCTATGTGGTGTGAAATAACTTCTGAATTTACAGTTATATTTCATATTGAGAATCTGTGGCTAAAGTATAGATTAGGTGCACATTATTTCGAAAATATGGAATAATTCACCAAAATATCAGTTTAAATAACGTTTTAAACGCTAAAAACAGTGTTAAAAGATATTCCAGTGATAACTACTGTTCAATTTACATTCAGAGTGACAATATGACGGTTTATTTCCATCAAGACCAATGATACTTTATGCTTCAAAAATATTTTTACTGCATATAATTTTGAAAAAAAAAAAATCAATTTATGTATCATAACAGCTGTTTAAGAGCTGTTTTCCACGCATGAAACATAAGTAAAAGCTATATGGAGCTTTTACTGGAATATCTTTTAACAGCTATAGCTAAAGTATACTTCAGGTGCATAGATTTTCGAAAATATCGAATAATTCACCAAAATGTCGGTTTTAATGTTGTTTTATTCGCCTAAAACAGAGGAAAAATCTATTTCTGTGCTAACAACTTTTCAATTTACATCTGAGTTTCAATTTGATGGGTTATGTCTATGAAGTAGTAATATAAAATGATATTCTAAGCCTAAAAAATATTTTCACTGCACAGAATTTAGAAAAAAATCGATTTATGTATCAAAATTGCTATTTTAGCGCTCTTTTCCGCGCGTAAAACAAATATAAAACTAAGTGGTGTTTACAGTCAGATTCACAACCTAATCCTATATGTTCATCAACTCGTGGTATATAATAAGATTCTTAGGCTAAAGAATAATTTAGGTGCATAGAATTTCAAAAATATGGAATAATTCATCAAAATATCAGTTGTAATGCTGTTTTAATCGTATAAAACAGAGCTGAAAGCTATTCCTACTTTTGAATTTACAGTCTGAATGACAATCTGATGGTTTGTTTCCATCAAGGCGCAATATAAAATGATATTCTATGCCTTAAAAATATTTTGCTGCATAGAATTTTGAAAAAAGATCGATTTATGTATTAAAATAGCTATTTTTGTGCCTATTCCGTGCATAAAACATATGTAAAAACTATGTGGTGTGTAATAACTTTTGAATTTAAATTCAGATTCAGAACCTGATCCTTTATGTTCATCAACTTTTATTATATAATGAGATTCTTAGGCTAAAGTATAGTTTAAGTGCATAGAATTTCGAGTATATCGAACTATTCTACAAAATATCAGTTTCAATGCTGTTTTAATCACCTAAAACAGAGCTAAAAGCTATTCCTGTGCTAGCAACTTTTCAATTTTACAGTCTGAGTGACAATGTGATGGTTGATTTCCATCAACGTGTAATATAAAATAATATTCTGTGGTTAAAAAACATTTTCACTGCAAAAAATTTTGAAAAAATTCGATTTATGTACAAATAGCTATTTTCGCACTGTTTTTCCGCGCATTAAACATAGGTAAAGATGTGTAGTGTGTAATAACTTTTGAATTTTCAGTCAGATTCAGAATCTAACTCTTTGCATTCATCAACTAGTATTATGTAATCAGTTTCTATGGCTAAAGTATAGATTAGATGCATTGAATTTCGAACATTTCGAATTATTTACCAAAATATCAGTTTCAATGCTGTTTTAATCGCCTAAAACACAGCTAAAAGTTATTCCTGTATTAATACCTTTTCAATTTACAGTCTGAGTGACAACCTGATTTTCTATTTCAATTAAGGCGTTATATAAAATGATATTCTACGCCTTGAAAATATTTTTACTCCATAGAATTTTGAAAAAAAAATCGATTTATATATCTAAATAGCTCTCTTAGCGCTGTTTTCCACGCATAAACCATAGGTAATTTTTGAATTTACAGTGAGATTCACAACCTAATGTTTTATATTCATCAACTCGTATTATATAATGAGATTCTTAGGCGAAAGAAGTATAGTATAGGGGCATAGAATGTCGAAAATATCGAATTATTCACCAAAATATCACTTTCAACGCTGCTTTAAACACCCAACACAGAGCTAAAAGCTATTCTGGTGCTAATTACTTTTCAACATACAGTCTGACTGAGAATCTGATGGTTTATTTCCATCAAGGCGTAAGGTAAAATTATATTCTATGCCTTTAAAATATTTTCACTGCATAGAATTTTGAAAAATATCGATTTACGTATCAAAATCCCTATTTTAGCACTGTTTTCCGCTAATAAAACGTAGGTAAAAGCTATGAGGTATGAAGTAACTTTTGAATTTACAGTCAGATTCTCAATCTTATGCCTTATATTCATCAACTCGTATTATATTACTCGTATTATATTTGGGCTAAAGAATAGTTTAAGTGCAAAGAATTTCGAAAATATCGAATTATTCACCAAAACATCAGTTACAACGCTGTTTCAAACACCTAAACAGAGCTGAAAGATATTCCTGCACTATCTACTTTTCAATTTACAGTCTGACTGACAATATGATGATTTATTTCCATCCAGGGGTAATATAAAATGATATTCTATGCCTTAAAAATATTTCACTGCACACAATTTTGAAAAAAAAAATCGATTGATGTATCAAAACAGCTGTTTTAGCGCTGTTTTCCACGCATAAAACATAGGTAAAAGCCCTATGGAGTGTAATATTTTTGAATTTACAGTCACATTCATCAAATAGTATTATATTATTAGATTCTATAGCCGAAGTACAGTTCTCGTGTATAAAATTTCGAAAATATCAGTTTTTCCAAAATATCAGTTCCAACGCTGTTTTCAGCGCTTTAAAACGCTATTCCGCTGATAACAACTTTTCAATTTACAGTCTGAATGACAACCTCATGGGATATTTCCATCAAGGCGTAATATAAAATGACATTCTATGCCTTAAAAATATTTTCACTGCAAAGGATTTTGAAAAACAAATCGATTTATGTATAAACAAAAGCTGTTTTAGCGCTGTTTTCCACTCATAAAACATAGGTAAAAGCTATATGGATTGTAGTAATTTTTGAAATTACAGTCAGATTCACAACACAATGCTTTATATTCAATAAACAATATTATATAATTAGATTATTTGGCTAAAGTATAGTTCAGGTGCTAAGAATTTCGCAAATATCGAAAAATTCACGAAAATATGTTTTAAGGCTGTTTTTATCGCCTAAAACAGAGCTAGAAGTTATTCCTGTGCTAGCAACTTTTCAATTTACAGTCTCAGTGACAATCTGATGGTTCATTTCCATCAGGGCGTAATATGAAATGATATTCGATGCCTTAGAAATATTTTCACATTCACAATCTGATGTTTTATATTCATCAAATCGCATTATATAATGAGATTCTTAGGCAAAAGTACAGTTCAGGTGCATAGAATTTCAAATATCTCGAATTATTCACCAAAATATCAGTTTCAACGCTGTTCTAAACGTATAAAAGAGTGCTAAAAGCTATTCCTCTCCTAAAAACTGTTCTATTTACACTCTCAGTGACAACCTGATGGATTATTTCCATCAAGGCATGATCTAAAATGATATTCTATACCTTGAAAATATTTTAACTGCATAGAATTTTGAAAAAAATCGATTTGTGTATCAAAATAACTATTTTAGCACTCTTTTCGCGCATAAAACGTAGGTAAAAGCAATTTAGTGTGTAATAATTCTTGAATTTACAGTGTGATTCTCAACCTAATACTTTATATTCATCAACTAGTATTATATAATGAGATTCTATGGCTAAAGTATAGATTAGATGCATTGAATTTCGAAAATATCGAATAATTGACCAATATAGCAGTTACAATGCTGTTTTAATCGCACAAAAACGGAGCAAAAAGTTATTCCTGGGCTAACTACTTTTCAATTTACACTCTGAGTGACAATCTGAAGGTTTATTTCAATCAAGGCGTAATATAAAATGGTATTCTATGGCTTAAATATATTTTCACTGCATAGAATTTTGAATAAAATAGATTTATGTATCAGATAAGCTATTTTAGTGCTTTTTTCCGAGCATTAAACACAGGTAAAAGCTCTATGGAGTGTAGTAATTTTTGAATTTACAGTCAGATCCGCAACCCAATGCTTTATATTCATCAACTAGTATTATATAATTAGATTCAATGGCTAAAGTATAGTTCAGGTGTAAAGTATAGTTCAATTTCGAAAATAGCGATTAATTTATGAAAATATCAGTTTAAATAACGTTTTAAACGCTAAAAACAGTGCTAAAAGATATTCCTGAACTAACTACTTTCAATTTACAGTCAGAGTGACAATATGATGGTTTATTTCCATTAAGGCGTAATACAAAACGATACTTTATAATTTAAAAATATTTTCACTGCATACAATTTTGAAAAAAAAAATTAAATTTATGTATTAAATTAGCTGTTTTAGCGCTGTTTTCCACGCATAAAAAATAAGTAAAAGCTAGATGGAGTGAAATAATTTTGAATTTACAGTCACATTCATCAAATAGTATTATATTATTCGATTCCATAGCTAAAGTTCAGGTGCATAGAACTTCTGAAATATCGAATAATTCACCAAAATGTCAGTTTTAATGCTGTTTTAATCGCCTAAAACAGAGCTGAAAGCTCTGTTTTAGGCGATTGCCTAAACCTGTTGTGCTAACAACTTTTCAATTAATTTTAGGCGACTGCCTAAACCTGTTGTGCTAACAACTTTTCAATTTACAGTTTGAGTGATAATCTGATGGTTTATTTCGATCAAAGCGTAACACAAAATGATATTCTATGCCTTAAAAATATTGTCACTACATAGAATTTTGAAAAACAAATCGATTTATGTACAAAAAAAGCTGTTTTCGCGCTTTCCACGCATAAGACATAGGTAAAAGCTATATGCATTGTAATGATTTTTGAAATTCCCGTCAGATTCACAACCCAATGCTTTATATTCATCAACTAATAGTACATAATTAGATCCTATGGCAAGGTGTACTTTAGGTGCATAGAATTTCTAAAATATCGAATTATTCACCGAAATATCAGTTTGAACTCTGTTTTAATCGTCTAAAAAATAGTATTCTGTGCCTTAAAATTATTTTCACTGCAGGGAATTTTGAAAAAATCGATTTATGTAGCAAAATATCTATTGTGCCGCTCGTTTCCGCGCATTAAACATACATGAGTTGTGTAGTGTGTAATACCTTTCGAATTTACAGTCAGATTCGCAACCTAATCCTTTATGTTCGTCAACTCGTATTTTATAATGACATTCTATGGCGAAAGTACAGTTTAGATTCATAAAATATCGAAGATATCGAATTATTCACCAAAGTATCAGCTTAAACTCTGTTTAAATGGCTTATTCGTGTGATAACAACTTTTCGATTTACAGTCTGTGTGACAATCTGATGATTTATTTCCATCAAGGAAAAAATCATTAAAAATATTTTTACTGCATGGAATTTTAAAAAAAAAAATTCGATTTATGTATCAAAATACCTGTTTTAGCGCTGTTTTCCACGCATAAAACATAGGTAAAAGCTCCAAGGAGTGCAGTAATTTTTGAATTTACAGTCAGATTCACAACCCAATGGTGTTTTAATCGTCTAAAACAGAGCTGAAAGCTATTCCTGTGCTAACAACTTTTGAATTTACAGTCTGAGTGACAATCTGAAGGCATATTTTCATCAAGGCGTAATACAAAATGATTCTTTATGCTTTAAACGTATTTTCACTCCATACAATCCTGAAAAAAAAATCGATTTATATATCAAAACAGCTGTTTTAGCGCTGTTTTCCACGCATAAAACAGGTAAAAGCTATATGGAGTGTAATATTTTTGAATTTACAGTCACATTAATCAAATAGTATTATATTATTAGATTCTATAGCTGAAAGTTCAGGTGCGTGAAATTTCGAAAATATCGAATAATTCAACAAAATGTCAGTTTTAATACTGTTTTTATCGCCTAAAACAGAGCTAAAAGCTATTATTGCGCTAACAACTTTTCAATTTACAGTTTGAGTGACAATCTGACGGTTTATTTCCATCAACGCGTAATACAAAATGATATTTTCTGCCTTAAAAGTATTTTCATTGCGTAGAATTATGAATAAAAATTAATTTAGGTAACAAAATAGCTGTTTAACACGGTTTTCCACGCATAAAACATTGGAAAAAGCTAAATGGAGTGAAATATTTTTGAATTTACAGAGAGATTTATCAGTTAGTATTATATAATTAGATTCTATAGCTATAGTATAGTTCAGCTGCATGGAACTTCTAAAATATCGAATAATTCACCAAATCATCAGTTTCAATGCTGTTTTAATCGTTTAGAACAGAGCTGAAAGCTATTCCTGTGCTAAACAACTTTCCAATTTACAGTGTGTGACAATCTGATCTTTTATTTCCATCAAGCGGCAATTATAAAATGGTATTTTGTACCTTAAAAATATTTTTACTGAATAGAATTTTGAAAAGCAAATCGATTTATGTATAAAAAAAAGCTGTTTTCGCGCTGTTCTCCACGCATAAAACATAGGTGAAATCTATATGGATTGTAATAATTATTGAAATTACCGTCAGATTCACAACAAAATGCTTTATATTCATCAACTAATAGTTTGTAATTAGATCCTATGGCAAGGTATACTTTAGGTGCTTAGAATTTAAAAAATATCGAATTATTCACCGAAATATCAGTTTCAACTCTGTTTTAATCGCCTTCAACAGAGCTAAAAGATATTCCTGGGCTAACAACAATTGTATTTAAAGTCTGAGAGAGAATCTGATGGTTTACTTCGATCAACGCATAATATAAAATGATATTCTATGCCTTAAAAATATTTTCAATAAAGAGAATTTTGAAAAAAAATCCATTTATGTATCAAAATACCTATTTTAGCGCTGTTTTCCGCGTATGTGGTGTGAAATAACTTTTGAATTTACAGTCAGATTCAATATCTAATGCTTTATATTCGTCAACTACTATTATCTATTGAGAATCTACGGCTAAAGAATAGATTAGGTGCATAGAATTTCGAAAATATCGAATAATTCACCAAAATATCAGTTTAAATAACGTTTTAAACGCTAAAAAGAGTGCTAAAATATATTCCAGTGCTAAATACTGTTCAATTTACATTCAGAGTGACAATATGATGGTTTATTTCCATCAAGGCGTAATACAAAATGATACTTTTTGCTTCAAAAATATTTTTACTGCAAACAATTTTGAAAAAAAAAATCAATTTGTGTATCATAACAGCTGTTTTAGCGCTGTTTTCCACGCATGAAACATAAGTAAAAGCTATATGGAGCATACCATTTACAGCTATAGCTAAAGTATACTTCAGGTGCATAGATTTTCTAAAATATCGAATAATTCACCAAAATGTCAGTTTTAATGCTGTTTTAATCGCCTAAAACAGAGGAAAAACCTATTTCTGGGCTAACAATTTTTCAATTTACATCTGAGTTTCAATTTGATGGGTTCTGTCTATGAAGGTGTAATAAAAAATGATATTCTAAGCCTTAAAAATATTTTCACTGCACAGAATTTAGAAAAAAAAATCGATTTATGTATCAAAATTGCTATTTTAGCTCTCTTTTCCGCGTATAAAACAAATATAAAACTAATTCTAATCACTTTCGATTTTATAGTCAGATTCACAACCTTATCCTATATGTTCATCCACTCGTGGTATATAATGAGATTCTTAGGCTAAGGAATAATTTAGGTGCCCAGAATTTCAAAAATATGGAATAATTCATCAAAATATCAGTTGTAATGCAGTTTTAATCGTATAAAACACAGCTGAAAGCTATTCCTACTTTTGAATTTACAGTCTGAGTGATAATCTGATGGTTTGTTTCCATCAAGGTGTAATATAAAATCATATTCAATGCCTTAAAAATATTTTCACTGCATAGGATTTTGAAAAACAAATCGATTTATGTATAAACAAAAGCTGTTTTAGCGCTGTTTTGATCTCAAAAAACATAAGTAAAAGCTATATGGATTGTAATAATTTTTGGAATTACAGTCAGATTCATAACCCAATGTTTTATATTCAACAAACAGTATTGTATAATTAGATTCTCTGGCTAAAGTATAGTTTAGGTGCTAAGAATTTTGCAAATATCGAAAAATTCACGAAAATATCAGTTTTAATGCTGTTTTTTTCGCCTAAAACAGAGCTGGAAGTTACTCCTGTGCTAGAAACTTTTCAATTTACAGTCTCAGTGACAATCTGATGGTTTATTTCCATCAGGGTGTAATATGAAATGATATTCGATGCCTTAGAAATATTTTCACATTCACAGTCTGATGTTTTATATTCATCAAATCGCATTATATAATGAGATTCTTAGGCAAAAGTATAGTTTAGGTGCATAGAATTTCGAATATTTCGAATTATTCACCAAAATATCAGTTTCAACGCTGTTCTAAACGTATAGAAGAGTGCTAAAAGCTATTCCTCTCCTAAAAACTATTCTATTTACAGTCTCAGTGACAACCTGATGGACTATTTCCATCAAGGCATGATCTAAAATGATATTCTATATATTGAAAATATTTTAACTGCATACAACTTTGAAAAATATCGATTTGAGTATCAAAATAAACAATGCTAAAAGCAGTGCTAAATGCGAAAACAGTGCTAAAATATTAGCACTGTTTTCGCGCATAAAATGTAGGTAAAAGCAATTTAGTGTGTAATAATTCTTGAATTTACAGTCTGATTCTCAACCTAACGCTTTATATTCATCAACCATATTATATAATAAGATTCTATGGCTAAAGTATAGATTAGATGTATTGAATTTCGAAAATATCGAATAATTGACCAATATAGCAGTTACAATGCTGTTTTAAATCGCCTAAAACGAAGCAAAAGTTATTCCTGTGCTAACTACTTTTCAATTTACAGTCTGAGTGACAATCTGAAGGTTTATTTCAATCAAGGCGTAATATAAAATGGTATTCTATGGCTTATATATATTTTCACTGCGCAGAATTTTGAATAAAATCGATTTATGTATCAGAATAGCTATTTTAGCGCTCTTTTCCAAGCATTAAACACAAGTAAAAGCTCTATGGAGTGTAGTAATTTTTAAATTTACAGTCAGATTCACAACCCAATGCTTTATATTCATCAACCTGTATTATATAATTAGATTCAATGGCTAAAGTATAGTTCAGGTGGAAAGAATTTCGAAAATAGCGATTAATTTATAAAAATATCAGTTTAAATGATGTTTTAAAAGCTAAAAACTGTGCTAAAAGATATTCCTGAACCAACTACTTTCAATTTACAGTCAGAGTGACAATATGATGGTTTATTTCTATCAAGGTGTAATACAAAACGATACTTTATACTTTAAAAATATTTTCACTGCATACAATTTTGAAAAAAAAAAATCAATTTATGTATTAAATTAGCTGTTTTAGCGCTGTTTTCCAAGCATAAAAAATAAGTAAAAGCTAGATATAGTGCAATATTTTTGAATTTACAATCACATTCATCAAACAGTATTATATTATTCGATTCCATAGCTAAAGTTCAGGTGCATAGAACTTCTGAAATATCGAATAATTCACCAAAATGTCAGTTTTAATACTGTTTTAATCGCCTAAAAGAGAGCTGAAAGCTATTATTGTGCTAACAACTTTTCAATTTACAGTTTGAGTGATAATCTGATGATTTATTTCCATCAAAGCGTAATACAAAATCATATTCTATGTCTTAAAAATATTGTCACTACATAGAATTTTGAAAAACTAAACGATTTATGTACAAAAAAAGCTGTTTTCGCGCTGATTTCCACGCATAAAACATAGGTAAAAGCTATGTGGATTGTAATGATTTTTGAAATTCCAGTCAGATTCACAACCCAATGATTTATATTCAAAAACTTATAGTATATAATTAGATCCTATGGCAAGGTGTACTTTAGGTGCATAGAATTTGAGAAATATAGAATTATTCACCGAAATATCAGTTTGAACTCTGTTTTAATCGTCTAAAAGAGCTAACAGCTATTCCTGTGCTACCAACATTTGAATTTACAGTCGGAGTGACGATCTCAAGGTTAATTGCCATCAAACTGCAAAATAAAATAGTATTCTGTGCCTTAAAATTATTTTCGCTGCACGGAATTTTGAAAAAATCGATTCATGTAATATTCTGCTATATATATCTATACTGCCGCTGATTTCCGCGCATTAAACATACATAAGAGTTGTGTAGTGTGTAATACCTTTTGAATTTACAGTCAGATTCGCAACCTAATCCTTTATGTTCGTCAACTCGTATTCTATAATGACATTCTATGGCGAAAGTACAGTTTAGATGCATAGAGTTTCGAAGATATCGAATTATTCACCAAAGTATCAGCTTAAACTCTGTTTAAACGGCTTATTCGTGTGATAACAACTTTTCGATTTACAATCTGAGTGACAATCTGACGATTTATTTCCATCAAGGAAAAAAATCATTAAAAATATTTTTACTGCATGGAATTTTCAAAAAAAAATGCGATTTATGTATCTAAATAAATCTGCTGTTTTAGCACTGTTTTCCACGCATAAAACATAGGTAAAAGCTCCAAGGAAAGCAGTAATTTTTGAATTTACAGTCAGATTCACAACCCAATGCTTATCAACTAGTATTATATAATTAGATTCAATGGTTAAAATATAGTTCAGGTGCTACGAATTTCGCAAGTATGGAATAATTGAGCAAAAAAATCACTTTTTCATGGTGTTTTAATCGTCTAAAACAGAGCTAAAACCTATTCCTGTGCTAACAACTTTTGAATTTACAGTCTGAGTGACAATCTGAAGGCATATTTTCATCAAGGCGTAATACAAAATGATTCTTTATGATTTAAACGTATTTTCACTGCATACAATCCTGAAAAAAAAAAAATCGATTTATATATCAAAATAGCTGTTTTAGCGCTGTTTTCCACGCATAAAACAGGTAAAAGCTATATGGAGTGTAATATTTTTGAATTTACAGTCACATTAATCAAATAGTATTATATTATTAGATTCTATAGCTAAAAGTTCAGGTGCGTGAAATTTCGAAAATATCGAATAATTCAACAAAATGTCAGTTTCAATGCTGTTTATATCGCCTAAAACAGAACTAAAAGCTATTATTGCGTTAACAACTTTTCAATATACAGTTTGAGTGACAATCTGACAGTTTATTTCCATCAAAGCGTAATACAAAATGATATTTTCTGCCTTAAAAATATTTTCACTGCATAGAATTATGAATAAAAATTAATTTAGGTAACAAAATAGCTGTTTAACACGGTTTTCCACGCATGAAACATTGGAAAAAGATAAATGGAGTGTAATATTTTTGAATTTACAGAGAGATTTATCAGTTAGTATTATATAATTAGATTCTATAGCTATAGTATAGTTCAGCTGCATGGAACTTCTAAAATATCGAATAATTCACCAAATCATCAGTTTCAATACTGTTTTAATCGTTTAGAACAGAGCTAAAAGCTATTCCTGTGCTAAACAACTTTTCAATTTACAGTGTGTGACAATCTGATCTTTCATTTCCATCAAGCGGCAATTATAAAATGGTATTTTGTACCTTAAAAATATTTTCACTGAATAGAATTTTGAAAAACAAATCGATTTATGTATAAAAAAAAGCTGTTTTCGCGCTGTTCTCCACGCATAAAACATAGGTGAAACCTATATGGATTGTAATAATTTTTGAAATTACCGTCAGATTCACAACCCAATGATTTATATTCATCAACTAATAGTTTATAATTAGATCCTATGGCAAGGTATACTTTAGGTGCTTTAGAATTTCAAAAATATCGAATTATTCACCGAAATATCAGTTTCAACTCTGTTTTAATCGCCTTCAACAGAGCTAAAAGATATTCCTGGGCTAACAACAATTGTATTTAAAGTCTGAGAGAGAATCTGATGGTTTACTTCGATCAACGCATAATATAAAATGATATTCTATGCCTTAAAAATATTTTCAATGCAGAGAATTTTGAAAAAAAATCCATTTATGTATCAAAATACCTATTTTAGCACTGTTTTCCGCGCATGAACCATAGCTAAAAGCTATGTGGTGTGAAATAACTTTTGAATTTACAGTCAGATTCAATATCTAATGCTTTATATTCGTCAACTAGTATTATCAATTGAGAATCTACGGCTAAAGCATAGAGTAGGTGCATAGAATTTCGATAATATCGAATAATTCACCAAAATATTAGTTTAAATAACGTTTTAAACGCTAAAAAGAGTGCTAAAAGATATTCCAGTGCTAACCACTGTTCAATTTACATTCAGAGTGACAATATGGTTTATTTCCATCAAGGCGTAATAAAAAATGATACTTTTTGCTTCAAAAATATTTTTACTGCATACAATTTTGAAAAAAAAAATCAATTTGTGTATCATAACAGCTGTTTTAGCGCTGTTTTCTACGCATGAAACATAAGTAAAAGCTATATGGAGCATACCATTTACAGCTATAGCTAAAGTATACTTCAGGTGCATAGGTTTTCTAAAATATCGAATAATTCACCAAAATGTCAGTTGTAATGCTATTTTAATCGCCTAACACCTTTTTCTGTGCTAACAATTTTTCAATTTACATCTGAGTTTCAATTTGATGGGTTATGTCTATGAAGGTGTAATAAAAAATGATATTCTAAGCCTAAAAAATATTTTCACTGCACAGAATTTAGAAAAAAAATCGATTTATGTATCAAAATTGCTATTTTAGCGCTCTTTTCCGCGCATAAAACAAATATAAAACTAAGTGGTGTGGAATGACTTTCGATTTTACAGTCAGATACACAACCTTTTCCTATATGTTCATCCACTCGTGGTATATAATGAGATTCTTAGGCTAAAGAATAATTTAGGTGCATTGAATTTCAAAAATATGGAATAATTCATCAAAATATCAGTTGTAATGCTGTTTTAATCGTATAAAACAGAGCTGAAAGCTATTCCTACTTTTGAATTTACAGTCTGAGTGATAATCTGATGGTTTGTTTCCATCAAGGTGTAATATAAAATGATATTCTATGCCTTAAAAATATTTTCACTGAATAGGATTTTGAAAAACAAATCGATTTATGTATAAACAAAAGCTGTTTTAGCGCTGTTTTCCACTCATAAAACATAGGTAAAAGCTATATGGATTGTAATAATTTTTGGAATTACAGTCAGATTCAATTTTCGAATTTAATTGTGTTTTATCTTTGGCTAAAGTATAGTTTAGGTGCTAACAATTTTGCAAATATCGAAAAATTCACGAAAATATCAGTTTTAATGCTGTTTTTTTCGCCTAAAACAGAGATGGAAGTTACTCCTGTGCTAGCAACTTTTCAATTTACAGTCTCAGTGACAATCTGATGGTTTATTTCCATCAGGGTGTAATATGAAATGATATTCGATGCCTAAGAAATATTTTCACTTTCACAATCTGATGTTTTATATTCATCAACTAGTATTATATAATTAGATTCAATGGCTAAAGTATAGTTCAGGTGCAAAGAATTTCGAAAATAGCGATTAATTTATCAAAATATCAGTTTAAATGACGTTTTAAACGCTAAAAACAGTGCTAAAAGATATTCCTGAACTACTTTCAATTTACAGTCAGAGTGACAATATTTTTTCCATCAAGGCGTAATAAAAAACGATACTTTATACTTTAAAAATATTTTCACTGCATACAATTTTGAAAAAAGAAATCAATTTATGTATTAAATTAGCTGTTTTAGCGCTGTTTTCGACGCATAAAAAATAAGTAAAAGCTAGATGGAGTGCAATATTTTTGAATTTACAGTCACATTCATCCAATAGTATTATATTATTCGATTCCATAGCTAAAGTTCAGGTGCATAGAACTTCTGAAATATCGAATAATTCACCAAAATCTCAGTTTTAATACTGTTTTAATCGCCTAAAAGAGAGCTGAAAGTTATTATTGTGCTAACAACTTTTCAATTTACAGTTTGAGTGATAATCTGATAATTTATTTCCATCAAAGCGTAATACAAAATGATATTCTATGCCTTAAAAATAGTGTCACTACATAGAATTTTGAATAAAAAACGATTTATGTACAAAAAAAAGCTGTTTTCGCGCTGATTTCCACGCATAAAACATAGGTAAAAGCTATATGGATTGTAATGATTTTTGAAATTCCAGTCAGATTCACAACCCAATGTTTATATTCATCAACTAATAGTATATAATTAGATCCTATGGCAAGGTGTACTTCAGGTGCATAGAATTTCAGAAATATCGAATTATTCACCGAAATATCAGTTTGAACTCTGTTTTTAATCGTTTAAAAGAGCTAACAGCTATTCCTCTGCTACCAACATTTGAATTTACAGTCGGAGTGACAATCTCAAGGTTAATTGCCATCAAACTGCAAAATAAAATAGTATTCTGTGCCTTAAAATTATTTTCACTGCAGGGAATTTTGAAAAAATCGATTTATGTAGCAAAATATCTCTTCTGCCGCTTTTTTCCGCGCATTAAACATACATAAGAGTTGTGTAGTGTGTAATACCTTTTGAATTTACAGTCAGATTCGCAACCTAATCCTTTATGTTCGTCATTATATTCTATAATGACATTCTATGGCGAAAGTACAGTTTAGATGCATAGAATTTTGAAGATATCGAATTATTCACCAAAGTATCAGCTTAAACTCTGTTTAAACGGCTTATTCGTGTGATAACAAGTTTTCGTTTTACAATCTGTGTGAAATCTGACGATTTATTTCCATCAAAGAAAAAAATCATTAAAAATATTTTTTCAATGATTTTTTCAAAAAAAAATGCGATTTATGTATCTAAATAAATCTGCTGTTTTAGCACTGTTTTCCACGCATAAAACATAGGTAAAAGCTCCAAGGAGAGCAGTAATTTTTGAATTTACAGTCAGATTCACAACCCAATGCTTATCAACTAGTATTATATAATTAGATTCAAAGGCTAAAATATAGTTCAGGTGCTACGAATTTCGAAAATATGGAATAAATGACCAAAAAAATCACTTTTAATGGTGTTTTAATCGTCTAAAACAGAGCTGAAAGCTATTCCTGTGCTAACAACTTTTGAATTTACTGTCTGAGTGACAATATGAAGGCATATTTTCATCAAGGCGTAATACAAAATGATTCTTTATGCTTTAAACGTATTTTCACTGCATACAATCCTGAAAAAAATCGATTTAT
Organism: Ryuthela nishihirai; assembly: GCA_038380435.1. Taxonomy (NCBI): domain Eukaryota; kingdom Metazoa; phylum Arthropoda; class Arachnida; order Araneae; family Heptathelidae; genus Ryuthela; species Ryuthela nishihirai. The sequence continues at coordinate 549,438 of JAWZYU010000120.1, forward strand.
ATTTCAAAACAGCGGTTTTAGCGCTGTTTTCCACGCATAAAACAGGTAAAAGCTATATGGAGTGTAATGTTTTTGAATTTACAGTAACATTAATCAAATAGTATTATATGATTAGATTCTATAGCTAAAAGTTCAGGTGCGTGGAATTTCGAAAATATCGAATAATTCAACAAAATGTCAGTTTCAATGCTGTTTTTATCGCCTAAAACAGAGCTAAAGCTATTATTGCGCTAACAACTTTTCAATTTACAGTTTGAGTGACAATCTGACGGTTTATTTCCATCAAAGAGTAATACAAAATAATATTCTCTACCTTAAAAATATTTTCACTGCATAGAATTATGAATAAAAATTAATTTAGGTAACAAAATAGCTGTTTAACACGGTTTTCCACGCATAAAACATTGGAAAAAGCTAAATGGAGTGTAATATTTTTGAATTTACAGAGATTTATAAGTTAGTATTATATAATTAGATTCTATAGCTATAGTATAGTTCAGCTGCATGGAACTTCTAAAATATCGAATAATTCACCAAATCATCAGTTTCAATACTATTTTAATCGTTTAGAACAGAGCTAGAAGCTATTCCTGTGCTAAACAACTTTTCAATTTACAGTGTATGACAATCTGATCTTTTATTTCCATCAAGCGGCAATTATAAAATGGTATTTTGTACCTTAAAAATATTTTCACTTAATAGAATTTTGAAAAACAAATCGATTTATGTATAAAAAAAAGCTGTTTTCGCGCTGTTCTCCACGCATAAAACATAGGTGAAATCTATATGGATTGTAATAATTTTTGAAATTACCGTCAGATTCACAACCCAAGGCTTTTACAGTCAGATTCAATATCTAATGCTTTATATTCGTTAACTAGTATTATCTATTGAGAATCTACGGCTAAAGTATAGATTAGGTGCATAGAATTTCGAAAATATCGAATAATTCACCAATATATCAGTTTAAATAACGTTTTAAACGCTAAAAAGAGTGCTAAAAGATATTCCAGTGCTAACTACTGTTCAATTTACATTCAGAGTGACAATATGATGGTTTATTTCCATCAAGGCGTAATACACTGCATACAATTTTGAAAAAAAATGAATTTGTGTATCATAACAGCTGTTTTAGCGCTGTTTTCCACGCATGAAACATAAGTAAAAGCTATATGGAGCATACCATTTACAGCTATAGGCAAAGTATACTTCAGGTGCATAGATTTTCTAAAATATCGAATAATTCACCAAAATGTCAGTTTTAATGCTGTTTTAATCGCCTAAAACAGAGGAAATACTTTTCCTGTGCTAACAATTTTTCAATTTACATCAGAGTTTCAATTTGATGGGTTATGTCTATGAAGGTGTAATAAAAAATGATATTCTAAGCCTAAAAAATATTTTCACTGCACAGAATTTAGAAAAAAAATCGATTTATGTATCAAAATTGCTATTTTAGCGCTCTTTTCCGCGCATAAAACAAATATAAAACTAAGTGGTGTGGAATGACTTTCGATTTTACAGTCAGATACACAACCTTTTCCTATATATTCATCCACTCGTGGTATATAATGAGATTCTTAGGCTAAAGAATAATTTAGGTGCCTAGAATTTCAAAAATATGGAATAATTCATCAAAATATCAGTTGTAATGCTGTTTTAATCCTATAAAACAGAGCTGAAAGCTATTCCTACTTTTGAATTTACAGTCTGAGTGATTATCTGATGGTTTGTTTCCATCAAGGTGTAATATAAAATGATATTCTATGCCTTAAAAATATTTTCACTGCATAGGATTTTGAAAAACAAATCGATTTATGCATAAACAAAAGCTGCTTTAGCGCTGTTTTCCACTCATAAAACATAGGTAAAAACTATATGGATTGTAATAATTTTTGCAATTACAGTCAGATTCATAAACCCAATGTTTTATATTCAACAAACAGTATTATATAATTAGATTCTTGTCTAAATTATAGCTTTGGTGCTAAGAATTTTGCAAATGTCGAAAAATTCACGAAAATATCAGTTTTAATGCTGTTTTTTTCGCCTAAAACAGAGCTGGAAGTTACTCCTATGCTAGCAACATTTCAATCTACAGTCTCAGTGACAATCTGATGGTTTTTTTCCATCAGGGTGTAATATGAAATGATATTCGATGCCTTAGAAATATTTTCACATTCACAATCTGATGTTTTATATTCATTAAATCGCATTATATAACGAGATTCTTAGGCAAAAGTATAGTTCAGGTGCATAGAATTTCGAATATTTCGAATTATTCACCAAAATATCACTTTCAACGCTCTTCTAAACGTATAAAAGAGTGCTAAAAGCTATTCCTCTCCTAAAAACTGTTCTATTTACAGTCTCAGTGACAACCTGATGGATTATTTCCATCAAGGCATGATCTAAAATGATATTCTATACCTTGAAAATATTTTAACTGCATACAACTTTGAAAAATATCGATTTGAGTATCAAAATAACTATTTCAGCACTGTTTTCGCGCATAAAATGTAGGTAAAAGCAATTTAGTGTTTAATAATTCTTGAATTTACAGTCTGATTCTCAACCTAACGCTTTATATTCATCAACTATATTATATAATGAGATTCTATGGCTAAAGTACAGATCAGATGTATTGAATTTCGAAAATATCGAATAATTGACCAATATAGCAGTTACAATGCTGTTTTAATCGCCTAAAACGAAACAAAAGTTATTCCTGTGCTAACTACTTTTCAATTTACAGTAGTCTGAGTGACAATCTGAAGGTTTATTTCAATCAAGGCGTAATATAAAATGGTATTCTATGGCTTAAATATATTTTCACTGCATAGAATTTTGAATAAAATTGATTTATGTATCAGAATAGCTATTTCAGCGCTCTTTTCCAAGCATTAAACACAGGTAAAAGCTCTATGGAGTGTAGTAATTTTTGAATTTACAGTCAGATTCACAACCCAATGCTTTATATTCATCAACTAGTATTATATAATTAGATTCAATGGCTAAAGTATAGTTCAGGTGCAAAGAATTTCGAAAATAGCGATTAATTTATCAAAATATCAGTTTAAATGACGTTTTAAACGCTAAAAACAGTGCTAAAAGATATTCCTGAACTAACTACTTTCAATTTACAGTCAGAGTGACAATATGATGGTTTATTTCCATCAAGGCGTAATACAAAACGATACTTTATACTTTAAAAATATTTTCACTGCATACAATTTTGAAAAAAAAAAATCAATTTATGTATTAAATTAGCTGTTTTAGCGCTTTTCCACGCATATAAAATAAGTAAAAGCTAGATGGAGTGCAATATTTTTGAATTTACAGTCACATTCATCAAATAGTATTATATTATTCGATTCCATAGCTAAAGTTCAGGTGCATAGAACTTCTGAAATATCGAATAATTCACCAAAATTTCAGTTTTAATGCTGTTTTAATCGCCTAAATCAGAGCTGAAAGCTATTATTGTGCTAACAACTTTTCAATTTACAGTTTCAGTGATAATCTGATGGTTTATTTCCATCAACGCGTAATACAAAATGATATTCTATGCGTTAAAAATATTGTCACTACATAGAATTTTGAAAAACAAATCGATTTATGTACAAAAAAAAGCTGTTTTCGCGCTGATTTCCACGCATAAAACATAGGTAAAGGCTATATGGATTGTAATGATTTTTGAAATTCCCTTCAGATTCACAACCCAATGCTTTATATTCATCAACTTATAGTATATAATTAGATCCTATGGCAAAGTGTACTTTAGGTGCATAGAATTTCAAAAATATCGAATTATTAAACGAAATCTCTGTTTTAATCGTCTAAAAGAGCTAACAGCTATTCCTGTGCTAACAACATTTGAATTTACAGTCGGAGTGACAATCTCTTGCGAAATTGCCATCAAGGTGCAAAATAAAATAGTATTCTGTGCCTTAAAATTATTTTCACTGCAGAGAATTTTGAAAAAATCGATTTATGTAGCAAAATATCTATTCTGCCGCTGCTTTCCGCGCATTAAACATACATAAAAGTAGTGTAGTGTGTAATACCTTTTAAATTTACAGTAAGATTCGCAACCTAATCCTTTATGTTCGTCAACTTTTATTTTGTAATGACATTCTATGGCGTAAGTACAGTTTAGATGCGTAGAATTTCGAAGATATCGAATTATTCACCAAAGTATCAGCTTAAACTCTGTTTAAATGGCTTATTCGTGTGATAACAACTTTTCGATTTACAGTCTGAGTGACAATCTGATGATTTATTTCCATGAAGGAAAAAAATCATTAAAAATATTTTTACTGCATGGAATTTTTTAAAAAAATGCGATTTATGTATCAAAATAGCTGTTTTAGCGCTGTGTTTCCACGTATAAAACATAGGTAAAAGCTCCAAGGAGTGCAGTAATTTTTGAATTTACAGTCAGATTCACAACCCAATACTTATCAACTAGTATTATATATTAGATTCAATGGCTAAAATATAGTTGAGGTGCTACGAATTCATCAAATCGCATTATATAATGAGATTCTTAGGCAAAAGTATAGTTCAGGTGCATAGAATTTCGAATATTTCGAATTATTCACCAAAATATCAGTTTCAACGCTGTTCTAAACGTATAAAACAGTGCTAAAAGCTATTCCTCTCCTTAAAACTGTTCTATTTACAGTCTCAGTGACAACCTGATGGATTATTTCCATCAAGGCATGATCTAAAATGATATTCTATACCTTAAAAATATTTTAACTCCATACAACTTTGAAAAATATCGATTTGAATATCAAAATAACTATTTTAGCACTGTTTTCGCGCAAAAATGTAGGTAAAAGCAATTTAGTGTGTAATAATTCTTGAATTTACAGGCTGATTCTCAACCTAAGGCTTTATATTCATCAACTATATTATATAATGAGATTCTATGGCTAAAGTATAGATTAGATGTATTGAATTTCGAAAATATCGAATAATTGACCAATATAGCAGTTACAATGCTCTTTTAATCGCCTAAAACGGAGCAAAAGTTATTCCTGTGCTAACTACTTTTCAATTTACAGTCTGAGTGACAATCTGAAGGTTTATTTCGATCAAGGCGTAATATAAAATGGTATTCTATGGCTTAAATATATTTTCACTGCATAGAATTTTGAATAAAATCGATTTATGTATCAGAATAGCTATTTTAGCGCTCTTTTCCAAGCATTAAACACAGGTAAAAGCTCTATGGAGTGTAGCAATTTTTGAATTTACAGTCAGATTCACAACTCAATGCTTATCAACTAGTATTATATAATTAGATTCAATGGCTAAAATATAGTTCAGGTGCTGCGAATTTCGAAAATATGGAATAATTGACCAAAAAAAAAATTTTAATGGTGTTTCAATCGTCTAAAACAGAGCTGAAAGCTATTCCTGTGCTAACAACTTTTGAATTTCCAGTCTGAGTGACAATCTGAAGGCATATTTTCATCAAGGCGTAATACAAAATGATTCTTTATGCTTTAAACGTATTTTCACTGCATACAATTTGAAAAAGAAATCAATTTTTGTATTAAAATAGCTGTTTTAGCACTGTTTTCCGCGCATGAAACATAGGTAAAAGCTATGTAGTGTGTGATAATTTTTGAATTTGCTCTCAGATTCTCAACCTGATCCTTTATGTTCATCAATTCTTATTATATAATGAGATTGTTAGGCTAAAATATAGTTTAAGTGCATAGAATTTCGAAGGTATCGAACTATTCTACAAAAAATCAGTTTGAATGCTGTTTCAATCGCTTAAAACAGAACTAAAAGTTATTCCTGTGCTAACTAATTTTGAATTTACAGTGTGAGTGACAATCTGAAGGCATATTTGCATCAAGGCGTAATACAAAAAGATACTTTATGCTTTAAACGTATTTTCGCTGCATAGAATTTTGTTAAAATATCAATTTATGCATCAAAATGCCTATTTTAGGGCTGTTTACAGCGCATAAAAACATAGGCATATAGTTTGTAATAACTTTTGAAATTACAGTCAGATTCACAACGTGATGTTTCATATTCATCAACTCATATTCGGCAAAAGTATAAATTAGGTGCAAAGAATTTCGAAAATATCATATAATTCACCAAAATATCAGTTTAAATGACGTGTTAAACGCTAAAAACAGTGCTGAAAGATATTCCTGTACTATCTACTTTTCAATTTACAGTCTTAGTGACAATATGATGGTGTATTTTCATCATGGCTTAATACAGAATGATTCTCTATGCTTTAAAAATATTTTAAAATAAATTCTAATCTTCAGGTGCGTGGAATTTCGAAAATATCGAATAATTCAACAAAATGTCAGTTTCAATGCTGTTTTTATCGCCTAAAACAGAGCTAAAGCTATTATTGCGCTAACAACTTTTCAATTTACAGTTTGAGTGACAATCTGACGGTTTATTTCCATCAAAGAGTAATACAAAATGATATTCTCTGCCTTAAAAATATTTTCACTGCATAGAATTATGAAAAAAAATTAATTTAGGTAACAAAATAGCTGTTTAACACGGTTTCCACGCATAAAACATAGGAAAAAGCTAAATGAAGTGTAATATTTTTGATTTTACAGAGAGATTTATCAATTAGTATTATATAATTAGATTCTATAGCTATAGTATAGTTCAGGTGCATGGAACTTCTAAAATATCGAATAATTCATCAAAATATCAGTTTCATTGCTGTTTCAATCGTTTAGAACAGAGCTAAAAGCTATTCCTGAGCTGACAACTTTTCAATTTACAGTGTGTGACAATCTGATCTTTTATTTCCATCAAGCGGCAATTATAAAATGGTATATTGTACCTTAAAAATATTTTCACTGTAGAATTTTGAAAAACAAATCGATTTGTGCATAAAAAAAGCTGTTCTCCACGTATAAAACATAGGTGAAATCTATATGGATTGTAGTAATTTTTGAAATTACCGTCAGATTCACAACCCAATGCTTTATATTCATCAACTAATAGATCCTGTGGCAAGGTATACTTCAGGTGCTTAGAATTTCAAAAATATCGAATTATTCACCGAAATATCAGTTTCAACTCTGTTTTAATCGCCTTCAACAGAGCTAAAAGATATTCCTGGGCTAACAACAATTGTATTTAAAGTCTGAGAGAGAATCTGATGGTGTATTAAAATAGCTATTTTTGTGCCTATTCCGTGCATAAACAATATGTAAAAGGTATGTGGTGTGTAATAACTTTTGAATTTAAACTCAGATTCAGAACCTGATCCTTTATGTTCATCAACTCTTACTATATAATGAGATTCTTAGGCTAAAGTGTAGTTTACCTGAAAGAATTTCAAGTATATCGAACTATTCTACAAAATATCAGTTTTAATGCTGTTTTAATCACCTAAACAGAGCTGAAAGCTATTCCTGTGCTAGCAACTTTTCAATTTACAGTCTGAGTGACAATCTGATGGTTGATTTCCATAAACGTGTAATATAAAATAATATTCTGTGGCTAAAAAATATTTTCACTGCAAAAAATTTTGAAAAAAAAACGATTTATGTACAAATAGCTATTTTCGCACTGTTTTTCCGCGCATTAAACGTAGGTAAAGCTGTGTAGTGTGTAATAACTTTTGAATTTTCGATCAGATTCAGAATCTAACGCTTTGCATTCATCAACTAGTATTATGCAATCAGTTTCTATGGCTAAAGTATAGATTAGATGCATTGAATTTCGAAAATTTCGAATTATTTACCAAAATATCAGTTTCAATGCTGTTTTAATCGCCTAAAGCAGCAACAAGTTATTCCTGTGTTAATAGCTTTTCAATATAAGTCTGAGTGACAACCTGATTTTTTATTTCAATTAAGGCGTAATGTAAAATGATATTCTATGCCTTAAAAATATTTCCGCTGCATAGAATTTTGAAAAAAATCGATTTAAGTATCAAAATAGCTGTTTTAGCGCTGTTTTCCACGCATAAACCATAGATAAAAGCTATATGGAGTGTAAAAATTTTTGAATTTACAGTGAGAATCACAACCTAATGTTTCATATTCATCAACTCGTATTATATAATGAGATTCTTAGACGAAAGAATAGTATAGGTGCATAGAATGTCGAAAATATCGAATTATTCACCAAAATATCAGTTTCAACGCTGCGTTAAACATCCAACACAGAACTAAAAGCTATTGCTATGCTAACTACTTTCAGTCTGATTGAGAATCTGATGGTTTATTTCCATCAAGGCGTAATGTAAAATGATATTCTATGCCTTTGAAATATTTTCACTTCATAGAATTTTGAAAAATATCGATTTACGTATCAAAATTTCTATTTTAGCGCTGGTTTCCGCTCATGAAACATATGTAAATGCTATGAGGTGTAAAATAACTTTTGAATTTACAGTCAGATTCTCAATCTTATGCTTTATATTCATCAACTCGTATTACATAATAAAATCTTTAGGCTAAAGAATAGTTTAGGTGCAAAGAATTTCGAAAATATCGAATTATTCACCAAAACATCAGTTTCAACGCTGTTTCAAACACCTAAACAGACCTGAAAGATATTCCTGTACTATCTAATTTTCAATTTACAGTCTGGCTGACAATCTGATGGTTTATTTCCATCAAGGCGTAATATAAAATGATATTCTATGCCTTAAAAATATTTTCACTGCACACAATTTTGAAAATAAAATCGATTTCTGTATCAAAATATTTGTTTTAGCGCTGTTTTCCACGCATAAAACATAGCTAAAAGGCATATGGAGTGTAATATTTTTGAATTTACAGTCGCATTCATCAAATAGTATTATATTATTAGATTCTATAGCTGAAGTACAGTTCATGTGCATAAAATTTCGAAAATATGGAATAATTCCCAAAATATCAGTTCCAACGCTGTTTTCATCGCTTAAAACAGAGCTAAAAGATATTTCTGTGCTAACAACATTTGTATTTACAGTCTGAGAGAGAAATTTATGGTTTACTTCCATCAACGCATAATATAAAATGATATTCTAAGCCTAAAAATTCATTTAGAAAAAAAATCGATTTATGTATCAAAATAGCTATTTTAGCGCTCTTTTCCGCGCATAAAACAAATATAAAACTAAATGGTGTGTAATAACTTTTGATTTTACAGTCAGATTCACAACCTAATCCTACATGTTCATCAACTCGTGTTAGGCTAAAGAATAATTTAGGTGCATAGATTTTCAAAAATATGGAATAATTCATCAAAATATCAGTTGTAATGTTGTTTTAATCTTATAAAACAAATCTGAAAGCTATTCCTACTTTTGAATTTACAATCTGAGTGACAATATAAAATGATATTCTATGCCTTAAAAATATTTTCGCTGCATAGAATTTTGAAAAAAAAAACGATTTATGTATTAAAATGGCTATTTTTGTGCTTTTTCCATATGTAAAAGCTATGTAGTGTGTAATAACTTTTGAATTTACACTCAGATTCATAACCTGATCCTTTATGTTCATCAACTATTATTATGTAATAAGAGTTGATGAACATAAAGGATAAGGTTGTCCTTTATGTTTTAAAAATTAATTTGTGTATCAAAATAGGTGTAAAACACGGATTTCCAAGGATTATATAATGAGATTTAGCCTAAGAGGCTATAAAATTAGGCTAAAGTATAGTTTAAGTGCATAGAATTTTGAAGATATCGAACTATTCTACATAGTATCAGTTTCAATGCTGTTTTAATCGCCTAAAACAGAGCTAAAAAGTTATTCCTGTGCTAATAGCTTTTCAATTTACAGTCGAGTGACAATCTGATGGTTGATTTCCTTCAAGATGTAATATAAAATGATATTCTATGACTAAAAGATATTTTTCACTGCATAGAATTTTGAAAAAAAATCGATTTATGGATCAAAATAGCTATTTTAGCGCTGTTTTCCGTGCATGAAACGTAGATATAAGCTGTGCAGTATGTAATGACTTTTGTATGTACAGTGAGATTCACACCCTAATCCTTTATGTTCATCAAGTCGTATTATATAATGATATTCTTTGGCAAAAGTATACTTGAGGTGCGTAGCTCTGCTTCAATCACCTAAAACAGAGATAAAGCTATTCCTGTGCTAACAACTTTTCAATTTACAATCTGAGTGACAATCTGATGCTTTATTTCGATCAAAACGTGATATAAAATAATATTCTCTGCCTCAAAAGATTTTTGCTGCATAGAACTTTGAAAAAAATTCAATTTATGTATCAAAATAGCGGTTTTAGCGCTTTTTCCAGGCATAAACCCTAGGAAAAAGCTGTACTCTATATATATTTAGTGGGGGTTTGAAATTTAGAATTTTCTGTAGGAACATATACCATCAGTATTATGTATATTATTCATTATTTTAAATTGAGAACATTATAAGTAGAAAACTTAAGTGCCAATCTTTGGTTTTTGTAATAGCCATGGGAGATTTAGGCAGTTAATTTATTCCTTGATTTTCTTTAATATATATGCATATCTTGTGGCTTCTGCTGCCTTGAAAATGTATGATTTTTTAAATTTCTAATAGTGATTGCCAATGGATGTTTCATATGCCTATAAACTAGCCTGGTCAACAGATCAATAAGGTTTTCTGTATCAATGGGGATGTCAGTTTCTGCTTGGAGGGAGATGATTGACTACGTTTTTAGAAACCTTGTACTGTTTCTGATACATATTTTCTTCTTCCAAGTTTTTTGTTAATAATTGGTTAAATGTTTGTTTAAATTTTAGTGTAAGGATATCTGTTTATAAAGGAAATATACCCTGTTGCTCTTAGCATTTGAAAGTATCTTCACCAAATATGGCAGTTTAGATATGCATAATAGTGATGACTTAAATTTAAAAAACTCTGCAGAAGGTCAAGATTAGAATAATGTTTTTTTAATAACTGCTTCTATACATGTTAAGTATATGCTCTTTACAAAATAGCAAAACCTTTTTTTCTTTTCTGTAAATTTTTGACACCATACAAATTTAAAGTTACTTTATCGACTTGCCTTTGGGAAGGAATCTTATTAAGAGCCTACTAGTGTAGTTTATTTTTGTGACTTCATCAACCTTTATGAAAATGACATCTAGATTTTTTTTAATACTTCAATTTGATTTGCAGATTTGTAGTATACTGAATCATTTCAAACAGCTTGACCTCTCTATAAGAAAATTTTAGATGCTAATTCTGTCTATTCAATGTCAGTAAAATGTTCAATAGTTGATATATATTGCTTGTAGTACTTTCATCATCATCATCATCATCATCCTCAAGCAGCCATGGGCTACGGAGGTCCAACCAGACCGTGCAATTTAGTTCTCCAAGCAAGTCTATCCTGAGCTACATCTACTGCATCTGGCCACTGCACACCAATTCTAACAAGGTCCTGTTTGACATTGTCTGCCCACCGCATCCTAGGTCTCCCCTTCTTTCTGAGGCCTTTAGGCACACTATTCATAACCCTATTCGCCAATCTATAATTATTCATACGGGCAACATGGCCAAACCAACGGAGTCTCTCTCTGCACAATATGCTGCTTAAAGGAGGTTGCAAACTCCTTTTCCTAATCTCATCATTAGTTACAAAGTTGAACCACCTAATGCCCAAGATACTGCGTAAGCATCTGGAATCAAAAGCATCTAGTTTCCTGTTATCTTGTTTACAAAGTGTCCAAGTTTCACTACCATAACTAACCCTAGAAAGAACCAAACTATTATACAGTCTAATTTTAGTCTTTAGGTGTATACGCCTATTTCTCCACACTCTCCATAGATTCTTAAAAGTCCCAGCAGCAATCCCTATTCGTCTGTTAATCTCATGCCGCACATCACCATTATCTGTTACATAGCTCCCAAGATAATTAAACTGTGACACCTGCTCAAGACTGCAGCCATTCAGATTAACTGAATCACAGCCTGCCTGACCAATTTTCATCACTTTAGTTTTCTCTCTGTTTATAACCAAACCTACTCTACTACCAGTCTCATCAACGGCTCGAATGAAAGAGTTCATCTCATCAACATCATTTGCCAGAAGGGCTAAATCATCAGCATAATCTAAATCAGAAATTTTCCTATCTCCAGCCCATTTAAGGCCAAAATCTTTCCCTTGAAGTGAATTTCGCATAACATAATCAATAACCAAGCTAAAGAGAAAAGGAGACAAAATGCACCCTTGTCGAACACCAGAAATAATGCTAAACCAATTGCTACAAGCCTTACCAACTCTCACACACGACTCAGTGTTATTATAGAGAGCTTTCATAATGTTAACTAACTTGTCTGGTATACCATATGATCTCACAATCAACCACAAATTATGACGATCAACAGAGTCGAAAGCCTTTTTGAAATCAACAAAGCTAGCAACCAAAGGTTTCTGAAACTCTAAACATTTCTCAAGAATCTGCCTAAGTGAAAATATCTGATCTACACATCCCCTACCACTTCTGAATCCACATTGCTCATCACGCAATTGCCTGTCAACCAGATTCTTAATTCTATTAAGCACAATCATGGAAAGAACTTTACCTGGAACAGAGAGTAGGCTGATACCCCTATAGTTATCACAAGAACTGCGATCACCTTTTTTGAAAATAGGGATAACAATAGCTCTGGTAAAATCCTTAGGAACCATGCCTTTATCATAAAAGAGATTCAGAATTTCAGTCATCCAAGTGGTAACCGAAACATTCCCAGCTCTAAGCATTTCCGTAGTAATTTCATCTACCCCTGGGGATTTATGAAGTTTAAGTTTAGAAACAGCCAAACTAACTTCAGATTGTGTTATAGGGCCAACATTAAAGCCACCAATGCATCTATCATCATTGCAAACAATGGGAGTAGAACTAACTACATTGTTTAGAACATCACTGAAATGCTCAGCCCACCTAGCCATGACAGAATCCTCCCCTTCTATAACCTTACCTTGTTTATCCTTCAATCCTTGTATGCATGTCCGTTTTCTACCACACAAAACATTAACTATCTGGTACAGCTCTCTGCTGTTGTGCTGTCTAACTGCTTCCTCGGCTTTGTCAGCCAAACCATCAAGCCAAAATTTTTTATCAGCAGCTAACTGATCCTTTACAAGTTTATTAAGGTCTCTGTAATGCTTTCTATTAGGACTAGTAGGGTATTGATTAAGGGCATTCCTGCAGTTCTTTCTTTCCGAAATAAGCTCAAGTGCCTTATCACTCAGATAATTTTGCCTCTTCTGCTCCTTTTTTCCTAAAAGAGTACTGTTAGTGTCCAAAAAAGCCTGTTTAAAATGATCCCATTCTTCCTCAACTTCAGTAGTAAGCAAACCATGACTGTCATAATGACTAAGTAACCTATCATGGTAAGCTTTGGCTATAACTGGATCTTTCAGAGCTTCAGTATTAAAAGTAAATTTTTTAACCCTAGCACAACACTTTTTAAGTTTAAGTTGCAACACACTTTTAACAAGGTAATGGTCAGATCCAATTTCAGCTCCCCTATATGCCCTGGTATTCCTAACAGAACTAGTCCATTTGCTGTTAATTAATATGTAATCAATCATATTCTTATGCAGCCCATCAGGTGAAACCCATGTGTACTTATGTATGTCGCGGTGTTTGTAATAAGTGTTAGTTATTCTGAATCCATTGAGTTTACTTACCTGTAGGAGACATTGCCCATTGCTATTGCAGCTACCAATACCAAAAGGGCCTATTACTCCTCCCCAAAGGTCAGAGTCAGTACCAACTTTGGCATTGAAGTCACCAAGAACAAGGGTAATATCTCCTTTCTTGACAGAATTCAAAATATCCTGAAGTTGTTCATAAAACCTATCCTTCTCATCCTCATCGGCATCCTCAGTGGGGGCATAACAGCAGATAACATTCAAGTCTTTAACGCTTGTCTGAAATTTTGCTGTAAGAAACCTTTCATTAATGCACTCATATCCTAGAAGAGCATCACTAGCGTGTCTGCTGAGAAGCAGACCCACGCCTTGGTGATGCTTTTTGTCGTCCCTCCCTGAAAAGAGAAATTTAAGATTATTTTTAAGAATCTGACCTTTATCTGTCCATCTGGTCTCTTGCAAGCCGAGAATATCTAAATTATAACGGTGGAATTCTTGTGTGAGGACATCAAGAGAAAAAGCTCTGTGCAGAGTCCTCACATTCCAACTACCTATGGAGAGAAAATGGTTAGTGGGATGTTTAAAGAAACTATGTTTATTGAGAGAGGGAATGCCGACAATATCAAACAGCCCCCTAATCGCAGACATGGGGCAAAGACCCGTTCCCCCACTACTAAAGGCTGAAGCCATCTACACTGGAAGACTTCCTCCAATGTAGAATTTGACGATGCCAATAGAAGCAAAGAGTTCAGGTGCCTGCGATGACTTCTGCTCAGGATTATCCACCAGCTGATAAACATATCCGGTGGATCTATTCACTTGGGGCTGTCAACCAACAAACAAAAAGAAAACACAGCGGAAGATTTTCCCTCCACAGAAGCCCACCAGTGCAGCAAAATCAGGATCCATAATCAAGCTCAGAGCCATATATCTGTCCAGTCCAGTAGGTTTATATGGTCAGCACCAGGACCCTGTGTGGTTGACCACTCCTCAGCAGGGTAGAAAAAAAAGAAAAGTAGCCATAGTTGTCCAGATCAGTAGGCTACACTAATCTGGCAGCCCTCCCCTTCCGTTCACTTCCACAAGATAGTATCTCTTTTGAAAGTTACTAACGGTCCGCACCACGAGAAGGCGGGGTTGGACATTAGGTGCTAGGCCTGGCCGGTTCTATGCATCATCACAGGGGATTGGTGCATAGCTCTCCTTCCAGTGACTACCTAGCTACCATTTACAGACCTGTAGTACTTTATTTCTACTTAATTCAAGTTTTGCAATGTCATTTAATTTAAGTTGCTGATGATGCTACAATTCTACTAATTATATATATAGCTGCAAATTTTACAAGTTAAATCTTTTCTTATTACATGTATGTACAAATGTATGTTTTCATTTCACAATTCAAACTATGATTATCATAAATATTTTAAATTCCGTGTTATTAAAGTCTGTGTTTGCTGCCATGACCCCATATACACTCTGTTAATTATGACCACCCAATCCCATGTCAATGCCAATGGAAAGATAATTTCAAAGCTCTGTAATTTCTAAAATAAACATTTCATGGGAAAATATGACTGAATATTTATAAGTTAAAAATCTATCTTAATTTTCTATATTCCAATAATATTCATTTAGTTTTTAAAGAGGCTTCGTTTGTTTACTAATCTGGGTTCGAGCCCTAGGTAAGGCATGGTAGTTCGTGTTGTTTTTCTGCCGGGTTTCCGCCATCCTCAGAGACCTACTATGGCGTATAAACTTACAGGCTCATGTCAGACCTCTGTGGTAAGCAGCTGTTTGAAGGGGTATTTTATTATATTTCAACATCTTAAACAGTAATGCGCATTCTGCAGAGTTGGTGAAAATTAAAATAATTGTTACATATTCTGCTAAAACTATGCTAATAAAATTTAATATGGGGATACTGTTTTGAGATTAACTTATTTCAACTACTTTTCAGATCAATATTTTAAACAGCCATTGTTCATATTAAATATCCCAGTTTCCATAGTTCTTTAATTTTTAGTGAACATAGATTGAGATCTTTAGTTGATCTTCATTTCATTTTTTTTTTCATAAAAGCTCATTTTTAAAGTTACTTTCCATTGACGTAACATGGAATTAGGTTTCATAATCACTGAGTGTATATGGATATTTCAATGTCACCTTTACATTGCATGATACTCATTTGCATTGTACTCATATTTCTCTTGTATTTTGAATCTCTTCAAACCTTTTGATCACAGGTATTTAGATGTTGCTTTTATGTTTCTTCAGAATTTTTTTTCTGATAAAGTTTATTATGATACCAAAAAGCATAAAAATTTCTATGTTATGTGAAAATGAAAACTATGAAATCAGTTTTAATATGCATTAGGGTGAAAAAATTTGGGAAGCAGTATCCCATATGATTAGTGAATTTTCCTGTTTTAATTGCACAATTTTCTTAAAAATAAAGTGAACAATGATATGAAATATTTGTTTCATTGTAATGTGTATCCTATATATATTTGTTTTCTCAGATTGTAAATAAAAGTTTTTTTAATGTGAAATTTGTTGGTTGTTTTTCTTAACATATGCAATATTGAAACATACTGTTTTCATTAAATAGTATTTTAGACCTCTTATATATACATACATATTTGTGAAAAAAAAATAGATATCTGTGGTATTGTGTAACAAGTAGTTTTTTTCTAAATATATTTCGCACTTCTAGATTCCTTTAAGAGTGAAAATTTAACAGCTGTTCAAATGCATTAATCGATCGTTTGCAAAATTAGTTAAAAGTTTTGGAATTTCCGAACGTTTAAAGTGTTATTATCTAAATAATAATTTAAAGCTCTCTGTATAATCGGAAACGGTAATTAATGGTTTATCAATACTAATCAAAGGAAAAAATAAAACGTCTCTAAAAAAAATTAGAAAAAAAAAGTGAAAAGATTGTTTTTTTAATTATATGAAAACAAATTATTTTAATGATGACGATTTATTAGTGAATATTCAAAATCTAAATGGGAAGTTCTATTAAGAAGGATAAGCTATCTCAATTTATTCTGGCGGCAGTCTGGTCCAGTAATGCTGACGTCACAAATGAGTGATACGGCCTTCTCCTCTAGGTGGTGTTGGCTCTTGTCGCTTTTCTTCATCTGGCTCCCCATACTGGATCCGCCGCCCGCGCTATGTCACTAGACGAGAAAGCCTTGCCGCAAAATTGGCGATTCTGACACTCACTCCTTCTATTCTAGCTGCCGAGTCCCTACAACGTAGCTCTTTACATGGTAGACGTGGAATAATTTTTATTTTAACGAGTCTAGGGAGGGAAACATTTCGTTATTCAATTATCTTTGATTATTTGATGGCGATTCCCACTGTCAGATTATGTTAGATAATATTCGTTTCTAAAATATTTAGAAATTAGCATCACCAGGTACGAGAAATGGTGTGCTTAAAGAGAGGAAACTTTGTTGCGAATATCGAAAAGTGTCACTTTCTTCGAAGTCAGACAACAGTTAAATCAACAATGTTATTGTCAGACGTCAACAACGAATTATTATGATTACTTTCAATCAGGATACAGATAATGAAATCTGTTGAAGTCAAACGTATGTAGAGTGGACGTTTTTCACCTTTTCTTCTAGGGGATCGAAGAGATTACTTGAGATTAGAGAAATAAACCGTCTTTAATAATATCGCATATATCGCTTGTGTAGTCGCCACGTTGGTCTTTACTTATAAAGATATTTAAACTAATACTTCTAACTTTGAAACGAAATGAGAGACCGAGACTAGCGTATGTATTGAAAATAAAATTGAGGGTAATTCCTGGAACTAAATGTTGCCATTTTATTCCGAATGAAGTAGGTTTTTGCATAATTTTTCCATGAAATAGAGAATAAAATACAGAAACCTTGTTGTGTAGTTATGTTAGCGTAGTTTTTATTTTGGGGATTTTAGTGCAGAAAATGTGTATCTATATTACATTTTTAAAGTTAAAACTCCTTCGGAAAATATGTCCATAAAAGCGGCATCTTTGCTATAAATGTAAATTCTAGGAATTTTTTTGAACAGGAATATTATTTTCAGAATTAAATTCAAATGGAGATTTGTGAACCGTATTACATCAAAATAAATCGTGTAAAACGAGAATTTGAATTTTTTTCTGAACTGTGTTAAATAAAAATCGTGTAAAAGAATTCCGTGTAAAAACAGAATAGGACGTACAACGAAATAATATACTTGATTGATATTCCAATTTGTCACTCATTAACCTAAATTGATTGCATTGTTGGTGCCGTAACTAAGCACGAGCTTATGACGCCATAGTAGAGCGTGACCTCAGCATAAAAGCTACACACATCAATGCCTTACCCGAGGTTCGAATCCAGTTCCCCTTAGATCAGTAGCCATGCGTGCAAACCACTCGACCACGGAACGCCAGTAACCAAAACACTTAAAATATAAACTAGAAAGATTATTAGTTATGGAAATCTGAAACCAACACGAACCATTTAAGAATAATAATTAACTTGATTTATAACGCGCTTGACTATTGATCAAAGGGAGATGGGTTCGAGCCCCTTGCAAAGCATGAACGTTTGTGATCTTTTTCTACTGAAGTCATCTCACACCTACTATGTCGTATAAACTGACTCCTGTCAGACCTCTGTGGCAAGCAGCTGCTTGAGGGAATATTTATATTTTTTTCCAGTGCCCCACTGGTTCTTATCGTTATTTTTATCGCGAATTGCACATTTCTGTGTGTTGTCCACAGGACAATTGCTAGTTTGTACTTAGGCGTCGAAAACGCGTTTCCATGTTGTGGCCAAGATCAACTTAGCGAAGAGCAAATTTGTAGTTTACTGTTAGGTTTAAATAAGCGTTTCCGTGTGGTGACGTAGAACAACTTGGTAGTTTACTCTTAGGCTTAAGTTGGGAAATAATTATGTGATGGATAATGCTGGATATTTAGCTTGAGAGTCGTTCTCTCGTCATCGATATCATCCTCCTCTTATAGAGGGCTAAAGGCGTAAGTTCAACTCCAGAGATTACGTTCGAGGCTCATCCGTGAACAATTGTGATTACGTCGTTTTTAAGGAAAAACATTAATAGTTGCTGCTCTCCTGCTTGTATTTTCCCACTTGCTGATATTCATATTGGTGAACGGCCTTTCGATCTGTTCAGCACCAAAAGTTTTTCTTTACTACTGTTCTAACCACCACTATTCTTTCAAACTTGTTAATTACAAATAAGGAACGTTTCGTTTTATCCACAATAATAAGTCTGAGTTCTATAGATTAACTGGAACGCATCCATAGGATGCATTGTAAAAAGTCAATAATCGAAGCAATCACTTGAGAAAGACGTTTATTACCGGTGGATAATAGATTGGAACTAACATATCCTATCGTGTTACACATAGATAGATTGTGACATCTTATAATGATAAGACGTCACAATAACAGTACCCGTCCCGGATCAACAAAGAATCGAAGAGGAGGGAGTGGGGACAAGAAACACCATCGAACTGGAAAAATGCAGGGGGGGGGGGCGCAAAATACTGGATTGATGTAGTATAACACATACCCCTCCGTTTTACGTCTTTAAAATTTGCTGAATATGTTAAATATTTTTAGACACTCTCTTACTCTTTCTAGTATTCTGAAAGGGTTTGCGTGCTGGCCCCTTAAGTCTCAGATAATATATTTGTATTACCACGGATATGATCTATAGAAACGTGTGCAAACATTATTGCATTATTGATAGATGACCTAAAGGAAAAATGACTTTCATAATGCTAATTTGAAAATTCAATGATGATAGTATACTTGATGATAAAATGTACTTGGATAAAGTCACAAATTGACAAAAAAATTTATTCTATGAAAATGAAGCGATCTTTCTGCTGACAGAGCAAACAAGTTAAAAAAATTACTCGGTTGTTGTGTAAAAAACTTGAATTAAATGTGTGAAATTTCAGTCGTGCAAATCATAAAGTACCCCACCTTACCAACGCCGTTCCAGAAAATGTACCATACCAGTTACGGGTTAATAAAGTTAATAGACTTTCAATAATAGCGTATAATTATATTTAAATTAAAATTAGGAAAATGCAGATTTCAGATGGTTTGGTAGTAACATATTTAATATTTTCATTTGCTTTTCACTACTCTTCGAATAGTTTGAAATGCTAAATTTTATCCCCTATTAATATGAACATCCGTCATTTGTTTACAGGCATTTGCGATTTTTATTTTGCAAATAATTTTAAAATCCTGCAGAGTAGATTATTGAGCTGTCATCTAGCATTTGGGAAATTTTCAATTATCCTACTCCTAATGCTACCCATTGTAATTTGAAATAAAGATCTTTAAGAAGTTAAATCACTTCTTTTTTCCTTTCCATGGAACATCAATACATTCAAGTACACTGCGCTGTCAGTTCCTGTTCCCAAGTATTTCCCTTGCTTATCAGAATTCGCAGGTTCAGTCAGCCTCGATAAAGGCGAATCCCTGCTATATGTTGCTCAATGTTCCGACAGCGATAAGGTATCTAAGGAGGTTATGGTCTGAAAGAATCTTCACCTTGGATCCATATAACCAGGTAATCTTCTCTAGCCCCCCCACCCCTCCCCAACACACACACACCACAACCAACACCACATTTCTACTGGGTTCCGTGAGCTTCTTCGAAGTAAAGGCGGTGGAATATTCTTTTCCCTGAGCTACAATCTGAGAGAGACATGCGCAGATGCATTTCAATGCAGAACGTAAGGTCACGCAGGATCAGGCGTATTGCACTCTGCTAATTCGCGGAGCCCCGCCCCCCTCCTCAGTGCCTCGAATGGCTTATCTGCTTGTATGCACCATTTCAACCTCTGGGCGAGTCTAAAATATCTCCAAATTAATCTAAACGGGGCAAGGGCCGCAACTGCCCTATTCAGCCAGGAGATAAAAGAGGAAGGAGTCGATGTTATTCTAGTACAAGATCCAAACTGCACAGAGAACATCATAAGGTCCCTCTGACCAGCAGGCTATTTTGCACAAATGAAGCCAAGCCAAAAGCTGGAATTGTTGTTGCGAATCCCAAGGTGAATGCCATCCTGGCATATCACTCCATCACAGTGGTAGCAGTGGAGATTGACTATGGGAATTTAAATATACACGCCATCTCCATATGCTGCCCACCGAGTCATAACACAGAAGACTCTTTGACTGAGCTACAAAACGTCGTAGCTCAGCTCAAATATAAGAGCTTTTAGTGGTGGGCGGTGACTTTAATGCAAAGCACCCCCTCCGGGGATCAAATAGACAAGATGTCAGAGGAGATATGATTCTAGACTTTATCAACTCAGCTGATCTAATTCTTTTAAACTATCTGGATACATCAGCTACTTTTACATGGTCCTAGAGGCCAGAGCTGGATTGACCTGACCCTGGCTACCCCACGGACGATTTCGCTGATCGGACTGGCGCGTTAACGACAAGGTCACTAACAGCGACCATAATGTTCCTTGTGGGTGGTAGAACACCGCCCCCACACAACACAAAACTGTATGCAGTCGGAAAACTCCCTGACTGGTGCAAGCTTGTGCGCTTTGTTGCACCGGACCTGGCTAAGATCCGCCAGAGTTTAGGATATATTAATGATTGTGACTCTCTGAACAACATCGTCAGAGAAATTACCGAGTGCATATGTTCTGGATGCGAGAAAACCTACGGGTTCAAAGGGAAATCTCCCTAAAGGTAGAAGGTCTGTGCCCTGATGGTCACCAGAGCTCGGTGTTAAAAGAAAAAGGGCCGAGCCTTAAGGAAAAGGTACCAAAACTGTCTACTGGGAAAGACATAAAACCCCTGGACATTGAATATGTTTGCAGAGAAGATGGATCCAAGACCACTTCTTTTGACGAAACTGTCAAGGTATTACTAGAGGGCTTATTCCCTGAAGATGACAGGAGCTCTGATGATACCCTTAGGGCATACAGCAGAATCCCACCAGATGTAGAAGATGACGTTCCGTTTACGGAAGACGAGGTGGAGGAGGGGATAAAGGCAATGGCCAGAGGTAAAGCTCCAGGTCATGATGGTCTGACAGTGGAAATTGTGATGCAGATATTCAATGAACACAAGGATCTGTTCACCCAGTTGTATAACATCTGTCTCAGACTGTCAAGCCCGGAAACAGACGAACCAGGTCCTTTTTAACAAGATAGATGTAAGATCTTACAGACCGATATGTCTGTTGCCGTTGATGGGAATAATATTAGACAAGCTGCTCACAAACAGGATATATTACCACTGTTATAAGAACAGCCTCCTGAACGAAAGACAATACGGGTTCAGGATAGATCAGTCCACCACTGCTGCTATCATACAAGTGGTGGATATCATTAAGGTTAATAAAATAAACAAATTGCACACCTCCCTCATCGCCTTGGATGTGACCGGAGCGTTTGACAACGTCTGGTGGCCTGCTATATTAGGAAGACTTAAGGATTGTTCCTGTCCCAGGAACATCTATAACATTGTGTCCAATTATCTCAGCAACAGAGTGGTCACATATTTCCATGCCAGTGATGTAGCCTCAAGAAACCTGGATAGAGGCTTGATAGAAACTTGGATAGGGTTCGCGCAGTGGCCCGTTCTTCCGGAACTTAGTTGCAGATACGGCCCTTGAGCTGACCTTAACAGAGAGTGTATGGCTCCAGGCATATGCAGATGACATACTGCTTGTCATATCGGCGATTACCAGAGAGAGACTGGAGATCGCTGGCAAAGCAGCACTGTAAGTTCTTGAAGGATGGAGTCTACGCTACAAGCTTGGGTTCAGCTGTGCAAAGACAACATCAATGACGGTGGCTAAAGAGGGCGTCTTCAAAAAGAGGTATCCCATTTTCAAATTGAATGGCAACAATATCTGCCATAAGACGACTTTGAAGTACTTGGGAATCACTCTGGATGAGAGGATGAGTTGGATTCCACACTTGCAGGATCTTAAGGTAAATGCACGAAAGTGATGTGCAAACTGGGGCGAATGGCTCGCATCTCATGGGGACTGAGGGAAGTCCTGAAAGAAATTTATTTGAGGGGTAGAGAGAGGATCCTAACTTATGGAGCCGGCGCCTGGTGGCGCTCGAAGGACCACTCCATCATGTGTAGAAAGCTACTTGCAGCCCAGCGGCCAGCTTTACTGCGAATCACCAGGGCTTACAGGACCACATCTACGGATGCCCTCCTGGTGTTAGCAGCGAACTCTCCGTTGTTTCTAGCGACCATTTTTAAAGTCCTACAAGCTAGGAAGAAAGCAATATTAATTGGAGTTTAGTATGACCCCGAGGCTTACGACAATATAACCGCTAAGTGGGATATCCATCTCACCAGAAGACAGTATGTCATGGTCCATGGAGTTTACCATCAGGTCGAGGAATTGAGGTATACACTGATGGTTCCAAGAGCGAGGATGATGTGGGCCTAGCCTATACTGCCTACAATCAAGGAGCCAAAGTGTACGATCATAAGAGGGTTTCAAATAACGGCTCAGCCTTCCAAGCAGAGCTGCTTGCTATCAGAGAGGCCCTAGTTTGGGCCCTTAATAACGGCAGTCAGAATAGCGATATCCGGTTGTACACGGACTACCGGGCAGCTCTGCAGGCGCTTGAAGATGCAAACAACAGGCATCAGACAGTAAATGAAATCAAGCGTCTCCTGGGCAATCACAACATGCCCAGAGTCTCCTTCTCCTGGATCAAGGCACACGCAGTCATGAAGGGAACGAGCGGACAGACCAACTAGCCCGCTCCGCAGGTACTAATACTCAACCTGAGATAGCGGTAAAGATTTCTAAAACTACCCTGAAGCCTATTTTAAGTCAAAGAGTAATGCACAAGTGGCAGAGGCTCTGGGATACGACCGAGAATGGTCTTCAAACAAATACATTCTTGCAAAGGATCGTTCTATCTCTGATGTCCTAAGACCACTACTTAATGCAGGTTTTGACGGGGGCACGGGAGTTTCCCAAAATATCTGGAGCGTTCTAAGATCGCTACCCACAGTTACTGTGGCTGTGGGGCTCCAGATGGAGATGTCGGGGACTGTGTCCTTCGGTGTCCGATTATGGAAGGGTTCGCTAACGAACTCAGGATCTACCAGGCAATCAGGGAGGTAGCAGGCGGGGCAGTTACGGTGTCCATCAGGAGTGCGCGAACTTGGTCGCACCTGAAGGACATCTGTCTCGTCTGCCGGCTCTGGGACTCACTCCTTTGAGTCAGGAGCTGCTTTTGCTCTTATACTTATTTTCTACTTCCTCCCGGGCTGCGCTCCACACCCCCTTTAACGCCACCCATACTCCAAGTCCCTACTGATCTCCTCTGAGACAAACTTAAACTTCTACTTCCAGGTTTCTCAAGCCAGCTCGTGTAGTGTTGGAAGATGGAAGACGAGCTTTCCCCATGGGGGGCGGGTCCCGCCCCCCACCTTAACTATTGAGAAGTGTGCAGGTGCCTGCTTCAGAGTCATGTCTGTGAGTGGATTGCAATCGCTGCATGCTGATCTAGATACTGTCGGAAATATCCGAAGAGTCCTAATATGCCTTTCAGTTCCTTCTCCATTCGAGGAGCTTTCATCTTTCTGAAGACCTTTAGTGTTTCATGGTGGGCACGATGCCTGACCTGACCTAACCAACAATGTGAACAAAATATTTGGTCTCGCTATTCCCCCAAATACACTTTTCTAGGTTGATTGTGAAATACTTGACATTGATATCCGTAAGATCCGCTCCAAGATGTTAAGATGATCCTCCCAGCTGTTCGAAAAAGAAAGCTATATCATCTAGATATGCACGGCAATAATCAACATGGGGCGTAATTATGGTATTCACAATTTTCTGATAAAATGCCCCATAATTTTTCATCGGGAAGAGAAGCACTTCCCACTGGTACAGCCCTCGGTGGTTCACGAATGCTGTGTAACCTTTACTACAGGGGCTGATTGGTATTTGCCAATATCCCTTTAGCATATTGAGAGTTGTTACATAGCTCGTCCGTTCCACCTGGTACAGCAACTCTATTTGATTTTATTGAGTGTTCCCACATGTACGTACACGAAGGTTGTCAGATCACTAATTTCTAAAAAAAACCATTGCCAGGTATTTTTTCTGAATTCTGTAATCAACCATAGTGTTCGGATATTTTTTGAACGATTGTACAGAGGGTATGGGAAGCTTAAGTCCCATCCGATGTACGGTGGTCTTTCCAAGTCCAAACGTTGTCCACTTTATCACTGAGGAAGAATGGAGTTTAGAGGAGCAAATCTCAAAGCAGGCACAACTGGGAACCGAACTTCGGAACTGAAGTTTAGGAGCCTGGCACACTACTGGCTGAGCCATCTCCTGCTCCGAAAGAAATGGCATATACTGTGAACAGGACGCCTACAATGAATGGTCAAACGCTGTACAGTTCCTATGAGGAAGATGGAAGCTTCCCTTTAAAGCTACCAAGAATATTCTTTAAAGTATCGATCGCCTGCCCACGGCTTAACCGATCTACGACAGCCTTTCAAACTCATTCATGTCTTCTTTATCACCAAGAGAGGATGGGGATACTGTTGTGCACCCCACCAGCTCTGGGTGATGGGGTGCACAACAGTATCCCCTCTGAGGGTGAAGGGACACATTATTGTTGAAAATGTAAAGCTCTTGATCACCACACTCCACAACTAAAATAAAATTTCTAGCTCACATAAACCGTTTGCAGTATTCGTTTAAAATGCTGGAATTTTCAACTATAAGAAAGAGCAATTGAAGCTTTCCGAAGGTTCAAAAAGTGTTAATCATAATAGTTTATCAATAGTTATTAAACAAAATAAGCATTTTTTATTTAACTTTAACTGTATATTCCAGTTTCACCAACTAGAATAGCCCAATATTTAGGGAAGAATCTGAAACGTCGTTTAGCAATGCGAAATGTATATTGCTTTGTTTTACTAAATAACAGAATAGTTTTTTTGGTACTAATCAATGACGGATCATGAGGAAGACTGGTGGTTTGGTGTTCAGGGTAGAAACCTTGAATTTTCGTCGTCTAATATCTGAAGCAACTGTCTTTATATAACTTTAGTTCTGAAACGCAATTCTAATCTTTGAATATTCTATAGTTAAGTGAATACTTTTAAGTGCTAATTATGCATTTTTTGACAAAAGTAACATCTGAGCCTTTATGTAGTCAGCGTATATTTTTGTGTTATATCATTTCATGGTTTCATGGAAATAAAAAACATTATTTTAAATTTTCTTGTTTTGATTTTTTTTTTGTTTTCTGTAAAAAGAAGTTGATTATCTAAGTTCCGAAAGATGGAAGACAAGGCAAAAAACGTTATTTGTTGTTTTATAAACAAGAACAAAAAAAAGCATTTAAAATGCAAATTTAACTTTTGTTATACTGAATAAATGACAATCTGTGATTAAGCACGTGAAATGGGACATTAAATTGAAAACTCTGAGACGATGAAACGAAAATATTGGATGGCACCAATGAATCGGATGAAACGAAACAATTGGAAGTTAACAATGAATCGGATGAAAAGAGGAAAGCAAACCCAGCAACAATGAAGTAAGAATAAATGATTTTTAACGCAACAAGATTTGATTACAACGTTTCCTGTGAAAGCCTTTCACTTGGCGACATCATCTGAATCATCGAGGGAGTACTTCCGTGGGTCTTGCAACCAAAGTCTGCTTCTTCAGTCTCCTAAGGAAGGTAAGATCCCTTTCTCTTCTCGAATTTAAAAATCCTTTTACTTTTGGTGGTCACCTAATATATGATTAGTGTCATTTTTTATCTCATTTCTTAGTGTGTATGAGGTGGAGATTGACTCAGTTAGTAGCACGCCAGGCTTGTAATCTACAGTTCCCAGGTTCGAGTCCCACTGGGCCAGAATTGAAATTTGTCTCCAACTCCCTCCCCCTACCCTCGGTCACTTAGGGGACACTGAAAATGGACTTGAAAAGCCGCTGGCCGTCGAACAGACGTTACGCCATACCCTGTGCATGTTAAAGAATACGCTGGATAGGACATCCATTTGTATCCTAACAGCTGTCCAGTGGGCCTTTTTCCCCATTCTTCCCTAAGCACTTGGGGTACTGGGACCTTGCCATTTAGCAATATTCTGCAAAACGTGCCCCTCAGAGACACGTTTTGCAGGTCTAATTCAACTACTAAATGGCAAGGTCACAAGGATACCCAGTTCTTAGAGAAGATTGGGGCAAAGGCCACTGGTCAGCTGTTACGAGAAGACGATGTCCAATCCAGCGTGTTCTTTAACATAAACAGCCTTAACATTCCATCCGATGGACAAAGGCCATTCTAAACCAATCGACGGTGTCCCCTATTTGACCGAGGGTGTGTGGGTGGGTTCGGTGATAAATCTCAATACTCAGGGATGTTTTACCTCTGAGTGGCACTTTTGCACACAATGGGCTAAATAGCAAGGTCACAGAGACACCGAAGGTTCAACGAAGGTTGGAGGAGGGGACCCACTGGAACAGCTGTTGAGAGATAGATAGTAGCCTCCCATCAAGGGCATCCAACATGCTCTTTAACATGCACAAGTTATGGCTCTCCCACAGACAGGGTTCGAGTCCCACTGGGCCTCGAACCCTGCCTGTGGGAGACTAACTCAGGATATGGCGTCTTAACATCTCATCCGACGGAAGGTGACCTTTCCAAGCCGTCCGTCGGTGTCCACTATTAACCTAGCACAAGGTGGGAAGTAATGCGGAGATAAATCAAAGCTGGACCATCTGAGACTCGAACCTGGGAATTGCAGTTTGCGAACGTAGTGCGCTATCGCCTGAACTACCCTGGGCGAAACCCACTCAGAGGAAAAACAACCGGACTTCAAACGGATTGCATGGCACGGTTTCGAAAATCACTCACCATGCATTTATTTGAAGTCACAGTGCAACGTGGCATT
This sequence comes from Ryuthela nishihirai, assembly GCA_038380435.1. Taxonomy (NCBI): domain Eukaryota; kingdom Metazoa; phylum Arthropoda; class Arachnida; order Araneae; family Heptathelidae; genus Ryuthela; species Ryuthela nishihirai. Next base: position 577,028 of record JAWZYU010000120.1, read on the forward strand.
GCTGATAATAGAGATCGGGTTTTAAGTTTTATAACCCAACATCACCACAAATACTCTATAAATGGTAATGCAATTGTGTATAATTTATCACATTTAAGGATTATTTTTAATTTCTATATTTGTCACTTTATTTATATAATTATCCTAAATTTAATTAGTTAAACGATTTTTTAGTCAACTATGACTGTAATAATAAAAGACGGTGTCTTTGCGTGTGTATCCCTGTTCGTAACGTATCGAGAAATCATGGTAAGCGCTTCAAATTTTTGAAAAATGTTTCTGGTTATGGTCCGGGCTGCAGTACCAATTTGAGGTCGAAATTACAAAAGGCGAGCTTGCTAGAAGCAAAAGTAGTTAGCATGCCATTCTTACGGGAAACTGCAGTTGCCACGAAATATATTGTTGCCATTTACAACTCCCTGACTGTGAACCTAAGAGTCAATAACATTTAAATCTGCTGCCGTTGCCAGATTCCCTACTTTTCCAGAGATATTATTATTATTTTTAGTCGTTCCATGGCAGCTGGGGACTTGATATTCTAACCCAACATGGGGTGAGGCTGGGGGACCCTCGTACGAAATTTCGGAGTGTTCGGTCAAGTACCTCGGGAACCATGGAGTCTCATAATCTGTCGAAGTAAAAATATCTATAGTTTGAGACAAATGTTATCGTCCGATGCTTGGTTTAATCGGTAAAGCACTCTGGCATGTATCTGAAAAGTTGCGAATCCGATTCCTGCCCCGTTGGCAGCAATTTTTTTCGCATAAATATTTGTTGAATTCTCTATCTACAGGGAATCTGTGCATTTAATATTGATGAAAAACCTTCAGTTCACTCGGAAACAAAACATACAGAATAAAAGTAAAACCCGGGCAATTACGGGTGCCGTTCAGCTAGTAAATAATAAAATATTTTACACATATCCTGGCCCGGATGTAGAAAAAAATAATATGCAGTATAAAACAAAACTTACAGATTAAAAAAACATGGCCTATCCTCACCCCCCCCCCCCCCCCCGATTCGGCTCAGCATTTACCTGTTTCATTTGAAATCCACTCTATTTTCTGTTATCTGAAGTCTCTGGGGCGGGGGTGGCTCACTTGGTAGCGCGTCAGGATCGTAATCTGCAGTTCCCAGATTCGAATCCCGGTTGTGCCAGCGTTGAGATTTTTCTCCTCAAAGAGTCCCCGCCCTTCGTTCGGCTACTACGGACACCGATGGGCTCGGAAAGGCCGCCATCCGTCGGATGGGACGTTAAGCCGTGCCTCCGTGTGCACGAGAGCCACACCTGGGCACATTAAAGAACACGCTGGATGACTTAGACGGGAATCTATCATCTGTCTATCAACAGTTCTACATTGGATCCTCTCCACCCCCCAACCTTCTCTGAACATTCGGTGCCCTTGTGACCTGCCCATTTAGCCCAGTGCGTGCAAAAAAAGTACCGCTCACAGGTAAAACAACCCTCCTCTGCATCTGCTTGAGGAATAATTCATCTTCTATGAAATAAGAATTAAATAACATAAAAATAAATTGAAACATAATTTCACAGGAATAACAACAACATTGATGAAATAAAACTATAATTAAACTGATATCTATAGATCCTATAGACCCTATAGATCAGATAGAACCAGTTCAGCAGCGCTATCAACAAGAATTTCCATTTCGTTTTTGACGTCACTTAAAAGAATTTGATTCATTAGATGCACACTCAAATAATTGCGAAACACGAGACTTGTACGTATCAGCCATGTGCGATCCCGGCAGACTTTCAGAACATCGTTGTAAGACTCGAAATGCGGTACAAAATGGATGGATTATTCCATTGGTTTGGGTGCCAAAGGTGATGCTCTCTGCATCCCGTGAAATGAGCCTTTGTGTTGAATGGCGTGAGGGGAACACAAACCATTTGGTCTTTGTGCATTCAGACTCCGTTCATGCAGCCTCCTGTATCCAACATGTTTTCAAACGCTAGTCCACGTGGTCGCTGAATCTCGCGACACAGTTGCCTTAGCGGTCATTTTCATCTGTTGTTTTGCTTGCTAAAGACATACAACTTATTTTGGGTTGGGTTGCTTTTCCTCTGAGTGGCACATTTTTGCACACAATGGGCTAAATTGCCAGGTCTCAGGGACCCCGAGGCTCAGAGAAATTTTGTGGGAGGGGACCCACATGACAGTGTTGAGAGGCAGATATGCCCTCTTGCGTGTTCTTTAATGTGCGCAGGATATGGCTCTCCCGCACACTGGTCACAAATTAACATCTCATCGAACGAACGTCGGACTTTCTAAGCGATTTCCAATCGGTGTCTCTTACTGACCGAAGGCAGGTCGGGGAGTTTTGTGGAGATAAATCTCAACGCTGGCCCAGCTGGGACTCGAACCTGGGAACTGAAGATTACGACCCCCAAATAATAAAGAATTTCATTGGGAAACCTACGAAGCTCTATAATTTCTAAAATATGTACTTAATGGAAAAATAAGACTGAATAATTTAAAGATCATAATCCAATCTATTTAAATATTGAGTTTCAACATTATTCTTTCAGTATTTAAAGAGTTATGAAAGCTCGGATATTTAAAACTAAATTATCTTGTTTCATAAAAAGAAAAACAATTGTGTTTGTCTAGCTCTGAAATAAAATGATTTCAAACAATACTTATTTAATTTAAATGAATTTCTGAGGTAAATAACTATGACGAATTACTGTTGTGAAATATTCCAACTTCCATAACCGCATGCAAAAAATGACAAGGAAAATCTGTAAAATGATTAGAGGCGTGCCGAACTGACATGACGTAATATTCCGTAGAAAATGATATCAACAAATTATTAATATGCAATATTGTATTACGTAAGCACATTAATTGGGTGGAAGTGAAGTGGGTGGATACGACAATTGTGTGGTTGCGGCAATTGGGAAAAAGATTGGAAGGGTACGAAAATTGGGTGGATACGACAATTGGGTGGAAAAACTTCATAAAACGAAATTTTTTTGATATTAACATAATCGCTACCTATTTCTTTAATCCGACATTGAATACAGCGAAATTTTTTAACAATTCTATTCCTTCTGACCGAAACAATACTACTTTATGCGAACGCGCTGTAATATATGTGTCATTCTCTTTAATCCATCTAACGTATTGAATCCGACTTTGCACTACGGCGGATTTTTATGAAGTCAGTTCCTTCTAAACATAGAAAGCGAAAGATGAAAGAAATGCACAACTGGAAACAAAGCTACATAGCATAATCTGCTTTTTCGGTAATACGACCTTCAATAAAACGAAATTTTAAAAAATCCTTTCCTTCTAAAAGAAACAATCGGAAATCAATCGAATCTCTCCCTGGAAATCAAAACAGCTGAGAATGACAATTTTTTCGCTAATCCGACTTACTTTATAACAACTACAGGAAAAAAATGCATAATTCTACTCTAAATGCATAATTCTTCTCAATAATGTGTGACTAAATGAAACGAATATTTAAAAAATACTTTATTTCTGAAAGAAACAACCAGAAATCTATCAAATGTACTACAAGAAATTAAAACAATCGCTACTGTCTAATTAATAAATTTCTATTCCATTCTGTACGTTCTAAGTCACGCATACCCCCTCAAGCAGCTGCTTGCCACAGAGGTCTGACAGGAGCCTGTCAGTGTATATGCCACAGTAGAAGATCTGAGAGGATGGCAGGACCTCAGCAGAAAACAACACGAACATCCATACCTTACCCGGGGCTCGAACCCAGGTCCCGTAGATCAGTAGCCAAGCGCGCTAACCACTAAACATCGAAAATATGCTCAACTTTTACTTTGTTTTGTTCCCTGTGGCCGATAGTGTGAAATCACGTTTTGAAAAAAAATCAAATTTTGCCTAGATGACCAAGAACGTCTTCTAACCCTCAACCTAGCTGTCCTTCAAGTGCATTCATCCTCTTTATCAATATGACACGGGACTCATTGTCCCTGGAGCGAGTTAAGTAATTAAAAAAAAAATTAGGTCATGCATTCTCAAATAAAAGGAACGACTACAGGAAACGAAAATGTATAAGCCTACTAGTATTCCCAATAATCCGGCAAAACGAAACGAATATTAAAAAAATCTTTTATTTCCAAAAGAAAGAATCGGAAACAAATCAGTTGTATTACAGGAAATCAAAACAGACTATGTTTACTATTATTCTCGCTAATCTGACTTTCGATACAACGGAATTTTGCATTTCTGTTCCATTCTGTTCGTTCCATGTAAAAAGATCTTGAATAAAAAATACGCTCTACAGAAAATGAAACTATATAAGGCTATTAGTATACTCATTAAGCCAGCATTAAATTAAAGTATGTTTTGAAGGTTCTTTTAATCTGACAGAAGTCGGAAATAGAAAAGCATGTACAAGCGAACGGTAATAGCTACGAATATTTATATTTATTATTGCTAATCGGTTTTTGCTCAAAGCGGATTTCCATGTATCTGTTTCTTCTAAATGGACAAAAGAAAACAATCTGCATAAGAATATGTTACTAATCCTACATTGAAAAAAAGGAAAGATCATCTCTAAACTAACCAATCGGATATCAAAGGAATGTCTTTGAACACTACGTTCAGCAATCATCAAAGGAAATGAAACAAATTAAAACTATAAGTGCTCTCACTAGTACGACATTCAATAAAATCATCTTTTATTTTTGTTTTCTTCTTACGAACGAAACAAACAGCGAACGAAAGGTAAAACAGCCGATATTTACATGTATTTCAGCTAATCCTTGATTAATGATGCATTTGTATCTATTCTCTATAATACGACGAATTTGATTAAAACATATTAACTGGATATTGTTAATCGAAGGAACCCAGGAAAGAATAAGTTCAGGGCCAACATCACCATTTATTCTATCTGGTCGAATATTCATTAAGCTCTTACATCTACTCTCTCTAGTCTGATATTTGAATACATTGAATACGTTTGGAAACTCCTTTGAATGAACTATCTGAAATGAAAGTTTAAACAGTACATGAATGATAATTTTTATTCTCTTTGAACTGAATTTGATTCAAACGAATTTTATTTACCGCGGCAAATTATCTGAACGAAAAAGAATAGCGACATTAAAAGATAGCACCAGAGGAAATCAAACAGAAAAGAACTTTAAGTATTCTCACCAGTACGAATTCAATATTTTTTTCCCATCTTCTTCTTGGGAATGAAACTATTAGAAACGCAAAGAAAAATGTAAACAGGCGATATTACACTTATTTTACCCTTATTATATTTTTAAAAAGTTTTGAATCTGTTGTTTCTATTCAGATATCTCATTGGAATCGATATTTTTAAAGCATATTTTATGATTGGAGCACTCAGAAATCGTATCAAAGCATCACAAGATACGGATATAGCCGGTGTTTAAACTTGTTCACTCTACTAATATTTTTTGTTTAAACGATGCTTTTACTATCTAGTCCTTTTAATCGAAACAACCTGAAATAAAATCGCATTAAAGAAACCAAATTGCAAAGTTCAGTATTCTGCAACGTTTCTCAGGGGAGAACAACAAGAGGTAAAAACACGAACTCGGCGAGAGAAAATGCTTTTTTACGACCCCTCACGAAATAAATATTGTAAGTTATGATTTACTATTTTAATATCAGTGTAATGTTAATTATTTTATTTTAACTCATTTTTCCACTGGCTTTACAATTGTGGAATATTCAGTACGTTGAATTAATAAGTGACATGTAACAACTGTTGCTTTTGCCTGCATGTTGGTTACTGGAAGCCCTTTCGTGAATTAGCGCCAAATATAACGTTTAGGTAACAGCAGAAAAAAGTTTCTCTATGATTGTTCTCGCGAGAAGTAAAAGCTAAATTCATTCGCGTAAACGTTTCCCAATTTCGCGAGCAATGCAGTGCTTGCTAATGACGAGTTATGATTACGTGACCTAACTAATCCGACAATTCATTGAAATTGATTGTTTTGCAATTCCAATCCTTCTGAACTACAGAATAGGAAATCAAATGGTAGTAAAGATGATTAAATAAAACCGCAAAATTTGACATTTATATCTTTTCTCTGTAACCTGACTTGCAATAAAACGTTTTTAAGCATTCGAACTTTTATTTCTGAAAGGCAGATATAGAAGAAAAACTGCATACTGATTTAGAGATAAAAATATATATTTTATTGTGCTGTTTTCTTGCAGTGTATTCGCTTGATTTCTTGTTCTGAAGCAAATATTTATTTTATTGAAAGTCGGATTAATGAGACTGCTGATAGAGGTACGTTTTGATTTCCTGTTTGCATTATTTAGATTTCCTCTCATTTCATTAAGAATAAATACACATCGAAAAAAAAATCCTTTGTACTGAGCTGTTGGATTAGAAAGAACAGATGCAAATGCTTTATTGAAAGTTAAATTAGAGAGAATGGAAATAAATTTTTCTGGCAGTTCATCTTTTTTAGTTTCCTGTTACGTCACTTAGAAAGAATAGATTTAGAAGGAAAATAATTCCTTGTACTGAAATATCAATTTGGAAAGACTGCATTTAAATTCTTTATCATAATAGACGTATAGAAAAAAAGAATTTATGTAGGCTCTTTAGGTTTCTTTAAATACATTCCTTTGATTTCCCATAGTTTCATTCGAAGAGACAGATTCATAAAATGTTGATTTCAGTGAAAGTCGGAATGGACTCTTATGTTGCCAGATGTTACGGCAACCACGGCAATCCTCGGTTCCGCCTTAGGACACTACCAAGTTAACGGAAAGCTGTGACTCTCTATAGTCGGGGGCAAGGCTACACCAATAGATGCATCTCATCCCCGACCTCGAATGGCGAACAGTCCTATAGAAGGAAAGCTCAACCATCGGTGAAACCTAAGATTTACTCTGTTCCTCGGTTAGCCATGAACAAGGATATGTAGATCCAAGTTTGCTCGGCACCCGGGGTGGAGACTCTTAGTGGAACCTAGATTTGAATAGGGTCCTTTCCTACTAGAGACCAGTCCGTTCGGCAGGGCCCTTGATCTGCTCCACTAAGCGCCTGATTTTGAGGTCTTGGCACCGTCCAACCAGGCCACTAAACCGGTCAGCGATGCCTTCGACCTCGGTTGGTCTTGGTTTGTCCAACCAGGGCCCATACGGGCAGCAGAGTCTTCGACCGGGTGCTGGCCCATAAGCCCCACCACCACGTCAAGGTGGTGGGGCTTATGGCCAGGTCACAAGGTTCGGGTCCTTGTGACCTGGCCATTTAGCCCATGGTGTGCAAAACAGTGGCGCTCAGAGGTAACACAACCCAATCCAACCCTGTGAAGGTTGGGTTACCTTATTGCTTTTTTACGAATAGGCTTCGAATATTCCTTTAATTCCGTTTTCTTTTTTTTTCATTTTAAGGGAGAAAGAATAGAAATATAAAAACTAGTCCTGAATAAATTTTGATATAAATAATAAATATATATATATTTATTGGCTTTACAATTTCCTGAGTGAGATCTCTTGATCTGAGATTTAATTTAATTTTTCATCATCACTGTAATTTGTGGTTTTCACTCTGTTATGGGAATCTGTAACATAACTCTTCACTAATCTCACATGTGAATACTTTCTCGAGTGGAAGTTATGGATTATTAGCGCTCAGAATTTTGCTTTTTTTTTCATTTATTTCAAGATTTTATAAACTTTATACGACAAGAAATACCAAATGCAATGTGAAACATGTATGTCTTTTCGTTGTTGTATAAACTGGTATAATGAGCATTAAAATTATTTTTACTGGGTACTAACAGTCCTGAACACATCGTAATTTTCGCATGTTTATCTTGTTCTAAAAATTTGAAGCCAAAGAATCATTAAATACGTAAAACTGTAAAGTATCTTTTAATCAGATTTCAAACTTTTACTTTCTGTTATAAATTACCTGAACACAATCAACTATAAATTGTATGACGATATGACATACTGATAAATTAAGAAAAACTGATTTTCCTTAAATTATTTAAATATGTATCTCCATACATATAAATGCCTCTTGAAGCCATGGATTATGGAGGTCCTACCAGACAGTGTAATTTTTCTCTCCAGACATGTCTGTTCTGAGCTACAGCAGCTGCATTTGGCCACTGTAGATCAATTCTAGCAAGGTTCTCTTTGGCATTGTCTGCCCATCGCATCCTAAGTCTCTCCCTTTTTCTGCAACCATTACGCACATTGTTCATCATCCTGTTTGCCAATCTGCAGCTGTACATACGGACAACATGACCAAGCAAATGCAGTCTCTCTCTTCTCAATATGCTGCTCAAAGGAGGTTGATGAATCCTTCTAGGCTCATCACTATTTATAAAATCAAGCCACTTAATGCCTAAGATACTGCGTAAACATCTAGAATCAAAGGCATCAAATATCTTGTTATCCTGTTTACAAAGAGTCCATGTTTCGTTACCATAACTAACCTTAGAAAGAACCAAACTATTATACAGCCTAAGTTTAGTCTTTAGGGTTACATGTCTATTTCTTCACACTCTCCGTAGATTCTTGAAAGTCCCAGCAACAATCCATAATCTTCGATTTTTCTCATGCCACACATAACCAGTATTTATTACGTAGCTCCCAAGAAAATTAAACTGACACACTTTCTCATGAGTACAGTCATTCAAAGCAACTGAAACAGCATCTGCCTGACCAATTTTCATCATTTTAGTTTTTTCTCTCTTTATCATAAACCTACTGACTCTCATCAACAGCCCTAATGAACGAATTCATTTCCTCAACATCAGTAGCCAACAGAGCCAAATCATCATCATAATCTAAATCAGAAATTTTTAAATCTCTGGACCATTTAAGGCCAAAATCTTTCCCTTGCAAAGAATTTCGCATTACATAATCAAAAGCCAAACTAAAGGGAAAAGGAGACAAAATGCACCCTTGTTTAACTCCACTAGCAATGCTAAACCAATCGCTGCAAGAAGTACCAACTCTCGCACACAACTCAGTGTTATTATAGAAAGCTCTCATTACACTAACTTATCAATTATTCCATATGATCTAACACAAATTATGTCGATCAACAGAGTGAAAAGTCTTTTTGAAATCTACAAAGCTAGCAACCACGTGTTTCTGAATCTCTGACATTTCCTAAGAATCTGCCTAAGTGAATGTATTTGATCAATACATCCCCTACAACTTCTGAATCCCACTGTTCATCACGCAGTTGTCCATCAATCAAATTTTTAATTCTATTAAACACAACCATGCAAAAAACTTTAGCTGGAACAGAAAGTATGGTGATATCTCTATAGTTATCACAAGAACTGCGATCACTTTTTTTTTAAATAGGGATAGCAATAACTCTAGTAAAATTTGCAGGAACAACACGTTTATCATAAAAATATTCAAAATTTCTGTCAGCCATTTGTCAACAGAAGTGTTCCCAGCTCTAAGCATTTCAGTGGTCATTTCATCGACCCCAAGTGATTTATTCAGTTTTATTTTAGAGACAGCCGAAACAACTACCGAATGTGATACAAGGCCAACATTAAAGCCATAAAACCATCATTAAATGAATAAACTGCTGCAATCATTAACTGAGGATAGATGGAATAATGCATTTATCCTGATTACAAACAATGGAAGTAGAAATAATCACATTGTTTAGAACATCTTTGAAATGCTAAGCTCACCTTGTCATCAGAGAATCCTTATCTTCACCCACTTAACCATGTTTCGCCCTCAGTCCCTGTGTATCAGTGTATGTATCCTCTTTCTTCCGACACAAAACATTAACAATCTGGTAAAATCCCCTGCTATTTTGCTGTCTAACAGCTTCCTCTGCTTTATCAGCCGAGTTATCAAGCCAAAGATTCTTATCAGCTGTTAATTTTTCTTTTACACGTTTATTAAGCTTGTTATAATGTTGTCTGTTACGACTAGTAGGGTGTTGATTCATATTAATCCTTCACTTCCTTCTTTCAAAAACAAGTTCCTGGCCTTATCATTCAAATAATTTTGTTTCATCTGTTCCCTTTTATCTAAAAGAGTACTGTTAGTTTTAAGAAAATCCTGATCCCATTTATTATAAAGTTCAGCAGTAAGCAAACTACGATTTTCATAATGACCACATAGCTATCATGGTATGCTTTAGCTATAACTGGATCATTCAGACTTTCAGTGTTAAAGATAATTTTCTTAACCTTAGCAAAACATTTCCTAAACTTCAGTTGCAAGACACTTTTTACCAGGTAATGGTCAGACCCAATTCTGACTCCCCTGTATTGTCTGGTATTCCTAATCAAAAAAGTCCATTGGTTATTAATTAAAATATAATCTATTATATTCCTGTGCAACCCATCAGGTGAAACCCACGTACATTTATAAATGTCCAGGTGTTTGTAGTATGTATTAGTTGTTCAGAAACCATTATGTTTACTTACCTGTAGGGGACGTTCTCTATTGCCATTGAAACTATCAATGCCAAAGGGACCTAAAATTCCTGCCAGAGTTAGTACCAACCTTAGCAATATCTCTTTCCTTAGAGAATATCATGTATCTGTCTGTAAAATATTCTTTTCATTCTCATCAGAGTCCTTCATGGGGGCCTAACAACAGATGACATTCGTCTTTAATTTTTGTTTTAAAATTTCCTGTATAAATTCTTTCCTTAATACAGTCATATCCTAGAAGAATATCACTGCCGTATCTCTACTAAGAAGCAAAAAGATAAGCCTAGAATATAAGGTGTCCCCACGCCGGAATTTTTGCTTGAGGACATCAAGAGAATAATGTCAACGTTCATATTCATTATTTCATATTCCTCTCGTTCCATATACTTGTAGAAAGAAAATGATTAGTAGAATTTTAAAAGGAAACTAGGTTTATTGAGAAACGTAGGACCAACAATATCAAAAAGCCCCTTGATCGCGGACATGGGACAAAGTCCTGTTCCTCCGACGCTACAGGCTGAACTCATCCATGCTACTAGGAACTTCAAGGACCACCGTTTGAAGTTGACCTTTTCGAGAGCCATAAGGCTTGCCCGAGACATATTACTCCGGTTTAAGATTAGAGATGCCTTACTAGCTAAGTGAGGGTTCAGGTAGCTGTGATGGCCTATGGTCAGGATTATCCTCCAGCTGATATAAGGAATCCTGTAACTCTGTTCACTTGGGGCTGGCAACCCACAAGCAAACGGAAAACACAGCGGCAAATTCTCCCTCATCAGATGCCCACCACTGCAGCAAATCCAGAAGCCATAATCAAGCTCAAAGCCGTAAACCAGTCCAGTCTCGTAGGCATAAATGGTCATCACCACGACCCTGCGAAGTTGAACACTCCTCAACAGGGCAGAAAGAAAGAAAAAAGTTGTCGCAGATGACTATATCTTTAGGGCACACTGGTCTGACAGGCCTGCACTTCTATATTTTGAAAGGTACTAACGGCATGCACCAAGGGAAGGCGGGGTTGGACATTATGTGCTTGACCCGGTGGTTCTATGCGTCCTTCCAGTTTGTGCCGAATATTTACTGACCAGAAGCGTTAGTGGAGAAAATTTGCAATGCAGGCTAATTTGTGATCCGAACCTGGTAACATCAGAATCACATAGGGAGGATATTATCAGTAGCTGTAGTGATGATAATCCAACATTCGGTACTGAAACCGTGAAATTATCGTTGATGAAAAACTGTTTTTCTTAAACCTTGGACGTATCATTAAGATACATCCGTGATATATAGATTTAGGTTCACACCGCGGAGAGTCATTGATTGAACGAAAGACAAACAATTCTATTAAATTACTATATATATTTGGTGGTAGAAAAATTTCAACTAATGGATATTTCAGAAACGGAATAGTAATACAGGTAACCCTCATTTAATGCGGAAGATGAGTTCCGGGAAAACCATCGTTAAACGAATTTCCGCGTAAAAAGAGGAGGATTTTTTTTATCTTTCTCTATTTTTGCCTATCTTATTGATCTTTTTTCCTTTTCTTGGTTTTATTTCAACAAAAATAATTATAATTCACCATATTTATTGAAAGATTACATAAATGCGTAATTGTATATATAAATATGTACATATTATGTGATCGATTAATTAATTTTACAGTTTATTTCTTAATCAGGAACGAAACTCTCTGGTTTGCATTGCTGGGCTCTGTTTTGTGCCTAATATTTATTTGTATTATTCCATTAACATCGTCTTATGGCATCCGGTGACGAAATATCAATATCATGCTCTTTCAACAAATCCATGCGTTTATTTCGCAGCGAAAGGGCTTCATCTAAGATTAAATACCAACACTATTTCTGGTTCAAATTCTAGTTGTTCTTCAAAAGCAGCGTTGAATTCTAAAATCCTGAAGTTCATCGTTAGTGAGTGGGTCACTGTGTAGTTTAATAACTTCGTTCATCTTTCAAAGTTACACTTTCGTATCCTGCTCCAATTTGATATTTCGCTGGTGTTAATAAAAAATGCAACTTAAATTCTTGTAAATAAAGTACTTAGAGGGATAAATTTAAGCATGATTTACGTGAATTATGCAGTAATGGTTTGGAGAAATAAATTGAACAGTGTCGTTGGACCTCCATAGCCCATGGCTACTTTGGGATGATCGTGTTGTTGTTGATGGTGATTAATAAACTAAAAACATTGCACTACTCTAGTAAGTACGCATTAAAATTCCATTTAGGATATCCGTAGTAATTTTAAGTAAAAGGAACCAAGAAATGAAAGGAGAGAGGAAAAGTGTGTGAAGTGTCATAAAACGAATGGTGAAAAAGAGCGATAAATGTAATCAATGTGCCTCGGATAATGCAACTTATAATGTTATTGGTTCTGGCAATAGTATGATTCTAATGTATACATCATGAGAGACATCATTTTACTAATTTCTCTGTACCTTAGGGCACTGCTGTCAAAGTTCTCTAAGACCGCGGGCCATTTTTTCTTTCGCCAATATTTCGCGGGCCAAAAAAAAAGAATAGGACAGGATAAGTAATTGAAAAGTCAGTTCATGTCACCTCAAAAAATTATTTTATTTATACGAAAAACAATAAGTGATAATAAACGAACATAAATTTTCTAAACCTAATCAAATATTTAATAAATTTAATAGGAGCATTGTGGCCGTAGTTGTTGGGCAATAGGAATAGATTGAGTAAGTTGAAATAATGCAATAAAATTGCAAATAGAATGAAAAAGTTGAAGATTGCATATCAAGCAAAGTAACATAAGTAGATAAAAATTATAAGGCGGATTATAGATATTTATTTAAAATTTCAAGTAAAACTTTGGTTTTGTTCGCGGCCCAGAAAAATCCTTGTGCGGGCCGTATACAGCTCGCGGGTCGCTAGTTGGAAAGCGCTGCCTTAGGGTCCTTCAAACTACTCATTTATCCCATTATATGCAGGAAAGTATCTCTCAGAAGGTTAATTACGGAACCCACTTGGAATATAACATTTCCATTACAAATAGATCGTTTTGAACATAGATTCCCAACGGGGGCGATACCGTCCCCCAGTGGGCGCTGGAGCCTTCCATGGGGGCGGTAGCGGATCCAGAGGCAAATGGGGGGCGTTGAGCAGTCAAGAGGGGCGGTCAAATAAATAAATAAATTTAATGGAATTTTCTGTAACAACCTTTTTATCTCTTCTATTCTGTGGTGTCTTCCTGGTGATTCTGGTCATCCACTACCTCGTCCGTCATGTACAGCTTTTCAACTGCAGCTTGGACAATAAGTTCCCTGCTACCGCCTACTAGCGTACTGGTACATCTGAAGTCGACTGAGATTCTCTCAAAAGTTCTCTATCGCGTTAATAAGCATTTTTAAATTAACATTAGGTATATCTATACCTAATTTGTTTTAGTTTAGAATAGATTGACGGTGACAAGTCCTTGCAAGTTGGTAGGCAAATAAGCGGTTCATGCAATTTAACATGTTTCGACAAGAATATGGGAGCTTCAAATGACTTGTTTACGAAGCAAGTGCGCCGGCATCGCAAACATACATGTTAATGCGTGCACAAAATCAAATCTATAAAAGCGGTAGCTCTAGGAATGTTTCATTATTTTTATGTGCTTCGCCGTGATAAATAGTCGTGAGTGATAAGTGTTAGAAGTCATTATAAACATTATTTTTATAACTATCTATAAATCTGTTGAGAAGTTAATTTGTATTTGAAAATGTCTGAATCTACATCTAAAAAGAAATGCCGGCAGTACAGTATTGAGTATTTGAAATATGGATTTACGTACTCTCCTACAAACCAATCATTACCTATGTGTTTAATTTGCCGAAAGGTTTTTTCAAATGAAGCTATGAAACCTTCTAGGCTACAAGAGCATTTAAATAAAATGTATGCTGATAAGATGAACAAAGATTTATCCTATTTTCAAGAACTGGAAAAGCAATATTTAAAACAGCCAACTATGTCAAACCTTTTTGCGTCGTCTTCTAAACAAGATGATGATGGACTACGAGCCTCATATAACGTTTTACTGTCAATCGCAAAAGCAGTAAAACCACATACAATTGGAGAGGAATTAATTTTGCCGGCAGTCAAAGAGATATTAAATATATCATAAGACACCGTCAGATATCATCAAAAAAATTCTTCTCAGTAATAATTCAGTGCAAAGAAGAATAGATGAAATGGCAAAAGACGTTGAAATATCATTATGTGATTGCATCATCATCATCATCATCATCATCATCATCATCATCATCATCATCATCATCATCATCATCATCATCATCATCATCATCATCAAGCAGCCATGGGCTACGGAGGTCCAACCAGACCGTGCAATTTAGTTCTCCAAGCAAGTCTATCCTGAGCTACATCTACTGCATCAGGCCACTGCACATCAATTCTAACAAGGTCCTGTTTGACATTGTCCGCCCACCGCATCCTAGATCTCCCCTTCTTTCTGAGGCCTTTAGGCACACTGTTCATAACCCTATTCGCCAATCTATACTTATTCATACGGGCAACATGGCCAAACCAACGGAGTCTCTCTCTGCACAATATGCTGCTTAAAGGAGGTTGCAGACTCCTTTGCCTAACCTCATCATTAGTTACAAAGTTAAACCACCTAATACCCAAGATACTGCGTAAGCATCTAGAATCAAAAGCATCTAGTTTCCTGTTATCTTGTTTACAAAGTGTCCAAGTTTCACTACCATAACTAACCCTAGAAAGAACCAAACTATTTATACAGTCTAATTTTATTCTTTAGGTGTTTACGCCTATTTCTCCACAATCTCCATAGATTCTTAAAAGTCCCGGCAGCAATCCCTATTCGTCTGTTAATCTCATGCCGCACATCACCATTATCTGTTACATAGCTCCCAAGATAATTAAACTGTGACACCTGCTCAAGACTGTAACCATTCAGATTAACTGAATCACAGCCTGCCTGACCAATTTTCCTCACTTTAGTTTTCTCTCTGTTTATAACCAAACCTACTCTACTACCAGTCTCATCAACAGCTCGAATGAAAGAGTTCATCTCATCAACATCGTTTGCCAAAAGGGCTAAATCATCAGCATAATCTAAATCAGAAATTTTCGTATCTCCAGTCCATTTAAGGCCAAAATCTTTCCCTTGAAGTGAATTTCGCATAACATAATCAATAACCGCATAACATAATTCGCATAACATAATCAATAAAAAGTCGAAAGCCTTTTTGAAATCAACAAAGTTAGCAACCAAAGGTTTCTGAAACTCTAAACATTTCTCAAGAATCTGCCTAAGTGAAAATATCTGATCCACACATCCCCTACCACTTCTGAATCCACATTGCTCATCACGCAATTGACTGTCAACCAGATTCTTAATTCTATTAAGCACAATCATGGAAAGAACTTTACCTGGAACAGAGAGTAGGCTAATACCCCTATAGTTATCACAAGAACTGCGATCACCTTTTTTGAAAATAGGGATAACAATAGCTCTGTAAAATCCTTAGGAACCATGCCTTTATCATAAAAGATATTAAGAATTTCATTCATCCAAGTGGTAACCGAAACATTCCCAGCTCTGAGCATTTCGGTAGTAATTTCATCTACCCCTGGGGATTTATGTAGTTTAAGTTTAGAAACAGCCAAATATAACTTCAGATTGTGTTATAGGCTCAACATTAAAGCCACCAATGCATCTATCATCATTGCAAACAATGGGAATAGAACTAACTGCATTGTTTAGAACATCACTGAAATGCTCAGCCCACCTAGCCATGACAGAATTCTCACCATCTATAACCTTACCTTGTTTATCCTTCAATCCCTGTATACCTGTCCGTTTTCTACCACACAAAACATTAACTATCTGGTACAGCTCTCTGCTGTTGTGCTGTCTAACTGCTTCCTCGGCTTTGTCAGCCAAACCATCAAGCCAAAGATTCTTATCAGCAGCTAACTGATCTTTTACACGTTTATTAAGTTCTCTGTAATGCTTTCTATTAGGACTAGTAGGGTATTGATTAAGGACATTCCTGCAGTTCTTTCTTTCCGAAATAACCTCAAGTGCCTTATCACTCAGATAATTGGAGACAAAATCTCTTCTGCTCCTTTTTTCCTAAAAGAGTACTGTTAGTGTCCAAAAAAGCCTGTTTAAAATGATCGCATTCATCCTCAACTTCAGTAGTAAGCATACCATGACTATCATAATGACGAAGTAACCTATCATGGTAAGCTTTGGCTATAACTGGGTCTTACAGAGCTTCAGTATTAAAAGCAAATTTTTTAACCCTAGCAGAACACTTTTTAAGTTTAAGTTGCAAGACACTTTTAACAAGGTAATGGTCAGATCCAATTCCAGCTCCCCTATATGCCCTGGTATTTCTAACAGAACTAGCCCATTTGCTGTTAATTAATATATAATCAATCATATTCTTATGCAGCCCTTCCGGTGAAACCCATGTGTTTCACACAAAACCATGTATGTCACGGTGTTTGTAATAAGTGTTTGTTATTCTGAAACCATTGAGTTTACTTACCTGTAGGAGACGTTGCCCATTGCCATTGCAGCTACCAACACCAAAAGGGCCAATCACCCCTCCCCAAAGGTCAGAGTCAGTACCAACTTTGGCATTGAAGTCACCAAGAACAAGGGTAATATCTCCCTTCTTGACAGAATTAAAAATATCCTGAAGTTGTTCATAAAACCTATCCTTCTCATCCTCATCGGCATCCTCAGTGGGGGCATAACAGCAAATAACATTCAGGTCTTTAACGCTTGTCTGAAATTTTGCTGTAGAAACCTTTCTTCAATGCATTCATATTCTAGAAGAGCATCACTAGCGTGTCTGCTGAGAAGCAGATCCACGCCTTGGTGATGATTTTTGTCGTCCCTCCCTGAAAAGAGAAATTTAAGATTATTTTTAAGAATCTGACCTTTATCTGTCCATCTGGTCTCTTGCAAGCCGAGAATATCTAAATTATAATGGTGGAATTCTTGTGTGAGGACATCAAGAGAAAAAGCTCTGTGCAGAGTCCTCACATTCCAACTACCTATGGAGAGAAAATGGTTAGTAGGATGTTTAAAGAAACTATGTTTATTGAGAGAGGGAATGCCGACAATATCAAACAGCCCCCTAATCGCAGACATGTGGCAAAGACCCGTTCCCCCACCACTAAAGGCTGAAGCCATCTACATGTAGAATTTGGAGGCTGAAGCCTCCAATGTAGAATTTGACGATGCCAATAGAAGCAAAGAGTTCAGGTGCCTGCGATGATCTCTGCTCAGGATTATCCACCAGCTGATAAACATATCCTGTGAATCTATTCACTTGGGGCTGTCAACCCACAAACAAACAGAAAACACAGTGGAAGATTTTCCCTCCACAGAAGCCCACCAGTGCAGCAAAATCAGGATCCATAATCAAGCTCAAAGCCATATATCTGTCAAGTCCAGTGGGTTTATATGGTCAGCACCAGGACCCTGTGTGGTTGACCACTCCTCAGCAGGGTAGAAAAAAAAGAAAAGTAGCCATAGTTGTCCAGATCAGTAGCCCACACTAATCTGGCAGCCCTCCCCTTCCGTTCATTTCCACAAGAAAGTATCTCTTTTGAAAGGTACTAACGGTCTGCACCACGAGAAGGCGGGGTCGGACATTAGGTGCTAGGCCTGGCCGGTTCTATGCATCATCACAGGGGATTGGTGCATAGCTCTCCTTCCAGTGACTACTACTTTACTTAAAGACTTGCAAATTTTCCATTCAACTCGATGAATCAACTCTACCAAATAACGAAGCTCTACTCTTATCATACGTACGATTTATAAAAGAAGAAATAATTCATGAAGAGTTATTATTTGCTAAAAATTTGGAATCTGATACAAAGGGAGAATCTATATTTTATACCATGCAAAAGTTTTTTCAAGAGAAATTCCTATTTGCAATATTTTGTCTGCTGCTACTGATGGTGCTCCAGCAATGACTTGGCGTCATAAGGGTTTCAAAGCGCATTTTAAACAAGCAGTACCAAATGTACTCGCTGTACATTGTATTATTCACCTGCAGCATTTGGTTGGAAAAAATTTGAATGAACGTCTGCATACGTCGCTCCATTAAGTTATTAAAGGAATCAATAAGATTAGAAGCAATTCATTGAATGACCGATTATTTGGTAAGCTTTGTAATGAAAATGATGAAGATTACAATCGCTTGCTGCTGCACACAGAAGTACGTTGGCTCTTTAAAGGTGTTTGTCTGAATCGTTTTTTCAATCTATTTGACTCAGTACTGGACTTTCTTGAAGACAGAGATGAAAAATTGCGCGAAAACCTGATTACGTCAAAAAATGACATCGCTTATTTCACAGACCTGTTTAAAATATTTAATCAAGTTAATTTACAATTGCAAGGTGATGAGTTGAATTTAATTAAAACAAAAAACGTCATAGCTGCTTTTGCGGGAAAACGTTTTCTATTCAAACGAAATCTAGGTAGAGGTGAATACAACCACTTTCCCACATTATCAGCAGTCTCTGCAAAACCGGAAGATTTACTTACTTACTGCCAACACTTGGAAGTTCTTCATGTTGATTTTACGGAGCGTTTCCAAGATATTTTAAACATGAATATACAGAGTTGGGTTTTAGATCCTTTCGCAAACACAGATACTGAAGAATCATCAAATTTGGAAGAGGAACTCTTAGAACTCACGACTAACGAAGTACTCAAAGTAAAATTCAAAGATGGATACCAAGAGTTCTGGCTTCAAAAATCAATACCAGTTCTCTACCCTGGATTGTGGGCAATAGTACAGAAGTTTTTAATCGCATTTCCTTCGTCCTATAAGGCTGAGCGTGGATTCAGTGCAGTAGCTAATTTACTGTCAAAGAAGAGGAACAGACTACACTGAACGTGGCGATCTGCGATTGATGTTAACGAAATTGGAACCCGACATTAACAAATTGTTAACACTCCACCAGCCTCAACCATCTCATTAATTTTTTTTATTTATTATTAATTTTGTGTTTATCTCATTATTTTTTATTTCTTATTGATTCTGTGTTTATTTTTAAAATTTTAATAAACAATTTTATTGTACATTTGGTTGTCGTTTTATTAATTTCTGCTTTTTGATTTTTAATAGATAAATAAACAGATAAATTAGGTACAGATAATATGCAACAATATTTTAATATATATCATCATATATTCATATAATCTGTAAATGGTAGCTAGGTAGTCACTGGAAGGAGAGCTATGCACCAATCCCCTGTGATGATGCATAGAACCGGCCAGGCCTAGCTCCTAATGTCCAACCCCGCCTTCTCGTGGTGCGGACCGTTAGTAACTTTCAAAAGAGATACTATCTTGTGGAAGTGAACGGAAGGGGAGGGCTGCCAGATTAGTGTGGCCTACTGATCTGGACAACTATGGCTACTTTTCTTTTTTTTCTACCCTGCTGAGGAGTGGTCAACCACACAGGGTCCTGGTGCTGACCATATAAACCTACTGGACTGGACAGATATATGGCTCTGAGCTTGATTATGGATCCTGATTTTGCTGCACTGGTGGGCTTCTGTGGAGGGAAAATCTTCCGCTGTGTTTTCTTTTTGTTTGTGGGTTGACAGCCCCAAGTGAATAGATCCACAGGATATGTTTATCAGCTGGTGGATAATCCTGAGCAGAAGTCATCGCAGGCACCTGAACTCTTTGCTTCTATTGGCATCGTCAAATTCTACATTGGAGGAAGTCTTCCAGTGTAGATGGCTTCAGCCTTTAGTAGTGGGGGAACGGGTCTTTGCCCCATGTCTGCGATTAGGGGGCTGTTTGATATTGTCGGCATTCCCTCTCTCAATAAACATAGTTTCTTTAAACATCCCACTAACCATTTTCTCTCCATAGGTAGTTGGAATGTGAGGACTCTGCACAGAGCTTTTTCTCTTGATGTCCTCACACAAGAATTCCACCGTTATAATTTAGATATTCTCGGCTTGCAAGAGACCAGATGGACAGATAAAGGTCAGATTCTTAAAAATAATCTTAAATTTCTCTTTTCAGGGAGGGACGACAAAAAGCATCACCAAGGCGTGGGTCTGCTTCTCAGCAGACACGCTAGCGATGCTCTTCTGGGATATGAGTGCATTAATGAAAGGTTTCTTACAGCAAAATTTCAGTCAAGCGTTAAAGACTTGAATGTTATCTGCTGTTATGCCCCCACTGAGGATGCCGATGAGGATGAGAAGGATAGGTTTTATGAACAACTTCAGGATATTTTGAATTCTGTCAAGAAAGGAGATATTACCCTTGTTCTTGGTGACTTCAATGCCAAAGTTGGTACTGACTCTGACCTTTGGGGAGGAGTAATAGGCCCTTTTGGTATTGGTAGCTGCAATAGCAATGGGCAACGTCTCCTACAGGTAAGTAAACTCAATGGATTCAGAATAACTAACACTTATTACAAACACCGCGACATACATAAGTACACATGGGTTTCACCTGATGGGCTGCATAAGAATATGATTGATTACATATTAATTAACAGCAAATGGACTAGTTCTGTTAGGAATACCAGGGCATATAGGGGAGCTGAAATTGGATCTGACCATTACCTTGTTAAAAGTGTGTTGCAACTTAAACTTAAAAAGTGTTGTGCTAGGGTTAAAAAATTTACTTTTAATACTGAAGCTCTGAAAGATCCAGTTATAGCCAAAGCTTACCATGATAGGTTACTTAGTCATTATGACAGTCATGGTTTGCTTACTACTGAAGTTGAGGAAGAATGGGATCATTTTAAACAGGCTTTTTTGGACACTAACAGTACTCTTTTAGGAAAAAAGGAGCAGAAGAGGCAAAATTATCTGAGTGATAAGGCACTTGAGCTTATTTCGGAAAGAAAGAACTGCAGGAATGCCCTTAATCAATACCCTACTAGTCCTAATAGAAAGCATTACAGAGACCTTAATAAACTTGTAAAGGATCAGTTAGCTGCTGATAAGAATCTTTGGCTTGATGGTTTGGCTGACAAAGCCGAGGAAGCAGTTAGACAGCACAACAGCAGAGAGCTGTACCAGATAGTTAATGTTTTGTGTGGTAGAAAACGGACAGGCATACAAGGATTGAAGGATAAACAAGGTAAGGTTATAGAAGGGGAGGATTCTGTCATGGCTAGGTGGGCTGAGCATTTCAGTGATGTTCTAAACAATGTAGTTTGTTCTACTCCCATTGTTTGCAATGATGATAGATGCATTGGTGGCTTTAATGTTGGCCCTATAACACAATCTGAAGTTATTTTGGCTGTTTCTAAACTTAAACTTCATAAATCCCCAGGGGTAGATGAAATTACTACGGAAATGCTTAGAGCTGGGAATGTTTCGGTTACCACTTGGATGACTGAAATTCGGAATCTCTTTTATGATAAAGGCATGGTTCCTAAGGATTTTACCAGAGCTATTGTTATCCCTATTTTCAAAAAAGGTGATCGCAGTTCTTTTGATAACTATAGGGGTATCAGCCTACTCTCTATTCCAGGTAAAGTTCTTTCCATGATTGTGCTTAATAGAATTAAGAATCTGGTTGACAGGCAATTGCGTGATGAGCAATGTGGATTCAGAAGTGGTAGGGGATGTGTAGATCAGATATTTTCACTTAGGCAGATTCTTGAGAAATGTTTAGAGTTTCAGAAACCTTTGGTTGCTAGCTTTGTTGATTTCAAAAAGGCTTTCGACTCTGTTGATCGTCATAATTTGTGGTTGATTGTGAGATCATATGGTATACCAGACAAGTTAGTTAACATTATGAAAGCTCTCTATAATAACACTGAGTCGTGTGTGAGAGTTGGTAAGGCTTGTAGCAATTGGTTTAGCATTACTTCTGGTGTTCGACAAGGGTGCATTTTGTCTCCTTTTCTCTTTAGCTTGGTTATTGATTATGTTATGCGAAATTCACTTCAAGGGAAAGATTTTGGCCTTAAATGGGCTGGAGATACGAAAATTTCTGATTTAGATTATGCTGATGATTTAGCCCTTTTGGCAAATGATGTTGATGAGATGAACTCTTTCATTCAAGCTGTGGATGAGACTGGTAGTAGAGTAGGTTTGGTTATAAACAGAGAGAAAACTAAAGTGATGATAATTGGTCAGGCAGGCTGTGATTCAGTTAATCTGAATGGTTGCAGTCTTGAGCAGGTGTCACAGTTTAATTATCTTGGGAGCTATGTAACTGATAATGGTGATGTGCGGCATGAGATTAACAGACGAATAGGGATTGCTGCTGGGACTTTTAAGAATCTATGGAGAGTGTGGAGAAATAGGCGTATACACCTAAAGACTAAAATTAGACTGTATAATAGTTTGGTTCTTTCTAGGGTTAGTTATGGTAGTGAAACTTGGACACTTTGTAAACAAGATAACAGGAAACTAGATGCTTTTGATTCCAGATGCTTAAGCAGTATCTTGGGCATTAGGTGGTTCAACTTTGCAACTAATGATGAGATTAGGAAAAGGAGTTTGCAACCTCCTTT